>VDFB02353493.1:23844306-23992570 GCA_007258455.2 Sequoia sempervirens | reverse complement strand
ATCTTGCTACCCCCATATTTCATTGACATTAGCATGTTGTAACCACCATTTTTCACCTAATTTCACTCATTTTTGCCATGCATGGCAACTCACCAACTCAACTAACAACCTTTCCAGCTCTTTAAACCCACATATTCACCTTATACAGTCCTAATAACATCTACCATGGCCATACCATTGAGCTATAGACCGTACAATAGATGGTATGGCCTTTTAGCACTTTGGACTCTTAAGGGAAATCATCGGTCCAATGTAGCTCAAAGTGATTCAACATATTTGGGTGCAAAAGAGGACCATCCTTAGAATAAATGTACCCATTTGGATGTGTTGGAATAGTCCATTTGGTTGTATGAGTTGCAGAATGAAATTTGCATCACTTTGCAACTTTACACTGCTTGCATCTAACAACTTTTCCCTCAACTAAAAACTCATCACCATGAGAAAACACCTCTGAGATAGCAAAAACCAAGAGAGGTTATTGTATATGGTCCCAACATGATCCCATAGCCTCAAATGGAGAGTCTGTAAGCATCGCAGTTTCCAGGAATTAGCCTTTCAAAGATTGTTTCCTTTTAGCACTTTAGACTCTTAAGGGAAATCATCGGTTTAATGTAGCTTCGAGTGATTCGACATATTTGGGTACAAAAGAGGACCATGCCTAGTGTAAATGTACCCATCTAGATATGTTGGAACAGTTCATTTGGTCGTACAAGTTGCAAAATGAAAGTTGCACCACTTTGCAACTTTACACTGCTTGCATTTGGCAACTTTTCCCTCAACTAAAAACTCATGACCACAGGAAAACACCTCAGAGATAGAAAAAACTGAGAGAGGTTATTGTAGATGGTCCCAACATGATCCCATAGCCTCAGATAGAAAATCTATAAGCATCACGGTTTTTGAGAAATAGCCCTTCAAAGATTGCTACTTTTTAGCACTTTGGACTCTTAAGGGAAATCATCGGTCCAATATAGCTCAGAGTGATTCGGTGTATTTGGGTGCAAAAGAGGACCATCCCTAGTATAAACGTACCCATCTGGAAGTGTTAGAATAGTCTATTTGGTCGTATGAGTTGGAGAATGAAAGTTGCACCACTTTGCAACTTTACATTGCTTGCATTTGGCAACTTTTTCCTCCATTGAAAACTCATCACCACGAGAAAATTCCTTTGAGATAGAAAAAACCAAGAGATATTATTGTAGATGGTCCCAACACAATCCCATAGCCTCAGACAAGGAGTCTGTAAGCATCATGGTTTCTGAGAAATAGCCCTTCAAAGATTGCTTATTTTTAGCACTTTGGACTCTTAAGGGAAATCATCGGTCCAATGTAGCTCAGAGTGATTCAACGTATTTGGGTGCAAAAGAGGACAATCCCTACTATAAACGTACCCATCTGGAAGTGTTGGAATAGTTCATTTTGTCGTACGAGTTGGAGAATGAAAGTTGCACCACTTTGCAACTTTACACTGCTTGCATCTGACTTTTCCCTCAACTGAAAACTCATCACCATGGGAAAACGCCTCCGAGATAGCAAAAACTAAGAGAGGTTATTGTAGATGGTCCCAACATGATCCCATAGCCTTAGACGAAGAGTTTGTAAGCATCACAATTTCTAATTAATAGTCTGTCAAATATTTTTTCCCTTCTGCACTTTGGACTCTTAAAGGATTTTGCCGATTGAACATAGCTCGGAATGCTTTGGCTTGTTTGGGTGTGAAAGGGGACCATACCTAACCTAAACATACCCATCCAGACATGATGGAACAGTTGGTTTGTTCATACAGCTTGTAGAACAAGATTTATTTATTCCCTTACACGTAGTTTTTAGCCTCCAACCGAACTCCAATGCTAATTTTCGTGTGAAAAAAAGCCATGAGACCATAGCTTGTTGCGAAAAACCAGTAATTTTCTAGAAATCAACATTGCTTTTGTATTGGAATTCACAAAATTTCCTTCAACCAACCTATTTTTGAACCTTGAAGAGATTTATATACATGTTTTGAATTCAAATAGACTCCGCAATGTCCACAACCACCTTTTCAACTACCAAGACCCTTCATTTTTCTTAAAAATTGCTAAAATTGACAACTTTTTGTTAATAATGCACTTTTATGCAAATTTGTTTTCCAAGACACCTATTGTAGCTCAAAGAAAAACACACAAGAGAGTTAGGCAATTCAAATCTAATATATTCAAACTATACTAAAAATCCTGAAAGCTAGATAATCAAGCACAAAGGAAAGCAAAAGAACAACATGCATAAAAGAAACTATTTTACCAAACATGCGATCAATTTCATTGAATAACCTCTATTATTCTTCTCCATTTCATCTATGTAGTGTACTTGCCCTCATATTTTCAGTATTTGTGTGCAAGAATAGCCTAAGTTTTGTGATAATGACGAGACATCGAAGATTTAAGATAATTGCTCCAGAAGTCATATGATTTCGAGAGAGATTGGAATGATGAAGGACAAATCAATTTATAGAACATTGATCATTCGAATGACTGGCCAGGATCGAAAGATCAATGGACGGTTGAGATCAAAAGATCAGACATGCATTATGATAACTGTTAGTAGTGACATGAGTGATACAAATTAGAAATAGAAATAAAGATTAAATAAATGATTTAATCTTCGAGTTTGATATTTGAAAACACAGGAATAGTCTTTGCATGACAAAGATAAAGATGGATTAAAGAAACTATCTGTTTGAATGCACACACAAGATTTAATTAATTAAATATAAGTATTTAATTAATACGCATGTACACGCAAATGAGTTAGAACTAGATGACTGAATGATATGACAGAGATTACTCGTGAAATCCATTCAGACACTAAATCCAGAGTTAACTGGCCGATTAAAATAGATGTCAAGTAAGAGTGAATACTTAGATAATTTGCACAATTATCTAAATATAGAGGAATGCGTTAAAATAGAATTTATGAATTAAATAATTCAAGATTTGATATTTGAAGAATAATTAAATAAATAAGATTTATTTAATTAAGTGTTGAAGGGATTAAAATGAATAATTAAATAAATAAAGAATTTATTTAATTATAGTTGACATATGATAAAAGGGTAAATCAAATAAGATTTTATTTAATTTGACAAGGAAGATAAGGTTAATTAGTAAGATAATTAAATAAAAAGTGTTTATTTAATTAATCAGATAGAATAAAGAAAATGTGAATCAATTAAATAATTAAGATTATTTAATTAATAGAAGAATTAAAGTTAAGGTGAACTAATTAAATAATTAGATTTATTTAATTAATAAAGAAATTAAGACTTATGAGAATAATTAAATAATTGACATTATTTAATCATGACATGAAAATACGAATTATGAAGAAATATCGAAGTCACAGGCTTAGACCATATTTTGGTGTCTACATTTTCCCCTCTTTGATACAATGTCATTTCGGCGGTGTCAAAGAAAATCGATCAAAAATATGCCCCAGTAATGTCCCGGTGTAAAACAGGTACAGGTATGCCCCCTCAGGAAAATGGACAAATTTTTGAAAAATTTCATAAAAAATTTGGAAATAGTCACAATTAGTCCATTAGATAGCCAGAAATGCAGTGGAGTTGACAGAATTGAAGTTGGAAGTGTTAAGGATGGGTACAGGTCGATTGAAGGTGGAAGTTGATGCGGCTAGTAAAAAGGAATGCCACCAAAACCCTAGATTTAAATAGAAAATGGGGTAAAAACCCAGTTGTTTTTTCCTACATAGCTTCAAAATTGGAGATTTTTGCTTTGCACCCTCAGCAAAAATGTCACCTGTTCCTCACACCCATCATCATTCACATAGGATCCGAACTTTTAGGCGGCCAGCCAACGCGAGCCCCCCGGTATGTACTTCATTCTAGACTTTTGAATTTTTGATTTTCAAGTTTTTTTATGCATTTAATTTCAATTTGAATGATGCGTCACTTTTTTCAAACTCTGCATGTGAATGCACAATCAATGCATTTTCATGTAGAATGACGCATATGCACTTTGACATTTATAGATTAGCGTATTTTTTATATTTCAAAGCATTTGTTTTTTATTACGACGCATATGAAAAATAGTGACGCATTTGTTAATATCATAGCACATTTGCATTTATAATGAATATTTTTGTGGTTATAATTCGTCGCAGTTGATTTTAACACGCATTTGATATTTCCATATGCATTTGTAATTCAAAAAGACTCATTTGAAATTTTATGACGCATTTGGTTTCCTGTGACACAATTGCAAAATAACAATGCATTTGACTATCATTTGATTTTATCACTTTGTATTAGGATAGGTAATTGATTTTGACATGAGGCATGTATAATGCCATTGCAGGTTATTTTAGACCCTATGTATACATGAGAGTCGAGACCCATGACTTTTCGCTTCTGGGACAGTTTGCGGAGTGTAGAGAAACAATTTTTATGGCATTTGGGTCTACTGCATGTGACAAATATGCCCATCATTTGGGCAAATCGGGGGCTATTGACGGAATTATGTGAACAGTGGCACTCAGAGACTTCCTCGTTTCACCTGCCTACTGAAGAGGCGATAGTTACATTGGAGGATGTCTACAAGATCTTGAGACTTCCTATTAGAGGCACGAGGGTGATATACGATACCCAGAGGGGTTTCACTAAGATGTGCAGATATTACCTCCATGCTGATATCAGACAGTTAGGCATTGACCACTATGAGATTAGGTGGCATGTACTAGCACAGAGATATAGATAGTTAGATTGTCTATTATGTACACTAATAGGTGGTATAGTCCTCCTTGACCGTCAAGGTCATGGATTTCCTATGGGATGGGGAGAGATGCTAGTTGGTATGTTAGAGCGGAGAGAGGTGTATGTGTGGGGTCCCTATGTTCTTCGCATGTTATATTTTCATTTACATGATATAGCCTATCGAGAGGCACAGTCAGTGAGTTGTGGTACCACACTCTTGATGGTATGGGTGTGGGAACACATTGCCATTTTTTGGTCACCAATCATGGTTGATGTGCAACATGGATCACCTTATTCCTTCAGCTATGCAGGGGCTAATACTCAGCACCATATGGGAGATACTGGGTATTTCAAACATGCTATTGATACCATGGTATAGTTTACATGGAGACCATACTTGGGATGTCCAGAGTGGTCAGATGAGGATGAGCATTTACCATATTGCTACTAGACACAGTATTTGATTGGGTGAATTGTTTCACATGTACATATTATAGAGAGACATTTGTCAGATCGTGTGCTATGACAGTTTGGAGAGGTGTAGGATGTGCCTAGAGGATGAGCAGAGTTTGTGAGGTCCTCGCGAGAGATCTCCTTGTGGGGTCCAGAGATTCTAGTGGCCATTGTCGAGGCAGATATTGATGCATTGTAGGTAGTTCAGTGGGGATGGAGAGATGGTGTAGCAGACCCATGTACCACTGAGGCATACGATTGGTGGTGGGTTGTGCACGGGCCGATTCCCCTTACAGACCCAGATCAGGCTGCGTCAATAAAGTGGCAAGGGACAGGACCACGCGGTAGGTGTGGCAGAGGCAGGGGTTAGATAGGTGGAGGTGGTCGTGGCGATGATGGAGATGGTGGGAGAGGTGGTCGGCGAGGTGGTTGGAGAGGGAGCCGTGGATGGAGGGGACGAGGGCCACCATTATCACCTACCCACGAGGAGGGATGGGAGGAGGAGGATGTGCACATGCCAGATATTGGTAGAGGTGGGGAGGAGGTGCATGTTGATATTGGCGGAGGTGAGGAGCATGCCGCAAAGGAGGCAATTCCAAAGGTTCATGCAGAGGAGGAGGCAAGAAGAGAGGAGGCAGAGATTGATGCCCTTGGCTTACTTGGTGCCTATCAGGATGATGATGAGGAGGGGGATGATCAAGAGCGGGAGATCCAAGAGAGGATTTTGGAGGAGTTAGAGGATGAGGATGATGGTGTGGAGAGAGTGAGACAGGATGACATAGGGGCAGTTGATCTCGACATTGCTACACTTCATGTCGAGGTTGCATCCTTGGAGGAGCAGATGAGGGTCTTGATGTCTGAGCGAGATGTGTTACAGATGGAGAGGGACAGACCCTTCATAGACAGAGATCAGGCCATAGCTCAGAGGCAGGAGATCGAGCAGAGATTTACAGAGATTAGAGCTCTATGTACTGGGTCAGAAGCTGCATTTGCTAGAGAGTTAGTCAGATCCGGGGAGAGGGCCACTTATTACCGAGATTTATATGAGGCAGCAATTCCTCTAGAGAGATGGGCCCTGAGTTTCTCACAGGCATGCAATGAGAGGTCCCAGACTAGGACCCACACCAGGACAGTTAGCACAGAGGGTGTTGAGCAGCCACGTAGAGTTGGTCCATACGATAGGCCACATTCAGGTCACAGGTCATTAGGCTCTCGGCATCAATCATCCATACACTCTAGTCATGATAGCAGTGGCAATTCCAGATAGGGACATTTCTTGATATGTACTGAGACATTGTATTATGATCATATAGTTTGTGGGTTTCCATATTTATTGATACATTATGACATTGTGATGTGACACTTTTGAGGGATATATATATATATATGATTTTGGCGGCGATTCTCATGATATGCATTTCTATTTATTGATTATGCAGTCGTTTATTTATACATGTGATGTCTATATGATATGCCTATGTGATGGATGATCATATCTATTTTATGATGTGTTTATGCAGCCTATGATATGATGTTCATTCTATGTGATGATGTATGTATTAATATCTATGATGTCAATGGATGTTATGTACGCAATTTATAATTATGAGATGCGATATGATGTTATATGCTCAATGCTTTCTACATGTGATGATATACATTTGTTATGTACATGT
Organism: Sequoia sempervirens; assembly: GCA_007258455.2. Taxonomy (NCBI): domain Eukaryota; kingdom Viridiplantae; phylum Streptophyta; class Pinopsida; order Cupressales; family Cupressaceae; genus Sequoia; species Sequoia sempervirens. The sequence goes on along the minus strand of VDFB02353493.1, from coordinate 23,985,694 downwards.
AATGCTTAGGATATGTATCTATGATGATAAATGTCTATTATGCCATGATGTCCTAGATATGATAAATTCCTATATGTTTGTATATTTCAAATGCAAGATGTATGTATGATTAATGATGTATGATTTTGAAATGATGTTTCTAACATGAATGTATATGCAAGATGATTTATATTTTTTTGTGTCACAGGACTCCATCATAATGCAAGAAAGAATAATTGTTAGTACAAAAAGAAAGATTGAGAAATGAGAGGAACGTTTGTATTAGCAACCTTGGATGTTTCGTTGTATCACTAAAGGCATTGCACTTTATCATCATTGGGTGGGACTAATACAAATGGAGAAAAAACACCATGATATGACATAGATCAAGGTGTACAAGGTCATCCACTTGCTAACAAAAAACAGTCGCAGACAAGGATTGTCATTAACTCATACTAAGGGCACAAGTTGCCCCAATCTTTTTGTTAGGACAAACCACAGACAGCAAACAAAATAAAACACAGGTCATGAGATGCCATCACTCCTCTAAATCCTTCACGAGACATCCTTGAGGAAACAGTAACATGACTCAAAATCCAATTTAAAAGATAGTCGGCAGATAGCAGTCAAAGAAAATAGAATTTTGATACATCGTTGCTTCTCTAAATCCTTCATGGGACATCCTTGAGAAAGCTAGTAACATAATTCCCATCATAAAGTCAAGTGAAATGATAAGATAAATAAGCCATAAATTCAAAATCCAGTAAAATATTTTCCAAAAATTGATCTTGTTCGTTTGTTTTGTTTTGATTGATAGAGTCTGATTTCAGGAGATACACATACCGAATAAGACATTGAGTCTAGTTTCGATGTTATGACTATCTGTATAAGGCATGACCAAGCCTAGTTTCAGAAAGAAATGTATCATATAATATGTTGAGTTTGATGTCGTTGATGTGATAACCTGTGTAAGGCTATGTTGATTGTTTGAAAATGTCGATATGCAGGAAGGACTCATCCTATATAAGACATAGAGTGTTTTGATGATATCAGTATTCAGGAAGGACTCGTCCCGAATAAGACATTGATTGATTGTTTTGATGATGTATGTTTCCAGGAAGGACACATCTTGTAGCAGACATTAGTTGACTTGTTTTGGTTGTTGCTTTGGCAAGTTGTCTGATTTGACTTAGAGACATTGATGACTTGTTCACCAGATTGATGTGTGACTTGATATGATGTGTTGACAATTGAATGTGTGTGACGACAAACCCTAAAGGACTAACCTAGTGCGGCCTCTGGGGCTCGTCAATTGATGGCCTTGCCTATGTTATACATGCAAAGACCTTGTAGTTCGACTTGACTTTAACTGACAAGGCTGACTACAAATAGAAAGTGTGTGTGATAGTGAATGTGACGAACCCTAATGGACTGACCTAGTGCGGCCTCGAGGGCTCATCTATTGATGGCCTTTCCTACATTATACACACAGAGACCACGTAGTTTGACTTGACTTTGATTGACAAGGCTAACTACAAAGAAGCATGTGTGATAGTGAATGTGACAAACCCTAATGGACTGACCTAGTGTGGCCTCAAGGGCTCATCGATGGATGGCCTTGCCTACGTTATACACGCAGAGACCTCATAGTTTGACATGACCAATGACCTTTTCATATAGACATATGGATTGAGTCATGATTTTATATAGACAAACCTAAACAGACTAACCTAATGCCTCGGGGGCACATCGGCAGATGGCCTTGCCTACGTTCAGTCATAGAGGCAACGTAGTTCGACAAACAACAAAGACTGACAAATGCAACTAACTCTAACTTTGTTTTTTGGATTTTTCACATGTTTTGATTTTTTTTTCTTTTTGAACTTTTCTGATATTTTTGTATTTTCTCAGGTCATTTTGTGATGTTTTTGGATTTTTCTATGGTTTTATCTCTTCCACTTATCCAATGTAAGAACCAATATGACTCACATCAAGGGCTTTCCCCCAGTAGAGTATAAGACCAATTGATTATGAATAGAAGAATATGGGGGATATTAAATGCACTCAATGTCAATCGTTCCAGGTTATGGGAAAGACTACCATGTATTATGAATGGTATGTACAAGCGATGGATAAGAAAGATAAGTGATGTACGGAGTTAGATAATATGTACAGGGTTAGGTAGTATGTATAGGGATAAGGGCTATGTACAAGGTAAATGACTATGCAAAGGGTAGAGGACTATGTACAGGGTAGAGGACTATGTACAGGGATGTTAGATTAGAATGATAGTAGACAAAGGAGCAGAGTCAACTACACATGGCGCCTATTTTCTAGGTTTTCACCATGGTACTTATCCAAAGCGCCACCGAAGTGGTTTTCACTATTAGATGAATTATTTCTCTTTACTATTTTCTAGATTTTTTTATTTTTTTATGTTACCAAGATGCCTGTTTGCCAGGTTTTCACCTTAGTAACAATTTTTTTGATTTTTTTTTGTATTTTTGCTAATTAAGACAAGGCTTTCAGAAGCTATGCATAGAACTTCTTGAGATGAAGACTATTGATTGGTGAGGACAATGGTTCCCCTTCAGGAGTAGAGAGTTGATACGCTCCTGATCCAAAGGCTTCTATAACAATATACGGTCCTAACTAGTTAGCTTCAAACTTTCCTAGTTTTTCTCTGTCTGCTTGATTCTTTGGGTTCTCCATTAAAACCAGGTTACCAATGTCAAAGTTTTTGTTTAAGACCTTCTTGTTATAGCTACGACGAAGGAAATTCTGATATTCTTTGAGATGGTCTAGTGCCTTTTGTCTTCGCTCATCTAGGAATTCTAGTTCATGTAGTCTTGATATCTGGTACTCTTCATCATCAATGTGCCCTTTCAAGGATACCCTTCGGGAAGGAATCTCGACCTCAATAGGAAGAATGGCTTCATAACCAAATACTAGTGAATATGGAGTGGTACTGGTGGGAGTATGGATACTTGTACGATAAGCCCATAAGGTAGGATTAAGTTGAAAATGCCAATCATGGCCAGCATCATTGACAGTCTTCTTGAGGATTCTAATGATAGTTTTGTTAGATGCCTCTGCTTGGTCATTACCTTGTGGGTAGTATGGAGTGGAAAAGTGATGTTGAATATGAAATTCATCACAAAGATGGCAGACTTCTTGATTCTTAAATGGGCGGCCATTATCTGTGATTATGGACTGAGGGACACCATATCAACAAATGATATAGTTCAAGATAAACTTAGAGATTTGTGTTTCGGTTATGTATGTCATAGGAATAGCCTCAATCCACTTCGTAAAGTACTCAGTGGTAGTGATCATGAACTTGTGGCCATTGGATGATGTGGGATGGATCTTACCTATGAGGTCGAGTCCCCATTGGGCGAAGGGCCATGGTGACGTTATAGGACAGAGCTCCTATGTTGGTGCATGTATCAAGTCTCCACGAAATTGGCATTGGCGACATTTATTTACAGAGACATATGAGTCATTTTCCATAGTAGGCCAATAATAACCCAGTCTCATAATCTTTTTAGCTAAGGTAAGACCACTATATGGGAACCACATATACCCTCATGCACCCCATGCAAGTTTGCATGTGCTTCATTAGAATCAAGACATCTCAGTAGGGTATTATCTACGGCACGTCTATATAGGGTGTCTCTGACGATGGTGTATTTGGCTGATTTGCGGAGGAATGTCCTACGTTGATTATTTGAAAGACTAGGGGCTATGATTTTGGCATGGAGGTATTCATAGATTTCCTTGTACCATGGAGAATCAGGACCAACAATGTCACATACCATCTCAAAATCTAGGATATCGTAGGCTGGGACCAGAAGTTGTTCTACCAAGAACTCAAACTTAGGCACGTTGCTAGGAATGTCTAGAAGTGATGCAATAGTAGCCATAGCATCTGTTGCCCTATTTAAAACATGAGGTATCTAATGAAATTCAACCTTGTCAAAGTACTCCTTAAAGCTATCAGCCATGTGTTTGTATGGAGAAAGCTTCTCATCCTTAGTCTCATAATCATCATTTACCTATTTGATTACTAGTTGAGAATCGCCATATACTTGTAGGTTCTTAATTTTCCACTTGACTGCCATGCGTAACCCTATCACTAGAACCTCATACTCTACTATGTTGTTAGTACATGGGAATGCAATCCTGAATGACTTAGGGATGGAATTACCCTGTGGTGTGATAAACAATATACCAGCCCCTGAGCCATGATTTGTATGTGAGCCATCAAAATATAGTTTCCATGTTGTGTTTGTGTCAATTGTGAATATAAACTCATCAAGAAAGTATGCAACTAATGGGTGGTCTACTTGTATTGGTGTGTCAGCTAACTAATTAGTGATGACTTGTCCTTTAATAGCCTTTCTCTCTACATACTGGATATCATACTCACTAAGTATCATAACCCATTTGGCTAGTTGCCCTGTTAATGCTACTTTGCTTAGAAGATATTTCAGAGGATCTATTTTGGCAATCAGAACTATTTGATGGTTTAGCATATAGTTCCTTAGTTTCTTAGTAGCAAATACTACCGCGAGACACGCACATTCAATGGTACTATAGTTGAGCTCATAACCTACCAATGCCCGACTGATATAGTATATTTCCCTTTCATGACCTTCATCATCATTTTGTGCAAGCAATGCTCCAAGTGATGAATGGGTTGTTGTAATATAAAGAATCAGTGGTTGTCCTTCAACAGGTGGCATTAAGACTAGTGGTGTGGGTAGATATTCTTTGATCAGTTGAAAAGCCTCTTCGCACCTAATTGTCCATGCAAAAGGTACCCCTTTCTTAAGTAAATGTTGAAAAGGATGTGTCTTATCTGCTAACTGCACTATAAATCTTTTGATGGATTGCAGTCTCCCTTGTAATGTCCTTAGCTAATTGAGATTAGTTGGTGGAGGCATGTCCATGATTGCTTTGACCTTGGCTGGATCCACCTCAATGCCTCGTCTGGAAATGATATACCCTAAAAAATTTCCTAATTTTACTCCAAACACGCATTTCTCAGGATTGAGTCTCACCTTATACTTCTCCAACCTTTGAAATATCTTGTCTAAAACTTGTAAATGTTTTTCCCTTGTCTTGGATTTAACTATAAGGTCATCAACATATTCCTCCATAAGAGTGTGTACTAGATCAGGAAAAATGGTGGTCATGGCATGTTGATAGGTTGCTCCAGCATTCTTGAGTCTGAAGGGCATAACATTCCATCAATACGTTCCCCAAGGACAAGTGAAAGTTGTCTTAGGTTGGTCTTCAGTTGCAATTCTAATATGATTATACCCTAAAAATCCATCTATAAGGGACAACATCTCGTACCCTGTTGTCATATCTACTATCATGTCTATGTTAGGAAAAGGGAAGTCATCCTTACGACAAGCCTTGTTGATATCTCTAAAATCAGTGTAGATGTGGATGCCCCTTGTTGGTTTAGTGACTGGTACAAGATTGGAAATCCAATCTGCATAGTTGATTGATCTAATGAAACCAACGTCTAACAGTTTCTTAAGTTCTTCCTTGACTAGTAAAGCAATTTGTGGGTGCATTTTCCTCAATTTTTGTTTCACTGGTTTGACACCTAGTTGTAAGGGTAAGTGATGTAGAACAAGTTTAGGTTCCAACCCAGGCATGTCTACATATGACCAGAAAAATTTATCTGTCTCTGTGTAAAGAAGTTGTGGAATTCTGGCTGCTCTTTCGCGGTCAATGACGTTACAAAATAAACCAGTCGAGGATTCTCTTATGTGCCTATGTTGACTTCTACTGATTCTTCAATGAGCATGGGTGACTTTTCCTGTGCAATGAGGATAATGTTCAAACCTCCATCCTTAGGTGCCTTAGAGAGGTTTTATCCTTCAAATTCATCCTTTATTTTTACTTTTTCATTATCTAGAGGTTCCTTTCAGTTTTCACCTAGAGACTCATCTTTTTTATCCTTTTTATTATTTTTCTCATTTTTGTGACTAGAGGGTTGAACAGATTCCCCAAAATAGGCTTTTTTGTCTATGTCAATGGTAAAACCAGCCTTGTGATCACCACGAGGGATGCCTTCTCTTAGTCCCAGGAACTCAGCAATTGCTTCGTCATTCTCAAAAATGTCCAAGACGGGTGTGTCTTGTTGGTCCCAATTAATGAGTTGGGGATAAACTAAGGGCATGTCATCGTCGGAGTTATCAAAGTCTAATGGAGTTAAGGTAAGAACTGAGTTGTTCATATGGTCACAAAAGTCTTGTATTAAGTCCTCTTTTCTCTTTGGTTTAGGTCTAGGTGGATTGAGAGGTGGGCCTAATGCCAAGTTTTGGTTATTTGAAACAAATGTATCAGGTTGCTAAGAGCTAGGATCAAGGGATTCCCAATAGTGATGTGTAAACCATTCCTCTTTGGTCATATTCTTTGGTGGACAAGAATTCAATGGATTTGGTGAGGATCTCAACATTAAGTCAAGTTCTCCAAATATTTTTTCAAGGTCCATGGAAGAGGTAGAGGATAGGGAATCCCACTCATATTTGTTTGAGTCGAGGGAGTCATAGTGGTGTTGGTTAGATGGGTCGTGAAATGTCTCAATATCTTCTGAAGCACTTACTTCCTCGATTAAGGGTGATGTGGTACTAGGAATTCCAATCTAAATCAATTGAAACCCAAGCCCTAAGCCTTTTGGCCACTGAGAAACAAAGATTGGTTCAATCCTCCCATCTTGATTTAAGCCTAAACCAACTCTGTCCATTATATCCCTTGCTCTGCATGATTGTGAAACCTTTGCCATATAGATCTGTAGGAATGTGAGCAAGTGAGAGAGGTTCTTCATTAGGTTCCCTATACAACCAGGAGGTGACATCTTCTGTATTTGCGGCTTCTTTGCTTAATTCTCCCCATTTAGTGAAAGTCGTTGTGGCAGGAATGTGTATAGTGACCATAGATTGTTTCTTATTTGGTGTAGGTAAACCGTATGACTTAGGAGGAATCAAATGGCTAACACAATAAGATGTCTTCATGTAATATTCTCCACAACCCTTTTCTCGGATCTCAACCCTACGAGTGGTAGGAAATGAAGGTGAAATAGATGTTCGAGTGAGAGTGGATGGATTGACATAGTGAGATGAACTGGACGATGAAGCCTCTTGATTTACTGGCACTTGGCGTTGGGGTATCTCTTTTAGATTGGTGCAATATTGGAATGGATCTGGGTCACCATCTATAGTTATTTCAGTGCCATTGTAAGGGAATTTGAGACATTGATGATATGTGGAAGGGACTACCTTCATGGCATGAATCCATGGTCTACCTAGCAGAAGGTTGTATGGAAGGGTGAGATCCAAGACCTGGAATTTCATCTCCATTACTATAGGACCAATTCTGATAGGAAGTGTTACCACCCCCTTTGATTTTCGTTCCTCATCATCATAAGATTTAATGGCAATAATTTTGGTTGTGTCTATGCATGCTTCTGAGAAACCTAATGCCTTAATCAGTTTTAAAGTGCACGGATTTAACCCTGCTCCTCCATCTACCAAAACTCGTCTAACTTTGGTGTCATCAACAAGGACTTCAAGATGTAAAGGGTCATTATGATTTGTCTTTTCAGTTGCATAGTCTTGTTCAAAAAATGTGGCATTATGATTATTGGTCAAGTAGTCCACCATTTCCTGGAAACGATTGACATCGAGATCATTTGGGATAGTGGTGTTTTGTAAAGCTTTATCTAAAATGGATTGATGCTCAGGGGAGATACACAACAGTTCCAAGATTGAGATTTGGGTTGGGGTCTTCCCCAACTGGTCAAGTAGGTTATATTGTGACTTGGAAGGTTGTGGTGTTTGCTGGGGTGGAGGTCCTTGGATAGTGATCTTAGTATGACAAGTGTTGACAGCACACTCGAGAGTCATATTTATGGTAATGGTATTGATATTCTCATCGACAGCGCGAAGGTGATTAATGGTTTTTCCACTATTATAATCATGCTTGATATTTGCATAGTTGGCAGATATATTGGTCTTGTTACTTGAACTAGGGACATTTCATTTCCCATGGTCATGTAGTGGATCGGAAAAGACTTGGTGATCAGTGTTTGATGACTTTTGTTTCTGTCCACTAACTTTAATAATTCTCTTTTCGACAAGATCCTGTATGATATTTTTCAATTGGCGACAATTTTGCAGGTTATGTCCCTTAGTTCTATGATAATCACAAAAGGAATTGTCATCCCACCAAACTGGTTTAAATTGTCCTGGATCGTATTGTCTTGGCTCTTGAAGTTGTATAAGATTATGTTGTAATAGTTGTTTAAATACAGACCCGATGGGTTCCCCTAAGGGAGTGAACTCGCGTTTTTGAAACCTCCTCTATTGTGGTGGACGTTGAGTATTCTGAACTGTGTTGGGAGGTTGATTGAAAGCATTAAGCGTGTTGGCTGAAGGGTTAGGTCCTTGTAATGTGATGATTGGTCCTGCTTGTACAGTTTTAGCATCAACTACCCCATCATTGGTGACATTTTTGTTCCGAGACCAAAATCTATTTATGTCATTGGGGGCGTTTTGCACTATTGGATTTCTATTGGGTGTTGATGTCTTAAGTTCTCCTATTTCAATGAGATATTTTTCTATTATAACCCCTTTTTCCACTAGTTCCAAAAAAGATGTGCAACAATGTACCCTTAGGTTACTCCTTAGTTTTGCATGAAGGTTTTCTTGGAACATAGTGACTTTTTTTTTTTAGGTATCTCTATAGGACATCGGTTGGCTATAGTCCTCCATCTCTGGAAGAAAGCGATGAAATTTTCTCCTTTGTCTTGTGTTGTGTGACACAAGGTTGCTATATTTATCGTGTGGTCTATGTAGAAGGAGAATCGCTCAACAAATTTCTCAGCGAATTCACCCCATGATTTAATGCCATAGTCTAGACCTAAAAACCACTCAAGTGCAATTCCTACAAAACTTCTCAGGAATAGTCTCATAAGATATGTGGGGTCATAAGCAACATCTATGCACATGGTAGAAAATTCCCTTATATGTTCTATTAGATTTCATTTTCTATTGTACTTAGAGAGATTCAGTATGACATACCCATGAGGGAAAGGTGTCATGTACAATGATTTATCAAAGGGACAATGATTTATCAAAGGGAAATGGGCATATGTCCTTTGTTGAAAAAGATTTCTTAGTTGACACCGCCATGTTATCCATTTGTGTTTGTAGTGCCTGCATTTGTGTTTGCAAGACGTCAACCTGGGTTAATGATGTGTTGGGAAGATTATGCAGATCTATGTATGTATTCTAAAATCCAAGATCCTGTGAGGGGTTTTGATTAAATGTTGGTATTTCATATGGATTTGGATTCGGAATGTTGGTGAATGTGTTCTGATTCAGAATCTGTGTGAATGGATTCTGACTACCAATATGATAGAATGGGTTCTGACTGCCAACCTAGGAGAATGGATTCTGATTGCCATACTAGAAAGAGGGAATCCCTCCTGTATGTGTAGTCTATGGTATAGTACTAGTGACATGAACACTAGGTATTGATGTTGACTATGGTATGGTACCAATGACACTAACATTCGGTGTAGAAGCTAACATTTTAGATCTTTTATTCCCAACAAGAGGACCAAAGGGAGTAGACAATGATGCCCCTACAATGAAATTAAATCCCAATGTCATGCCAGATGTACCAAATGGAGATGCATGGACTGTCGTACTTTGTGTAGGTATGCTAGATGGTATGGTCGTATTTACCTGAGGTATATAGGTACTAGCAGTCCTTGTCATTGTCCCTTGTGTAGGTTGAGTTTGTAAAGTGCTAATATCAAATCCTATGGGTAAGGTAGCACCGTCAGCTAACAATTTGGCTGAGTAGCGTTGACGATCATTTGCTAGATACTCATCTACAAAAGAGGAAAACTCAGGGTCTTGTGCAACAGCCTCTATGTCTTTTGTTCTAATGTGTCCTTGAGGATCTCTAGTAGTGAATTTTTCCAAAAAATTCCTATGAGGTCTTGACAAGAATGGATTGATGAATTTGTTTTGGTTCAACATCTTTTCTCTCTTTTCTCTTAGACCTAGTTTCAACCATGTAAGATAAGCTCAATATGCAAGGAATGCAAAACTATTTCTATGGATAGTATGACTCTAGTCTATTTTTTTGGGATTTTCTAAATGCAAAATAAGGAATGTTCTATGATGAAGCAAGTCTAAAATGACCTTATCTACAGATGCAAAGTCTAAAAAATCTTCTACGGTAATCAATTTTGTAAACCTGAGATGAGGGTACCAACTACCTAAAGTCTAACCAAGGTGTCAATTTAGTTATGTCAATGAACCAATGTAGGAATAGGATCAAAGATAAGTTGAGTTTCCTAACTAGACTAATGAGCTAGGAGGACTCTCTGTAGGATAAAGGATATGATGACAAGACTAGGTTCAATGATAGATTTCATTGATGCTATGATTTTTCTAGAGTGTAGAAAATGGACCTATTCTAAATTTTGTAAAAGTAACCCCCCTAAAAGTTTGATCTAAAGATGATATGTAGTCTAAGATGAAAAACTCAAAATTAGGATGACTATAGTAACAACTAAATGATACCTAAAGGATGAAAAATGGAGCAAATCATTTCAAGTTTCTATCCAAGGACTGCTGTGAAAAGACAGATCAAAGATTGGTATGACTGTGTCGACTGAACTATGACTCTAAAATCTAGTGTTCTAATAATCAGGCAGATGCATCTTAGAATTTCACAGATGTGGTTATGTTCCACAATTGCAGTGTAGTTTCCCATAGATGTGACTCATAATGACAATTGTGACTTAGACTGTAATAGATGTGGTTTTCCTGAACTCTATGTACTGGTAAAGTTCTGTGACAGTGGCAAATGCGTTGTTCCATACTGCATTTGCGGCACACCTTTTTAGATGCATCACAGAAGATCACAATTGTGGTATTTTAAATCAGATGCGAGCTAATCTTAGCAGATGTGACTCAAAGCCTAACAGATGCGATTCAAATCTTAACAGATGTGACTTGATAGAACAATTGCGACTCTGTTGTGTTTTCAATGAATGGAGATTATAAAACTGATGTTGTTTGCTGTGATCAAGTTTTGGAAAAAAAGACAATCATAAGATAAAGTGTTTTCTGTTAGAAAAGCCAAGATCACCTGCATGCAAGATGGATACCTGTCACATGCAAAAGATATGAAGAACCAAAGAAGATGTTTTGTAAACCTCTCAGTAAGAATGCATTAAGAGAATCAATGATTACAAAAGAGATCAATCCTTATGAAGGAGATCAAGAAACCCTAAAAGGGAAACCCTAAATGAAACCCTAGTGTGCACACTTAATAATTAATAATTAATTAATTATTAATGTGCCTAAGTTTAGCTTAAGTAATAAAGAGGAATAAGTGACTTAATTAATTAATCAATATGATGTAATTAATTAAGCATAATAACTTATTACTCTAACACCCCCCTTAAGATGAACTTAGGAAGAAGCTAAAACACTAGAATAAGATGCATGAAAGCAAAGATGGGTCCCGACAACTAGGCCTGATCAGGTACCCATTTACAAATGCAAGAATGGAGTAGAGAAGGAAAAACCCAGTGGGACAAAACCCCCCTACAATGAGATGACATGCTGCAAAGAAGCACTGGAAGAACTCTGTAGAGTAACACTGGAACCAAAATTTGGCAAGCAAGGAAAGATATTTCTATCTACTACTGAAACCGGATGAGAGTCATTGATTGACTCAAGGAATCATGAAAAAAGCGACAGCAGACCCGATGCCTCGGAACACTCAAAAACTCCAAATGGGAACAACCTTGGAATCTATGAAGCAGCAAGCAATTATTGAATGATGTATTACTGAAAATGAAGTGCAAAGATGCAAGATGCACTCTCCCAACTGCCAAAATATCCAAGTAATCGCCAAACAACCCATCGGGCCAAATCTGGACTAAGTGATCAACCTGGGATAGATACAAAAAAAGTGCATGGACAGTAACATAGAGCTCCTTAATACCTTTCCAACGCCGCAAACGAGGTGAATATCGGACATCGTGGCAAAAAGTTATGAGCTCGGACAGTCCAAAAGTAACATCTAACTTCAAACAGCAATAAATGTAGGAAAACAAGTAAAATTCTAAAAAATAAATAGCACTACCAGAATGTGCTCGGAACCAGCTTTCTGATGACATCTCATTTTCCCAATTTCGATACCGTATGCCCAAGTTATGGCCAAAAGAAAAAAACTGCTCTTTTAGAAAAAACTAGAGTTAGGAGGGGCAAAGAGGGGCCGGCCATACAGATGACATCATCATGATGTCATGCTGACGTCAGCAAAATCCGAGCTTAAAATTGATGGCCGTCTGGCCATCACTGCAAAAAATGCCCCACCAAAAAAATTCGGTTGTCGGTATATACCCTTTTGCCGGAATATTCCAGCGCTAGTGGTCGAAATATTCCCTGCGCAGTTGACAGAATATTCTATGTGCACAGAATATTCTACAGCGGTGGTCGGACTGGGCGTTGGCCCTCGGATCTGCATATGACTAGGGCCTGGTAAGTGGAGCCCATGGGGGCTGATTGGGGCCGAGCGGCGGGCGGGTGGAGGAGCCCGGCGGTGGTGGCGGGCCGGTGGTCGCCCGGTGGCCGCCCAGTGGCCGCCGGGTGGCGGGATTTTTTCATAACTAGAAGCGCCGGCGAGATTTCCAAAAAATGCCTTTTTTTAATTTTTTTGATTTTTGAGCCTCGAACTGCGTGCTAGGGAGGCCGTACGGCCCTCCAGACAAAAAAAATTTGCCTCCCAGATCAACTGCACCAAAATGGACGATTTGACAGGTGTTTCTAGGGTTTTGGGACGCTGCGAACATGATGGCGATGCCCATTTGAGCCCATTGTGTCCCGAAAAAATGGCTACCCCCAGATCATGTAGAAAAGATGCCTGTGGAAACCCTTGCACTTGAAACTCACTGAAAGGCCATATCTTCAGATCACGAACAGACAATTGCAAGTTTGCTCTGATACCATGTTAGAAAAGCCAAGATCACTTGCATGCAAGATGGATACCTGTCACATGCAAAAGATATGAAGAACCAAAGAAGATGTTCTGTAAACCTCTCAGTAAAAATGCATTAAGAGAATCAATGATTACAAAAGAGATCAATCCTTATGAAGGAGATCAAGAAACCCTAAAAGGGAAACCCTAAATGAAACCCTAGTGTGCACACTTAATAATTAATAATTAATTAATTATTAATGTGCCTAAGTTTAGCCTAAGTAATAAAGAGGAATAAGTGACTTAATTAATTAATCAATATGATGTAATTAATTAAGCATAATAACTTATTACTCTAACATTTTCAATTCAATTTTGGACTCAAAGAACATTTAATTTTTCAACAGGAAAGTACATCCTAGGCTATGTAAGACAGTATTTACTGAGTTCTCACTTGGGTTTCCCCAACTATGCTTATTCAAGGCAGATGATTAGTAGCTTGACCCCTCTGGCTTCCCTCCACGACTCATAACGTCATTCGAGGCAACCAAGCTACAGTACCCATGAACATTCCATGGCATACCTTCATCTCTACACATGAACCGTAAGAATATGAGACAACTTCACAAGTCCGACCTACTGCACCAGTAAATAGAAGGATTTTGGACACTATAAACAAAGGTATTTGATTTGGGCATTTTTTTCCTAGGGCATGATCCATGCAGCGAGAGTCCCCTTTCAAATCCATCTCGTTGGAACCAAACGCGTGATCCTTGGGCTTTCCCCAAGAATCCACTTTTATATACCAGCTGGAAGTCCCTCGGGTTTAGGGTGCTACCGGTCTGAGTCATCCTGGGGTGAGTACTTTTTCCCACCAGAACAGGCCCAAGTTCTAGAGTCAATAACCATTTCTCTTACACCCAGGATCACACGGATGTGCAAGGGGAGAGGATACTTCGATATACCAAATCATGAAGGGTAACCACACAATTGTGCTTTCGCACCAAACACAGTAGACACTTGTTAATTTTAATCCAAATGAAAGATTTGCTACACTACCAAACAATCTATTTCAAAAATTTAACTAGGGTCTTCGACATGTGTTCTGCAGAAAGATTCATTAGTAGTTTTGATATTAGTCTTCGACTATCAATCTGCAAAAACTTTGTTAACTCCCCAAGACACACACTGAAAACATAAGATTAGCGAAAATAAAAACACAAAAGGAAACGATAAATTGAAAGTCTAAACCTAAAAATTTACTAGTCGGATGTGTTGCTTTCTCTATCAGATGTGTCGCAGGATTTTACCAGTCAGTTGTGACTCAAAAAATGATAGATGCATGATTATTTTTTAGATAAGTCGTTTATATCTTATATGCGGTAAAGAAATGCAATCGCGTCATTTGCGATCTCAGATGTGGTCCAGTGTTTATAGTTGCATCTTTTCGTCAAGCAGATGCGTCTCAAAAATTCAATTGTGGGGTTTCATCAAACAAATGCATCTCAGAAATTCAATTGCGGCATTTCATCAAACAAATGCATCTCAAAAATTCAATTGCGGTGTTTCATCAAACAGATGCATCGTTCCCGTACAAAAACCTCCAAAATGGAATAAAAGTCTACGGATACGCGAAGATGGTGTCTTCACGTCGGGTTCACCAAATGTAGCTCAAAGAAAAACACACGAAAGAGTTAGGCAATTCAAATCTAATCTATTCAAACTATACTAAAAATCCTCAAAGCTAGATAATCAAGCACAAAGGAAAGCTAAGAACAACATGCATAAAAGAAACTATTTTACCAAACATGCGATCAATTTATTTGAATAACCTCCATTATTCTTCTCCATTTCCTATGTGTAGTGTACTTGCCCTCAGATTTTCAGTATTTGTTTGCAAGCATAGCCTAAGTGTTGTGATAATGAAGAGACATCGAACATTTAAGATAATTGCTCCAGAAGTCATACGATTCGAGAGAGATTGGAATGATGAAGGACAAATCAATTTATAGAACATTGATCATTCGAATGATTCAATAGGATCGAAAGATCAATGGACAGTTGAGATCAAAAAGATCAAACATGCATTATGATAACTGTTAGTAGTGACATGAGTGATACAAATTAGAAATAGAAATAAAGATTAAATAAATGATTTAATCTTCGAGTTTGATATTTGAAAACAGAGGAATAGTATTTGCATGACAAAGATAAAGATGGATTAAAGCAACTCTTTGTTTGAATGCATACACTATTTAATTAATACGCATGTACACGCAAATGAGTTAGAACTAGATGATTGAATGATATGATAGAGATTACTCGTGAAATCCATTCAGATACTAAATCCAGAGTTAACTAGCCGATTAAAATAGATGTCAAGTAAGAGTGAATACTTAGATAATTTGCACAATTATCTAAATATAGAGGAATGCGTTAAAATAGAATTTATGAATTAAATAATTCATTTAATTCAAGATTTGATATTTGAAGAATAATTAAATAAATAAGATTTATTTAATTAAGTGTTGAAGGGATTAAAATGAATAATTAAATAAATAAATAATTTATTTAATTATAGTTGACATGTGATAAAAGGGTAAATCAAATAAGATTTTATTTAATTTGACAAGGAAGATAAGGTTAATTAGTAAGATAATTAAATAAAAAGCGTTTATTTAATTAATTAGATAGAATAAAGAAAATGTGAATCAATTAAATAATTAAGATTATTTAATTAATAGAAGAATTAAAGTTAAGGTGAATTAATTAAATAATTAGATTTATTTAATTAATAAAGAAATGAAGACTTTAGAGAATAATTAAATAATTGACATTATTTAATTAAGACCATGAAAATACGAATTATGAAGAAATATTGAAGTCACAGGCTTTGACCAGATTTCGGTGTCTACACCTATGACTAGTAAAACTAGTCAAACACCTCTATTTCAACCCTACTACAACTTCTAGACTCCTATCTTGCACTTCCCTTTACAATTTTAATAATTTGCCTTCAAAAGACTACATGGCAATTTTGACAATTTTGAAGCAAGAATGCATTTTTGGCATATTGGACCCCTAGACTCAAAACTTTAACTTAATCTACCTTAAATGGTCTTAATTGACCTTATTTAGCATAAATAGATCACACCTAACATCTCAATCTATCAACCTTCAAATGTGTAATCTTGCAAATAGTAGATTAGGTGGGAAACTAGAGAGGAAGAGTTGAGTGAGTGGCCTAGTGAAGGCTAGAGAAGAAGAGTTTCAAGAATATGGTGTTAGGACAAGGGATTGTCCTTGGTTGTCATATTTCATTGTGTGGCAGATGTATGCTACTATGGGGATGGTTCTAATCATAAATAACTTGAGAAAGATTGTGAAGAGAAGAGTTGAAGGGAAGAGATACATGTGTACTTGGAAAAATCTCATGGATGTTTAGCTTTGTGTACTGAATTTTTGTGTGCAGGTTTCAAAGCTTGGGAAACACCATTTGCAGGTGCCAATGAAGACAAAAAGCAGCAAGAAGATCCATTTGAGAAGGATCAAGCATGGAAAGACCAAGACAAAGAAAAGCATGAAGGGTACAAAATCCCTTGGAGGAAGATTTACATGCAAGTGACTTGGAGCGGGTTTGAAGGGATTGTGAAGAAGATAGGAGCAGACCTATGGAGTGATTTATGGGGCATAAATCTTTTGTACCCGAGGGGTATGGTGCAGGACCACCTAAAACATGTAAGCTTTAATGAATTGACAAGGCCATTCGTCCTTCTGTATAGGTTGTACCTTGAAGGAATGAGCCTGAATTAGATACGAGTAGGTGTAGGAACAAGTTTTTAGGGGTGATAAAGGGATTAGAGTGGTCTGAGAACACTGCCCTATTAAGAAACACATATTTTTGTGCCTTTTGAGTAAGGCTAGGGAGTGAGTTTTTGATAAGTTGAATGAAAATAGGTTGGAACTTGTTGGAAACTATTGGAACAGGTGTATTTAATGGTTTTTAAGAGGTTTGAGTGATTAAGAGTAACCCAAGAAGATTAAAAGTGTGAAACCCTAGTTGGAAGGGGCAAAAATAAGGGAAATTTGGTGATATTACAAAGAAAGTGTAAGCAAAATTATGGGGCAGCATAATACAATGATGTTTTAAGTTTAAGCAGACAAAATTAAGAGGGAATGAAGTGGTTTCAGGATTGAGTGAGGTCTCATGGTGATGGAATTCCATGAGAATCAAAATTGCTTTTGATTGTCATGGCATTCTATCACCATGAGACCTCATTTCTTTGAGGCATTTTTCAAATAGTTTATTGCCTTGTCTATGCTATTGCTTACTATTATGCTTTGATAGAATTTTTCCAAGCATCATAGCTTTTTTGAAAGCACATGTTTTGGGATTTTAGCCATAGCAACAAGCCAGTGAACTATTTGATAAAAAGCTTTGGTAGACATGTATGAAAAATGTGGTAGCATAGACAAGGTAGTGGACTATTTGAAAAAAAGCCTCAAAGAAATGTGGTCTCATAGAATTCCATGACAAGCAAATGCAATTGACAGATGCTCCTAGTTATTAGTTATGCAATGTGAAGTAATTGCATAACTGCTTAGGTTGACTTTGTAAAAAGTATATTGTAATTGAAATTTTTTCATCTATCAGCATCTAGTTGTTAGTTATGCAATGTGAAGTAATTCTTTGAGTTTGAAATATGTGCAATGCAATGTAATCAGCGATATGAATATAAACTACATAATATAACCATTCTTTTTAATGCTATTGTACATTGATATTTAACCATTGATCAAGATTAAATTTTCAAAGAGTTTAATCATGCACATGTGAGGAACAAACTAAATTTCGATTGTCAACTTTTATATATCAAATTATCCAATAATCAAGTGTATGTCCATATACAAAAATGGCATCGACGCCAACTCAAACAAAGTTTTACAAAATGTGGCATATGCCATCTCGATATCTATTCAGAATTTACATGCCAAAATGTCTATCTCATCCTAAACTACTGGTGGATCATCAAAATGGAGCCTCTTTGAAGCACTCTTTGGTTCTAAAGGTAGTTGCACAAGAAAAATTCAAACCACAATTGAGATTAGTTATACTATATAATTTAAAATTGAATAATTAACATCAAAATCAATATACATTGAATTTCAATTAAACTCTAAAATTGAAATCTTGATTACTTGAAATATACGTCTCTTCAAAGGGTCAGGAGTCCTAGAATATGCCCCTCTCAAAGAACCAACCAAACCAACTTTTGAAATGTCAATCTAGATATATGTGAACAAAAACATAAAATTGATCTAAGTTAGCATATGATTGTCGGTAATAGAAACATATTTACCAAACACAAAATAAAATAAACACATACCTCTTTAGGCTGATCTTTTTCTTTATCTCCTTCAGGTGTTTCGACACCTCCTCCTTGAGGTGTTTCAACACCTACTCCTTGATGTGTTCTAATACCTACTCCTTCAGGCATTTTGACACTTGTCAACAATGATGTATAGCTCATAACTTCCTGTACATAAAAATGACAAGTACATATGAAACTACCAATCTATGTCGATGTATGTATAATCAATATAAGATCTTAAAAATATAATTCAATCAAATTTGAGTTTAATTACCTTCTCCTTATCTAACATTGCGCCTCCATAGTCTAGACAAGGTTGCACCTCACTCGCACTAGGTATTTCCTACAAGAGGAAAATAAGATAAACATATAAGTTATTATATAATTTCATTAATGACAATTCAAATGACAAGCAAGTATATAATAAAAAAAATTTAAACGAGTGAGTACAAAAAAATATATTGTGTGCATGTCGAGGCCAAATGAAATGGCCCTAAGGGTGCTACCAGTCACCTGTGTGAGATCCTCCTCAAAAATCAACTGTTATATAGACCATGTAAATAAATATAAGTACTTTATACTATCTCTTATTAATATTCATTTAAAAACAAATGCAAGTTATGAATTTACAACTTAAATCTTACCTATGTCATTGTTCCAACGTCCCCCTCTCTAGTAGGAGAGGAATCTATAGGGTGCACTCCACTCCCCTGCATCTGATCTATAATGTCCACATCATATAGGACCCAAGCATATATGGTGGCACATAGTGCAAGTATGTGGCACACAAATATGTGGATCTAAGGAGGATGAAGCAGCAACACTTGAGCTATCGCCAACATCACCAAAATGTGGCTGAGCTACTGTAGAAGCATGCAAAACCAAAATACCACTCAAAGAGTGAATAGCCTAGATACTCTGTGTGGTTGCATCCTGGATAATATTTGGATGATATACGAGAGGTGGCAGAGGAAGGGGAGGAGGGGGAACATATTGGTGCGGGACTACTCTAACTACCCCTAGTCTATCATGGGGCATACCTCCACCGATGCCCTAGAAGGGTTTAATGTCAAATTAATTGACATGATGCCCTAACACAAACTCAGCGTATATTTTTTTAATAAAATAAAATGGTATATCACAATTGTTGTTCGGTGATTTATCAAAAACCATACACCAACGATCCCAAAAGTTATCTACAATGTCCTTATTCGTGAACCATTTTATAGAAATTTTTGGTTTATTAACATTAACTAGCAAACCGGTGCGAGGGTTAACAAATAAAGAGGCTATTTGGGCTTTTGTTATTTGGAGATCTCTCACATCATCGTAAGACCATCCACATGTGTAATATTCCCTCATGTCTTCTCACCATGAATGAAAGGCATTATGTTGGGTGGAGAGGGTTTCTATATTTTTAATTATTTCCTTCAATGTGTTTGTCATCTTGGATAATCGAGGGATTGTCTTATAAACATCACAAATTCCCCTCAATTGCTCCAATTTTTCACCAATTAAGTCTTCAATTGATGGCTGCAAAGGTGGTGGAGCATTTGGCATTTGTGCATTTTCATCTCAACCATAATACCTGATTAAAGTTAAAAACTAATTAATCTAATTGAAATTACATAATATAAATGAAATTATTGTAAAAAAACCTTAGTTTTTAATAAAAATCCAAAAAAAACCCCTACTTTTTAACAAAAATTCATTAAAAACTCTATTTTTTAATAAAAATACATAAACAACACTGGTTTTTAATCAAAAACCATAAAAAAATATATTTTTTAATAAAAATCCATTGTAAACTCTAGTTTTTAATAAAAATCAATAAAAAACCCTACTTTTCAATATAAATCCATAAAAAACTACTTAAAATTATACAAATCTAATACAAAAATTGATTAAAACAAAAAATGCCAAAAACTTACCTTTGAAATCAAATATCTGGTATCCAATTGTCACTTTCACTGTGCACCCTGCTCTTTAAAATGACTAAAATAATTTTAAAAGGCCATTGTTTTTGTATTTATAGCTTGATTCAAATCGGATATCCAATTTGGACTTCTTGCCTTGGGTATTGCTTTGGAACAATGTACTGACACCCAAGCCAGAAAAAAGTCAACTTGGGATTTTTGTATTTTTGGGTCGATGGAAAATGCAACTTTTTTCACATTGCCACTTTTTGGCCCATCATGATCCTGCACATACCCCAATCCTTCTTAGCCTTTTTTTATAGCATCTGTAAGTTTTTCTTTTAGTAGAATATCCAAGGAAGATACCTTCACTATACCTTGCATCAAAATTTCTTAAGTTTTCATCATCTCTTATGATATAGCATTTGCTTCCAAACACTCTAAGGTACTTGACAACTTAGGGATCCTTCCATACCACAAATCATAGGGAGTCTTTGTGTTGTTTGATTTTGCTTGAACTCTCTTAAGTATGTAAACAATAATATGAATTGCTTCTCTCGAGTAGGCTTCCAGTAGGTTAGCTTATTTTATCATAGTCCTTGCAGCTTCTTGAATAGTCCTATTTTTCCTTTCAACCGCTCCATTTTGTTGAGGAGTCCTTGGGGAAGACAAGTGCCTTTTATGCCATGATTCTCACAAAACATGTTAAATTCATTGGAGGTGAATTCTCCACCTTTGTCATACCTTAAGCATTTGATCTTTATATCCATCTCATTCTCAACCATAACTTTAAATGCTTTGAATCTATCTAGGGCTTCATATTTTTCTCTAAGAAAATTAACCCATGTATTGTAGAATAATCATCAATCAAAAGCATGAAATACCTGTCACCTTGAATACTTATCACTCTTGTAGGACCACAAATATTTGTATGCACCAATTCCAACAATCTCGTAGAAGATTGTTCTTTACCCTTGAAACTTCTTGTTTGTTTTCCAAACTGACAATCTCTGCAAAAAACATTGATAGGCTTTGTAATCCTTGGAAAATATCTCACTGCTTGAACTAGACTAATTCTAACCAAGTTATCAAAATTTATGTGATATATCCTCCCAGGTTCCATAACCAACTTTCATTAATCTAAGTCATAAAATAATGACCATCAGCACCCTTGAGTTGATAAACATTTCCATCTATCATTTTTCTAGCAGCAATGATAGTTTTAGACCCTTTTCTAATCTCACATCCATTTTCTTGAAACATAATATTATACCCTTTGATACACATTTTTCCAACACTCAAAAGGTTATGCCTTAAACCCTTGAAATAGTAAACATCATCCTTATTATGCTTGCCATCAAAACTAATTGAACCTATTCCACAAATCCTAACACCTAAATCATCACCAAATCTAACAAATCCTCAATCATACTTTTCAAGTTTAACAAACTTAATCTTGTCTCTGGTCATATGATTTGAACAACCACTATCAATGATCCAATATTTCTTATCTTTTCTAGCATGAAAAGTAGATACCAAAGTACCTTCAATCTTATCCTTTGTCTCTAGAGCACTTTCCTTCATTCATCTTTCAAAGTTAGCAAAAATATATTCATCTTTTAAGGCCTTGAACAAGCATTCATTATCATCATAATCTCCATAATCAAATTCATCATCAAAAATAATTGCATTTTCTCTAACATAATAGCTTTCCTTGATCATCTTACCTTTTTTTTCCTTATTCTTATTGTTCACAATTTTGTTTGAACATCTTAAAGCATAGTGACCTATTTTTCCACAACTAAAACAATTGAAAGGTAATTTACCTTTGTACTTACCGATTCCCTTTTTCATCCTTCTCACAAATTTATCTTCTACATCATCACGATCATCCTCATTTGAATCTTCACTCTTCTCTAATTTTCCAACCTTAAAAGTAGTCTCCACTTTTACAACAATACTTAGACCAAATTCTCTCATTTCAAATGCAATTAGTGTACCATACAACTGATCTCTAGTGTAAGTATTAAAATCTACAATTTCCTCAATAGCAAAAAAAAATTGACCATAAGATTTGAGAAGAGTTTTGATAATTTTCTTTGCCACTTTTGGTTCTTTGAATTTTCCTCCAAGACCTCTGATTGCACTGATAATTTCATCAACTCTATGTATGTAGCTTTTAATATTTTTGAATCTTCAGACATTCGTAGGTTCTCAAATTGTGTCTTCAAATTTTGCATCTTGGCTTATTTAACCTTAGCATTTCCTTCATAAATACTTTCTAGCTTATCCCAAATTTCTTTAGTGGTTTTCAAATCCATCACTTTCACTAATTCAGAATTTGCAAGACTACTCAAGAGAACAAACCTTTCTTTACCATTTGTTTTGTAGGCCTTGATCTCATCATTTGTGCTCAGTCCATTTGTAGGTATGGTATATTGATTCTTCGCTGACTACTAGACATCATATCCAAGGTAAACTAGATGGCCTTCCATCTTTGCCTTCTAGAATGCATAGTTTGTGACATTGAACATAGGGATCTCCTTCTTGTTCACCATCCTAGATCTACCTTAAGCAGTTAATATTTTCTCCAAGGAACCTTGCTCAACTGATAGCCCATGGATGAACCAATTGTACCTAAAACCTTCAAAAACCCTCATTAACATTCAAGTCCACATTCATATATCAAACCCTTAATCGGTTATGATGATCTAACATGAAAACCAAATAATAGAAACTCAAACAACTTTAACACCATGCACAAGAGAACACCAGATTTATGTGGAAAACCCAAGGAGGGAAAAACCATGATGCTCAAATTAACTCACAATATAAGTAATTGCAAAACCGTTACAAAGGATCACTACCAAAAGGAGCACATTGCTCTGAAAGGCTCACAGCCAAGGCTCACTGTTGGAATAGAAAAAGAAGATAGAGAAGAAATGTTACACAAAGAACATGATCTCAATTCAACAAAGAATCCACCACAAGAGCTCCAACACCTTCACAATTTGTTTGAATTATTGCAAACACCTTCTACTCATTGCATCCAGTAATCCAACACTTGAAAGCTTGCACTGCACTTAACAATTTCACACCTTACAACTTTTCAATTCGCATCACACACTTTGCACACCTCATCCCTCAACACTCAACTCATATTTATATCTACTTCGACCTTGAAACCTTTCTCCAAGGTCCGTTATGCACCTCAAACGTTCAAATTCAAATTAGTTTGATGCTAAAACACTTTTGTGGTAGATAGAAGTGAATGCGGACCACATCAAAACTTAATTGGGACCCAAATCAACAACACTACTCAACCACATGTTTCCTTAAACAATATTTATCCTTCGTGTGTAGTGTAAACACCAGTTGGTCATTACCTATGTAAACACCATTAAACTTTTAAGTACACACTTTCTTAAACCCAAGGATGACTTGCAAACCACACACCATGCTTGAACATTCATCTAGAATACTCCACAAACACCTTGAAATCTAAAAAACTCCTTCGCAACAACTTCCACCTGAAGAGTGTACAAATGTGTAGTCACACACTGGTGAACACAACTTCTACTGTAAGATGATCCAACACACCATCTCTTGAATACAATACCTCTTAACACCTCTCACCAACATATCTGAATCGCATAGAAAAATCTTCAACCTAGAAGAAATGTAAAGCAAAACTAGAACATCTCTTTGTAACCAGAACAACACTTCAATACATTGTTTCTTCTTTTTATCAAATTTTCTCAAAAGCACTTGGAAACCAAGCACTAGAGACATCCACATCATCTTTAGCACAACTACATCCATAGATAGAAGCTTATCCAAGAAATACCATAGGTTAACACCAGTAGATAAATTGATGACAACATAATGCAAAAAATCAAAGCATAGACAACACCAACTATTCATCTTCAACACCAACTCCCTTAACACATACAGTTGACACCAATGACAACACAAGCTTTTTAACATCAATGACAACACCAATCTACACATACTTATAATAGGAGGTGTGATCTACAAGGATTTAGGATAATATGATACATCGACATGTGGATTCATTTTTTATGTTTTAGGAATAGAAATGCATCCTAGGAACTAGCAATAACATACAAAGTTATATCTAAATAAGGCACAATTTTGAAATTATTGGTTTCCAAAAAGGGCAATTATAAAAATGGAAGTTTACACAAAGGGTTAATTCCATCAGAAAATTGAGGCAAGGGCCCTGGCTAGATTGGATAAAGCATCCTGTTGTAGGCAAGAGGTCATGAGGTCCAATCTCCCCCCGTCCCCATAGTATTGGAGGGTGTATCACACCAACTTCACTATTCACGTGAAATTTTTTTACCAAGTGCACTATAGTTTATAGGGAGGCTACACAATTCCTACAATTCAAAAAAATACCCATCACAAAATCTAAATAAGAATGTTAAGTGAATAGTTTGATATTTGATCTTCTAATTCCCACTATAGAGCATAGAAGGGGCTCTCTAGAACCTATGTAAGGACCAAGGGAGGATGGATTGGATCATTGGATATTTTCATAGTGAATGCACCATTAATTGGAGGATTGGGAACAATTTACCAATAATAGTACAAAAGGAGTGGTAAATCAACAAAGAATAAATCCATGCAAATACACAAATAGTGAGTTTGAAATATTCAAAGTTGGAGAGAACTAGGAATCTATAGAGAATACATCAAATAATTTTTCACCTAATTTGTGATTATTTTTTATTCCAAGGAAACTCTCTAAATATGTGTAACCATAGCTTCCAAGTAGTTTTCCTCATCTTGAGTTTTCCAAGATAAGAAAACTATGCCTCTATGGTTTAACTACTTTTATTTATGTTTTCCATTTTGATTGCATACTTCAACTCTAAATTGTGAAGATTCCCACTATCATTTGAATGGAAATAAAAGTAGTATAATATGGATTAAAATTTACTTGATTTCTAATTCACACAAGCATATTCTTATAATTAATTTTAGATTAGTATGCAAAAAATGTATTTCCAACATCAAGGCTCATTCAAAATTTATACGCATCTAGATATTTATTTTCTCAAAAAAATATCAATGTCATTACAAATGATGGTTGGAAACACCAAATGGAAATCTATTTCTCTATAAACCACTTCCCTAATGTTGAAAAGATTTTAATCCCTATGTAAATATGTCTATATCAATTTCTACATTTTTGGGATATCTACAACATCCAATGTGAGAATGAATTAGAACCTATAAGTACATGAGAGAATCCCGTCAATGTTATATATTAATAATACTATCTTATATTAGATTATAAGTATGACTATATGGAATTACAACAATTATGATAACAAAAAGGTCAATCAATATAAAATCATGCATTCCATGACTACTTCACATGACTTTACCAATGCAACAACATACTTTCCCATATAAATTTGGACCGATGAAGTAGAAAATTAATTATCATTCATCTTTAATCACCATGTACAAGACAAATTAAAAAAATCTTGCATAATTTAGAAATATATAATATCTTAGGGATAATAATTATCAATGGTATAGAATATGATTTAATACATGTCTAACATTTGGAAATTGTATGAAGGGGATAAATGGTTCCATAGAAATCGCTATTTGGAAACATCAAACAATTCAACAACCAAAGGAATATTGAGATTAATCAAGATCTAAAAGCATGAATTGATAACCTTCCACAAGTGAAATAAAGAGCACAATAGCATGTCTATCACATGAAAATGAAAAGTGTAAGTATACAATGATGAACCTTGCATATATAGACAAGGATGAGGAGGTGAGAAGGTAGTATTGTGTAGTCTTCAAAACACACCCCATTTTTTCAAAGAAAAGTGGGGACCCCCCTTCTTTTACTTTCGTTCTCTTTGGTGGTAATGGCTAAAATTCATGTTTTCTTGCTAAATTTTTTAGTCTGAAGATCCTAAATGTGTTATTGTTGTTGAGAACTTGAAAAGTAGCTCAAAATAACATTAGTTGCCTTTTAGAACAACTTAAAATCAGTTGAAATAAAGTTGTATTTTACGGAGAATTTGGGCCTTACTGAACCTCACATCTTCATGATAATGTTCCATATCCAATTAGTTTTCCTGTAAAAAAAATTGATACAAATGGTAATCCATGTAAAACATTAAGAGATCTTTTTGTAACCCGATATGGTCTTTTATAAGGTAAAAAATTTCCTTTGCATGGACCCGATGCTTGTTAAATCATGTTTTATATTAAACTAGTATATCTATCTTTATATAAAATCTATAGAAATAACGTCGAAAGATATATTCTAGTATTCATCAAAAATTTCATGAACATACAGCTATTGTAAAGAGAAAAATGAGCTCACTTATTGCATATGATCAAAACTTCAACATCTCAATCAACCACTTTCAATTTTTCACTAATTCATCCTCTCTATCATTATACGAATTCTGAAAAATGGATCTTTTGGATTCTATTCACATTTCTGAAAGATGTGTGTATTATGGAGGGGGGTGTGGGTGTTGAAAACCCTTCTTCTTCTTGAGAGGCTCATGGCTTGCCAACAGAGTTTCAAATACTACCAAGACACTGATCTTGTTACCTTGATCTTTCCTGAATTTTCGCTCTTTTAGGCATTAAGAAAAAGGAGGGCATGCATCCTAATAAAGGTACCATTCTTCTCTCCAAATACCTTTCTCCCCAAAATAATTGAACATGAAAGTTTTAGAATTGAATAAGGGCAATAGCATAGTCAATTAGGATGAGCTCTCAAGTGACCAGTTATTGGGGCTTCCAAAGAGGAGCCTCATGTTCGCATCCCCATGAGACGTGATAAACTCTTGAAATTTGATGAAAGTGATAACCTTTGGTTGTGGAATCTATACTGAATGTCACCCAAAAAAGGGAATTCCCCCAACAACAAAAATAGAACAGAATGAAAGCAATCCGAACAGTGGTTCACAAGAACCCATCTCTCATAACAATAACCAAGACTCGAGACATTTACTTTTTACATTAAATTCTGAGAAGTATAAACACTTAAACCTGGTATGATCTAAAATGAAGGCCTTACACTTTTAAAGAAGTTTGCAGGGCTGCAGACCTCCTGATTAGCTACGCCTTGTAACCTGATTAACTAAAATCATTTTATGCGCATCTCCAAACTTTAGACTGGGCCACGTCGATACCTGGGAATTAGCATTACTGCCCATTAAAAAACAGATGTGAAGTATAAAGCACATCTATGTGGAAATTCCTAAAAAATTACAAAGAACATTTATCATATGGAATATTACCACTGAGAGTGATTTAGACCCAATCTTTGGAATGTAGAAGCCGAAAGAGAAGGGGACAAACAAGATATGCTTCCACCAGAAGCCCTGACCCTCGAAAAAGCGGATACAGAGCCGACAGTCTTCATCTTTACCAGACTCTAGAGTTCAAAATAAAATTGAAAAAATTAATTATCTAATATTTGATAAGGAATTCATAAAAATAGCTTCCTGCAAATCAAAATCAATAACAATAAATATTTCCGAGTACCTTGAGCAAATATTTGATATTTATTTCAACAGAAGTGAAATAGATTTGCATTGTTTTGCATTGTTTTTTTAAAGTAATTGGAATGGTTTATCATTAAGTAAGTAAAAATAAAAATCCAAACTCTAATTAGCACAGAAGTAATTATGTGGTTTATTTGTAAGAAATCATGAGCAAACAAAAGAACGATGTTAAGGAGGAATTCTCATTTCTAGAATCCCAAGTGTGGTCTTCATATGGTATAGTAGAAAACACGCATTTGGTTCAACTCAAGTCTATCTATAAGAATATTCTGCCATCCAAGTGAGTTGTGTCTGATTTTTGTTGTAAGATATCTTTCATTTGTTGTTGTGCAGAGTAGAAATGATGATTATTTTTTTGACATCCCAGAGGGATTAAAAGTTGTATAGGTTAAGGGGGAATTTATAAGATTTGTATGTATATAGAAAGTTTTGTTGCCCTTTTCCTTGATGTTACAAGGGGACAAAATTGTGCATCTAAAGGGGAGTGTTTGTGCACATCAATTGGTTTTTCCACCAATGATAAAGGGGGAGATTGTTGCATCTTGATAAGATTGGTTTTCATTGATGTCAAAAGTGTGCCTAAGTCTATATATGCTCCAGAGATAGCTAATATGCAGAAATGTCTAATGATGCAAGTCAGTCAACGTTGCAATGTATGGAAGATAAGTAATCAATGGTTGTCTAAGTATGATGCAGAGGTGGGTACACATGTCTTAATGTGTTTTCAGTATGCCTACATTGATGTCTTTCTGGGTTGGTGTACCACACTCAATGACGAGTTGTAGAAGTTGTATCTAAGGCATTCACAATATATACTCTAAGGTAGAGACTATGTTTTGGTCTACATCCTTCCGCAAAGCAAGATTTAGTCTTGTGGTTCTGAAGTTAAGTCAATAGAGATATGATGGTGTTATTTTCAAGGTTCCATGTCATCATACCTTTTGTAGTAGAAGTTAAAAGTGATAGAGTTTTGGTTTGTGCTCTAGCAGTGCAAAGTGCTTATGAAGGCTTGTTGGAATGCTCTTCATTCCTCCAGTTGTGAAGATTTGGCAAAGCGGTTCTGAGGAAATGCTCAGTGATGTTCAAATGCTACATTGAAGACTCAAGTGACTTGGTGCTTTGCAAGTTCGGATTTCAAGTAACAAAGTGTTACAGTTGGTTTCAAATGCCTAACCTTCTATAGAACATATGTTTGGACACTTATGCCAGCAAAAGATTGTGTAGATCAGTGGTATGATTTTGTGTGGACACCCCACATTTCTCATGGTGTCTGAGGTATGAAGCTGAAATGGAGGAAAAATTGTAAGTGGATCCCTAAAGTGGAGAGCATAAAAAGGAGTGTCCTCCTAATCACAAATTCACCTTTCCCTATTTCATTAGGAAGAAGGATAGTGCCACAAGATATTAGAATTGACTTACAACCCATAGGTGAGTCAAATCCAAGTTTTATGACACTATGTGATCTCTCCTTCCTTATGATAGAAAAGTGTAAAATATGTCTGAAATGCACTTTGGGGAGATAAACTAAAAATACTAAATGAACTCAATTGTGCAATGCAAGACTTGAAATGTGAATTTAAAGCATAATACTAATAGAAAATATAATTTGTAGGCAGATTTGAGGGTTGCAGGATGATATCTAACAACCCAAAAAATATTATCCTAAGAAAATTGTAGCAGGACTCATTAGCCAAATCTAGACACCCCCATATATGAATAAAAGTGCATTAATGATCAAATAACTAAATCTACCACTTGGAATTCAAAGTATTATGATAATACTATTAGAAACAATCATTAACTAGCAGATCTGAGAAGGTTAAGATGGTTTGTACTGGCTCCAAAAGTGTCATACAGGCATCCTATTCTGGAAAATGTGTCCTTGTAACTTTTTTTGAAAATTCTTTTTGTAGTCCTCTGATGTTGGATCTAAGGCTCTGATTTCTCTAGATTTATTGTCAAAAGGCCGAAAATAAATTATGTAAATGAGTTTTCATCTCTTGACAACTTTGATGACAACTTTGAAAAAAATTTATCCAATTTCACTCTTCCACCTATAAATCTACAAACACACAAAAAGGAGAAAAAAATTGTTTTTGGTGTATAAGGGTTTACCTTGGTCAAACCCTAGTTTGGTAATTAAACCTTGATAATGAAATGAAATCATAAATGGAAGGAATGATGAATGAACACTAGCTTGTTGCAACTCACCAAACCCTTTCATGGCTGCCCTTGGAGGACTGAAGTCTAACACATCACTCCAAAGATAAGATCTTGCATAAAATGGCTTGATTGAATGCTTGATTTGATGCTTGATTTGATGCTAAACTTACATTAACAATGTTAGCTCCAAAAACATGCATGAATGCAAATATCTTTGACATGATGATCTTAATCTTGATTGCTACAATAATTGACTGAAAATCTGCTCTTGAATGCTCTTGACAATAATCTTTGCTCTAGTGAAATTTTCCTTAATGCTAGATGTTTTGAATTGATAAAAAGACCTTGTATTTATAGGTAATTTTCTAATTTCCCAGCAATTGCAATTTGGATTTACATCATAAAAATGTCACCAAAAACATATTAAATAATGGGGTCCTAAACTTAAGGAGGACTCATTCGCCCTTGGGTGAATGGACCCTAGGCCCTAAACCTATAACACATATTTTCCAAGATGTGTAATTTGATATTTGTAATTGTTTAATGTGGGTTCCCCTTTTGGAAAATAAAATTAATTAAGCTTTTAAATGCATAATTGGGTCAATTAAAAGCTTAATTAAGTCCAATTAATTAGGGGGATG
This sequence comes from Sequoia sempervirens, assembly GCA_007258455.2. Classification (NCBI taxonomy): domain Eukaryota; kingdom Viridiplantae; phylum Streptophyta; class Pinopsida; order Cupressales; family Cupressaceae; genus Sequoia; species Sequoia sempervirens. The sequence continues at coordinate 23,955,008 of VDFB02353493.1, read as the reverse complement.
CAAACATAATACGAAAATGTAAAGTGTATGTTTTCGAGCACTATAGAAGTGCATGCAAATCTTTCTTATTTCTAGTACTGCACAAATGTTTCAAGTCAGTTTATGAAGTTACATTGTTGTTCAGGTCGACTAGGGTATGTCGGTGATGTGTGTCACTAATTCAAGATTGAGTTGAATCTAAGAAGTTTTTTTAGATGGTGTATGAGTCATGTTGACTCATCTGGAAGAGATGTAAATGATGCTTTATCACTTTTGTATACTACCAATGTAGATGTAGGTCGACATGCTATAATTTTCATAATTGCTTGTTTATGGCTAACTAAATTTGTATTTTACAAATGTGCAGATGATATATATAGAAGATCAAATATGAGAAGAGAATTATGGAAGTGTACAAAGATTTATGAGTCATGAGAAGAGTGTGGCAAGATCCGCTACATACCTAATGTGTAGAATTGATGACTATTAGTGGTTGAAGCCATAAAATCAGTCATATTTCAATTGTTCTTTCTTTCAATTAGGGATTAGTAGCTTCCTTGGGTTTCAACCCCAAAAACAAAGTTGTATAAATAGGGAGTAGTGGATTCCTTAGTTTGTAGCCCTAAAACAAAGTTGTAAATTGTTATTTACGTGTGAGGCTAGATTAGGACAATAGCTCCCAGTAGTATTTCTCATCGTGAATTTTTCCCTATGGGGTTTTCCATGTAAATATAGTGTCTATTGTGTTCTTATGTGTATACTTATCTACTTTCTTGCATTGATTAAGTAGTTGAATGCTTAAATGGTATCAACAATCATTAATTGAGATTGAATTTTGAAGCATATTGATTCACCCCCGCCCTCAATATTTCAATGTGTTCAACATAATTAGCTTTAACCTATAGGCTAGCAACATCAAAGATCAAATACCACTATGAAGACCCTTAGCCAAAATATTCTTTAAAAACACTTAGATCTAAAATACCCACTACAAATATTCATCTATAGTCCTTAAATTTCAAATACACACAAAATATAAAATATATAAATACACATATAGAACATTTTGGGACTCGTATTTTATTCAAACATTACAATAAAACACATTTCACTTCCAAAGCAAAGGTTTTATTCTATAATAATTACAAACTTATTACAAAAATACCCAAAATGATACTAAAATAGTTTGTGCTTGAAATGTGGTTGCAACCTCTAAATGAAGCTACCCATAAAAACTTGAAATATTTTCATCCTCCAAACTCTAGAGAAACTAATCCAGGCTTACATCCACTCATCTTTATAACCTAAGAGTTTTCATCGCTAGATTTGGTAGGTGTACACAAGTGCTCAACTCTATAAGTTAAGGTTTGATATGATTTAGAAAATGATTCAAAATGATGGATTTGATTGACTTAAATAGAGCATGGAGGAATTGGCATGGGGCCCATGTGTGCTTATAGGTACTTGAGATTTTCCCTCTATTTTTTCTTATTCAAAGAGGTCATTAATGGTATTCCAAGTTATACAAGGTGGTAAGTGGAATCGCCTATTCAAATTATGGGAGTCCATAGAAAAGCAGGTGTAGGAGTAGGGGTTTGGAAAAATGATTATGAGAGCATGGGGATAGGGAGAATTATGTACTAAAGGGACAAGAAAGGGATACTCCAAAATTCTAGGTTCAAGAGTGTGGGAATTCGCATGCCATAGTCTACCAAAGAAAATGTTTTTAGAGATCTAGGAGTATTAGTGCTCTTCATCGTGTTTCCACTTGACGCAGTAGAGATAATATATTCAAAGGTCCGCATTTTGGGTTTAATTAATGGGATTAAGGGATGTCAAGATGCAAAGGGAAGTAAAATTCCACAATCCTAAGAAGGAATAATGACTAAAAAATAGGGATTAGGTTTTAAGAATACCTAATGCAGGAGGAAGTAGGGATTAGTATTAGGAGATGCTCAATGTAAGATGGATTGGGGATTAGGACTAGGGAATACTCGATGTTGGAGAGGGAAAGGATCAGTATATTTAGTACTAGTGGGGATTCAAGATTGGCATTATTGTATATTAGCCATCAATGTAAAGAAGGAAACAAAATCCTAATAATTTACATACCAACTTGAGTGGTGAAGAAGAAAAAATCAAGTTTTAGGATTTCAAAATACCTCATACCTTATATTTATGCTTGAAAAAAAATTGTGGGATCCCATGATATATAGAGGTCAAGGCTTAAGAATATTTGATACCTCAAGGATTAGGGATAAAGAATACCAACTTCTTTGGGTTGGATACAAGGCAAGAAAAAACTTCAAAATCCCATAAGATATAAGGGAGTGGGGTCATAAAGAAAAAAATCAAGTTGTTCTAGTAGAGGAAATTCCAAAGGAATAAATCATATGGTGTTGGGGACTCAATGGAAATGGAGGAGAAAGGATATTGGTATAGGAAAGTCTAGAATCTTGACTAGATTGACAAGGTGGGGATTTGAGAAATGAGATATTGAGGGAAATGGAACCATGGTAAAGGAAGTCCTAAAAACCCACAAGTAGATAATTAGTGGAATTTGGAAGCAAGTATTGAAAGGAAGGTATGATAGCATGAGGAAAATTGAAACCCTACAAAAATTTGGAAAATGATTCTAAAACTCTCATACTTAGGATTTGGGACATTACATTCTCACACTTTCTTATCCATTGTATAAAATCACTCATGTCAAGTTAGTAGTCAAATAGTTATCTACACATCATCATGCATTTCATGATCACAAAAAATACATTTTTATGCTCCATACTTTTCATGGAATACATCATTTGACTCTTCATAATTGAGGTAGGTGCATAAATTTATGCACTTATTGTATTTCTTCCACAGCATTGGCATACAATTTCATATCACTCAAAATAATTTAATTACATGATATAATGCTACTCCACATACAAAAAATGTATGTATGATAGAAAACAATGGAAATATTAAATTATTGGGAAGAAGGTAATAATCCGCTCATCTCTTAGCCATTTGATTCCTTAAATTCAAATAACAAGTAAAAAATGTGTCCCACAAGAAATTGGTTCAACCTACTTGGACCAACTCTACGTGGTCATCAAACACAATAAGGGAAAATAAAAGGTTCTAGATTACCTCATTTAATCTTCTTTTATAAACATATCTTGGTTTTAGACACAAGAGGTTGCATATTTTCATACAAGGCTTCCCTCTACACATATGAATAGATCTAAAATTTCCACAAGACTATACTATTCTCACACAAGGTAAATAGGATTTTGATCACTACTTGTCCAACTAATTTATTTGTGGACTCGAGAGTCTTTATTTCACTACAAAAAAACATTTCAAATGACTCATTCCTTATCTTATTATTCCAAAACCATGGGATGGCTTGGGGTGAGAAAATAATTATTTTCACTCCAACAAAATTTTATTTATCTTCATATGTTGGACGAAATAAAGCACCATTTCAAGTCATATATTTTGTATTGCATCGCCAATACTACTAATAAGAACCTTCAATATGTATACACTATTATTGGTTCTAACAAGACCATGGGAAGCAATTATCATGGATATATTTTCTTGTAAGTAGATGAAAAGGAACTAGTATAAAACTATGTTTTCCATTGTGGATCATTTCTAAAAAGTAGTCATCATTATTTCATGCAAAAAAAATCAACATATCAAAATAAATACATCTCTTTTTCAATTATTTAGGGTAACAATTTGAAATCCCACCATTTTTATGTTTGACTATAAACCAATGTTATTAAAAAAAATAAAACCTTGTGGGATATGTTTTTTATTAGATAAGCAATATTTATAGGGCATTAGACCCAAACACAAAAGGCCCAACAAGGTGGAAATTCAACACAAACTAAGCAGAGTCAAAGGCCAAGGGTCAAAGATAGTAAACCAACAACTAAACACTAGCAAAGTATTTTTTTTAAAACATTAAAAAAAAAAGAAAATAAAGTAGCACCAAACTACATAGAAAGCTTCTCCTATTCCTCCTTGAGGAAATTAAAGATTTCCTAATTCTAAGAGATTGTACTAGCATCACAGTTTTTTCGTGCTTTTTTATTTCATCCTGTAACACAGACCTGAGGGTAGCCACTAAGTGGTGGATGACCTTCAAAGTGAAGCAAGAAAGACCACTTAGTTTTATTTCCATGAAATCAATCTTAGTCAATAGAGTAGTGACATCTTGGTCCATCTTCATACACTTAGAGCAAGTGTCCATTTTGGGCTCCTCACAAGGGGTAGTTTCCTCCTAATCAAAATTCATAGCATTAACTTCAAGGAATAGACAATGTCCTTCAATCTCCACATTTGCATCCTCGTCCTTCTCCTTGTTTTTGTAGTCATACTCCTTATTATCCTCATCAATTGAATCACTAGAAATATTATCTACAATGGGATTGGGAATAGGACGGCCCACCAATATGTGTGACCTCTTAACACTGAAATTTGACTCCCTTTTTCTCTTTCTTTTTAGTAGCCTTGTTATTTTCCTCCTCCTCATCTTAAGAACTAGCCTCTTCCACATAGAATTTGACTAAGGCCTTTTTCTTCTTGCTGTTGATAGGGTTTTTAGGTTCATCTCTTTTTCAAGACCTTTAGAAGGGTTCTTTTTAAGATCACAGAGACTAATAGCAATAATTTTTTGGTTAAAATTTTTGGGGGTTTTTGAGGGCTTAGGTTGTAGGTTTGGGGGCTTGGAATCCATATTAAGGGTGACATTTTGGGAAAAAATTGTTTATTTCCCTTTAAAAGGAGGATTTGTGGATATCTCAACAAGAGGGTTTGGGGGGTTTTCAGAAGGAAAGGTTTCAAGCAAAGGATCCTCAACATGACAGGCCCTAATGAGCTTAGGGGGTAGATGGCCATGTTGAAGTGATAGATTCTAAGGATAAATCCTTGGTGGAGCAAGATAGGTGGCTTATCAATATTTTTGGCCACCATATCTAGGGCTTCCTTCACCGACACTTCCAAGGAAGAAAGAAAATAAAAGGGGAAGTTAATGGTCACCTTGTTCCTAAAATGATTTAGCAAGGGAAGGTGGTAGAAGTAATATTACTTAATACTTCCTTCCAAAGTAATGTATTTCATCAACATAAAACATACCTTATCTCAAGGTTGAGGAAGCTTGTCCCTATCATATCTGACATGTAGCTTAATCAAAGTTTCACCCTTTTGAAAAAAAATTCATGTTATCCATTTTCAGCCCCTTTCTATGTCTTTTAATATTTTTCATTGCAAGATAAACCCAGGGTGAAGCCACAATAGTGGTTTACAATTTGATGGAGTAAGGAAAACTAAGAAAAAATGACCCCATGGCAAAAAAATTGGTTTTAGGGGTTTGAATGAACCTGCAAGTTCGACCGAACCAAAAAGGGGTTCGAGGGAACTCGGGTTCAAGAAAACCCATTAATTACTGGGCCCACATTTCCCACCCAAAAAACAAAAGAAAAATGCATATTGAAGGGGGTTCGAATGAACCTGGTTTGCTCGAAACCCCTTTTCCCTAATTTTTGACCTAAATTTTTACGCTTTGAAGCTCGGGTTGAGGATGAAAATGGAGAAATATTCACAAAACCAATTGGAATAAGGTAGTCCTCAGAACGAGCTATCCAACGAATATAATTTTAATAAGTTTTGGTTTTATTATGTATTTGTTTTTTAGTTTTGTTAAACATAGGTTTTTCATCGAAAATGAAGGTCTTTGTTCTGCACATGTGGAAAAATAGTAGATTATCAAAAAAAAAATTGAAAAATATGAGTGCACCAGATATTGAAGTCCTTGATCCAACAAAAAAAATGGATTTCAATATATACAAAAAGTTACACATTATATGGTCGTGCTATGTCTGAATTGTAATTGGTTTGACTTCAAAACTTGATTAAAGAAAAATATTCAATAAAAATTATCTAACCAAGTGGAAGTAGTAGATATGGAGTTACAAATCTAAATTTGAAAGAATTATAATTTTATCCTTCATGGAAAAAAAGTTATGCATTATACGGTGTGCGTCACTTTTTAAAAATGTTGTTTTTTGAAAAAAACCAACTTTCATGGGAGATGGAAAATGAAGTACAATCTAATTCCAAAAATTTTGAAAAAAACATTTTTAGAATCTATAGACAAAATGTGACGAGACTCTAGTTTGTATCATCTTCAAATTCTCATGGTTTAGCTGCTATAGGTTCCCGAATATGAAGATTTAGTTAAAAATAATAATTTCAGTGTCTAGTTTGGCCAAAAATTGTAAACCACTATTGTGGGATCAGCCCCCATTGCTTGTCCAATAACATCTTCACTCACCTCAAATTATATGCCTCACATTTTATCTTGCCTTTTATTCTAAGTGTTGGAAAATTGAATAGACAAATTTACATCATGCCCACTAAGGCTCTCCAAGAATAGTGTCAAACCACATTCAATGCAAATGTGCCAAAGTATTAGGTCATTTTTGAACTCCTCACAAGATCTAGTCTTTGTTTGCACATGATCGCCTCCTATAATGTATGAAAATATTTAGTGGTTTGAAGGTAGATTATGGGGAATGTTTCCAAAATTGGGAGTTGGGTAAGGAAGACTAGTAGGGTTTCTCAAAATAAGGAGTTTTCTAGAAACAATCTTTAATATCACTGATAAAGATAATTAAAAAATAATTAATTGATTAATTGTGCTTGGGATAAGGGAAATCCTTGGGTGAAGGAAAACCATCAACTCATTTTCCAACCATGTCCTTTTTAAATCATCTTCATAAGGGATAGTAAAACCCCTCATGCCATCAATGTTTTCAATGCTCAAAGAGACAAGATTTAAAGCACACTTTAGATATATAAATAGGAATCTTGGCAATCAACAAGTTCCTATTCATGAGAAACACATTCTCATAATTTAAATCCTAATAGATGATGACATGGCCCTGACAAATATATTGGCCTTAACTACCTCATCATTCCAACTGCAAGAGGTTTTCAGCATTACACATTGATTATGAGCTATCATAAGCAACCTTGAATTTTTATACCACTTGAATCCCTTCTCATCAAACCCATGTCATTATCCCATAATCTCCAAATACCAAAAGGAGGGGCTTTGAATTGATTATTAAAACATAAAATATATATAAATATATATTCAAATATTTTAATATTATTATAGGCCCTCCAAATTAGGAATATTTTTATTGAGTTGCTCTTCCAAGAGAAGTCTTCTAACATTCTATAGGGAACTTAGATTATTTCTCTAGCATCTAATGGAGAACATTATTCCCAAATTGGCAATAGCATCAACCACTCTATTACCTTCTCTATAAGTATGGGATAGAACATAGTCACCAAAACCAAACATAAGTTTTTGAATATCATTAATCATGTCACTGATATTCCAACCCACCTTCACCTTTCCTTTCATAGCATCTATGAAAATTTTGGAATCATCTTCAATTAGTAATCTTTTTACCCCCAAAGATAGGGAAATCTTGACTCCTCACAACATCGCCATTGCTTTAGCCATGTTACAATATTGCTCCTCTAATCCCCTAGAGAAACCAACAATAATCTATCCAAAAGGGTTCCTCATAATACTACCACCACTAGCCAATCCCAGGTTTCCTTTAGTGGCTTCATTGATATTCAATTTTTCCCAATCCATGGGAGGTTTCTATTTGGTATTATGGAAAGATAAAACTTTAGAGTTATCAAACCCATCAAGTTCCAAGTGTAACCCCCATCTATTACTAACACTAGAATCCAAAGAAGGAGGGAAGCTCAAATTTTTCTAGTTGCAAAGAGAAACATTTTCCATTAATAGCCTGGAGCAAGATCCCAACACCTCCTTAGCATTCTTTTCAACATTTTAGAATATTTTTTTATTCCTTTCTTTCCAAATACTCCAACAAATGTTGGGAGGGATTTTTCTCCATAACTTTCTAATTAGGGATTTAGCATAAGGACATGTCCAATTCTCAATAATACCTTTTAGGTTATCATTCATGGTTCATATGAATCTCAATTCTACAAGGCATAGCCTTATATTTCCTCTGAGAAAGGATAGTGAAGCAATAGGTGAGACACTAATTCCTCATCTTACATAAAATACACATATTAGGTACTTGAAAAAAATGTATCCTTAAATTATCCTAAGTAAGAACTATGTTGTGAGAAATAGTCCACCAGAAGAATTTAATCTTGGGGTGAGATGGCAATTGTAGATGAACTTCTAGAATATATTGTAGTGGTCATTGGATAACAACAAACTATAAGTAAACTTAGCAGTGAGATTCCCCCTTCTATCCTTTTCCCAATAAAACACATCCTCATTTTGAAATAATGGGATTCTTGTTAATCTCAGAGCCTTATTAAGGGTGTTAGCTTTATGGATAAACTCTGTATTGTTATAACAATAATTTTCAATTTTCTTCCACTGTTGAGCCCTAATTTTTCCAATAAAATAGTCAGTGACTCTTCATCCAAACAAACTCATAATTGAGTCCTATAGGTCTTTGAACACCAATTGGTTTAAAGGTTAGTCAATAACCCAAGGGTCCTCCCAAAATATGATCATGTAACAATTCCCCAATTTCCACCTTAGCCCCACCTGTAACAGCTTCCTAGATTTGATGATATTTTTCCAAATCATCAAACCTCAAGGATGTTCAAAGTTGGATATACTCCTAACAAACTAAATGTTTATTAATTACTTAGCTTTCATTATTTCAAACCAATCTTTTTCGTTCAAAAGGAGATCCCAGCCAACCTTAGCCATAAGGGCTTTATTGGTAAGTTGAATTTTTTTGATTCCTAAACCCCGACAAGCTTTAGGAAGATATATATTGTCCCAAATTATGAGGACTATTTTTTATTTTCTTCTATATCATACCACATAAAATTTCTTTGGATTTTCTCAAATTTATCAGTAATGTACCTAGGGATCTTAAAAAAGGAAAGGAAGTAAACAGTAATACCTTGAAAAATAGTAGTGAGGAGTTGACGTTTTCCCATATGATTTAAAAGCTTACCCTTCCAACCCATATTTTTTTTTTGAATTCTCTCCAACACCATATTCCAAAATGAGGGAATAGAATCTTTGACTATAAGAGGGAGCCTAAGACAAATAGTAAGGAGAGTTGCACTATCATAGCCCAAAATAGTGGTTACTTTTTTTTGTAACTTCAGACTAGTATTTAAGATGTAAATCTTATTTTTTTCATAGTTGATGCATTGGCCTAAGACAATAGCATAATTGTTGAGGCACAACTTTCACTTCCTAGCTTCCACAACTGAAGCTTTCCCAAACAAGATAATTTCATCCATAATTTTTTTAATAGTTGAAGGGTTAATCGAGGTGGCAAGTATGACTCCCTTGAGAACACCATCATCAGTAAATTTTAGAATATTCTTGCCCATAACTTCAGCAATCATTATGAATAGATAAGGAGATAGATGATCATCTTGTATAATCCTCCTTTCAACACTGAAGAATCCTCTAGGAACTCCATTGAAAAGTACCAAGTACTTAATTGCAGTCACACATTCCTTTATGAGGTTGAGGAATAGTTCATTGATGCCAAAAAAATTAGGACTTGGAAAAGGAAGTGCTAGGTCACTTTATCATAAGCTTTGGATATGTTCAGTTTAAAATTCATTCCTGAGGTGTAACTCTATCCATAGAGTGTAGAATTTCATGAGTGGAAGCAGTAGCATCTAGAACAAGTTTCCTAATTACTAAACCTTTCCCCAAAACAAGTTTTAGCCCATTGAAAAATAATTTGGAAAATACTTTATAAATAGTATTACAGAGTTTGATAGGCTTGAATTCATCAATTTTTGAAGGTTTGAGCTTTTTAGGGATAAGAGAAATGAAAGTATTATTTAGTTGTTTCAGCAATTTCCTAGATTTGAAGAAGTCTTTAGCCACCAATAAAATAACCTCCCCAACAATATCCCAAAAATCTTAAAACAATGTTGGGGGGAAACCATCAAGGCCAAGAGCCTTAAATTCCCCCATAGAGAAATTTACAACCCTAACTTCCTCCCTATATATTGACCTTAAAATGAGGTTCCTTGGATAATGTTACAAGGATGGTGTCCAACAACTACCCTAATGTTGTAGAATGGTTAGTATGTGGCTCCATATTTAAAAATTGAAAGTACTCAAAGGTTTTCTTCCCAACTTGTCCATCAGCAATACCCTCATACCCATTTTTGTCAACAATTATGGAGATTGAATTCATCTTTTTGTGTTTTAGAGCAGGTAAATGGAAAAATGTTGAGTTTTGATCTCCCTCTTTCAGCCACTAATTTTGGGATTTTGTTTCTATAATATTTCCTCCTTTTTAAAACTATTAGTCCAATCAAGATGTAGTTCCTTCTTGGCCTGACATATTTCCTCATCAACCTCACAACTAGCCATTTTAGCTTGAATATCCATTAGATTTGTAGCTAGATTTTTCTTATGAGCAAAAACATCACCAAAGACTAGTATTTTCCATCCTTTCACATTATTTTTAATATTTTTTAAGCTTTTGATTTACCCTAAACATAGAAGAACCATGAATAGGGATTCTCCACCAATTAAGGAAACAATCCTTGAAGCTAGGATACAAAGCCCACATGATCTCATACATGAAGGGGAAGGGATAGAAGGAGTACAATCTTTCCAATATAGAAGAAGAGAGTTATGGTCTGACACAGTTCTAGGTAAATAAAAAAATTCAAGTTGTTGATAAAGTCCCAATTAAGAGAAATTAGGAAACGATCCAATTTTACTTAGATAAGGTGTTCACCAGTTCTCCTATTAGTCCAAGTGAAAATTTGACCCTGAAGGTCAATGTCCATAAGCCTAGTTGAACTCAACAAATCATCCATGTTGTCAGTGTAATCAATTAGGCCCCCAAGTTTTGCAGAAGGAAAAGAAGGGAATAACCATCCACCAAGCCTCCTTATTACCTAGCACCTGCATAGCAATGTCAAGCCAAAGATATTTTCTAGCATTATGCACAAACCAGTAGAGGAGAATTTAACTCCCAAGAAATTTTAGATTGATGAAATAAATTACCAACAAACTTTATCAAGTTCCACATAATAACTAGTCCTCCCAAGGCCCCTGCAGCCTCACAAATAAAGAATTGAGTAGAGGGCCATAGACTCTTTGCAATGACTTGGAAATTAGTGTTATTCATTTTGACTTATTAGAGTAAAAGGATATCAATTTTATTTTCTAAAAGGAAGTTTTTCATAGATAATTTATTCTAAGGGCTACTAAGCCCTCTAATGTTCCAAGAAAGAATATTCATCTACAATTCATTTTTGGAGGACGTCTCCAACATTTTTTACCTATCAATGGCAATTTTGCTTGTTGTTTCTCTTTGTATTTTTTTTTGTTGGAAATTCCTAGCATCCTTATTCTTCATGCCAACATCTTCTTTATTAATTCTACCTTTCTTTTTATTGGTTGACCATCCATCCAAGTCAAAGTAACATTGGCTAGCAATCGATTTACTTGAATCTTCACCTATAGAATTGGGTGAACTAGCCTTCATTTCTAATGTACCCATCAAAGTTTTACATCATGGAGGGGGGCCACCAAGGAGATCTAACTACTAAATAAATCACTTGATATTCCCCATCTTCTTTCTCTTCTATTAAAGGGGTTGTGGGGGCCTCCATCATTAAGGTATCTAGCAATGTATTCTCTAGTTATCTGTCTTCTAACATAGTTATTTCCTTCCTCATAGGAGAGAAGAGTGAATTTTTTTTATCATAGGAATGTTAAGTTTCTCTTCATTATTGCTAGTTTAAGGAGGGGTGGAGAGGATATTCAGGATGTCCTCCTTAAAAGGATAACCCTCTGAATCATCTCTAGGAGTAACCAAAGGCTCTTTAATATTTTGGTTACTCATCAAGGGGGCTTTACAATCAATAATTAAGTGTCCAAATTTTGACCAATTTTTACATAATATGGTAGCATTTTCATAACAAATTTGTTGTGACCACTTCCCAAACTTGGAATCCAAAATGATGAAGTTTGGTAGAGTCTTATGAATATCAATATTCACACAAAAACAAGCAATAACTAATCTAGACATGTTTATTGTTATGTTCATAATAAAATATCCAATAGAGTTGTCAATCTATTGAGATGTTATTGAAATATAGAAAATGTGAAATCCTTAAGATTTGGCCATAGGGTTTAGGCACTTTTCCAAATTTTTCATTAGAGATTTGAGGTAGCGAGGGTTTGATGAATTTGGACAAGATATAGGACTGACTTACAACCTAAAAGGTGAGTCAATCTTCCTTTGACCAAATCTAAAATGGGAAAGTAAGGATAAAATGCAATGAAATTATTGGGCTAATGATGTAAACACCTATTCTGATATAAATACAGCAATCGTAGAAAGTCACAGACAAATTCAAACTATAGAAATGGATTGGGCAAAGCACTGTGCACTTTTGATTTGAATTTGGAGCTAATTTATAAGGACCAAATTTCCCTAAGTGACTATGTCCTAGTAGGAGGATCCCAAATCTGATTTCACATTCCTCTAGTGTCAAATCAAAGCCTTTAGATTTTGCTTGTCACACTATCAAATATTGTTGTAACTAAGTTTTCATTTGTTTTCAAGGTGTAGGGTTTGAATGCAACAATGAGCAATCAACCTTCAAACTTCTTCCAATCTTCTTCAAATCTAGAACTTGCACATTAAAAGAGAGAGGAAGGGTTGTGCCATATAGGGGCTTGCCTTAGTCAAACCCTGTGTTAGTGTTTCAACTTGCACAATGGAAATTTCAATGAAATATAGATGAATGATAAATGAATGATGAATCAACAATGGCTTGAAATTAACCACTCAAAAATGGCTTACTTGAAGGATTGAAGTCATCCACATCTCCTCAAGGCTTGATTTTTGTTGGCTTGATTTGCTTAAAGACCTACAAGGGTTAGATCTCAAAAACAATATGATAACATAAACATGAAAAAAATCACATAACTTAGACATGATGTTTTGATATTGAATTGTTGCAATAAATCTCTGAAATGTTGCTCTTGACTTGCTTGATAATTCTCTTGATCATAATTTCTCCAATAATTTCTAGATATCTTTCAAATAATGAAATAACTATGTATTTATATGTTATTATTCTAATTTCCCAAAAGTTCAAAGTGTTGGGAGAAAAATATTAAATGAAATTTTCCACAAGTATGGCATCTATAAATTTGGGTCCAAATTAAGAGTACAAGGGCACCCTTGTCTAGACCCTCTTTTTCAGGATTTGAAAATCCAGGGGCAAAATGTTGAATGTATGCATTGATTTTCTACTTGTGATTTGTCAATAAATGTTAAAATTGGCCATGAAATACATAACTTGTACATTATGTGTACAATTAGGTCCAATTACTTAAGGGGAGCAAAACATACTATGAAATTGTCAAGGGTTACAATTTACAATGCTACAAACATATCATCCCAAAGCTCAAGAGGCTGACCAAATAGCCCGACCCACATATGAGTTAATTTGTTTAGATCTACAATAGGGTCAAACCCTAGCTTCCATCTACACAGAGATAAGTTGTATTTTATATATAACTAAGGGCCCATAGTAAGGATCAACAGAAGGTCATCCTTAGATGTGAACCTGAAGAGGAACAAACCCCCGCCATAACACTTGCTTCTACACTACCTTGCAGATGCCATTTAGCAATAGTTGAGTGTCAAACCATGTTGATAGTGGCACGAAAGGAGAATAATTTATGCACCATGGTGTTCTCCATTGAGGAGATGATTCTTTCAATTTTTGGATTTAGGAAGCTCTATTTTTTGTTCCATTTTCTAACTCAAAGAACTTGGGTAAAGAATTTTTGCACACATCATCACCTCGAGTACTCCCAATAAAAGTATTTTTCCAAGCCTTGGGACCTAAAACAATAAACTTCACGGGCTTAGAACCGCCTAGCAAAGTGTTGGTGGAGAGAGGTCCCCCCGGAATCGAGATACCATTCAAAGGCTTGTTCTACTTGGCCACCATGCATAAGGAAGGTTCAAAAATTACAAAGCGGGAAAATTATTTCCTTCACGAGGTCAAAAAAATGTAGAAAAATAAAGATGGTCATTTTACCATTTGTAAAGTCAAACATTACAACCACAAAAAATTATGCATCTAGAATGATAATATTGGATATGTCTGACATGTCTTCAAAATATATGTGTATATCTCTATGAGGTATAATCTATTTCAAACATATCTTAGGTTCTGCCTAGTTGTATCCTCTCTATTTTCTATATGTTCCAATAGACAAGTTATTGTTCCATCAAGAGAAGATTTTGGAAAAGGTAAATAATTTTCTTCAACTCATCTAGTGATTTCACCAATAGGCTAGGTCAATAATATTATGCTAGTAGTATAAATACGAGTTCCATAATTATCACCACATGCCTCATGAATTTAAGGTTGATGAAAAATTATAGTTGTATATTTAAAATTTCTCTTTGCAAGTTCACACTAGAAAAATAATCCTCTACACTATGGTTTTGACACAATATTGAGGACAACATTAAAAAATTACTTTTGGTCTATATATATCATGATACTTAGATTTAAATATAATATTCAACCTAATCTCCTTAACGAATATTTCCCTCCACTTCTCTCCAATACTTGCTTATCATCTTGCGTATTAAGATCCACAACATCTACATATTAATATCCACAACATCTACACTATATCTAGGTGATTGAATTGTTGATACTCTAACTCAAAAAATACTTGTTAGATCATACATTAGTTGCTTATAGTATTTATAGAAAGGAAATTTTATTTGAATAAGTGCACAACATTCACACCTTCAAAATTAGTTTCCACCACTAAGATATAATATGTTGGAGGTTGTCTCTTTTCAATAATGTGATAATGATATTCACAAAATCATGCCTTGCTACACACATTACCTTGAAATGTTTGATATGTTGTACAACTCCACAACATGCTAGATTATACTAGCAAATACATATAGTGCAACAAAACTAGATATGTTTCATCCTAGCATCCCAAACCTATAGGGCTTATGTCATCTTATGGTGTTTTGATAGCCTATGTGCAACACCCACACTTTTTTTGTGCTAAACAAACCACATTAGACCATAGTGAAATGTCATGTAATTCAAAATAATCTTCTACATATCGCATCACATCATAGACCTATTATCCTTTCTTATGTGGGAAAGACCAATTGCCACTCCTACAAGGATGGTAAAAATGCTAGAGATTAAGAAAACAAATAGAACTAAGATTGAAATTAACATTTAGACTCATGGCATGGGTACAGCTAGAATATTGCAATCATACATCTTTCTTCAAGGTATGTCATATTCAAAACACGTGTATTAAATATAGTTTATTATTTTTAGTTATATTTCTTCTTTTCCCCCCTCTCATTTTTTACTTTTTAAAAAAATTAAAAATTATTCTTATTATAACACATCTAGACTTTCATAATTTAGATTTTTTTCCCTCAAATTTATCATGGATTTATATCAAGCATTTTGGTGTGCATTACTATCCATTTTGATTAAAATTATCATTAGCAAACCAAATCATATCACTAGTCATCTATGTCACATTTTTTTTTATGATTACTTATATCTTCTAAAAAGGGTTCACAAATCATAATTATTAATATTCTATAAAGGTTAAATCCTAGAGATATGCAATATTTTTATGATACGCAACACTCACTTAAATTAAATATATATATATATAGTCTAGATTTGATGTGAATTTCATTAGATATGTTTATTATCAATACTCAAGATGCTTAAGAACATGTTTGTTGAGGAAAATTTTCTATTAAATAAATAATGTATTGATCAAGAGAAAGAAGCCATGTTAGGTGGGTAACTAAAAAATAGAACATATGAGAGGATTTCAAATGTATATAATACCATTATGTAAAAATTAAATAAAAATTTGATGGAAATGAACAAGCAATATACAAAATGTAGAGGCAAAACACATTTAACATGTGAAAGATTATTGTCAAACATACAAGCACATAAAGCATGATAGTTATAAATGTGAAATATTTCAAATTATGGGTTGCAAGAAGGATAGCCTTAAGAAAAAAATCATGGATACATTGATAGAGGATAATAAGAGTAATAAGGAAAAATCCTAGAGTAGATCATTAACTTAGGGTGATAATTATTTCTCAAGATAGATGTTTCTAAAGTGTCAACTTAATGTGAATGTTAAAGGTGCACATTGGGAACTTAATGTCGCAAGTATGAGCAAGTTTGGTGGTGTTATCATTAATGTTGTCGTTGATGTCAATACAATTCAGTATGTTGTAGATTGTTCATGTATTGTTGAGATTTTGTGAGTACATGGAGCTATCCTTATGATGTTGTAGATGTGTTGAAATGATGAGTTTCCAAGTGCTTTTGAGAAAATTAATAAAGAGTGAAGTCAAAGTTATGTATGGGTTCAGAATGTACTCCAGTATGTTCTTTGTGCTTTGTGTTGATCCTATGCTTGTACAAATCTAAAGGGTTGTTTTTGATGACTTGATGGTGATATCTACTAATTTGTAGCTTCTAGTTTGATGGAGTGTGAAAGTTGTGTTCACCAGTGTGTGAACTGTTCTGGCAGAGTTGGTTATCTATGGATTGGGAGAAATGTTTCTACTCTGTATTCCTCCGTTTTTTTTCTTCCGGTCTTGTGGATCTTAAATATGTCTTGTAATGGTGTTTTATGGGTTCTAGCAAAGATGTTTGTGGTTTGGCAATCCGAAAGTTGAGTTTTAGATTTGTATGTGTTTGCACAGTTTGGATGGACTGATGGAAGAATTTATGTGTTTGATGGTTGTTACACTTGTTTCCGATGTATCTGAAGGAACCCAAGAATTTTTCTTGTTCATAATGAAGTGTGTCACATCGTCCACATGTTATCTTCTTGATGGGAAGCGTGTACTTCAATGTTTGTTTGTGTTTTCATTAGGTTTGGCCGAGCTGGTGTTTACACTTCATATGAAGAATTAAAATTTAATTAAGGAAGCGTGTGGTTGATCCGAGACATTATTTTTGGTCTTGGTTAAGTGTTTGATCGGTCCAATCTCATTCCTTTCCACCATGGTAATGTTGATTTTTTGACCTAATTTGAATTTATGAAATGAAGCGTATGTGGCCGAACTTGGAGAAATTTTTTAAGGTTGAATATGGTATAAATGCAAGTCGAGATGCAAAGGATTAATATATACACAAGTAATGAAGTAAGCCACAAGTGAAGAGCAGAAGTGTGGGAAAGTGAGTTGAGGTAGTAGTACTTCATTGTGTTAGATTCCTAAAATCAATGAGCTAAAGGTTTCTGCAATCTTCTATTCAAGGTTACAGATGTGTGTAAATTGTTGTGGTAGATATTTCTATTATCTTTTGTATTTGTAGGCAGTGAGCCTCCCTGTTGGACAGTGAGTCCTTTTTGTAGGCAATAAGCCTTTTGTATTTGGTTTTGCTATCACTTTATATTCTGAGTTAATCCTCACCATGGTTTTTCCCTCATTGGGTTTTCCACGTAAAATCTAGTGTTCTTTGCGTTGATTTTTCTTTTTGTTATCTGCATTTCATGTTCATACTTAATAACAGAACAGTGTGGTTGTGAAGCTAATAAGTGTTTGAATTTTTGTGTTTAAATTTGGTGACAACCGATTCAACCCCCGTCTCAGTTGTCTTGTGCCTTTTAACACTTAATCAAAGAGAATATAACCCAAGGTATGGAAGTAGAGTTCTTAATAAAAGTAAAGACAATTTATATGAAAATGGAACAATCAATATTATGTAGTCGCTTGTGATTTGTGGTTCCTATGAATCTTTCTCAAAAAAAAAAGGATGGAGACTAAGAATCACAAAATCAAGGCCATAGAATGGTATATCAAGATTGAAACAAATTAAATTTCAACCATCTAAGGTTTTCACAAGGATTTTATTAAGGCTATGTGGGAGGCTCTAATTAAAAAGAAGTGTGAACTATAGAGGAAGCTATGTTTTTTTGGGGTAAAAAAATATTTTATCATGGTCAAGGGTGCTTGCCTCATCCTTGAGAATTAGTTGAGAGAATATCGATATTAAGATAATACCTTGGAAAAAATAAGGTTGTTACAAAAGCACACCTTGTATTGAGCAACCTAACTCAAAAAGTGATTGATACAGATAGGTAGGAAAGACTATATCATAGGAAAACCCTTTGTAATATTCAATAAAGTAATGACATTATAATATTTTCAAGGATGAGAAATAATAATGACATGGGAAATATTTATTGTTTGTTTATAGATAAAACACCTAAATTCTTAAGAACATACAAAAAAAACATTTAAACCCCTTGTCAAAGAATGAGAACATTATATGGTGACATCACAAATTATTGGAGATTTTACATTCCTGTGATAGTGTTATATCATGGATAGTGTTTTGATTAGGGGAAAAATAGGTTTTGATGGGACTTGAAACCCAGTACATGAAGGTTTTGAAGGGACCTAAAACCCTTTACAAGGCAAAGAAGTTGCACGAAAAATAATCAGCGAACCAACTGCAGCCCATCAGCAGTAACCAAACACAAATATTTAGAACAAAACTAGTTGCAACCAACAAATTTTGAAGGGACCTTCAACCCTTTACAACCAAGTTTTGGCTAGGACCAAGAACCCAAAGAAACTAACAAAAATCGCCTAAAACAGTCAGGCAACAAGGCAGTTAAGCTGAATCAAACCAACTACTTAGTAACAACAACATTGAGCCATGAAGACGAGGGCAACAAAATTCCCCAATCAAAACAAATATTCCACCTAGATTCTCAACCTCAATACGAGAAATACAAGGAAAAATAGAGGAAGAAAAAATCTCTTTAAAGCACCAGTCCAACCATGATGCCAACTCAACCTCCATGATTGAAGGAAAGATCTCCCCTCTATTGGAAAGGATCGCATGAACACTTTTTCCATTGAAATGAGAGATCACTAATAGCCACAAAATCTACATCAAAAGGAGTATCTCTCACCTCAAAAGGGACAACAACTAAGAAAACTAGAGCAAGGAGCTTCCACCCAAACCCACAGCACCCATCTTCACCTCTATAGAAGAGGAAACCACCTCAATAGGATCAATCTTCACCTTAGTAGAAGAAATAGGTTGTAGAACCAAGAGAAAAGCCACCAAACCAATAGAAAAATAAACACACCATCCTTAGGCATACCTGGCATCAGTAGTTTAAAGAGGACCAAGAACAAAAAAACAACTGGGTCTTAAGATAGGCAAGAAAAATAACACAACCGACCACCAAAGAGCCAAAAAAAATCATAACAAGCCCTCATCAACACCACAACTGGGACAAAGGCATAGAAAAAGAGAATAGCCCATCCAACCACAGATAACCAGAACCAAGGACAACAACAACTCCCTCAAAAATAGCCATAAAATTGGCATCCTCCTAGTTCCACCAAAGATAGCAATGATAAAAATATGCTCCCTTTATCTTTAACAGCTTCATAAACCAAAAGGGAACCAACAAAGGCATAAACATCTAGGTAGATAGAAAAATGCTTGAAAGTAATCTAGCCAACAAGAAGACAACAACAACAGCAGAGACCATAGAGATTCCCATGGGAAAAGACTCCCATAAGAAAATAGAATAGCCACCAAAGCTCCACCGGCACAAAAAGGAAGCCCACCGAACCCTAAACAAAGGGGCATCAACATGATGAAAATGCATAGGACAGCAATCACCAGAGAAAAATAGCCAAGGTAGCAAGTAGGTTGCACCAAGCCAAGCAAAAAACACATAGACCATAAGGCACAACAGAAAACAACAAAGGAAGGGAGAGACTTAAGAGATCTCACATTAAAACACAGCCACATGTCTCTCCTCTAGACACCCATCACCAACGCCTCTACAGATGCTAGGATAAAAACAAGAGTGCCTGAAAAGCCCGCAAAGGATAGCAAACACTCACCTCCAAGAACCAATGGGTAGACCCAGGAGGAATCCAAAGCCAACGACCCAAACAGGGAAACAAAAAGAGAATGAAGCAGCGGAGGAAGTTGCTCATCCTGTTGAAAAGCCCCATCGGCATTGTCATCATCTCCATTCTTGCCTGCATCCTCCTCAAAATTCAAAACCCCTCCCCCACACCCTTTCCCACCCCTTGTCCTCATCAACATTGCATTGGCACTCAATGTTTGTAGTGTAAACCTTTTGGATATATCATGGATAATGTTATTCTATGGTGACACCACAAATTATTGGAGATCACATTCATGTGATAGGGTAATGAAAAAGCACATCTTGAAAAGTGGACCAAACCTAGAGCATGAGACCCAAAATAATGAAGGTGCATCTCTAAGGTGTTACTTTACAAGTTAGTAATCTTAGGCATTTCTAAAGTGGTAATTGAGTGTCATAAATGACTCATGAGAAGGTTAGATGTAACTAAATCGATTAAGGTAGATTATAAGGTATAAGTAGTATGAGTGATAAATGTTATATCATTTATAGGAAAAAACCAATGGGTCATAGTCTTTGTAATGGATGATAAAGCATTAATTATTTAAAATTTAGAATAAATGTGGATTCATGATAAGCTATGTTGGATAATTATGTTGTTGATATATATGATACCTAATTTTGTTGATAATTTCAAAAAAGAATTGGTATGAATATAGAGTTATATAAAACCTTTTAGACAAGTAGATTTTAAAATTTATCATGACCACTTTTGAAGACTCTTTCATTACATTTATGAGTGTTTTGTTAGGATTATTATTCGCTATTATTAATTTTAAGATTATATTTCAATGCATACATAGATGTAGCTTTATTTTTTCCTAAAGGTGCTTAGGCTTGATGGAGACCAAACCTATAAATTAGTGAGATGAAAACATGGATAAATAGTATTTATTTCCTAAAATGAATTGATAAACAAATGATATTTTAAATGAATAAATTAAGAAAGTAACCATTCATTTGCATCCTAGTTCATATACAACTACATAACCAACAACAAACGAATACAATTAGATAGAATTTTATTTTTTGTTATCACTTAGATCATGTAGGGACAAAAAACTTCTCAAACCCATGTTAAAGATAAATAAAATGAACACCACAAATATTTCTTAGTACTTTTGGCTTATTAATATGTAGTGATTGATCTATATCATGAGTTGTTTCCTTTGTGGAAGAGAAACAAATCTAGAAAGAGAGCCTACTTCTTAGTGCATAGTTTTCACCTTAGTATAATCTTGCCATGTTGAATCTATATTCCTAGCATATATTCTATTAGACACCCAACTTGAGGGGCAATCTTGGATGATATATAAATGAACCAGCTTTAAGTTACACCTTCCCTTTGTAGCCTTGACCTTTGGTTATAAGCTACATCCTACCCATATGATATTGTATCCTCATGTCAATCATTAGACTCTAAATGGTTAAAGTTGTGCCCAAGATATCATACATAAATTAAAATAACTTGACTAAGTGATACCACTATGATATGGTACTCCTTATACCACAAGAAAATTATGCTTATATATTTGTGATCATATGAAGTTGAAGATGCTTGTGTAATGAAAAATGTGCAATGTTAATAACATAGAATTGGGAGATTATTTTTTAATGATCTTCAATAGGGTTTGTTGTACTAAAATTGACTATCATCTAAAAAATTTGAGTGTGAGTGTTAATGAGTTAGTCTTGTTGAATAGTTCTTGTCATTTGGATCATTTTTTTTTTTAAGTTTTGAAGTCATCTCAATTTTGGGCAATTAAAAGATGAAAAATCATACACCCAAGAAGTTGTGACCATAGGTGATTTAGGTGTGAATTTGATTGTTTAAAATTATGGGAAAAAAGAAAAAGTCAATCTCAAATGAATTGAATAGGGAAACTCTAAATTTTCAATTGTTGAGAATTTTTTGTAAAATTACACAATAATTTTGAAAGATTAACAAGTTGAGAAGCAGACTTGCACTACCCTAGGGAGAAACTATACCTTCCATGTAGGTGTATGATTTTTACAAAGTCATGACAAAACTCTAAAATTCTAAAAGATCTTTGTTGGGGAGGAATCAAACCTTGTAAGCAATTTTATAGTTTTGCATGTGACCACCAAAAAATTGTAAGTTTGCTAACAAGCTATAAGTGGGAAAATAAAGATCCCATGCACTTTCACAATTTTTGTAAAAAGTTGTTCAACATTGAAACCCCAAGAGGCACTTAAGAGGTTGAGATCTATAATTTTCATGCAAGTCAACAAATTTTGTAAACCTAATCAAAATTCCCACACTCCCACAAAAAATCAAATAAATTCCCTTCATTAATTGATAAAGCATGAAAGTCCTAAAAAATGCAAACCTTATTTAATGCTTTATTAACACATTTGTGCATATCATTCACCCAAATTATACTCTCTCGATCTCATGGATTAATTTTTTCCTACCACTTCACTCTTGCTAATGAAACTCTCTTTCAAATTTTTGCACCCACTTTTCCCCATTCCTCTCACTTGATAGAGTTCCTCCTTGTTGTGCTCTATTTATTTATCAAAACCCCAATTGTTTCCCATTTTACACATGTTGGATCATTTAGAGGCTAGGGTTAAGTTGTTCCTTTGTTGGGAAAATATTTTAGTCTTGAGTCTTTAAGAGTAGCAATGTGGACCCTTCAAGTTTATTTGTAGTTTTTTCCAAATTGCATTAAAGCTTCAAGTTTTGAACAAGTATTATTGGCAAGGAACCAAATATTTCAATCACCCTCACACTTTTGTAAAGTTAACAACGACCCCCAAACCTCTAAAATCATCATATTTATGAGGAATTTGTTTAGTCATCTTGCAATTGTTACAAACTTGCTTGAAAATTTTGAAAGTGTAATAAAAATTATTTGATGGGGAAGAAGAATTCACTTGCACCCTTGTATTTTTTCACAACTCCCTACGAGTTCTAGATTTCCATAATGACACAAAATTTTCAAATACACATGCACTTTAAAGTTCTATGGTAGGATTTTTCACTACTTAAGCACCCTAAAAGTTTGCCACCTACGTTTAGTCAAAAAAAACTAGATAATAATTCATTTGTCCCTCTCAATCTATTTGAGGTCTACTTTGCATTCAAAAATAGAGATTAAGTACAAATTTTAGCTAACTGCAACCCCTTCCAAGATAAACTTTGAACTCTCCTAGATCGTAAACAAGGTATTGGGACACAAATATGAACAATTAACATGTAATAATGATAAAAGAAGATACAATCCCACTATTTAGTGATATTCTTGCAAGTGGAATTATCAAAGCAGATATTTTCCAAATCTTAGGTTCATTGCCCTAAATTAGTTATATCATGCACACAACACTACGACCCTAACAAGATGCTAATATTTAATTCTTTAAATAAAGTAGTCATGGAATTGATACCAAAATATATTGCTAGATATTCTTGATCATGAGTAATATGCAAAGTTAAAGGAAAAGATAGCAAGAGCATTATTATGATAATTTAGAGAAATGTTTGACAGTAGTCAACATACACTAGTTAATGCCAAGAGGAATTTTACAATGGAAGCAAGGGGTGGAGTGTATATTGTGAGTGTGTTAACAAAAAAATTTACCTTTTCCCTTAAATTTGATAACCATTTACATGTAAAAATATTAATATTTAATAATAAACATAATATTTCCAAAATAAACAACACATAAAAGGTATGTCTTTAGATATGTAGTAAATAAAATAATTTCAAAGTAAAATAAAATAACTTTTAATTATATAAAATAGTTCCAAATTGATACCTCTTGGAATTTTTTAGATAGATGTATTTAAGATATACATACTAAGTGAATACACCAAGAACTATTGTAAAGAGAACATGCCTACAACCCTACGTAGAAGTGATTTTGTAGAAGTTGGTGAATGATCACCTTGTTGAACAAAATATTGAGGAAATCAGCACCTCAAGAATTTTAATCATGGATGTATTTCATTAAGAACAAAACATATTGAATGGGGAATATTGATCAACAATCACCTCCACAATCAACTATGTGATATAAGACAATCAAAGCACTTCTACATTACTTCCTATCTTTTATACTCCCTTACCAAATGAGCAATCTTCCCTAGCTTGGAGAGAATCAATGTAATGGGTTTGCATCAACTAAAAGCCTATGAATTATATCATCAAATTTGAATTGAAATAAATTATGAATCATTTATCAAAATTTTAAAAATGGTCTCAATTTATACCTCTTAATAGAAGCTATAGCAACAATCACACAATGAGATAATTTGTTTATCCAATTCCCAACTTTCACTCGCATTCAGGTGTGTGGATTTACAAGAACTCCATACAGACTTCCATGCGAACAACAAATGGGTTCTCATGAAAATTTGTATCCAATTGACTAGAGTTCACAATTTTTTTCCAAGCAAACATAAGCCATGGATTTATTTTCCTATGTCAATTTGTGAATAGAGTTGCTCATCCCTAGCTAATGATCATTCATTCTTTTTAGAGGAAACTTTCCTTTGATCTTGGAGGATTCATGGAGAAGAAAATGAAGATTACATAGAATCATATCCCAACCATTGAGGACTACTAGATGACAAGTATATTGTGCATCACAAGGAATACTCTAGAATGACATCTTTCTAGATTCATAATTTTCTCTTTAGGAAAATTCCAAAATAACTAACAGATAACTGTGTTGGCCTAATTGATCCAATATATAATAATTAGTAATTTTTCCTATAGTCCATTCCAAAGTTGAATTGGTCAACTATAGATATTACTTCCTTGGAGGAAAAAACCAAAGTGCTTAAAGCTCATAGTTTGGCAAGGTTAGACTAAAGAATCAAAGGAGGTTAAAGGACAATCTTCTAAGAAGCAAACATTGTCAAGTGCATCTCCTAAAGGTAAGGACACAAGTACTTCTCCCTCACATGTACCTTCACCTAAGGTCCCTCCAATGTAAAAAATTTCTAAAGTTATAGGTAGCACCTAGTCCTCTAAGCCTCTCAAGAGTAAAGACAAGCTCGCCATAAGGAAATCCACCAAATTAACATTGAAGGTATAAGGGAAACCTGAACAGGTAGAGAATGTGCCAACTCATGTTTCACTAGTTGTAATTTCTTCTCCTTCTCATTTTCCATTGCTCTTGCAAATTATCCATCTCCAAAATCAACTCCAACTCTAGGGGATCCAACTCAACCAATTTCATCATATCCCACCCTTTCAAATCCTCCACAACAAGTGTCTCAATCTTCCTCCTCTCCAACACAAAACCCAATTGGAGTCATTTCACAAGTTGATTCATCTACATTTGGAGTACTTTCTCAATTAATAAAAATTATATAGAAAAGGAAACATATGACCTATCCAATCCTAATCGATATTGAAGCCATGGAATCCCTCCTTACACTAGTTTAGCCCAATAAAACAAAAAAGATCTACTTCATGTCTACATATGCCAAGGATTCATGTATGTTGAATTAGGTTCCTTAATTTGGGATTAATATGAGTACATGAATGGTAATTTCAACAAGAGGAGATGAGGAGATCATGAAGATGACAATGACTTCTATTTTCAACATGATGGACGAGAATAGGAAAAATGAAGGACAAATGAAAGACGAGTGATTAATTCAATGCATATGTACAATATTTGGTTGGATCAAGTCCATCATTAGTGAAAATAAATGCTAAAAAACAAATTGTAGATGAAATGGTTAGCATTGTATAGACCACAAACACATGGACAAAATATATACTAACACAAGGACCTAATTTGTGATGTAGTAATCAAGCTATGAAACAACAACCAAATTTTTTTCAACCAATTAAAGGCATGCCACATATTTTATTCATGGTAAGGACTAATTTATTGATACTAGTCACGTAATGAATTTTGAGAGAGATTGGATTGGGTACACAAGTGGACTAACATAAAGTTGTCAAATGAAGAATGCAAATACTCAATGAAAGCAAGGAAATTTTCAAGAAGGTCAAAGAATTGAACTTTGATACAATGTCAAATATTCAAGAGTTTATAAAAGAAAAACCTTAATTATTACAATGATTAGTGCATAATCAATTCAACTATTTTGAAGGAGAATCATCTAAGGTATTAGTTTTTATGCATTATATATCAAGTTTGTTATACTATACAACTTATTCAATATTTTTGAGAAAGAACTAGTAAAACATTGTAGGATACCTTCAATGGTAATTGATACTCAAATTGTTTGTCAATTTGATGGAAATATTCAATTGGACCTAATCAAGAAGTTGAGAGGCAACCATAAAATTGAAGAAGAATCATTAGAGGGAATTTTCAAGAAGGTCAAAGAATTGCTTTGATGCAATGTCAAATATTCAAGAGTCTATAAAAGAAAAACCTTAATTATTACAATGATTAATGCATAATCAATTCGACCATTTTGAAGGAGAATTATCTAAGGTATTAGTTTTTATGCATTATATATCAAGTTTGTCATACTGTAGAACTTATTCAATATTTTTGAGAAAGAACTAGTAAAACATTGTACGATACCTTCAATGGTAATTGATACTCAAATTGTTTGTCAATTTGATGGAAATATTCAATTGGACCTGATCGAGAAGTTGACAGGCAATCACAAAATTGAAGAAGAATCATTAGAGGGTTAGAGGTGCAAGAAAAGAGTAATTGAAATTGAAAATGATGAATCAAATAAGCCCATCTCGAAAGATATGCCAAAGACCAAACTAGCAAGTCAAATTTAAAATACCCTTTTATTTGCTAAACTCCTAGACAAAAAGCACCTATGTACATACAAAAACACATGAAAAAATACATAACGACATACATGGTACCATACATAACATGAAGAGACAGTGTAGTACGGGGCCTGCCATATGAATGATAGAAGTGATGGAAATGGCGACCACCGGTAACTGAAGGAAAGGGCACAGGAAGCGAGGTGTCCTGTCACGGTTTATACGTCATTGTTTTATACGCTGTTGTTTTTTTGCCTTGTGCGAGAAGGTAACCATTAGCATGGGAAGTCTGAAGGGCGGTGTGGATGCAGTTTAAATTGTTGTGCATTTTTCACATGGAAAACCCTTTGTGCTTCTAGTATTCTCGTTTTGCAGGTTGAAATTGAAACATTGGAGAGCAAGGCTGCACCGCAGGCAGGGGAGAGGACCAAGTGAGTTGAGGTGAGGTGTTTCTAACCGACTATATGCTATGTTGAAGGTTTTTATGTATTTTTTTATGTGGTTTTTGTATTGTTTTATGTGTTCCTGTTAAAACTATGGGAATGTAATGAAATGTGGATTTAAAGTTGCATTTTTGTTCAAAGCTTTTGTTATTAAAACACCCATTGAGTTGCAAGTGAAAGGTTGCAGAGCAAGGATAGATCACAAAATGTGAGTTGAGGGGTTTGTAATGATTTGCATTGTTAGTTGTAAAGGGGTTTAAAATGTAATGAGGGTTTTTGTTTGTAAATTGTTTTCAAACTTTAAGTGGGTTTAGGGTTTTGTAAAACCCACTGTTTTGCATCTTAGAATTTTAGAAAACAAAATGAATGTCTTTACAAGATTTTTTTATTTAGACCTTAGGAATGTAATGAAAGGCAGTGTTTTATAAACACCCACGAGGGTTTTCTATTTCATTCATATTGGAGTGATAATTGCAACTTTAAATTGTATTTGTTTGTCATGGCATTTCAAGAGGCCACATTTGTTTGAGGCATTTTTTCAAACAGTTCACTGCCTTGTCTATGAAATCATATTAGTAAGCATAATAGTAAGCAATAACAAAGACAAGGTAGTGAACAGTTTGAAAATTGCCTCAAAGAAATGTGGTGACAATCCATAGACAAGGCAATGAACTGTTTGTAAGTATGATTGCTTATGTATGGCTTGTCGTTTTGTTTTGGCAGACATATACTCAACTCACACTGTGTTTTCCAATTTGCAATCACACTATGCACATATATGGTTGTTGGAAAACATTGTGTGTTTACTATGATAGCATAATAGTAGATTTGGATTGTGATGGCGTTGCATCACCATGGTGATTGGGATGACATGACAAGCCATAGACAAGGAAATGAACTGTTTGTATGTATGATTGTTTATTTATGGCATGCCATTGTGTTTTGGGAGACATATACTCACCTCACACTATGTTTTCCAAGTTCCAATCACTATGCATGTAAATGGTTGTTGGAAAACATTGTGTGTTTTCTATCAAAGCATATTAGTAGATCTGGAGTGTCATTGCATTCGAACACCACAGTGATTGGAATGGGATTGCTTGTGAATTGTTTCTATGTATTATTGCTTATATAGGGCATGCCATTGTGTTTTGGCAGACATATACTCACCTCACACTGTGTTTTCCAACTTGCAATCACACTATCCATTATCTTATATGTATTTTACCTTTTACTTTAGAGTGTTGTAGATATTTTATGGTCTATGGTTTCATTAAATCTAACAACGAGAATCCATTACACATTGTGTTGTGTAAGCTTCCATGCATCATACCATAATCATTGTTAGAAGTGTATTCTTTGTTGTGCACTTGAATGTTTTTGTTCTATTGCATTTTTATTCTTTTTTGGGGGTTGTAGACTGCAAGGTAACCCATAGTGATCAAGTAAGATTGAGAGACCATTTTCATTGTTTGTTTTATTGCTTGCATTAGAATGACAAGATTAGTATTAGTATTAGATTTATGTGATAACTCTGGAAATTTATGGGCTGAGGATTGGGAAGCAACCCATATCCTCCTAGGTAAAATTCAAAGATTGTCTTCAGTATTCTGATTCATTTCTTGCATTAGAATGAAATGATTAGTCTTTTGAAATAAATATGTCATTTTATGGGGTTAGTTTACATTGTTTTTCCTTGATATTGTTATTTCCTCTATGTGCCATGTATGAAAAATGATCACAAGAACTAGTCTAGGTGCATTTATTAACTAATTTAAATAATTTTCTTCCCTCTTTTCCAAACAATGCACCATTTGTTGCATATTTCATGTTTCAACTAAAAGAAGAAATTTGTAAATCAGGAATACAAATATGCAAGTTTGACATCAAAGCTTATAATGTACTTGCTTTGTTGTATCAATATGGAGTTTGATTTCAAAGGCATGCTAAGCTCAAACTAGGTTAATCTACAGGTATTTCTAATCTTCAACTTAATACACATATCCAATATGTCCATGCGCAAGGGTATACACTAGAATAAATATTGACTATTTTATACTACTACATGTGACTGATTCCCAATTATGGCCCTATTTTACATGCCAAGAAAAGTAGGTTTCCACAGCCTGAGAGAAGAAATCCCTGAAATATAAGTTCCATTTTTATTTTTCATATATGATAACCTTGTTTTATCTTTTGGCATAGAAATGAGTTTCTTGTGATATGGATGGTACAACAATGATGTAGAGTATAATTGTGGTTATGATTGAGGACATAACTTGTTACTAAATTGTGTGATGGAAGGTCAAATTGATATCAGGTTTGGGCTGCTGCAATACTAGCTTAATGGATTTATGTTGTAGAATTGTCATAATACATATTACTACGTTTTTTAATTATGTATGTTTGATTCCAAAGTTACATAATTTTTGTTGGAAAAATTTGTCTATTTGAAGAAGTGCATAGCATAGTTTTTTCTTTTTTTATTGAATTAAAGCTATTGAGAAAAATACAGAGAACCATGGTTATTCTCAAATAATAGCCATAACTAGTACAGCTAGATAGCAGCCAACTAAGTAAGATACATATTAGCCTTCCAAAGAAGGGAAAAATGAAAATAGAAAGAACAAGAAATATGTCACATACCAAATGGGACTGAAGCAAGAGAAAACTATAAACTGAAACTGTCCCAATTGAACAGTAACCAATTGAAGCATTCAACTGTGTAGGTTCTTGTATTGGCTTTGATATCCAATTGATCAACCACGTGGTTCATAGTATGATGTGTGTCCTTGAAGCATTGATAATAAGATTTTTTCAAACATCCCTCAATACAACAAAGAATTATCCAAGTAGGTTCAGTCTAAGTTGACTTGCAGTTCTGAACAAGAATCATGGAGGCTTAGTGTATGACATCTCCAACCTAAGGCATAGCACAAAGTTAATGGATTTTTTTTTTTGTGACTAGTATCATAAGGGTATTATTTCAGGTCCTAGGACCTCAAATTTTCTACTTTGTACACTGTAAATTTTTCAATTTACGATGGATCTGCATTGCATTAGGACAATGATAGATGCCATGAATGGATCTTAGTCAACTTGATTGGCTGATTGCATACTTTCCAAGATAAGGTGGACAATACTATATAAAGTTCAATTTACGTAGACAAGGCAATGAACTATTTTTTTGTATGATTGCTTATCTATGGGTTTCCATTGTGTTTTGGCAAACATAAACTCAACTCGCACTGTGTTTTCCAACTTCCAATCGTATTGTGCATGTATATGCTTGATGGAAAACATCGGGTGTTTACTATGAAAGCATGATAGTAAATATGTATTGTTATGGCATTGCAACACCATGGTGATTGGAATACCATGACAAGCCATAAACAAGGCAATGAACTATTTGTGTATGATTGCTTATCTATGGGTTCCCACTATGTTTTCGCAGGCATATAGTCACTCACATTATGTTTTCCAACTTGGAATCCTATTGTGCATGTATATGCTTGTTGGAAAAGATCTGGTGTTTAGTAGGAAAGCATAATAGTAAATTTGGATTGTCATGGCATTGCAACACCATGGTGATTGGAATTCCATGACAAGGCATAGAGTAGGCAATGAACTATTTCCATTGTTTATTTATGGCTTGTCATGTCATTTGAAGATGATGGTGGTGGAATGCAATGAGAATCCATATTTTCAATTATGATTGGATACATTTTTTTAACAATGGATATTTACTATTATGATGCATGGTGTTTGAAGCCATCAGAATCCATGTTTACTATTATGCTATGATAGATTTTTGCAAGCATGTGTAGCTTGTTCAAAAGAACCTATTTTAGGCTTTTAGCCATAGAAGCAAGGCAGTAAACTATTTGCAAGCGTGCGTAGCTTGTTCAAAAGAACCTATTTAAGGATTTTAGTCATAAAATGCCTCAAATAAATCTAACCTCATGGTGATGGAATTCCATGACAATCGATATTGTAGCTACTGCAATATGGATTGTCATTGTAACATGTACTCATTAAAATATCAATATAATTAATAAATTAGACAAAAATAACGAAACAAATATGATAACAAGACGAAATTCATTTAAAACCAACTTAACAAACTTCATTAATATGAAAGTACTATTTTAGTCAATGTCTTAGATAAATTTTTGCCTTTAATCAATTTGAACAATACATGCTCTTTATATTTCAATGATTAACATATTCATGAATTGAATGCAATGATTAGACTGAGATAAGTAATATTAAAGAAATTTAAAAACCTTCACAACCATAAAACATGAATGAGACTATAACACCCTATTTGTCTTGTGTGGAAAACCCTCTTGGGGTAGAAAAACCATTGAAAAATTGCCTCATTGGCTTAATCTCAGAACTTCTTGTTTACAATGCTTTGTTGGCTATATATCAGCATTTTCAATCAATGTTTTAATGATACAGAGAGTATCACTTTTGTTTCTTTTACAACATCCTCTTATCTCACATCACTCAAGATTCAGATGCAGAAGTTTAAGTACAACATAATTGATTATTTTCACAAGGCATTGAATGTGCTATCCAAATAACTTTCAAATATGAATCAATGAAATGTCATTTCTAAACTAAGAATAATACTTCTTTTCTGCTCACCATCTTTTCGAAAGAATACATGGAAGGATATATATATAATGTTATGGATTACTGAACTGGAGTATCTTTACAAACTGAAAAGTAACTTTCATCTCTAAATGTCCCTTAAGAGGTAACATTTACAGAACAAAAATGTTTTTAACAAATTTTAATCAATGCTTCCTTGAAAAAATGCATGTTGTCCTGACATAACAATATATCATAAAGATATTTGAAAGTATAACTTGTGTTGCCAAAGATAAAGAAATTTGAACCATGATAGGAACAACTAACACTTGACACAATGAAAATAAACAATTGTAATCATATGAATCGAGCTCGACAATAACTAACCACAATGCCAACATGGATTAAGTTACAGATCTGGGATAATAAAAACTTTACCCAAACAAAATGAAAAGAATTCAGCTTTTAGTTGATACCCAGCATTGTATGTAGGGTTGGAAGGAAATAACAGAATTTATACATTTTAACCCTATTGAAAACATAGTGGGTTGTACGTTGTATATCATGCAGTGTTTTCCAACTTGCCATTATACGTAGACAGTATGGTTGCAATGAAACTTTACATGCCGGCTGGATTTAGAATAAAGAAATACTCAGGATGCAGTTTTACAGAGACAGCTCTTTTTGAGCTTTTACTGCAGAATAAGAAAAACATGCACAGAATTTCAACAAAAAAAAATAAAAATTTGAAGACAAGATTAGACTTACCCTATTTTATATCTTCAGAAAATGGCAAAAATGGCATAAATTTCAAGCTGTAAGCTCAACTAGGGTTTCTTAATGGTGGTCAACTTAGCTTTGTCCAAATGCTTCCACAAAACAAAAGTGAAAATTCCTATGCTTGTTTCGCACTTTTTCCTTTTAGGGTTTTACCCTAATAGATAATGCATATCGATGCTTCATTGCATTTTTTTTGTTTTTGTTTTAAAAGGAATTATTAATATGCCTTAAGTCTTATGACTTATTTTCCATTTCAACCTTGTAAACAATAAATACACTATGCCCTTCTATTCTTGCATTAGAGTATGAATGTAAAGCTCATGATTTTGATGATGACTTTATAAATCATTTAAATCATGTGTCTATTTTTATGCAAGGATAAGATGCATACCCCTCCTTGCTTTTATGGGAGTTGTTTAAGTTTAATGCCTTTTGAAAGAATATTGGGAGATGGTTTGCAGTTTACAAACATTAGGAGGGTATCTAGGGGATGTTGAGAAGATTCAGGGGTCGAATTTGACTTTTCTCAGGCAGTTTGGATGCTTTTATTTTCAGTTGGAGTGCTTTCAGAGTTGGTATTGTTGAGTCATAGGGTGATTAATGACTTGGGGAGACTTTTCCATGTATCTGACTTTCTTTTGGAAAGTGGAGTGTCCTATTTTGGGGGCTATCTTTCTAGATCTGACCCTAGGTGGTTGTGAATTGTACTTATGAGTTTTGAAGCTCATTTTTGAGTCAGATCTTCTACATTCAGTAATAGAGACTTTTGAAGATTTTCAGTGCCAGAGTTTATGTTCTTTTGGCAGTTGTAACTCATGATATTTTGAGGACTTCCTCATAGTTATTTTCTGATAATTTAGGAGCTTTTGGGATCTACTTTAGAGTTCACTCTTGTATGCTTTTATCCTATTTTTAGTTTGATGTTTCATGCTAAGATTTATTTTAATCCTACATGTTATGTCTTGAAATTGTGTTTGAAGTGAAGATCTTACAACTGAATAGATTATAGATTGTGAAAATTCTATATAGTTTAGGCTTGATTAGTTGTGAGGATTTTATATCTCCCTGCTAAGTTAAAGTCTGAAACTAATTTAATACCTATCTATAAGACATTTTATGCAGTGGCTCATATACCAAAGTTGTGTCCTATGCACTTAGTATTGTCTGGTTTTTCATTTTTGTGTGTTGTTTAAACAAAATATCATCATATTTATGGTGTATCACCTTGAAAGGTTTTTAAAAGTTTTCAGTTGTTTATTGTTTAGCTTTCTTCCTACCCCTTTTCCCTTTCAAGTTTAAATGCATTTAAATGTTTATCTAAAAAGGAACCGGCCTAGAACCCAGAGGTTTCACTTCGTTCCAACAGTCCCACATAGAAGTGAATCCAATGTTTCTCCAAGATTGCTGAGACTTGTGTAGTTCAGTTTAGGGTGAAAATTTTTGAGAGCAAACAATTTTGGCATGCCCGGTGGGACAGAGTCAGAATTAAAATTCTTAAGTCTTGCTGTCTTGATGTGCTAACAATGGGCTAATAGCCTTTTAGAGGTTGTTTTAAAGCATATCTGGCGACTCTGTGTGGAGAAAAATATCAATGTGTTTGTTTATATGAGAAAAATAGAAACCAGAAGTTTAAAATCTGTAGATTTTCTACATTTATCCCCTCCAAGAAGAAAAGGGAGAGCACTCAGGACTGTTCCTTCCCCTAGAGTTCAGTCAACACCACCTAGTGTTAGTGATAAGGCACTTTTTTCATACGAAAGAAGAAGAAGGAGAGATTCTCTTGCTAGGCGTTCAACATCACCTACCTTTAGAATAGATCTTTTTGTCTCTTATTTTGGGGCTTTCAATTATTCAACAAGTAGTATTTCTGCTGCAGCAAATACTTCTCAATCAAGTTCAAGTTCAGTACTAGTCAGTTCAAGCTCTGCTTCAGCAAGCATACCAATACATTCCAGCTCAATGGCAGCACCAAGAGCCTTTGCTTTCGTACCATTCAACCAGGGTAGTCCTCTTAATTTAGCACAACATGATGACATTCCATTGGCAGCGTTAAAAGGGTTACCAGAGTTTACTAGAGAAGGACAAGTAACGCCTTTTGAACATATCAGAGATGTGGCAGCATTGTGTAATGTGCATAATGTAATGTAGGAAAATGTAGATGTGAGATTGTTGGCTGCATCTTTCAAGAAGAAAGCGTTGGAATGGTTTAGAAGCTTGTCGGTGGGCTCTATTTCAATATGGGATGAACTTGGTGAAGAATTTACCAAAATTTTTGAGGAAAAATCTGATCATCTATCTTTGGTAGAGTAGTTAACAACTATTAAAAGAGCCCCACAAGAACAAATGACGGATTTCAATATCCGATTTCAAAAGACTTGGAACATAATACCTGCTTCTGTACGGCCTTCTGTTGATTATGTGTTCTTGTATTACTTGAAAAGTTTGAATAGTGATATCTCAGTCATGATACAGTCCATGGGGGGTACTTCTTTACCTTAGGCTTATAGTATAGCTATTGAGGCAGAAAATAACCTCATTCAAGCAAGCAAGATAGCACCTAGGACACCTATACCCTATATCCCTGAAATTCAGTCAAATATGCCATTGCAAATGCCATATTTAGCCCCTTTACCTGCTGTAACAGCAATACCCACCGCTGTAATTCATGAAGTGGCAGTTGCAGGGCCATCAAGTGAGTTGCAAGAGATCAAGTCTAGTCAGCAGAAGATCGAAAGTATTTTACAGACTATGGGAAATGAGTTGATTAGTATGAAAAGACAATATCAAGTGCCAAGGCCAACTTTTCAATAGCAGAACCAACAGCAAGGTCAGAATGCAAGTTAGCCTTATCAAAACCAAGGATATCAATATCAAAAAAATAGGCAACCCTATCAAGGTGCTTATCAGAGGAAAAATTTTAATCAGAGACCATTCAAATCATATAATCCAACTCCTCTTAATGTTGTAAATCTAGTGAAAGATATGGTCCCAACCCAAAATAATTTTGTGGCAGAAAATGAATTGTGTTATTCATGTAATCAAGCACATAACCCAGCTTCATGCTCAAATGGGGTAATTAATCAGGCACTTATGGTCCAGAATACTATCAATACACAGCCAGATGCACCTGCTAGCATACCTGAGCAACAATCGGAAACACATTCTAATGAGACTACATTTCTAAATTGGAAAGGTGAAGAGTTTTGTGGTGTGAATGGTGATTTAGCAATCGCAGCCAATACACGAGCAAAGAAAGGAGCTCTACAGGTGGAGAAATCAGCTAATAAAAACAAGGGGCCTGCAACTACAGAAACATCATCCACACCTATTCCAAATGTACCAAAGAAAACTATTGTCTTACCAAACAATGAGAAGCCTCACAAGAACATAGAACCGGCTGCTGCTAAAGTACATCAGAAGGTACTTTCAGTTGTGCCTTACAACATTGTGGACAGTATGAAGAAGATGAATGTGAATATGACCATGTGGGATTCTTTAAGCATTCTTGGACAGGTTGATTTGCTTAAAAAGGTGTTATTTGAAGATGCAAATCCTAAACAAGTTGTTGTTGATTCCCAAAAGGTCATGATGGCTAATGATGATCAAGGGAAAGTTTCTAATCCCAGTAGCAAAGGAAAATCTATGACTCAAGGTAAGAATGTGAGACCTCCTCCATTCTATGTTTCATTGATTATTGGGAACAATTTAGTGCATAATTGTATGGTAGATAGTGGTGCTACCTATTCTGTGATGCCCAAGCAAGTAGTTGATTAGTTAGGATTGAAGTATGAACCTTTAGAGAAAGGATTAGTCCAGCTAGATGGCTCATCTATTAATACAGTGGGTCTTATCAAAGATGCTAGCTTAACTCTACATGCTTGCCCTAATTTTTCAATTTCCCAAGATATTTATGTAGCAGATTTGCCTTTGTATTTTGGGTTATGTTTATCAAGAGAGTTCACAGCTAAAATAGGGGGATACCTTTCATCTGACTGGTCTCACATGCTGTTATGTACTAGGTATGGAACCAAAGTAACCATTAATTCTGAACTACTTGCAAAAGACAATATAGAACCCTATATACCTAGTGCAATAAATGCTAATTGCATAATTTTTGAACAAGACGAACATGTTGCTGCCTTTGATCCTTGTACTATTTTTAATGATATTCTTGATATACTTTTAGATGAGTGGGCAGTAGGCCAAACTTTTAGTGCTAAAAGTGACTTGGTGTTGGACACTGGTATGGGTAATTACATGTTTCAAGAAGCTGACATAGTGATGCCTAACTTGGTTAAGAGGTAAGAGAATGAATCTGATCAGCAAGATGAAGTTTGGGATGGTGTTGGTGGGGGTGCTTTATTGGTTTCCCCAAGAGCTAAAAGATATTATGCAGCCTTTAGGTTTTCATTTTCATGCACTAACAACATAGCAGAATATGAAGGTCTTATTCAAGGGCTGGAATGGGCAAGGAAATGTGGAATTAAGTGTTTAAAGGTGCATGGGGATAGTGAATTGATAGTAAATCAGGTTAGAGGCTTGAATGTTGTTAAAAATGATGTCTTTAAATTGTATAAGCATAGGGTTTGGGACCTCATAGAGGAGTTTGAAGCTTTCAATATTATTTCAATCCCAAGAAGTCAGAATCAGCATGTTGACAGGTTAGCAGTTGCAGGGGCTCAGTTTGACATTCTGAACAGCGTAGGGAAGGAATGTAATCAGCAGCACATCAAGGTTATTATTAGGCTTGCAGTGCCCAATAACAATGTTAACTGGTAGGTCTTTGAGAGTGATGAGCAAATTCTACAATTTCTGCTTGAAGAGGATGTGTTTGTAACATCAAACCAGGAGAGAATCAAACAGTAGTATGGAGACCAAGTACTGCAATTAAAGAACAATAAGTTTCCTAAGGGATTGGTCACCTTAGAAAGTATTTTCAACTCTAATGATCAGGCCAAAAGTAGCAAATCCAATTTGTTGGTTCAGCAAAATCACTATGAGGACTTGGAGATTGCACCCAAGAAAAGCCTCAAGATAGGAAAAATAAACTCTACTACTGAAAAGTAGTCTTTTCTGCAATTATTCCAAGAATTTATTGACATATTTGCTTGGGAGAATGGAGATTTGAAGGGATTTGATCCATGCCTTGCACAGCATACAATAGAATTGGAGCCAACAGCCAAACCCATAAGGCAGAAATAGAGGCCAGTTAATCCCAAATTGGAGCCATTAATGCAGAAAGAAGTTTTCAGACTTATAGAAAGTGGGATTATCTTTCCCATCAAGCATACTAGCTGGGTTGCAAATCTAGTTCCTGTGAGGAAGAAGAATGGAGAACTTAGATTGTGTGTAGACTTCAGAGATCTGAACAGAGCTTCTTTAAAGGACAGGCACCCTCTTCCATCTATGGAGAAAATTATTCAATGTGTATCAGGTTCTGAACATTTTTCTTTATTAGATGGATATTTTGGTTATAACCAGATTTTGGTAAGAGAAGAAGATCAATTTAAAATTGTATTCACCACAAAGTGGGGCACAATGGCATATAGGAAAATTCCATTTGGTTTGTCTAACGCTAGAGCAACCTTCCAAAAGGCTATGGACATGGCCTTTAGCAACTTAATGTATAAGTTTGTTTTAGTATACCTTGACGACACCACTATCTATTCCAAGAAGATAGTGTTAGAATCCAAGATCACCTGCATGCAAGATGGATACCTGTCACATGTAAAAGATATGAAGAACAGAAAAAATGTTCTCTAAACCTCTCAGTAAAAATGCATTAAGAGAATCGATTATTACAAACGAGATCAATCCTTATGAAGGAGATCAAGAAACCCTAAAAGGGAAACCCTAAATGAAACCCTAGTGTGCACACTTAATAATTAATAATTAATTAATAAATGTGCCTAAGTTTAGCTTAAGTAATAAAGAGGAATAAGTGACTTAATTAATTAATCAAAGGTGATGTAATTAATTAAGCATAATAACTTATTACTCTAACACCCCCCTTAAGATGAACTTAGGAAGAAGCTAAAACACTAGAATAAGATGCATGAAAGCAAAGATGGGTCCCAGCAACTAGGCCTGATCAGGTACCCATTTACAAATGCAATAATGAGTAAGAGAAGGAAAAACCCGTGGGACAAAAACCCCTTACAATGAGATAACATGCTGCAAAGAAGGCCGAAGAACTCTGTAGAGTAACACTGGAACTTGATATAGGCAAGCAAGGAAATATTCTTCTGTATACTCTGAAACCGGATGAGAGTCACTGATTGACTCAAGGAATCATGATAAAGCAATAGAAGACCTGATGCCACGGAACACTCGAAAACTCTAAACTGGAACAACTCTGGAATCTATGAAGCAGCAAGCAATTATTGAATGATGTATTACTGAAAATGAAGTGCAAAGATGCAAGATGCACTCTCCCAACTGCCAAAATATCCAAGTAATCGCCAAACAACCCATCGGGCCAAATCTAGACTAACTGATAAACCTGGGACAGATACAGAAAAAGTGCATGGACAGCAACCTAGAGCTCCTCAATACCTTTCCGACGCTTCAAATGAGGCAAAAAATGGAGATCGTGGCAAAAAGTTATGAGCTCGGAAGCATAAAAAGTACATCTGACTTCAAACAGCAATAAATGCAGAAAAATAGTAAAATACTAAAAAATAAACAGTACTACTGGAAAGTGCTCGGAACCAGCTTTCCGGCAATATCTTGTTTGCCCGATTTCGATACCGTATGCCCAAGTTATGGCCAAAAGAAAAAAACTGCTTCTTTAGGGCAAACTAGGGTTAGGAGGGGCATATGAGGGCCGGCCGTACGCTGACGTCATGCTGACGTCATTAGTTCATGAGCATAAATTTGACGGCCTTGGGGCTGTCGGCAGAAAAAATCTCCCCCCCGCAAAATGAAAAAAAATCTTCGGCCCCTGGTTC
Organism: Sequoia sempervirens; assembly: GCA_007258455.2. Taxonomy (NCBI): domain Eukaryota; kingdom Viridiplantae; phylum Streptophyta; class Pinopsida; order Cupressales; family Cupressaceae; genus Sequoia; species Sequoia sempervirens. The sequence goes on along the minus strand of VDFB02353493.1, from coordinate 23,915,434 downwards.
TGTGGGCGACCAGGGGCTGGAGCGGAGCGGGGGGCGGATCCCCTGGGGGCTGAGTGGAGGGCCACGGTTCTCCATAGGACCTCGGGCTTGCATTTTAAGCCCGCGGGAGCTATGCGCAGGGCGGTGGCAGGTTGGCAGAGATAGATGGCGGCGGTGGCAGATGGGTGGCCGCCCGATGGCCGCCGAGCGGCGGACCCCTTTTGCTCTGGCCGCGCCGGCCCAAAACCAAAAAAATCACATTTTTTAATATATTTTTCGATTTTCGTGCATCGAAAGGCATGTTGGGGAGGCCATACGGCCCCTCAGACAAAAAAAAATTTCCTCCCGGATCAACTGCACGAAAATGGACGATTTGACAGATGTTTCTAGGGTTTTGGGACGTTGCGAACACGATGGCGACGTCCGTTTGAGCCCATTGTGTCCCAAAATAATGGCTACCCCCAGATCTTGCAGAAAAGATGTCTGTGGAAACCCTTGCACCCGAAACTCACAAAGAGGCCATATCTTCAGATCATGAACAAGCAGCTGCAGGTCTGGAGCTCTGATACCATGTTAGAATCCAAGATCACCTGCATGCAAGATGGATACCTGTCACATGTAAAAGATATGAAGAACAGAAAAAATGTTCTCTAAACCTCTCAGTAAAAATGCATTAAGAGAATCGATTATTACAAACAAGATCAATCCTTATGAAGGAGATCAAGAAACCCTAAAAGGGAAACCCTAAATGAAACCCTAGTGTGCACACTTAATAATTAATAATTAATTAATAAATGTGCCTAAGTTTAGCTTAAGTAATAAAGAGGAATAAGTGACTTAATTAATTAATCAAATGTGATGTAATTAATTAAGCATAATAACTTATTACTCTAACAGATAGCAGATCACATTGACCATTTGAGGCATATTTTTGAACGTTGTTGGGAGTTTGGTATATCATTGAATCCCAAGAAATGTGTTTTCTCTGTTCAAAAAGGAAAGCTTCTTGGGTATGTAGTATCAAGGAAAGGAATTACTGTAGATCCTGAAAGAGTTGCAGCAATCTTGGAGTTGCCTTTACCTCAGCATAAGAAAGGACTTCAGAGTTTCATTGGTCGTATTAATTTTGTCAGAAGGTTCTTGCCTGATATAGCAGCCTTGTTAAAGCCCTTACAACTATGTTAAAAAAAATACAGAATTTAAATGGACCCAAGAGGCAAAGGACAGTTTTCAGTAGATCAACGACCTGTTAGCTTCAGCCCCAACATTAGTTAACCCATATTTTAGCAAGGATTTTATCTTGTATGCTTTTGGCAGCTTTGATGTAATTTTTGCAATTTTGGTGCAGAAAAATGTAGAAGGGTTAGAGTAGCCCATTTCTTTTTTCAGCAAGGGCCTGGAAGACTATGAGCAGAAGTATACCTTCGTAGAAAAACATGTGATGGCTGTTGTGAAAAGTTTGAAGAAATTTAGACATTTGCTGTCTCATAACAAAATTCATCTACAAGTGGCACATCCTAGTGTGAAAGAGTTTTTACTCAATAAAGATTTAAATGAAAAGTGGGTTGGATGGATCACAAGAGTTATGGAGTACGATGTAGATATTTAGGTCACCAAGTTGGTAAGGGGAAAGGGTTTATGCCAGCAGCTGGCTAACGAAGACATTTCAGCAGCGGAGGATGAAAGGGACTCAGTTTTGGTTAATGTTGGGATAGCAAATAATGAAACTACCAGGTGGTTGCAGGAGATGACACATTTTTTGAGAATAGGAGAATGTCCACCTATTCTAAACAGAATGAAAAGGAGTTACTACCGACTTCGGTCTATTCCTTTCATCTTGATTGATGATGCATTATATAGGAAAGATCATAGTGGAGTACTACTCAAGTGTGTTGATAATGATCAAATTGATCAAATATTACATGAGTTCCATGATGTACCTTCTGGAGTTCATTATGCTGCAAGGACAACAACATATAAAATTTTAAGATCAGGCTATTATTGGCCTAAGTTGTTTAAGGATGCACACACATATTTCAGGAAATGTGCTAAATGTGCCTTATTTTCAGGCAAAGAAAAGCTTACTGCTTTGCCATTACAACCAATTCAGATAGAGCAGTCGTTTATGAAGTGGGGTATTGACTTCATAAGGGCAATCAATCCACCCTCAAGTGCAGGCCATCGGTGGATTATTACAGCAACGGACTATTTTACATGATGGACAGAAGCTTTGCCTCTAAAGGAAGCTAATGAAACAACAGTGTTGAATTTTTATGAAGATATTGTTTGCAGATTTGGAGTCCCAGACTCTATAATTTCTAAAAATTCCATGGCATTTGTTGGTTTGAAAGTTGTTGATTAGGCATTGAAGAATGGAATTTACTTGAACACAAGTTCCAACTATTATCCTCAGGGAAACGGACTTGCAGAGTCCACTAATAAAAATCTGATTAACATTATTAAAAGGACGCTTCAAAACAATGAGAGGGATTGGCATGCCAAACTGAGGACTGCTCTTTGGGTAGATAGAATTACCCCTAAGAAGGTGATTGGGAACTCACCCTATATGCTTGTGTACGATAAAGAAGCAAAATTACCTATTTCTACTGAATTACCCACCTTGGATATTGCCAGTCAGCTAGTCTTGTTTGAGCAGACTGATCCACTTTCTTTAAGATATACTCAGCTGATGGAGTTGGAAGAAACTAGAAACAAGGCTATGAAGAACATGGAACATCAGCAAATCTTGACTAAAAGAACATTTGACAAGAAAACAAGATCAAGGGATTTCATGGTGGGAGATCTTGTGCTGAAATGGGATGTTCTAAGGAGTAAGCTGGGCCATCATACCAAGTTTGACAGCATGTGGAAGGGTCCATTTATCATCAAATAGTGCAAAGAACATAATGCTTTTCAACTGGCCACAATTGAAGATGAAGTGCTTCATATCCCAGTCAATGGGATACACCTCAAGCCTTGTTTTGAGGTTTGATAAGTTCCTCTTTGTACATGCTTTAGGTTATATTTCATGCTTTCAATAAGTATTGCTGCACTTTAGTTTAGTTGTTGTTTCATTCCCTAAGTGTTGTTCTAGCACAATAAATAGTTTCACTTCAGTTTTTCCTACTCTCAATAAGTTTCTGAGTGTCCTGATATGCTTTAATAAGTTACCAATGAGTTACAACCATGTACAAAATTGCTTTAGGTCTGTTTCAGAGTTTTTCCGAACGACTCCATGCCCAATGGACAAGTTTAGGCTATTGGTTTTCATGTTTAGTAGGCAAACATCTAGCAAAAGTTGCCAGAAATGTTACCTATTTTTCACCTACTGGTTCAAAAGGGTAGAGTTTGTTTTAAACTGAAGAAGAAAAGGTACATTCTATTATTCTTCTTTATCGCATTCAAATGTATAAATGAAAAATCTAAAAAATTACAACTACAAACCATTACATTCATACATGTGCATGTAATAGAGAAAGATTCACGTATTTCTGAAAAAGCAATCTTTATTGAATGTGATAAGATACATGTGTCTCACACAGCAAGCCGTGAGACTGACTTTTCTTCGATACAAATAAAGATAAGTCGATAGATGAATAGATGAAGGAAATAAAGCATGTAGAAGGGATCACCAATCATTGCCTGAATGACTGGTTGAGGTTTGTCTCACTCTAATGTTGTCTTTGTTGCTTGTCCTTCCTAGTTTCCATGTGTTCCTATTCCTGTAGCAGTCAAGCAATGTGTTAGAGTTATACTCTAAGCAATGAAAAGTCATAACTATACATGATCATTTATATTATTCACCGCTCCATGCATCAATTTGTCTCCATGTGCATCAGAAGATTAATGAATGCCTCAGGTGTCTAGGAAAACCATTTGGTCAACATACACACAAAAGACAGTCATTTTTTCCTAGCTTGTTTGTTTCATGTGCAGTTACAGGTGCAGTTATTTTTAGATTAAATGAGTGGAGCTAAATGTGGCTCCCATGAGGGTTGAGCCCAGCTCATTATTTATGCTCAACTCATGAAGTACACTTCAGTACATTCAATGTAGATTGCAATTATAATATGTCACTAGCAGATATTTGTTTATTGAAGCAATGAAAGAGCATAAAATAACATGATCATTCAGTTGGAAGCATAATACCATGCATGATGCAGAGTTACAAATCAAGGAAAAATAAATAATCATGAATTAAGATGTGCATTGTTGAATGTTAAATGGCAGAACACAAGGATTATTCAGCAACATGCATAAAAGGAGAAATCACTGTCATAGTTATTCAAAGAGTCCAGGTGTGGAAAAATCTTATGCCCTATGAAAGAATACATATATGCTTGTAGAAAATAGTACATGGAAGTAAAGATGAATCTGAACCTACCCTATCAATTTAAGAAGCAAGAAGTGTCATAGGAAACGTGGACAATTCATAAAGAGAAGCACAGTCATTCCCTGAAAAGGACCAAGGAAGCATTAAATAATGGCTTGTCATCTTAAAAGGGATGACATGACAGTCATTAATAATAATGGGCAGAATAAGTTGACAGTCATAGGCTAGAGAACAATTTATGCATAGTCATAGGACTGTTAAAAGATATAAGAGCTAGTTGGGGTCTATACTGTCAAAGAGCAATACACATGAAAGTCTGGACTTGGAGGATACTCTGAATGTATTATCTAATGTGTATTTAATCAAAGGATAAAGGGACAATCTTATCCCTTGATATTAGGATATTCCATGGTGAACTAGTTGAGGACTGTTTAGGGATTCCTACAGTATAAATGACTGAGTTGTGATTAATGGTTGTAAGAAGGTAATAGCTCCATCTTAAAAGATGGTCATGTCAGCAAAAATAACAAGCAAGTTCATGATTCTTTAAGTAGTGCCTTAGAGAGATTTGTGGTATTATCCTGAGCTAGTATCATATATATAAAGGTCACATTTTTTAAGTGAGTATGTGAATCCCAAATGGACAGTGAACAGTGTATAATGCTATGGTAAACTAGGAATAAATGGGTACAAGCATAAATGCAAGGGAGATGTGCACTTTTGCAATAGCTCTAGCTCATGAGAAATAATAACAGTTAATAGAAGAATTCATGTTCAGTAGAAATACAATGCCATCAGAGCTGAGCAAAATGCAATTTTTTAAAAGCTGAGCAAAAATGAAGAAAATAACATTTTATATAGAGCAGCTAATTGGGAATACAGCTACAACCATTGAAAGAATAGTGATGAATTTTTTTTTAAAACACAGATTTAAACTCAAATCTGCAAACAAGGAGGTTTCAACCAAAAGAAATCAAATTCAGAATGAGTCTCAGCTTAATGTTTTCCTCTTGTATATGGTTTCCTCCTGTACATGGAAATTATGAAGACAGTAAACCCTAGTCGACTATGAAAAGCTCAGAACAAGTAATTTATAATGGAGAGAGCTCAAACTCGTGGCCTTTTTAAAGACACCCATATCAAAAAGTACAGAAAAAAGGATATAATAAAAGTTCATAGTCTGCATACAGTAAGAATGAAGTTCATGAAAAGTAGAGGAAAAATGCATCGAACCTTTGTATCTGCTAAACAGGTATCTCCAATGGCCAAAGTGAAAGGATTTTTCTTTTATTTTGAGACACATCATAGCAAGAGTTTCTCACACTTTACATGGCGGTTGGATTTAGAATAAAGAAATACTCAGGATGGAGTTTTATGGAGACAGCTCTTTTTGAGCTTTTACTGCAAAATAAGAAAAAAATGCACGGAGTTTCTACCAAAAAAAAAAAAAAATGAAGACAAGATTAGACTTACCCTGTTTTATATCTTCAGAAAATGGCAAAAATGGCAGAAATTTCAAGCTGTAAGCTCAGCTAGGGTTTCTTAATGGCGGCCGACTTAGCTTCATCCAAATGCTTCCACAAAACAAAAGTGAAAATTCCTATGCTTGTTTCGCACTTTTTCCTTTTAGGGTTTTACCCTAATAGATAATGCATATCGATGCTTCATTGCATTTTTTTTGTTTTTGTTTTAAAAGGAATTATTAATATGCCTTAAGTCTTATGACTTATTTTCCATTTCAACCTTGTAAACAATAAATACACTATGCCCTTCTATTCTTGCATTAGAGTATGAATGTAAAGCTCATGATTTTGATGATGACTTCATAAATCATTTAAATCATGTGTCTATTTTTATGCAAGGATAAGATGCATACCCCTCCTTGCTTTTATGGGAGTTGTTTAAGTTTAATGCCTTTTGAAAGAATATTGGGAGATGGTTTGCAGTTTACAAACATTAGGAAGGTATCTAGGGGATGTTGAGAAGATTCAAGGGTCGAATTTGACTTTTCTCAGGTAGTTTGGATGCTTTTATTTTCAGTTGGAGTGCTTTCAGAGTTGGTATTGCTGAGTCATAGGGTGATTAATGACTTGGGGAGACTTTTCCATGTATCTGACTTTCTTTTGGAAAGTGGAGTGTCCTATTTTGGGGGCTATCTTTCTGGATCCGACCCTAGGTGGTTGTGAATTGTACTTATGAGTTTTGAAGCTCATTTTTGAGTCAGTTCTTCTACATTCAGTAACAGAGACTTTTGAAGATTTTCAGTGCCAGAGTTTCTGTTCTTTTGGCAATTGTAACTTGTGATATTTTGAGGACTTCCTCACAGTTATTTTCTGATAATTCAGGAGCTTTTGGGATCTACTTTGGAGTTCACTCTTATATGCTTTTATCCTATTTTCAGTTTGATGTTTCATGTTGAGATTTATTTTAATCCTACATGTTATGTCTTGAAATTGTGTTTGAAGTGAAGATCTTACAGCTGAATAGATTATAGATTGTGAAAATTTTATATAGTTTAGGCTTGATTAGTTGTGAGGATTTTATATCTTCCTGCTAAATTAAAGTCTGGAACTAATTTAATACCTGTCTATAAGACATTTTATGCAGTGGCTCATATACCAAATTTGTGTTCTATGCACTTAGTATTGTCAAGTTTTTCATTGTTGTGTGTTGTTCAAAAAAAATATCATCATATTTCTGGTGTATCACCTTGAAAGGTTTTTAAAAAATTTCAGTTGTTTATTGTTTAGCTTTCTTCCTACCCCTTTTCCCTTTCAAGTTTAAGTGCATTTAAATTTTTATTTGAATAGGAACCGGCCTAGAACCCAGAGGTTTCACTTCGTTCCAACAGTCCCACATAGAAGTGAATCCAATGTTTCTCCAAGATTGCTGAGACTTGTGTAGTTCAGTTTAGGGTGCAAAATTTTGAGAGCAAACACAGCTTCAGGAAGCATTGGAAAGATATGATGTTGGTCAGGGTGTCTTCCTCATTGGTGGCATCTTCCAACATTCATTTCCTCAAACATCCTCAGATATGAGGTGTATACAAAAAACATTTAGCAGTGCCATATAGCATCAGGGTGATCATTTTTTTGACCAAGAAATGTGATTGCATGATCATGTTGTTGAGCCACACATAGAAGAGGACATACAGGAGATGTATCTTTCCATGTGCACACTGCTTGAACACCCTGAACCAATTATGTCAAATGATGAAAGGGTTATTCAGTGGCTTTGCGTACAATGCCCCTGCCATTCCAATGAGGGAAAAAAAGTAAAGACAAAATGTAAAGAGTGAATCTGATTAGGATGTCGAAAGACTTGTTAAATGAGAAATGGAAACTAAAACATTGAATTTGATTTTCCATTAGTCTTTTGAAACACTATAGTTGAATGAATGAGAATTTGTATTGTCGTTTATTAGTGTTTATTACTATATTTTTTATCACTCTTTATTATTATTTAATTCTTGACTACTGTTTTGTTAAACTGCAGATTGTAAAACACACGTGTTGTAAAAATAGCAACCCACTGACAGTTGTAAAATGCAGGGTGTTGTAAAGTATTTTGTATTACTCTTGATTAGTGTTTATTGGAAGTATTTTGTATTACTATAATTACTTTATTACTTTTTTATTACTGTATTTCAGTATGGACATTTCAAGGTGAAGAACATGAAACATATGCAATGCAATATCACAGGTTCAATTAACAAGGTATGAATGAGCAAGAACTTTTCAATAGATAAAGTTCATAAACATTGAACCAATAGTACGAAAGTCACCACAACATTTAAGTAAACCTATGCTCAACACTCTCTTTTCCATTATCAATCTTATTCCCAATTTCATCCATGAAGAATTTCCTCAACGTGTAGATCCTATTGTTAGCCATAACTTAAGTAGGCATCGAGGATAGCTTTCAATTTTTTATTACCCAAGCAGAAATTGACAAAATTGGGCCTTACCAGATAACATGTGGTGAAAATATTTTTCAAGTTATTATGGAAAAGAGTTCTTTACACTATAATGTGTAGTTTTCAATTAACCTTTTTTGCATGAATTCCATTTCTTTGATCGGCTATTTCAAGTTTGATGACCTTGATGAAGAACAAGGAGGGTAGGGCTTTGTAAAAGAAGGTTTCCAATATGCTTAGCCTCTTCACGAAGGCTCATATTTTTCTCACAAGTTACGTATACAAAAATATTGTAGCCAATAACAAGCACACTTTTTCTTCTATGCCACTCACAAAGCATCACCAAACGCCTCAAATTTTTCATTTTTTCCCATGATCTGGTTGCTTTTATCCAATTTGATAATTTCTTCATATTCACAGTTGGAATGAATTTCATTCACAAAGGTCATTGATTTGTTTAGCATGTAAACTAGAATGTCAATAATCCACTTCTTGAACTCTCTTTCCCAAGGGAAAAGCATGTGTTTTGGAGAAATAATCAAAGGTGTGCTTATAAGATTTTTGTAAGGGCTTAAGCATGCCTTTGATTATTGCTCCAAAAAACATGTTTTTCCCTTGGGAAAGAGAGTTCAAGAAGTGGAGCATTGACATTCTAGTTTACATGCTAAACAAATCAATGACCTTCGCGAATGAAATTCATTCCAAGTGTGAATATGACGAGATTGTAAAATTGGCTAAGAGCAGCCAAATCATGGGAAAAAAATTGAAAATTTTGACATGTTTGGTGATGCTTCCTGACTAGCATAGAAGAAAAAGTGTGCTTCTTATTGGCCACAATCTTTTTCTATGCCTAACTTGTGACACAAATCTAAGCGTTCCCAAAGAGGAAAAGCATGTTGGAAACCTACTTTTACACAACCCAGGCCTCCTCGTTCTTGATGAAGGTCGTCATGCTCAAAATAGCCAATCAAAGATATAGAATTCATGGATGCACAGTTGACGAAGTTCTTCATGGATCAAAGATATGGAATTCATTGATGAAAGAAATAGAAATCATGGATCAAAGTTATGGCTAATAGCAGGATCTATAGTTTGACAAAGTTCTTCATTGATAAAATTGGGAATAAAATTGATAATGGAAAAGAGAGTGTTCACCATAGGTTTACTTAAATGTTGTGGTGAGTGTCCTACTATTGGTTCAATGTTCATGACCTTTATCTACTCAAAAGTTCTTGCTTGTTTATACCTTGTTAAGTGTACCTATGATAATGCATTGCATATGTCTAATGTTCTTCACCTTCAAATGTTCATATTGAAATATAGTAATTAACCACTTAGAAAAGGAATTAAAACACAAGAAGAAGTTGCCACGGTTAAAAGAAGAGGACGTTAATGTTGTTCGGAGAGAGCTGCAATCTTGGTGTAGAGCAACTTGTTGCTCAATTTGATGAAAAGATTCTAGATAGGTAGATATGTTGATGTTTAGCAACTTCAGGGTCAATTCTTCCAGCCTTGAATGAAGACATAAATGGAAACATTTAATCTCTAAAGATGGTTGACCTTCCTTGTAATCAATATTTATTTGTAATTTTGTTTTCTTTGGCGACCGACCTAGCTATTATTTGGAATTATATTTTTCTTTTGGTGGTCGGCCTACTTCTTGAAGAGGTGCAACCTCCTTTGCAATAATGTATATATAGAATTTCATTCTCCCTCATTTCATCATCAAGCAAGTTCGTTTCCTTCCTTCTTACAAGTGTGAATTATTCAAGACTCAAGTGCGATTTGTTCAAGAGAAGAGTTTGAATTCTTCTAGAAGCGGATTGTGAATTACTTCAAGTGCAGATTTGTGTTCAAGGAAGGGCAGAGTGTTATCTATTGTTATAGCCATTGCTGGTGCTAAATATTGGCCTTGTGATAGGCCTCACTGTAAAGATTTTTTTGCCATTGTTTTTATATATAAGAGATATATTTGTTGCTAGGTTTTTCTCCCACAAGCGAAGGGTTTTCCCAAGGTATCTGTTGTGTTCTTGTGTTGATTTTTGAATTAATTTTTTTGTGCATTACATCTGATCATAAAACTAACAAGATAGAGTGATAATAATGTTCAATAAGGCCATGTGAGGCCCTTTTATAAAAAATTTTGTGGTTTTCATTCATTATGTGGTTATTAGGAGAAATGTTGCAAATTTCATAAAATGTTGTCAAGACAATTTTGTAAAAAAGCAAAAAATGTAAAATCATCGAATGCCAAGCGTCGAGTGGTTGTACAAGCAGTTTTAGGCATTCGAAACTATCATTTGAGGTATAAGTATGTGGTGAACTCATTGGAGGAGCTTTTCAAAGGCTTTAGAGAAGAAACTAAATAAAATTTCTTACGTTTCTTGTTATTTTCTACTAAATTATGAGTTTGCAAACCTGGTACGGTTCCCTACACGCTGCCATTGAAGTGATTTGCATATGGAAAACTAATCATATGTGTTAGCTTCCTTTCAAAGTTGTTTTGATTGGTTTTGGGGTCTTTTTTGAAATTAACACACCATTTCCTTCAAGCAACAAGAAGGTGAACATATGAATAGATATTGAAATGGACTGTTTTGTTGAAAGTGAGGGTTGTCATAAAACTAGAAGGTGAACTTCAAACCATTATTTTCTTACATTGTGTAGAAAAGTAAGAAGTGAGCCACAACCCAATGTGTTTTCCATGATGCAACTGTTTTGTAAATTTTGTGTTCAAAACTTATGAACAGATAATGAAATGGATTGTTTTGTTGAAACTAAGGGTGGTCATAAAAAAAGAAGATGAACTGTAAAACATTATTTTCTTACACTTTGTAGACAAATAATAATTGACTAAAAACCCACCGTGTTTTCCATTATGCAACTATTTTGCAAACCTTTCAGCTATAGCATTACTTGTTTAAAGAACTCAATTAGAAGAAACTAATGACATCCAAGTCAACTACTCATAAGAAGGGTCCAAAGAGGATTTCACATATTTACATCGAACAATAACAAAAATATGAAAGATAACAACAAGATTTTCTTTCTTCTCAACAACCGACAACCAAAACAAAAGGAAACACAAAAACTTAAGCAAGAAGAAAAAATTCCTTAAAAAAAACCCTTCAATACAACTTTATGTTATGATATCTATCTTACAAGCCCTCATTCTTTGATTGCATAACCTTGATATTTCCTTCATATTGTTCTTTGTATGGCATGGTGTGAATGTTGTTATGATACAGGAAGGTATGTTTGAGGTGTACATAGAAAAATATATGCGAGATTTACAAATATGTATGACCTACGTGGGTGCAACAAGAAAGGAATGTGACACATTGATTAGATGCAAGCAAGGCATATAAATGGCCTACTAAAAGCATTTGATATGGGTGGAAATGATATGGAAGGCTAGATATGCCAATGAATGGAATGGAAATGCTATTCATTCATCATTTCTGAGTTGTAGGTAGAAAATGAAATGCAAGATATAGAAATATGAATGACCTAGGTGGATCCAAAGAAGAAAGGAATGCAATGCAGTGATTTGATGCAAGGAAAGCATATAAATGGTTTATGAAATGTTTTTGATATGGGAGGAAAGGATATGGAAATGAATGGAATGGAAAGGCTATGAAGTGATCATTTCTTTCATCATAGAGTGGAACGATTCCCCCTTTGTTATTGGTTATGCTTTTTGTAATCATCATAGGGCGGACTGACTCGATACATACGCATAAGAAAAACTCATGCCCCATTCCTCACTCTCCTTCGTACACAACAAGGTGTAGAGATCCTCAAGCTTCCTTAGAATGTGACAACAAAAGAAAAGATATAAAAAGATAATGATATTGATGGAGACAAGATACAAGAGTTAAGATAAAGCACAAGCAATCATGCATGTAGTATGAAAATGATAAATATGCAAGATCATGATAATGAAAAAATACAAATTCTAATGCATATGATAAGGACCAGTGCACAAAATAGTTGTATGATGGAAAACACAGTGGGTTGTGACTCAATAAAGCCGAATGTTTTAGTATGTTAAAGAGTTTATGGTTTGTGATAAAACGTCCCCTTTGCAGCATCTGAATTGTTGCAAACTCATGTACTAGGAAATAAAAATGGCATGGTTGGTTCAATTCCATCTCCATATGCGACAAGAGATAGTGGCAGCCTTGCATTTCCAATGCTCAACAATTTGGCTAGTGATTGTTGAGTTGTGGAGGAAATGGTATGGGATTGGATTTTGTTTAAAGGGATAATTATTACTCCTCTATGTAGATATCATATTTCAAGTGGGAGCTTTCTTGTTTGTTCTGTCTCCACTACCGCATTACACAAATTCCCTCGTCCACCAACCTCGAATGCAACTATTGGTGTGGCATCTTAAACTTTTATCAATTGTGCAACAAGACCTTTCACTTTTGACCTATCAGTTGTGCGAGAACACCTTCCATTGTTGTCTTTGTTTTATGAAATTCATGTCTTTTAGATTGTAGCTCTCTTTGAACAGTATTAATCTCCTCTTCTTTTCACCATGATAGCTTCTTCTTGTGTTTTAATTTCTTTTCTAAGTGGTTAATTTTAGTGTTCGCTTGTTCTACTCCACTTTAAGCATTTCCACCTATTTTTTTGTAGTGTGTTTATGATTAGAGTATGCAGATGTTTCTTTTCGCAACCTCATTAAGGAGCTTATCTTCCTCTTTAGATAAAACTTTCATGCGTCCACCCAACTGATTGTCTTTTTTTGAACTTAGATCTAATATTGTCTTTTCCTTTTCATCCATTTCCAATTGTATTTGTTCCATGCAATTGCTAACTTCAAGAATGCTCTCCTTCATTTGTCCAATCCCACTTTCTGCATCACCTCCCTCTCTTTCTCTACTTGCACAAATTTGCATGCATTAGAAAACCTTTAGAGTTAATCACCTTCTGCATTTCCATTTTCCCCTTCCAAATACTGCACATGCTTTTTTTTCACTGCATATGAATTTATGCAAGTAGAGAAAGAGAGAGATGATGCTATAAGTGGTGTTGAACAAATGAAGGAAGGAAAGCATTGTTGAAGTTAGCAATTCCATGGAACAAATACAATTAGAAATGGATGAAAAGGAAAAGGAAACATCAGATCTAAATTCAGAAAAAGAGAATCAGTTGGGTGGAGCCATGCAAGTCTTATCCGAAGAGGAAAACAAGCTCCCTAATGAGGTTGCGAAAAGAAACATTTGTATACTCTAATCACAAACACACTGCAAAAACAATAGCTGGAAATGCTCAAAGTGGAGCAAAACAAGCGAACACTAAAATTAACCCCTTAGATAAGGAATTAAAACACAAGAAAAAGTTGTCACAATGAAAATAAGAGGAGCTTGATGTTGTTTGGAGAGAGCTGAAATCTAAAAGATAGTAATTTCATAAAACAAGGACAACAATGGAAGGTGTTCTCACACAACTGATAGGTCAAAAGTGAAAGGTCTGGTTGCACAACTAATAAAAGTTTAAGATGCCACACCAATAGCTACATTCGAGGTTGGTGGATGAGGGAATTTGTGTAATGCGGTAGTGGATACAAAACAAACAGGAAAGCTCCCACTTGAACTGGAGAAGTGAGTCACAAGCTAGTGTGTATCCCATCGTGCAACTAATATGTGCATTTTGTGTTGGAAACATATGAACAGATATTCAAATAGAGTGTTTTGCTGAAAGTAAGGGCTTTTAAAAAATAGGAAGGCGAAGTTGAAAACAGTGTTTTGTTACAGTTTACATAAAAGAAACCGCTAATTGAAGAAGACTTGAGAAGTGATTCTCAACACACTATGTTTCCCATCCTGCAACAACTTCTGATAACCCATTGTGTTTCCCATCGTGCAACTAATATGTGCATTTTGTGTTGGAAACATATGAACAGATATTTGAGTGGGGTGTTTTGCTGAAAGTAAGGGTTTTTAAAAAATAGGAAGACGAAGTTGAAAACAGTGTTTTATTACAATTTGGATAAAAGAAACTACTAATTGAAAAAGACTTGAGAAGTCATTCTCAACATACTGTGTTTCCCATCCTGCAACTAATTCTGAGAACCCACTGTGTTTCCCATTGTGCAACTAATATGTGCATTTTGTGTTGGAAACATATGAACAAATATTCAAATGGAGTGTTTTGCTTAAAGTAAGGGTTTTTTTTGTAAAATATGAAGGTGAAGTTGAAAACAGTGTTTCATTAAAGTCTGCATAAAAGAAAGCACCAGTTGAACAAGACAATAGAAGCGAGTCAGAAGCCACTGCGTTTTCCATCCTGCAACTACTTCTCATGACCTAGTGTGTTTTCCATCATGCAACTAATATGTGCATTTTTTTGTTCCAAGCATATGAACAAATATTTGAATGGGGTGTTTTGCTAAAAGTAAGGGGTTTTAAAAAAAATAGGAAGGTGAAGTTGAAAGAAAATGTTTTGTTACAGTTTGCATAAAATAAACCGCTAATTGAACAAGACTTGAGAAGTGATTCAAAACCCACTGTGTTTCCCATCCTGCAACTACTTCTAAGAATCCATTGTGTTTCCCATCGTGCAACTAATATGTGCATTTTGTATTGGAAACATATGAGCAGATATTCGAATGGAATGTTTTGTTGAAAGTAAGGGTTTTTTTTGTAAAATACGAAGGTGAAGTTGAAAGCAATGTTTCATACAGTCTGCATAAAAGAAAGCACCCGTTGAACAAGACAGGAGAAGTGAGTCAAAAGCCATTGTGTTTTCCATCCTGCAACTACTTCTCCTAACCTAGTGTGTTTTCCATCGTGCAACTAATATGTGCATTTTTCTGTTCCAAACATATGAACAGATATTCCAATGGAGTGTTTTGTTGAAAGTAAAGGGTTTTTAAAAATAGGAAGGCGAATTTGAAAATAGTGTTTTGTTACAGTTTGCATAAAAGAAATCGCTAATTGAACAAGACTTGAGAGAAGTGATTCTCAACCCACTGTGTTTCCTATCCTGCAACTACGTCTGTGAACCCACTGTGTTTCCCATCGTGCAACTAATATGTGAATTTTGTGTTGGAAACATATGAGCATATATTGGAATGGAGTGTTTTGTTGAAAGTAAAGGTTTTTTTTTAAATACAAAGGTGAAGATGAAAATAATGTTTCATTACAATCTGCATAAAAGAAAGCACTCGTTGAACAAGACACGAGAAGCGAGCCAGAAGCCACTATGTTTTCCATCCTGCAACTACTTCTCAGAACCCAATGTGTTTTCCATCATGCAACTAATATGTACATTTTTCTATTCCAAACATATGAACAGACACGAGAAGTGAGTCAGAAGCCACTGTGTTTCCCATCGTGCAACTACTTCTCACAACCCAATGTGTTTCCCATCATGCAACTAATATGTTCATTTTGTGTTGGAAACATATGAACAAATATTTGAATGGAGTGTTTTGCTGAAAGTAAGGGTTTTTTAAAAATAGTGAGGCGAAGTTGAAAATAGTGTTTTGTTACAGTTTGCATAAAAGAAACCGCTCATTCAACAAGACACGAGAAGTGATTCTCAACCCACTGTGTTTCCCATTATGGAACTACTTGTTAGAACCCAGTGTGTTTCCCATTGTGCACCTAATATGTGCATTTTGTGTTCAAAACATAAAGAATAGATATTCAAATGGAGTGTTTTGTTGAAAGTAATGGTTTTTTAAAAAATATGAAGGTGAAGTTGAAAACATTGTTTTGTAACAGACTACATAGAAGAAAGTCCCCATTCAACAAGACAAGAGAAGTGAGTAAGAAGCCACAGTGTTTTCCCATCCTGCAACTACTTCTCAGAACCTAGTGTGTTTCCCATCGTGCAACTAATATGTGCATTTTTTCCTTCCAAACATTGAATAGATATTCGAATGGAGTGTTTTGTTGAAAGAAAGGATTTTTTTAAAATAGGATGGAAAAGTTGAAAATAGTTTGTTACAGTTTGCATAAAAGAAACCACTCATTGAACAAGACAAGAGAAGTGAGTCACAAGCCACTATGTTTTCCCATCCTGCAACTACTCAGAACCCAGTGTGTTTTCCATCATGCAACTAATATGTGCATTTTATTTTCAAAACATATCTACAGATATTCGAATGGAGTGTTCTGCTGAAAGTAAGGGTTTTTTTAAAAATGTGAAGCTCAACTTGAATACATTGTTTTGTTACAGTCTGCAAAATAAAAAGTGCTAGTTGCATGTGCTTACATGGATTTGTAAGTCTGACATAAATAATAAGACTTGAAGTGGCATTTCCTACCATTATTTGATGGCATTTGACATTCTTTAGAATGAAATTTTACATGAAATATGCAAGAACATTGTATTACATTTTTTTAAAATTAAGAGTAAACACTTTTGACCCGAAGCTATGAACCAGTGAGGTCACAAACGGGGGACCTCATCCCCTAAACCCCAAAGGGATTGGAGCCTTCATGGAAATATTACCAATACAACTTAACAATCACATAATGCCTCTATTGGCAGAAGACCGTAGTCTTCAAACATACCAAAGTACTATAGTTCCACAAAATAATTGATCAATAATTACATGATCAAAGAAAATGTAATTCCACAACATAATTGTTCAATAATTACACGATCAAAGACCAAATGGAAAATGAATATTGTCAGCCTTTGTCATCCTCTCCTATAGTGCCTATTTATGCGCAATTAAGGAGACGGTCAAATAAAATCTTATAGGTGATTCCACTTGCAAGAGGGTTTGGGGAAGCCTCTACTTTGACCATTGCACTTTCAACACCTTCAACCTGTAAGAAACCCATGAATATAAATGACTACATTCAACAATTAAGATATGGAAACGAGGAAAAGGCAACATCAGATCTAAGTGCAGAGAAAGAGAATGAGTAGGGGGGTAGATGAAAGTCTTATCTAAAAATGCAAACAACTTTCGTAACACATTTATATGAGCCTCTAGATGATAAATACAATTCAAATTCAGACTGACCGAGAAATTTTGCTAATAATCGAGGCCTAATTTTTTTGCTTATTTCACAAAATTTGAAGGAAATTGAGAAATTGAGCAGGCTAGTGTCAAGAATCAATAAAATTAGGTCTCGATCTCATTAACGACGTTTCTTCACACTCGCCGCTTCCTTGTTCATCCTTGCCCTGCAACATGAAGAATGTTAACGTCACATCAAATTCAAATGCATGCAATGAATTCATTCAAATTATGACAATAGACATTCGAAAGTAGATTTCAAAATTACCCTTTCTTCCACTTTATTCCTTTGAAAAAACCAAGGACAGTGTGTTTTCCAATATACTATCAAAATCAGCATATTTGTAACAGAAATGAAATTTTCTAAATGAAATCACAAATACACTCTAAAATCAGAGCAAAAAGTGACTAGAACGACACATATTACAGCCAACCACAAATGCATACTTTAAAATAGAAAGTGTGCGATCTCCTCCGCAGGAACCCTTCCTACTACCCTGTCAAGGCACATTTTCCTGTCTAAAATGGACACTAACTTGCTCGCACAATGAATTCAAAATTAGCAAGGAAAGTGCACGATCAAATTCAAATGCATGCAAGGAATTCATTCAAATTATAAAAATACATGTTTAAAATCATATTTCAAAATTACCATTTCTTCCACTTTATTCCTCTGAAAGAACCAGGAACAGTGTGTTTTCCAATATACTGTCAAAATCAGCATATTCGTAATAGAAATGAAATTTTCTAAATGAAATAACAAAGACACTCTAAAATCAGAGCAAGAAGCAACTGGAACAGCACACATATTACAGCCAACCACAAATGCATACATTAAAAGGGAAAGTGCACGATCTCCTCAGCAGGCACCCTTTCTTCTTGCTACCCTGTGGAGGCACATTTTCCTGTCCTGAATGGACACTAACTTGATCACACAACGAATTCAAAATTACCAGGGAAAGTGCACAAGAAAATTCAAATGCATGCAACGAATTCATTCAAATTATGATAATACACGTTCAAAATTAGATTTCAAAATTACCCTTTCTTCCACTTTATTCCTCTGAAAGAACCAGGGACACTGGGTTTTCCAATATACTGTCAAAATCAGCATATTCGTAACAAAAATGAAATTTTCTAAATGTAATCACAAAGACACTTCAAAATCAGAGAAAAAAGCAACTAGAATGGCACATATTATAGCCAACCACAAATGCATACATTAAAAGGGAAAGTGCACGATCTCCTCCGCATGCACCCTTTCTTCTTGCTACCTTGTCGAGGCACATTTACCTGTCCCGAATGGACACTAAATTTCTTGCGCCCACCACTTCCTTCTCCATCCTTTCCCTCTAATTCCAGGAATGTAAAATGTCACATCAAATTCAAATACAATCAACCAATTCATTCAAAATATCAAAATGCACATTAAAAAGCAAATTTTCAATATTACCCTTTCTCCCGCTTTCTTCGACTTTCCCCTTCGAACTATGCATTTGTTCTTGCCTGTAATCTGTAAAAAATTTGCAAGTGTTACGAGATAGTTAAAGTTCCAAATTTATTGCACCATCTCTTGTAAGCAAGCATATAGTTTTTGAATCATAAGAAACAAAATTTTAAGGTGGACTTCCTTACATTCTTGGTGAGTAGGAAACAAAAACTTTTGACAAGCAAATAACTGACAGGAGATAGTGTGTTTTCCAACACTGCAAATAATGTGAGCATTTATTTTTCTTGCAATCATATGAAGATAGTGAAATACCATTTTTACTGTTACAAATAGCATTTAATACGACTTCATTTGAAAGTATCCATGATGAGAAAAATAGTCAACCCCAAATGATTTAAATGTCAACCTTTCTCTTTCATTTATAAGCAAGCTACCATAAACAATAAGACTTCAAGTGGCATTGCCTTCCGGTATAATTTATATTAACATAAATAGAATACACATTATAAACAAAGCCAAATTATTATTGTCACAGTTTGCATAACAGAAAGTGGTCATTGAACAAGAATTGAGAAGTGAGTCACAACCCTCTGTGTTTTCCATCCTGCAACTATTATGTGCATTTTGTGTTCCAAACATATGAATAGTTATTGAAATGGAATGCTCGTTGAAAGTAAGGGTTGTCATAAAATATCAAGGTGAACTTCAAAACATTATTTTGTTGCAATCTGCATAATAGAAAGTGCTCATTGAACAAAAATTCAAAAGTGAGTCACAACCCTATGTGTTTTCCATCCTGCAACTCTTATGTGCATTTTTTATTCCAAACGTATGACAATATTGAAATGGAATGTTTGTTGAAAGTAAGGGTTGTTGAAAACATTCAAACTGTCAATATAATTGCCGATGAGGGATACATAAAAGTATCCAAAATCAACTAAGGTGTCACCAACCAATTGGGTTCTCACAGTGTAAGCAACCAAAACGTTTTCATTACATTCATACTGTCTATGTAATAGGTTCCAAAACATTGGGTATTATGAACCTTGCAACCCATATACTATTTTCAAACCCTTTACAAGTAACAACCCAATTGGTTACTCACCCCTCAAGTGAATTTGGATAGTCTTATATATCCTCGACCTACAACTCCTTGCAGAATGAGAAAACACAGAACACAGAGAGTTTTACAAGAACAGTACTCGTTACAATCTAAAACGCATGTCTTAATCACATCAACGCCCTTCCCTCCCACAGTGAATGGATAGCTTCTCACACAAGGAAAAAAAATGTCGACACAATTTGATGCGAGAGGACACCTCCTCACTTTCCTGGCCATGACATTTCCTCCCATCTTCCGGTTTCATCACTTTTATCATCTGCCTTGGCGGGCCCCGCACAATGCCATTTCCTCATGTTATGCATATTTCTATGCATTTTTGTATGTACATAGGTGTGTTTTATTGGGAGATTAGTTGTGTCCATACAGGGTT
This sequence comes from Sequoia sempervirens, assembly GCA_007258455.2. NCBI lineage: Eukaryota > Viridiplantae > Streptophyta > Pinopsida > Cupressales > Cupressaceae > Sequoia > Sequoia sempervirens. The sequence goes on along the minus strand of VDFB02353493.1, from coordinate 23,895,268 downwards.
TTACAACATTGTGTGGGTTGAAGGTTTCATAAATCATGCTCTCACATCCCACTGTGTTTTCCAACATGCAATCATATAGATTTTTAATCGTTGTTGGAAAACACTAGGTTTTTAAAAGCGGTGCCTTTCATTGCTTTCCTACAGTCTAAATAACAAAAACTTTTTTAGACGAATATTCATACTGTTGTGTAAAATTCTAGGTTGCAAAATACTAGTTTTTCGAAATCTGCAACCCACACAATGTTTTAAAACCCTTTACAAGTGAGAACCCAATCGGTTACAAACCCTTCATCTCAATTCCATTGGTTTTTCATCTCCCCCAACTGCTCTCTAACCTTTCGCTTTCAACCTACAGAATGAGAAAACCCACAACACAATGTGTTTTCCAATAACAGTACTTCTTACATATTAACTGCGGTGCTTCCTTCTGTTGTTGTTTATGTCACTTCTATCATCCATCTAGCGGGCCCCACACTACGTTGTCTCTTCATGTTATGTATGTTACAATGTATGTCGTTATGTATGTTTTCATGCATTTTTGTGTGTACATAGGTCCTTTTTCTCTAGGAGTTGGAGAAAGCTAACTCCTCAGCATAATGCATCTATGTTATATATGTATATAACATAATATGACATCCCCCATCCCACGCGGTGGAAAAAATGACACTGATGTGAAGATGAAAAGACTTGAAAAATGTCATCACATTTCGGACACCGGAAAAGGACATGCGGCAGTCAACAACCCTAACTGTTTTCCACATTTTATTTTGTTTTCATCCGCCATTTTGTTCATTTCATTTTGCAATTTTTTGGGGAGGGAGGCACTAGCAGCGAAATGAGTTACAAGAAGCCATGAGGGAGGCAAGAGGCGTCCGAACCAATGCGGCCTTTCAAATGGAGTTGCAGGTGTGTTTATGTTGTTTTTTTATGTAGATAGCTGCATTTTTTCTACATTTTATGAGAAGCATTCAATGGCTAGTGGTTAAAGAAAAAGGGTTTTCATTGATGGAAAAATAAAATGATTTGTTTGCATGTATGGTTTTCATATGAAATGCATAGATGCTTTTTTTTATGAAAAATAAAAAAATTCAACTAGAAATTCTTTGCATTCGCCACAGTAAGCATCTCATCTATAAAAATATCATAACTTCTTAATGCAGAATAAATTTTGGAAGTTTAACTGATCCGTACACTTGCAATTCAAGCTATGACAATTAGAATCACCTATGTTTAGTGCAGAATTTTCACGTCTCCAAAATCGTCCTCAATCCACTTGCCCTTCTTTTCCTCAATTTTCTTTCCTCAAATATATCAACCACCTGGAAGGAAGACAAGTGATAGCAATAGATTAAATTGGAAAATTAAAGACATTTGATGCTACAAAGAATTATTTTTATTCCAAATTTCACCAATATAAAATTTATATGTTGTGGTGAGTGCAAAATGCTAGTTTGCACAAACAATACACAAACATATTAAACTGTACATTGGGAATTTAATTTCCAATTTAACCTATCACTAACACTAGTAGTATATATCAGCAATTATATCTACCATTATGCCATTCTGTAGGAACTATGAAGCACTGAATGTTCATTTTGGATATATAAAAATCTCATCTCTCCTAACATGTGAAAGAGGCCATAACTTACAATAATCAATAAGCACATAGAAGATAGAACAAGAAGGATGCCGCGTACTACTACCAGACTTTTGTTTATATCCTATGTATTTCAATGAACACCTAAATGACATATCGGTATCATAGCCATTGTTCAATGATATTGTAAACTTAACCATTACTTGTACAGATGACTGAAAAATATAGATCATTGCAAGAAAAAAGATTAACAAGTCAACAAAAGCCTTGCCAATAACCTTGATTGACCCAAAAAATAGCAGCTACTATGCCAGCAAAACACACCTATACAAATACAAAAATGAATAAAATTGTACACAAAAACATACATAGAAACATACATAACATGAAAAGAAGGCAGAATAGGATGTCAATGCACAAAAGAGAATCAGTTCAAGGGAGACATGAGAGTCCTGTGTGAAAAGGTAGACAAATTTTGCAAACAATATATTAAAAGCAAAACATCTTCATTCTCTAATTAGAAAGACACTCTCAAAGCTAAGAACAACATTCTTCTAATGAAAACCTTAAAGTTTGTAGACAGTAATAATGTACTAAAGTTCATTCACCTGCACAATTTATAGCAACTCTTACTTACAGAAGAAAATTGAAATTCAATTTCCTCATATCATTTAAAAATAAATGCACAGTATAATTTGCAGTTTGGAAAATACAATGTCATTTTCCATTTATTTCATTCTCTACATTCAAAGTTGTGTGGTTGAGAGCACGGGCAGGAATTTCTTGAAAAACTTTTGTTAATTAGGCAGTAGGAATGCAATGAAAGGGAACGTTTTATAAACACCCAATATTTTCCATCAACCATTAAAACTCTGAATGATTGCACATTGGAAAACACCATGGTAGGTGAGTGCATGATTAATGAAACCTCCAACCCACACAATGTTGTAAAACCCTCTACGGACACAACTAATCTCCCAAAAAAATGCACCTATGTACATACAAAACACATGAAAACATACATAACAACATACATAACAACATACATGGTACCATACATAACATGAAGAGATGGTCTAGTGCAGGGCCCGCTAGATGGATGATATAAGTGACAGAACCGACAGATGGAAGGAAACGTCACAACAAGGAAAGCAAGATGGTGTCTCATTGCATCAAATTACGCCAACATTTTTTTGCCTTGTGCGAGAAGTTATATGTTCACTGCACATGGGAAGGGCGTTGATATGATTAAGATATGTGTTTTATATTCTAACAAGTATTGTTCTTGGAAAACACTTTGTGTTCTGGGTTTTCTCCTTCTACAGGTTGAAAGTGAATAGTTGGAGAGAAAGGGAGCATTGCGGGCAAGGGAGACGACCAAGTGAGTTTAGGTGAGGGGTTTCCAACCAACTGTATGTACATAGGTGCGTCAGCTGGGATTTCCCAGCTTACCAATTGGTTTGTTACATCTAGAGGGTTTTAGAACGTTGTGTGGGTTGCAGATTTCTTTAAACTCATTGTTTTCCAATCCCATTACATTCTTACTATCTAATTCGCAAAAGGATCTCAAGAAAATCACAAAACATACCAAATTGAGGTGATGGGTGAGTAACCAATTGGGTTGTTACTTGTAAATGGTTTTAAAACATTTTGTGGGTTGCACATTTCGAAAAACCAGTGTTTTCCAACCTAGAATTTTATAGAATAGTATGAATGCAATTTGGATAGTACAAATAATTGAAGTATGATTTGTCATTTTCTGAGTTTTTTTCTGGCACGGGAATTCAAGGCAGAACGATGTGTGCATTTTCAACTTGGAGAAAGGGGAAAACACTTTGTGTTTCATGTGTGCACATTCAAAGTTGATGGTTGGAGTGCACATGTAGGAGTTGGTGGAAAAAACCAATGTTTTGAAACTTGGAATTTGACAAAATGGTATAAATGTAATTTAGACCATACAAATGTAATGAAAAGGAACCTTATAACAAGTCTTATGCAAAATAAAAATTTCATTTCTATTTCCTAATATGATCTACATATACATGCACGGTATGATTGCAGGTTGGAAAACACAATGGGAGGTGAGTTGACAACATGATTTACGAAACCTCCAACACAAAATGTTGTAAAACCCTCTACGCACTGAAGCCAAATACCTTACTGGCTATCTAGAAAACAATGTGTATCACCACACTCCTACGGTCTAAATAACACCAAGCTTTTCAATTCATACATATCGTTTTCAAAAATTCTAGGATGCAAAACAATGTGTTTTACAAAACCTACAACCCACCTAATGTTTCAAAACCATTTAGACACCACTATGGGGGTACGATATCATGTTACATACATAGGTGCTTTTTGTCTCAATACTGGTTATTATATCAATCAGCCTCTAATACTGGTATAGTATACCATTAGGGGAGAAGCTAACTCCTACACAAAAAGCAACAGTATACTATACCAGTATTAAAAGTCGACTCATATAATATACCAGTATTAGAGGGAAAAAATTATAGGATACAATGTGTTTTCCACCACTGTAACTACATTTCAATGCTCACGTCTCCCTCCTTGTGGCCTCCTATAACTCATTTCGCTACTCACGCCTCCCTCCCCAAAAAATTGCAAAATAAAATGTGGAAAAAAGTTGGGGTTTGTTCACTTTCGTGCGTCCTTTTCCAACATCTGACACATTACGGCATCCATCAAGTCTTTCCATCTTTCTTTCGGTGTCTTTTTGTCCACCATGTGCGATGGGTGATGGGGGTACGATATCATGTTACATACATTGGTATTTTTTGTCTAGGAGTTAGCTTCTCCAATACTGGCATATTATATGAATTAGACTTTAATACTGGTATAGTATACCATTAGGGGAGAAGCTAACTCCTACACAAAAACCAATGGTATACTATACCAATATTAAAGGCCGATTCATATAATATACCAGTATTAGAGGGAACAACTGCTAGGAGACAGTGTGTTTCCCAACACTGCAAATAATGCGAGAATTTTATTTAAACACAACAATGCAAGGTGTGATTTTGAACACATTCATACTATTTTTTAACATTCCATTTTGCAAAACAGTAGATGTTAAGAAGCAAGACAGTGTGTTTTCCAAAACTACAAATAATGCAAGCATCTTAATTAAACACAACAATGCAGTCTGATTTGGGAGAAGACATTCATAATGTTTTGTAACATTCAATGTTGCAGAACAATATGTGTTCAGAAGCAAGCAACCCACCATGAGACAACCCTTTACATTTAAACAAGGAGATTCAAATAACTGAAACCCAACATTGTGTTTTCCAAATTGCAATTATTTTGTGCACTTTTTCTTTTCAATCATTCAAAATTTAAACACAACAATGGAAGCAAGGTTTTATTTTGAAGACATCCATACTTTTTTGTAACAGTCCATGTTGCAAAAACATAGGTTTCAAGAAGCAAGACAGTGGGTTTTCCAACTGTACAAATAATGCGAGCAATTTATTAGTTCCAATCAGGAGAAAGCTAACTCAAACAAAAAGCACCCATGTATGTAACATTGTAACATGAGATTGAGATGGAATTTCACTTTCCTCATCTGATTCAACCAAATAACTGTTGTCATTATTTACAGTGTTCGAAAACACAATGTCTCCATATAAGGTGTTAAGCAACAAGCAACCCATATAGTGTTGTAAAACCCTCTGCAACTGAGAGGAGATGGTGTGTTTTCCAACTTTACAAATAATGCGACCAATTTATTTGATCCAATTAGATAAAGAAAGCGAAATGACATTTGTTCTTGGAGCATAATGAAAAAAAACTCTTCATATCGAACTAACTGAAATGGGACAGTGTGTTTTCCAACCCGACATGTGTCACACAATTTGAGGAGGCTTCTATCAAATTGGGTCAAGAAGTTGGGTATGGTGAAAATCCAGTTTTGCAAGATCAATAAGAATTTGGACACCTACTCTTCCTGTAATAGAAAACCTATATTGGATGTATTGCTCAGATGGTTGATTGGATAGACATGGTAGAGAATGCTCATATTTGTGATGATGGAAATGGTAAGCTCAATGTTGTTGATCACTCTTGTCTTAGGGCTATATATGATTCAATCAATGATGCAATGTTTACAATTGAAGAAAATATTTTCCAAAATGAGATTATTTCTCATGATGATGTGGAAAATTGTGTCAAACATCCAAGAGATGTGGTATGTATTTTTGAAGCCTACAATCATGAAAATTCAAATACAGTACATGCTAAACTAGTGCAAATGCATCAAATGATAGCTTGCAATGACACATCTAATAAGGAGATATCTAATACAAAAGGGGCATGCCATATCACTATCAAAACTTATCAAGTAAAATATTTCAGGAGTGGGACTGTCATGTAGAACAAGGCAGTAACTTGAGATAACATGGGATAAAGTCATAACATTTTTAATCCTGATGGGTTGCTTAAATAGCTACATGATACTAAAAAAGCAAATCATTTATACAGGCTAGTATTGTTCAAGTTTCCTGATAATATAAAATATAATTTCCTTGTGTGTTTGAATTCAAATGCTATAAGCTTTTGAAGAGTGGAATGCTTGGTATTTTCCATGAAATATGTCCATTGCTTTGTCAATGGTAGAAAGGACAAAAGAATTGATCTAGTTCAAATTAAAACCTACACTAAGCAGATGAGGCAGTGTGCAAATATTTTGAACAAGCTTATCTCGCATAGGTTGGGTTTGGTTTGTAATATTCCTGTTGATCTAGTTGAGTTGAAAATCTAGGAATATTTTAACATTATTGCTAAAACCATGGATTTGGGAAAAATAAGGATTGTGTTTGAAATGAGGCATAGTTTATTTTGAAAAGGATATTTGAGGGAAAATGGAAAGTTATCATGAACAGGTTGGTTGGTAAAGAAGTGTATATTAACATAGCCCCCAACATAGGTGTCAAGAAGCAAGATAGTGGGTTTTCCAACTGTGCAAATAACAAAAGCTTGTAAAAAAATTCATTTTGTTTTCTAAAATTCTAAGATGCAAAACACTGGGTTTTACAAAACCCTAAACCCACTTATTAAAGTTTGAAAACAATTTACAAACAAAAACCTTCATTACATTTTAAACCCCTTTACAACTAACAACGCAAATCATTACAAACCCCTCTACTCACTTTTTGCAATCTCCCCTTGCTCTGCAACCTTTCACTTGCAACTCAATAAGTGTTTTAATAACAAAAGCTTTGAACAAAAACACAACTTTAAATCCACAAAAGCTTTGAACAAAAAAAAAACCCTCGACACAAAAAACACATTCGACAAGATAATGCAAACATTCGATTTAGGAAACCTAACAAATTATTTTTTAAAACTCGTGTTCAATGCCATTTGTCTTTTACAAAGAGGAAACTTAACAGAGGTTAAGACACGTACATAGCCAACATTTAAAAAACACAAGATTAAAGACCTCCAATGTCCGAAATGAGGAAGCCAAACTATGATTAAACAATAGAATGTTAAATTTTAACCCTTCTCCCAATGAAAACCCCAAAAACAACATTTTATTTCTATTTCAAAAAAAACCCATTTCACAGTTTAGTTAGCTGCTTCACAATCCCTATAGAAGGTTGAAATGGCACAAATAATGGTGGATAAACCTACCTCTATTGTCGTCTGTTGCTCGCGTGCATTCGACCAGCTCCATTGTTTTCATGCAGCAGGTTCATTCTCTTCACACGTAAGATCTCCTTGCTTGCGCGTCCCTCCTCATGGCCAACTCTAACTCATTTCGCTGCTCGAGCGTCCTCCTCATGGCCACCTAAAACTCATTTCTTGAAACTCATTTTGCTTCCTCTCCAAACATTGCAAAATCAAATGAATAAAATGGCAAACCAAAACAAAATAAAATGTGGAAAAAATTTAGGTTTGTTCACTACCACGTGTCCTTTTCCGACATCTAACACGTGATGGCATAAGTCAAGACTTTTCATCTTTCTGTCAATGTCTTTTTGTCCACCGCGTGGGATGGGGGATGTCATATTATCTTATATACATATATAACATAGGTGCGTTTTGTCTAGGAGTTAGCTTTCTCCCCTAAGAACCACCAAAAAAAAGCATTGAAAGTTATGATTACTGTAACCATGGGGTTTGCTAGATCCATCTTTAAAATTGTATGTATTTCTCAAGAATCTGTGAAAAATCCCTATTCAATTTCAAATATCAAGGACAAAGAATTATATGTATGAGATCATCTTCACCACTCAATAAAAACTTGCACTCTTACATATAAATTCAACCCATGAACTTTAAAAATTCTCAAGCTAACTTTTCATATATCATACTACCATCCAACTCACCCCACATAAACCCAAAGGCTTCACTCTATTATGATTTTTAAAAATACATCAATATACCCCCATATACCGTAAAAAAAATCCAATTATTAACTGAAACAAGCCCAAATAAAACTCACAAAATCTAGGACACTAGAGCGAGAAGAAGAAGCTTCTTGTAGCGACCAAAACCCTAGTGCCAATCTTGTGGATTTTCTCGCATTCTTGTACAATTTTTGAGCCCACGTTGTTGTGCATGCATGAATCCTTATGTGGATTCATTTTTCGTTGTCTCAACCTCTAGTGCAAAGTAGAAAAATCCTGATGGGGAGTTTAAACAACTAGCAATGAGATTGAAGTTTGTAACTAGGAAAATGGGGGTTTCAAAAATTAATAGCTAAAGAGATTCTACCACAGATTTTGATGATTTGGAGGAAAATATTGCTATGGAGGGAGAAAAGAGTGCAGATACAGTTGCAGCAACAAATGACACGCCCAGCATGAAGACTAAGGTTTCCACCCAAATTGATGAAAGAGAAGAAAGGAGGCCAAAAGATTCAAATGAGGAACAAGGTAAAACCCTAGAGTTTCAACTACCTGATGAAGTTGTAGATCTCATTGTTGAACATCAAAGTAAAACTATTATTTTGTTTTTTTAGTGGAATTCCTATAGAATTAGAATTTTACAAATGGGAAAGAAAAAACTAGGAAACCAGGGGATGGGAGATTGAAACAATAAGGGGTTTAGGTAAGGAATATGTTTCTTGCATGTTTAAATCAACAGAGCATGCCCAAGTAGTGTTGCAGTATGGAACATGGGTAATTTGTGGACAAATTTTCTACCTTCAAGCTTGGACATTTGACTTCCACCCTAAAGGACCTTCCCGCTCTCGTTACCCAATGCGGTTGGAATTTCTCTTTTTTAAATTTAGTTTTCAGACCATATCTTAAGGACATTGCGGCAAAACTCGGTAAAGTAATTTGGTGCAAACAGAGTTCTAACAAGTTTTCCAATCTAAGAGTTCATCTAAGAGTTTGTGTAGAAGTAGATTTGAACATACCTCTACCAAAATATATTAAATTATATGGCCACGGTTCAGCCAATAGTTTATTTGAATAAGCCCAATGCCTATTTTTTATGTTGTCATGAGGGTCATTTGATCCGAGATTTCCCCATTAGGAAAATAGGTCTTCCTTCTCTCCTTCACAATCCCCCCCAGCCAAGGCTACCTCCAATCTTTCCTTATATTCCAAGCCAATTATCAAAACTCCATCACCTTTGTCTCCTCAAATGAACAGTAGTATTCCCTCTTCTAGTCCTCACACCCCTTCTGAGTCTCCTATAATGGCCAATGCTTCTTATAAGGATGTTATTATGAGTGATGATTGGAAAAATGTTCAAAAATGAAAAGAACCTTCTTCCCCTTCCTCAAATTCTCACTCCCTTCTATTTGAACCTGCTGCTCTAATTTCTCCCAGGTTGTTGAAATCCCCTAGCAGATCCTTGTTTCTTCTTAATTCTAGACAACGATCTAGATCTCCCTCTAGTGGTTCATTTGAGAGATTGATCAATAATCAAGGAGTTCTAAGGAGGAGGATTCTCTTGATTTTTCACCATGAAGTTCAAAATATTATCTTGGAACGTGAGAGGGCATTCTCACCCTCATCACAAATTTAAATTCAAGGACACTTTTGAGAAATGGAAACCTGATGTGCTTTTGTTACAAGAAGTTAAGATTGGTAATGAGCGTTTAGATTTGTCTCTTTTCAATCTATGGAAGGATGCTTTGTTTGTTAATACCTTGCATAAGGAGGGTAGTGGTGGAGTTGTTCTTGGATTGTCTCCTTCAATTTCCAAACATGTCATTGATAAGGGTGAGGACCCAACCCATAATTGTGTGTGGGCCCTCACCTTTATCAATGGATAACCCTTTGGTTTCTATTCAATTTATGCTCCTAACAATCCAAGAGAAAGAGTTGCTCTCTGGGACTAGATGTCTAAGAACCTTCCTATTGTTGATTGGGGGTTGGGTGGAGATTTTAACATGGTGGAAGATCACGAGGATTGTAGTTAGTTTAATCATTTTAAGCTCAGATAGGAAGAATTTGAAAAATGGATTTATTGTAGAAATGTGCTTGGAGTGGTTGATCCTATCCATAACAAATTCTCTTGTCATGCCAATAACTAGTGCACTTGGTCTAATTGCAAACTAGGTAATGATAAGAAGTTGAAAAAATTGGATCGTTTTCACTTATCTCACAATTTACAGTTGGATAAGTTGTCTTAGGATTTTTGGGTGTAGTGGACTATTCTACAACTTTATCTGATCATTATCCAATTTTTTGTTCATTGTCTTCTCCTGAGAGTGTTGATGTCGAGTCTTCTTATCAACTCCCTTTCAAGCTGAATATTTCTCATCTTAAAAATAAAGAATGTGTTTCAGTCTTAGTTGGGACTTGGAACTCTATACCTAAACCTCTTGAAGGAGAGTCATGGGTGAGATGGTGATTCTGCTATATCACAATGTGTTGAGTTTCTTCATTCAGAAGAAGAAGAATGGCTTGGAAATGCAAACGCTGTGAAAAATCTCTCCAAGGATAGTTAGAGATTGCTAGAACTAAACTTAATCTTGATCCTCATGATGAATCTCTTTAGAAACATATTGTTGTTACTGAAACTCAGTTGCAGAAACTTGACAATTATAGAGGTCAAGGTTCCAAAATTCAATGGATCAAGGGAACAAGGGATCTAAGTATTTTTGTAATCATCTTAACTATAAGTATAAAAAAGAGAAAATTGAAGCTATAAGGGATCAAAGTGTGTATCATACTACCCGAGCTTAAATCATTAATTTGTTTCATAATTTTTATGATAGGTTGTTTAGAGAAGACACTAATTAGACTGATATTCAACATGTGTTAGAGGATAGCGTATAGGAATTTATTCCAAATATGATTAATCCAGGTTATAGAAAATATTTGGATCGAATCCTCTCTTTGGAGAAAATTGAACATGCTTTGTTTTCTATGAAACCAAATAAAAGCCTTGGCTTTGACGGTCTTCCTACTAAATTTTACAAAAACTATGTGGAAGCATATTAAGGATTATTTTTATATGCTATATTTGAAAGCTTTCCATAATGGATCTTTAGGTCATGTTATCAAAAATGGTATAATTAAACTTATTCCTAAGGGAAAGAATGAAGATACCATTGTTGGTTGGCATCCAATTACATTACTAAACACTTCATATAAAATTATTGCAAAGGCTTTAGCAATCAAAATTAAACCCATTGTACAAATTATTGTGAAAGTTCAGAAAATAGGGTTTTTAAAAGGGAGATATATCCTCGATAACCTTTGGGAGACTATGGAATGAGTGCAACAATCAGGCCAAAATGCTTTGATAGTCAAATTGAATTTTGATAAAGCCTATGATAGAATCTATTGGAGCTTTATCCTTAAAATGCTTCAATGGTTGGGTTTTGGTCCTAAAATTCAAAAGCATTTTTAAATGTTGTTTCAAGATGCTAATGCTCATTTGATTATTAATAAGAATATGTCAGACTCCTTTGAGTTACATCGTTCCATAAGGCATGGATGTCCCCTTTCTCCCTTTTTGTATGTTCTTGCAGTTGATGCCTTGGGTTAATTTTTGCATAAAGCTCATCAAATGAAACTCATCAAAGGAATTTATATCCCTAAAAACAAGGTAGTCATTCATTCTCACTTTGCATATGATAGTATGTTATTCCAGCATAATTTTGAAGAGGAGGTAAACAATGCTTTGGAAATTGTTAAGTTGTGTTGTGAGGTATCTGACTCTCTTATTGCTCACAATAAAACCAAGTTTTTAATGACTCTTCTTTATTCTAAGCCTCAATGGATACCGAAAGAATGTAGGAAAATCAAGCATGGAGAGATAACTAAATATTTGGGCATCCCCTTTGGTTTGGGAGTTTCTCTTTTTGAGATGTAGATTTGGTTCTTAAACAGAATTAAACATAAGTTGTTCAACTTTGGTAATAAATTTCTGGTGTCGGCTAGCAAGATTCAAGTGGCTAATAAAATTCTCATTGCTTCCCATGTGTATTGTTATTCTTGTTAAATGTCATCCAAACAAAGCTATGAGGAACTCAATAGAATAATTTGTAGATTTATCTAGTCTAGATGGGATGGTAATGGTGGTTTTATAGCTTCTTCATGGTCTCATAGTATTCAGCCAAAACACAAAGGAGGCCTGGAGCTTATCGATCCTCAAACCCAAGGGATTTTCCTTGCTGCAAAATGGATTATTAGAGTTGCCAGTGGAGATGAACCATGGAATATTTTAGTCCGTCAATGAATTATGGGAGCTTCTATAAAGAGGAAGTGGCAAGGGGTTCGTTGGTTTGATAAATTGATTTTTCCCTCTTCCTTTAGAATTAGAGCTTCTTTTCCCCTTTAGTCTATTTGGAAAGTGTGGCAAAAAGATAGAAAATATTTAAATTGGAATGGATCGTCCTTGCAAACAAGGTTTAGCTTTGTTTCAATGTCAATTTAGTGGAATAAAATAATTTTATATCATGATCAACCATTGGCATTATGTTTCTTGAGACAAGCTCACTATTTGTTTAAAAAGGGAGTTAGACAATTTAAAGATCTTTGGGATTTTAGTCTTTTTGACTAGGCTCCTTGGAACAGAATTAAGGAGCAATATGGGTTGAGTTCTAGTTATGAACAGTTCATCATTTTTATTAAATCTCTTGTGTTGTTGGATTTGACTATGAAGTTATGTACTTCAAGGGACAGTTATTTCTTTAGAGATTGGAAATGGTTATCTTACCATCATTTCAATAATTTCCATTAAAACATATATTGAAGTTGCTTCCTAGTTGGAATATTGCTAATCATTTGAACCAGAAGTGGAAATGCAAATTTAGCACTAATTTTTAGTTTAAATTAAGTGCTCAAATATGGTGTTCCAAAGTTGATTTTGACTCAGGTGTTGGTTTGGAAGATATTGCACTGCAAGCTACCTGTGTAGGATAGATTGAAGTGCATTATGGTCCAACCCACGAACTGTCTTTTTTGTTAAGGGTGTGGAAAGTTTGAAGCACATTTTTGGAACTGTGTATATGTTAAAAGGCTATGGTTTACTATTTTAGAGACTTCTCGACTCTTTTCAATCATGAATTGACTTGGAAAGAGGTTGTTTTTGGTTTTGGCATGCAAAAGGATGTGATTTTTTATTCTATTCAACTTGTTTTTTTGAAAAATATATGGAAAAATAGGTGTGCTGCAATGTTTTCTAATAACTATTATCAATTTGTTGGTACTTTACGGTTTTACTCTTACATATATCTTCAAGTGGTTGTTATTTTTCATAGATTCAAGTTATATGTAAGAATGAGAGGGCTAAACAATAGTTACAGCAAATTAAAGAGCAGATAGTGAAGTTTCAACTAGACAATAAAGTTGAGCATTATAAAACTGTTATACAGTTTCTATAATTGTCTATATGTGATTATGTTTTATGGTTGATATTTTGTATAGCCTTTGTTAATGTCACTATGCTCTCGCAAGTCTAGTTTTGTATAGTTTGGCTGGCATTTTGTCTGGATTGATTTTCAGCTACTGTTTGTAGCTCTATTCTTGTAATTCTTTTGCTTTGTTCAATACAAAAAAAAAAACTGAAACAAGCCCACAAAGTTTTCATAATCTACCAAAATATTAAATTGCATATTCCCCCCAACATCCAACTATTATCATTGCTATTAAGTTTATCAAAAAGAGTGGGGTGAAAAATTATTTAACATGTACTTTAATATTATAATGATGTCACTTTTTGAATTAAGTTGTTTATTATAATATTTTTAATTATTTTATAATATAAAACATCTTTTTTATTCATTTCTTTGAGCCCTTTTTCATACATATTTAAGAGGCAATCTGAGTACCGTACAAGACTTCCATTTCAAAAAGGTAAACATAAGAGAATAAATATTGAAGGGACAATTTGGGCACTACACAAAATGTACACGACAAATATAACAAGATTTTGAGCTCTAATTTTGGAAAGAACAATGAGAATGCAATTGTTGAACTTTGTGTCTCAATTTGTTCTTAAAATTTATGTCATTCTTAAATTTGTTGTAAAACATATTCTTTTTTCTTTTTTGATTAAAAAAAAATACCTAACTATTATTAAAAATAAAATAAATTGATTTATGCATATTATGTTGCAACTTTCATTTATTCAACTTAAAACACATTCTTTTTCCAAGCCTTTCCCATTTTTATTTTTACTAGTTATAAATCCTATCCCTTTCAAATATAAACAATATGTAAAATATTTGAAACTAAGCTAAATGTTTACCTTAAGAGTTTTATGTTTACCTTAAGAGTTTCGTGTTTACCTTAAGAGTTTCGGTATTCAATAAAAGAGTCTCATTCTAATAGAAAAGGGATGTATATTCCTAAATTGTTGTAAATTGTTGCCACTTTATTTACCAATAGAGTGATGTAAGTCATCTAAGAAAAATACATATTGTTCTAACATGGTATAAAAATTTAAGGGCTAATGCCCTTAAAGGTTCTTGTGAAGATTGAATTGTAAAACCAAGAGCATCAAGATCTTTCAACAGGGGTTCGAAGAAAATTTTCAAATTCAAGAATTTGATCGTACATATAGAATGGAAACTCAAATGGCACAAACCACAAGAGTGAATCCAGCTTCAAAGATGCACATATCCTTACAGAGTAACATATCAAAAGCTCTTGAAAGTTTACTAGTAATGATCGTTTTAAAGTGAATACGACAATGCAGGTTGTTACCGCAGCGAAATCTATTATGGTGTTTGTGTTCCTTGATTCCCAAAGAAATTATAGATTTTTTCCAAGCATCCATAGCTTGAAAAAATGCAATAGCATAGACAAGGCAATGAATTGGTTGAAAAAATGCCTCAAAGAAATGTGGTCAAATGGTGATGGAATGCCATGGCAATACATAGCAATTCACTTGTCATGGCATTAGTCATGGCATTCCATCACCATGACCATATTTCTTTGAGGAATTTTTTTCAAAAGTTCAATGTCTTGTCTATGCTACCACATTTTTCATGCATGTCTACCAAAGCATTTTATCAAACAATTCACTATCTTGTTGTTATGGCTAAAAGAATAAAATAGGTGATTTTGAACAAGCTATGGATGCTTGGAAAAAATCTATCAAAGCGTAAGGTAGGGGGACCAACCACACTAAGGCTCCAGGTCATGGAAATCCGAGAGCAGAAGGCTACCCTATCTTACCTCAAGCTTAGTGGGTGTTTAGGTTAAGGATAGAGAATGAAGAATATTCTCAAGCACTTATGTCACTCTACTGATTCGAGTACTTGAATGGGGCTAAACAAGCCAGTTTCTAGAATCTGGATCGTACCTTAGACAGCTCTCTGCCTGAGGATGACAGTGCAGCGTGTTGGAATCTCTCTAGTGCGTTGGAGTTTGTCTGGCCAGAAAGTGGAAAAGTACGGTCCCGACTACTGAAAAACCTACTTTCAATCTAGCTAATGAAGTTAAAAAAAATGAATAGAACAATGACGTATGATAAATGACTATAGAAATGATAAAGGAGGTAGAGAAATCAAAGGTGACGAAGTCCAACTCACTGATTGTCCAATTCGCCAACAAGCTCCACGCGTACACATACCTACACACAGCCAAGAGAGGGAAAATGTTGGGGCTGTATAGGGGTTTGCCTTAGTCAAACCCCCCCTTGGTGTTTCCACCTCCGGATAGCCAAGAAAGCAACGAGATAGAATATGTGATAAAGAATACAATGGAAAGAAATCGAACAATCACAAAAGCACTATGCTACGTAAATCAATGAGAAATATCACCTTCTCAATAGAGGTTTCCTCAAGCACGTAGAGGAGAATGCAAACTTGGAAAGGTCTATGTTGCCACAACAATAAAAAAGTAGTCCCTCGGGACACCAAGTCACAGCTCCAATGGTGGAAAAAGTGCAGCGAAATGGATGGAATTGCTCAAGGAAAATGATGTGAATTTCTAAGAAAATGAAGTCCAATGCTCAAGAGATCATAGAAGTATGAATGAATGTGAAATGGATGCATTTGAAGATCAAAATGATAGGGAAAGAGTCATTTTTGGGCTGATTGGTCGACACAAAGGCATTACACTTCATGCCCAATAGAGAACGTAATATCCCTACGGACTCTAGAGGCAGAAATTTGTCAGGGATGGCAACGCGTCATGTAGACGTCTATGCGTCGTGCTCGCATCCTCAACAAAAATCCCCCCACTGACACAAAAGATAGGCGCCAAGTGGATTCAATGCGGATGGGTGATGTGGAATTTTCCATTCGGGTTTGATTTTCTAATGCGGAGGGATGTAAAAGGGGAATTTGCAAGAGGGTTGAAAATTCACTCCTATACGTTTTTCCCCCACTTTAGCGAGCATGAGTACGAATGTTCGATAAAGTAGATTGAATAGTTTTAGAAATGTATACCTGAACCATTGAGGAAGCAAACCACAATCTGGTGAGCTTGAAAGTGCAGGGTAGGCAAATAACTCTGCAGGTACTCTCTCCTAAGGAGGTTCGAACAAAGGACTTTGTAGATCCTCAGAACTATGAAGTTGAACAAAGTACACCGAAGACCCGTAGACCAACGATGGACAAATCCCGCAAGGTGCAAGTGTTTCACAGGCCCTTGGACCTACAAAGAAGGCACCCCCCAGGTACTCTCTCTTGAAAGAAGCCTAATGTAAGGGGACTCTGCAAAGTTGGATTGAAGGCAGCTTCATAGGTGCACCTGCAAAGCAACATGTTAATCCGCAAATAAAACATGTTAGAAAATAAAAAGCACCCACGCAAGAAAGCAAGGAGACAGTCATGCATATATTCAAAAATTGAAGGAAGAGCTTTCAAAGGGGTCCCTCGGGAACCCTTCAAAATACAAGGGGTCCACTTAAGGGACGCTCATTTTGAAAGTGCAAGAATGTTTTTCACAAGTCGATTCAACATCAAGGAATCCTTTTGAAAGATGTTCACTTCATCAAGGAATTCAAAAGAAAGAAAATACCCCCTCGCAAGGGGAAGGTCAAAGCTTCTCCTATAGGAAAATTTGCTCCCTCCTCAAAGGAAAGTTCTTCAAGTTCTTTCTTTACAAACCCATGACGAAGGAAATACGTTTTGCTAGGGGTCCTTGTTGAGAATGTGATTTTTGAAAAAAAATGTTTTGAAAGGATTTTCAAGAAAAGATTTGTTGGCCACCGAATGCGTTTTCTAAAAATCCAAGTGACATGATAGCCCCCCTTAGGATGGTGCATGTCGAACACAAGGCACGTGGCGTATGAAGGAGAGAATAGCAAGAATGAAAAAAGTGATGTTGTGGCCCATGGAACATAGTGAAATTTCATTGTGGTAATGTTGTCACACATGCAAGGGACAAAACATGAGCACCACAACATCACGAATCAAGCAAAGAAGAGAGAAAGATACGAAGAAAGAAAAACCATAATATAACACACAAGGGACAAGGGTGATCTGATATTTTAGGGTCAAAGTTGCTCATAAATTTATAAGTATAGTAATAGTAAATAGATGAACTATCATCAGCCCCCTACTATATCAAACCATGTGAAGAATGCACGAGAAGACAAAATAAAAATAAAAAATTGGGTCAACATGGAAGGGAAGCCTAAATGGCCCCAACACTTTGCATTGTCCCCAATTGTCGAAAATCAATACACATAACAAAGGAAGAATGATGCCACAAATAGAAGAATTTTTATGACACATAAACACTCATGTATCCACGCACCTACAAGGGTAACAAGGGTCATCCAAGAACACATAACACAAGCACGGGGGAACACAAACACACACACACACAATCTACACTACAAATAAAGAAGAGGCACCCCTAACACTCATCAACCAAGAGGTCATCAACCTCCCAATCTAGATCATTATACGAGGAAGATGGATGAGCCTGCAAGGGCAGAATATCAAGGGGGGAACCCTCCAACCCCCCCCTCCCGCAACAAGAGCCAAGGAAAGCGACTCTTCAGGGTCTCCTCTACTCAATTCTTGTGGGGTAAAGGTTAGCGACTTCACGAAGATCGTTGAAAGGGTTGAGACCTCGTCCAAAGAGTTGAATATGCAATTAATGGGAGTGCCATGTGTTACCTCATCGGACGAAGAAGGTAGCACCCGAGATCCACTACTAGGCTCACTGAGTGACTCAGGAGCAGTGACGAACTCTGGGGACGTCGGAACTTCTTCCGTCACAAGGACGGCACATGCTAATGCAGAACCACCCTTTGAAAAGGGTGGACTCCTCTTTTGACCCCCATTGCTAGCAGGGCCATCTTCCATCGTCCACTTTCTCAAAGGGTGCGAGACCCCCACAGACAAGGAAAAAGGCGTAAAGGAGGAAGAGAAAACTACAGTGACACCACCGAGGTGTTTGGCATGTCCACGGGCCTTGAGAATAGCAAGATGTCCAGGAGGGACATCAAAAGAGGTGACTTGACCAAAGGAGCAATAAACACCTGCACCTTTTTCGAGTGAGGGTTGTTTATGCTCACAGCAGGAACCGGAAGCAGCACCAAGGTTAATGGAACTGAAGCAGAGGAGACAAAAGAGAAGGATATTGTAACACTCGGAAGATTATAAGCAAAAAACATCTTAAATTGTTTAATCTGTTTCAAAAAGGTTTTCAAGAAAATAATATCATTCATAAAAACTTTCCAACATGAGCTCAATAAAAGAGAATTAAATTGCATTTTATGTATATAAATAATAACATTGTAATTTATCAAGATTATGCACATGGTAAAAGTACATCAACGAATTTTCATATATACATGTTCATCCAAACTCGGAAGGGATCAATAATTCCAATAGAAACATCTTTTTCAATGCTACGTCATAAAACTGAAATTCTACATATCAATGTTACATTAGACTCTTTCATGCAATACTTCTATTTCAAAGTTTCAATAATGAATGTCAAATACATATACATATACAATGGGGCTTTACTAGCCATTCCAGAATGATACACAAGTACATCAATGGCAAATAAAACTCTGAACCTCCAACCGCCGTGACACCATCGGTCTGCTTGCAAGCTGGGGCCAAGAGTGTGATTCAGGCGCCTTTTCCGCCCAACCACGAAGTACATGACTTCCCCGGGTTCCTTCCTAACTCGAAGGAATCCCCGGCCCTGCATAAAGGAGCCTAGCAACCTGACACAATAAAATAGGAGGGAACTCTCGATGCATGCCTGGTGCCTATATGCATTTCTAACATGAGAAAACATATTTCTTGCAACAGGAGGTGGCAGAGACTCAAATACATATATTTCTAGGCTTTTAAAACAAATCCATCTATTTCAATGGTACAAGTGCTTGGCCAAGCATAAATAAAATAAACAAATGGTAGTTTCAGAAAAGGTAAAACTACCGTCTCTGTGGATCCACCTTCGGCATCCTGTCCCGGAAGTTACCAAAAGTAAAGTATAATAAAGTGCAAGAGCAGAAAGTTGTGCATTTTCCATACATGTTTCATGCATTCTATTGATTCTAAAAGAATTTTCAAATGAGAGTTTCAAAACATCTTTTGAATTCCATTGGACAAAAGAAAAAGGTTGTAAGTTCAGTATTAAAATAGCATCTACTCTTTTCTTAGTAATTTTCTCTGATTTGGTAAAGGACTCTGTTTTCACTCCAAGCTACTCTCTTGAAGGTTCTTGTTCAAATGAAAAAAAATTGCATGTACATCATGATACTATCAGTGTACGAACACAAGTAGAGGAATTAATTTTCTGTATAAAACAGTGTTCACAGATTTATGTATATATTTCTACTCTTTCCAAATTCAAGCTGATTTGAAAGTGAAATTCTCAATTTACTACAGGTTTCTGGTTATTAGTAATATACAGAAACAGGGCAATTCTTTCAGGTTTGGAAAAACTTGCATTTGAATTTTATATTGTATACCAATATTCAGAAATTTACATCTGTATGTAAGCATAAGACAGTGTGATCAAGAAGATCTCCAGTTTACATGTTTCTCAGAGGTACTTTTTCTCATTTCCAGCTTCAAAATTACTGAGATGTTTGTGTATTTTTGACAGAAATCATATCACATTCTGAAGATGGTTTTCCTGATTAAACTTGTATTTATGTATATATGTATATATATATATATGTATATATATATAGATATAGCTGAGTGTGTGTGTATACATATATATATATATATGCTTTAAAGAAAAGAAATACTGATTTTCATAACTGTTCTCACGTTTTCTGGTCGTGCACACAGAATAAAAACATTATACAGGGTTCCAAACAGGTGTTAAGCACCACAAAGGTGTTGGGAGGCCTTGCCTCTCCCATGGGGAGGGCGCGGGCTGTGAGGAGGTCGCGCCCCCTCCACAGGCCGCAACCTGTGGAGGGCGCGAGCCTCCCCACAGAGTCGTTCCCTTCTGAGGATTAAAATCCCTCCCCCCCTACAGTTAAACAATTTCATAACACAAAAGAAAGATTTTGCCCAGTATTTAACTGCATTTAAATTTATTTCAAAAGAATTTCGAATTAATGTCTGATAAAGGTTTTCTTGCAAGATTATATGCATATATATATATATATATATATATGTATATATATATGTATATATGCACAGGAATATAGATTCCTATGTGTGTGTGTATATATATATTTATTTATTTATATATATATAGTTTCAGATCTTTTCTCTCACAAAATTTTATGTACTAAAGAATACAATTGAGAGCACTTTAATGATTTGCAGCTTTTGCAACAGAATGTAACCCTGATCTAGAAGAAAGAGATTGGGTATTTTCTCTATAATGCAACAAATGAGAAAAAGGCTTTTACCCAGATTCAAAAATAAAATTGGAAGATATTTCTCAGATATTTGTATTCATTTTCATAGAATGATGCATCCCATTTCTCCAATTTCTTACTGAAATTTAAACTGGTTTAAAAGCAAGGAATGGAAATAACCTGGCAGATTTCTCCAGTTGCAGATGTCCAGTATTACCTTTTTGTCTCCTTCTTCCAGAGCCCTGGTTATGTGTCTGAATAATGTTCTCTTTTCTCCCCTTAAAGCTTTATTCCTCCTTCTGAGGGTCATGCAGACCATTTCCAAATGACAGATAAATTTTTACATGCAAAATAAAGAGGTAGCCACTTGCCGAGAGCATTGTTGGTTTTAAGGAGAATTTCTCAGAGCCCAAAGTTTTCTCGGGACTGTTCATTTTTTTTCCTTCTCCAAATTTTGGACTAAGGTTTTAAACATATGCAAACAAAGATATTTCCACCTTTTAATATGCAGACAAAATATTTCCTCCTTATCATATATAAATATAAAATATTTCACTTTATTCTTAATTTCCTAATTAGATAAAATTTAATAAACAGATTTTCTATTATTGCACAAAAAAAAATGGAATAATCTAAATAAAATAAATCATAATCTTTTCACAACTTTAATTGATAATTAATTTATATTTCAATTTTGCTATGTTATTATTTTTATCATTTACTTATTCAAACCATTTATTACCTATATGGAAGCAATTCAAAACAATCATATTGAAACAGACATGGCTTAAATGCAACTATATGATTTTTAGGTGTTGTGTGTGTGTTCGAGAGCTCCTCCTCTTTTACCCTATCGGGAAGCTAGCCTTCTTTTCCTCAATCACACTCTTGGTCTTCGACCACCTGCAACTCAAATGCACTCATGCGTGCAACAACAAAATTGTATTAGTAACCAATATAGAAATATAAATCAAAGCAATAATTAAATCAACACTTCTATTTTGTTCTATCTTGTATATTTTAAAATAAAATGCATTCATAATTCCATAAGCAAATATTTTCCTACATTTTCATACACCAAAGCATTGTATTATATTATATTACTCTAATCACACACCATCATTCATATAATAAATCCCTACAAATTCATGGTCAAAACAGCATCAAAGTCTGAGACGTGACAGACACAACAACAGGCCATGAAACAGGGGTGGTCGACTCCCCTCCCTTCTTCTGTAGAGCAGAATGCTCAACAGCTAGAGCCTTTCACCGACGCTTGCACTTACGTGCAAGGCGATTCCTGTGACTCCAGAAGGTGGGATGGAACAAAAGACTCCTGCTCGGCCATCGAAGTGTCCATCATGGTCATTTTTGGTGGAGGGAGAGACTCCTAGATGGGAGTAGAAGGGAGAGATGGAGCAGAGATTGTAGTGACAATGGGGGGAGTCAGCTCTAATGCCTCGGTGGCGGGCCTTTTCCAATTTACTGCCTTGTGGGTAGGAGCGGCAAGAGGCTGCGGAGGTCGATACATATAGGACTCCCCATGAGGACCCTTCCCCTTACCGTACATGCCAGGACAAAGGCCCCTAGGTAAGGTAAGAAGGTCATATACCTGAATCTTAACTTTATGCCAAGCCGGTACCATAGGACTTCTTATGCGAAAACTAGGAGTAGTTACCCAAAGCTCCTCTTCAAGAAGGGGAGCGGAAGCAGGGCCCTGATGATAGGAAGGATTTTCCTTTCCCTTCCGAGAGGAGCCAGCTTGTTGTTGTGCTACTGAAGGAGTCACTTTCGGCTATCCTTTTCCCCCAGTTTTGTACTTCACATAGTTTTGGTAAAGTAAGTCCGCTCTAGGAGGGAACGGATCAACTGGGGTGGGCCAAAATGATCCAAGGAATAAACCCCACGAGACACCAAAGGTTGATATCCACAATCATGCACAACATGCACAGCACCTTCATGGGAGAATTTTAAGTATTTGTGAATAACAAAAGCAATTCCATTCATGGAAGCTAGCCACAAAATTCCCAGCTTCATTCTAAACAAATCAGATTCTTGAATAACATGAAAAGTTGTATCCACAGCCCTAGGTCCAATTAGGATGAAAAAAGTTATAGAGCCATATGGCTTAAGAGAGACCATCATGTGTACGTATGGTAGACTTTGTTTCCTCATATTCCTCCCTCTGCAATGAATTTAACCATAATGTCTCCTCTATAATAACGTTTACCTAGCTCGTGGGGTCAATTAGGACTCCTATCACAATATTTCCATTGAGGTGAGTAGGAATGTATAGGGGAGAGGGCTTATTATTCAAAGGCAAATCCCGTGAGGTGAAAGTTACATCTGGAAAACTAGTTGCAAGCTACGAGGTAAGAGTAATCGAAACTATATTAACATACACAGAGGGTTGAGGAGAAGCATCGAAGGGGTCAATAATTAAGTTTACAGAATGGGACGAAAATGTGTCTGTGTAAATCTATAACTCACTATTGGCCTTTGCTACCGAATTATTTCTATTATACTTCTTTCCATTGAGATGGATGGTACCATCGTCAATGTGATCCTGTATCTCATGACGCAGGTGCATGCAACACTCAATATCATGCCCATTAACACGATGGTACTGGTAAAAAGCATTCTCATCATACCAGTCAAGATAGGGTTCCTTTAAAGGTCGACGATTTTTCAAGGTTATGATCTTACCCTTCAACAACTTTTGTAGAATGGAAGTATAAGATTTAGCTAACTTTGTAATCTTTTTGTTGTGCCTGAGGCCGTGATCGTTAGTCGCAACAACTACATTCGCAACAGCCTTTCCCAAAATAGACATGATTGATTTTCCTTCGGAACAAGAGCGCGAGGAAGATCCTCTGAACTAAACCACCGTTTGTTGATACTCACACAATGTGACACACAGATGTACGAAAGAAGGATACTTCATTAAGGCGAATTTCTCCTGCTAGGCTTGTTGTAGGTTGCCTATGAATACCTTTTGCACATTTGATTCGGGCAATGGGTATGAGATCTAAGAAAAGAGCACTTGGTAACACACGATAAAGTCAGTTATCTTCTTGTTTTCTCCCTGTTTACATCGAATGAGATCCAAGGTCATCTTTGAACCGATATTAGCTTGGAACTAACGAAGAAATTGATTCACAAGCTAATCAAACAAGAATATAGAATTATTAGGCAAGGAATAGTACCACTCGAGTACTATGTCCTTGAGAGATTAGGGGAAGAGTTTCGCCATTAGAGCATCGTGATGAAAGAAATCCATAGACATGGCATTGAAAGTTGACACATGTGTCTGTGGATCCCTTTTACCACCATACTTTTCAAACTTAGGAATCTCCATTCCCTGCGAGAAAAGAGAAATTAGAATTACCACTGACAATGGACTATGTCAGAAGAAAGGTTGGAAGATAGGTTGGGCGGAGGCTTGAGAAAGGCTCACCAACTGATTTTGCATCTAACCCATGTTTTGAAGAAGAGCATTTAGAACAAGGTCAGAGGATGAAAAAGGCCCAATGGAACCTCCCCCAAAACCACTACCACTAGAACCACTTCCAGAGCCACCTCTGGAGCCACCGTCATGACCACCGCCGGAGCCACCACCATTGGTGGGACCTCCACCAAAGTCGCCTCCGCCAACGCCACCTTCGCTACCAAAGCCGCCACTACTCATTCCACCAGAGCCCCCATTGCCAGGGGTAGTAGGAGGGGTGAAGCTGAAACCAAGGGGTATTCTACTCGCCTTAATAGTGTTAGGCTTTTGAGAACCAAAAGAAATGCTAATCGAAGGGCTTGTTTCGGCCATGCATACAAACATGGTAGGCATTGGGACACCTTTTTGTCTCTCATAGGCATTGAGAACCTCTCCTAATAGATATCTCACCTCGCTAGCAAGTCTAGTGGCTCTCGCCATGTTCGACACTTTCTCCAAATGATTCATAAGGTCGAACAATTCGTTATCCAATGCTAAATAACAATTCGTTATCCAATGCCAAAATATTTTCCGCAAGGGTATGCACAGCATCATCCTCGTCCACAGACGAAGCCGTAAGGGATCCTGGAGGGGTAAGAGCACGAGTGGTCTCATCTATGATACCCATCTCGTCAATAAAACCTGTAGGAAAACCAGTAGTAAAGTCAGTAGCTAGACCAGTGAAAAAACTGGTGGTAAAATTGGATGTGACCTTCGCCTTTTCCATTGGTAGGTGTCGCACACTTCTTCTAACAACGTACCCGGAAGTCATGGACTAGGTTGTGATGCTCATAAACCTTCACAACACTCAGGTTTACAACAATCACCGGGCGTGAGGAAAAAGTCTCAACACAAACAAATGGATAGACGTTATTCACGTTGAGTTCACCAAAAAGGTAGAGGGACCAACCACACAAAGGCTCTAGGTCACGAAGGGCCGAGAGAAAAAGGTTGCCCTATCTTACCTCAAGCTAAGTGGGTGTTTAGGTCAAGGATAGAGAATGAAGAGCACTCTCAAGCACTTTTGTCACTCCACTGATTCGAGTACTTGAAAGGGGCTAAACGAGCCAATTTATGGAATCTAGACTGTACCTCAAATAGCTCTCTACCTGAGGACGACAGCACAGATCTAGGATGACAACGCAATGCGCTAGCATCTCTCTGGTGTGTTGGCATCCATACGGCCAGAAAGTGGAAAAGTATAGTCCCAACAACCGAAAAACCTACTTGCAATCTAGCTAATGAAGTTAAACAAAACGAACAAAACAATGAAGTATGATAAATGACTAGAAATGATAAAGGAGGTAGAGAAAGCAAAGGTGACAAAGTCCAACTCACTGAATGTCCAATTCACTAGCAAGCTCCACGTGTACACGTACCTACACAGCCAAAAGAGGGAAAATGTTGGGGTTGTATAGGGGTTTGCCTCAGTCAAACCCCCGCTTTGGTGTTTCCACCTCCACAGACAACCAAAAAAGCTACAAGATAGAATATGTGATAAAGAATACAATGGAAAGAAACCGAACAATCACAAAAGCACTATGCTACGTAAATCAACAAGCAATATCACCTTCTCAATCGAGGTGCCCTCAAGCACGTAGGGGAGAATGCAAACTTGGCAAGGTCTATGTTGCCACAACAACGAAGAAGCAATCCCTCAGGACACCAAGTCACAGCTCCAATGGTGGCAAAAGGGTAGCAAGATGGATGGAATCGCTCAAGGAAAATGTTGTGAATTGCTAAGAGAATGAAGTTCAATGCTCAAGAGATCATACAAGTATGAATGAATGTGAAATGGATGCATTTGAAGATCAAAATGAGAGGGAAAGAGTCATTTTTGGGACGGTTGGTCGACACAAAGGCATTACGCTTCATGCCCAATGGAGAACGTAATGTCCTTGCGAACTCCAAAGGCAGGAATCTATAAGGGGCAGCAATGCACCATGCTCACATCCTCGACAAAAATTCCCCAACCAACCCAACAGACAAGCGCCAGGTGGATTCAATGTGGATGGGTGATCTGGAATTTCACATTCGGGTTTGATTTTCTAAGGCAAAGGGATGTAAAAGGGGAATTTGCAAGAGGGGTGCAAATTCACTCATATACACAAACCATAATAGTAAGCAATAGCATAGACAAGGCAGTGAACTGGTTGAAAAATTGCCTCAAAGAAATGTGGTCTCATGGTCATGGATGTCATAATAATCCATAGCAATTTGCTTGTCATGACATTCCATCACCATGAGACCACATTTCTTTGAGGCACTTTTTCAAACAATTCATTGCCTTGTCTATGCTACCACATTTTTCATACATCTCTACCAAAGCATTTTATCAAACAATTCACTGCCTTGCTGCTATGGCTAAAAGTTTTGCTTGTCATGGCATCCCATCACCATGAGACCACATTTCTTTGAGGAATTTTTTCAAACAGTTCACTGGCTTGTCTATGCTATTGCTTACTATTATGCTTTGATAGATTTTTTCAAAGCATGCATAGCTTGTTCGAAAGCCCCTGTTTTAAGCATAATAGTAAGCTTGGAAAAAATCTATCAAAGCATAATAGTAAGCAACAAGTTATGGTCTCATGGTTTTTTTTTCACTTGAAAATTAGCATGATTTTATTTGCATTTTTTTGGAAGTTTTATACGCTTTTTATTTTGGTAATTTTGTAGTTTGAAATGGGAAAAAATTGTTGACCAAAAGGTCAGATCTTTTCAAAAAATGGGGGAAAAAATTATCCAACCTACAGATTTTTTAAAAATCAAGATTAATTGGTATTTTTTTGCAAATTATTACTTCTATGGTACTACCCATTTAGATTGCAAACACCTAAAATTCAGGACAACTTGATTTCTATGGGGACGTAATAAACTTGCTCAAAGAGTGCAACTTTAGAAAAAAGAAAATTGATAATGAATAGTAATTTATTACTAAGTGTTAATTTTTTTTTATGATAGTAAAACCTTAACATCAACAACATTGAGGTGTAGTTATAGTTCTAAGAGATATACAAACCAAATATCAACTTTCAAATTGAGAAAATCCACAATTTCTTTGGGAATCAAGGAACACAAACACCATAACAAATTTTGTTGCGGTAGTAGCCTGCATTGTCGTATTCGCTTTCAAACTATCATCAGCAATAACCTTTCAAGAGCTTCTATATGTTACTCTATGAGGATACGTGCTTCTTTGAAGCCGGATTCACTCTTGTGGTTTGTGACATTTGAGTTTCCATCCTATATGTAAGATCAAATTCTTGAATTTGAAAATTTTATTTGAATCCCTATTGAAAGATCTTGATGCTCTTGGTTTTACAATTCAATCTTCACAAGAACCTTTAAGGGCGTTATCCCTTAACTTTTGATACCATGTTAGAACAATAGTAACCAATAGCATAGACAAGGCAATTAATTGTTTGAAAAAAATGTCTCAAAAAAATGTAGTCTCATAGTGATGGAATGCCATGACAAGCACATTGAGACCACATTTCTTTGAGGCATTTTTTCAAACAATTCACTTCTTTATCGATACTATTGCTTACTATTATGCTTTGATAGATTTTTTCCAAGCATCCATAGCTTGTTCGAAAGCACCTGTTTTAGGCTTTTAGCCATAGCAACAAAGCAGTTAACTGTTTGATAAAATGTTTTGGTAGACATGTATGAAAAATGTGGTAGCATAGACAAGGCAATGAACTGTTTGAAAAAATGCATCAAAGAAACATGGTCTCATGGTGATGGGAATCCATGATAATCCATAGCAAATTGCATTCCATCACTATCATAGCATTCCATCACCATGAGACCACATTTTTTTGAAACAATTTTTTCAAATGGTTCATTGCCTTGTCTATGCTATTGCTTACTATTATGCTTTGATAGATTATTTCCAAGCATCCATAGCTTGTTCAAAAGCACATATTTTAGGCTTTTAGCCATAGCAGCAAGGCAATGAATTGTTTGATAAAATGCTTTGGTAGACATGTATGAAAAATGTGGTAGCATAAACAAGGCAGTGAACTGTTTGGCATTCCATCACCATGTGACCACATTTCTTTGAGGCATTTTTTCAAACAATTCACTACCTTGTCTATGGCTTGTCTATGGATTGTCATGGCATTCCATCACCATGAAACCACATTTCTTTGAAGCATTTTTTCAAACAGTTCACTGCCATGTGTATGGCTTGTCATGGCATTCCATCACCATGAGACCACATTTGTTTGAGGCATTTTTTCAAACAATTTATTGCCTTGTCTATGCTACCACATTTTTCATACATGTCTACCAAAGCATTTTATCAAACAATTCACTACCTTGCTACTATGGCTAAAAGTTTTGCTTGTCATGGCATCCCATCACCATAAAACCACATTTTCTTTGAGGCATTTTTTCAAACAGTTCACTAGCTTGTCTATGCTATTGCTTACTATTATACTCTGATAGATTTTTCAAGCATGCATAGCTTGTTCGAAAGCACCTATTTTAAGCTTTTAGCCATAGCATCAAGGTAGTGAACTATATGATAAGATGCTTTGAGACCACATTTCTGTGAGGCATTTTTTCAAACAATTCACTGGCTCATCTATGCTATTGCTTACTGTTATGTTTTGATAGATTTTTTCCAAGCATGCATAGCTTGTTCAAAGCCACCTGTTTTAAGCTTTTAGCCATCGCAACAAGGTAGTGAACTATATGACAAAATGTTTTGGTAGGCATGTGCGAAAAATGTGGTAAAACTGTTTGAAAAAAATGCCTCAAAGAAATGCGGTCTCATGAAATGCTATGACAAGCAAATGCAATTGGCAGCTGCTCCTAGTTATTAGTTATGCAATGTGAAGTAATTGCATAACTGCTTAGGTTGACTTTGTAAAAACCATATTGTAATTGAAATTGTCATCTATCAGGATCTAGTTATTAGTTATGCAATGTGAAGTAATGCTTTGAGTTTGAAAGATGTGCAATGCAATGTACTCAGCAATATGAATATAAACTACAAAAATCTATTTTTTACAATTTCATTATTTGAACTCTTTACTTTATTTGCTCTCTATATCTCTATGCTATGGAAATGCCTTCCAATTTCAAAAATTTAAAAAAAAAAAAAAAATCTTTTGTTCTACAATTTACCTTTTTTTATTAAATCTGATTTTTCCCAATATACCTTTGGTTTGCCGATTTTTCCCCCAAAGGATTTTTGTTGCTATGGTTGGTACTATGTAGCATGAGAAAAAGATGTGGAGATTCCAGCATCAGAAAAAGATGTGGAGATTCTAAAGACGGGATTTATTGAGGATTTCAAAGGAAAGAGACAGATCCGACCAATTTAGAAAAGCTAATGAAATTCAGCAACATTCTTGATAAAGCATTTGGATTGGTTAGGTTTCACATCTCTAAAGACCGAAGATTTTGGATCCAATCTCTTCACACTCCATTACAAGTTTGCAACAAGCTAAAAGAACAACTCTTCAATCAAATCATTACACCCGTGGTGCTAAAGAAATTCTATAGTTCTCATCAGTCACAAAACAGAAGCAAGAACTAATTTTATTGGCAAGATTGCAAGAAAAAAATCACCTTGCAAATGAAGAGTCACCTTCCTAGTGAATTTGACCACTACTGCTTTGAGTTTCATAAAACTATAAAAGATTATCTATATGATTTATCAAAGCAAAAACAACCATTCCATTACATTCTTATGCAACTTGGCATGAATCCAGAAGTACAGACCTTTGTAATCCACATAACAAATAGTACCATTTTAGGAATTTTTCTTAGATGGGAGGCTTGTGATACAATCACTTAACCTTGCTGGGAGCTCAAATATTAAATTAAAAACATGAAAAAATAAATCATCATGACATGATCTCATACAGTCTGCATAAAGTGGAAGAGTTGATTTTTATAATATTTGATACTTGTTAGGAACAAGAGAAAACCAAAGTAATACGAGCTCGGATCAGAGCATGCATTATCATAAAAAGGACCCAAAATAAACATCAATTGTCCCGTATCTTATTTGAGTGGATTACAAATACTCTAAATTCTTGTATACAGGCCGCACATTTGACATGGACAGCATCATCGACATATAAACTGCAAGTATCAGATTCAAGAGAATAAATAGAAAAACTGGACATACATCGTATCATTACCCCCACACTTCTCCCTCATCCCCAAAAAAAGCTATTTGCTCCTTCTCTGTAACTATACAGGCAATACACTTCACACTTTCCTTCCAACATTGAGCAGGTCAAGCCAAAACCATTTAACGAACAGGCACTGATGGTCTAATCGGGCCATGCTTTTGCCTGCAAACAGGGAAATCATTTAAAACCAAGCAACAAACCCTTCGGTTAAAAATTAAAATTCACATTAAATTTCAATTAGAAATTGCATACCAGAATGAATCTTTTTTTTCCTGAGCAAGTAGCTCCTCAAAAGAAATTTCATCATCTTCATCATCCGACTTTTCTAAATGGGCCATATTTTGTTGAGACTGGAAATGTGTGCGCCCATACTCAACCATCTTCAGGTATCATCAACATGGAACAAGGTAAGTATATGCCAATTAAATTACAAGTCTCTAACCTGAATCAGAAATGGAAATTTAAATACATCAAGATAAGAATAATGTTTCTCAAAAATAGCAGTACTTTCCTGTGCACCCTGAAAATTTTCACGATTAGACAGAAATAAAGTAACTTCATATTTGAAATAGCTTTATGTCCATCCAATTGGAAGAAATTTGATGGGTAATGGAAAGTGTTGGCATTACTGCCTCCTGCTTGAAGAATAAAGTGCTTGCCTTTTGATAGGCTGGAGAAAGCTTAAGTTGTTCTTGAAGCCGATTGTAAACTACCGTATCCTCCTCTAATCTCTTCTGTTCAGTTTCTAGCCTATATATCTGTAACAATTCATAATAACTTAGTAAGAGAAAAATCTATTCCCAACTACTAGACTAAATATTTACCAGTAAAGCTGCATATAGACTTTTAGCATCTTATCACATTAAAAGATTATCCAAATTCAAATGACAGTGGGCAGCTTGAAATAACAAATACTGGTAGAGTATTATGTAGATGAGATGGCCATTCCTTCCCATTGCAAGTGCACTGATACAAACCTGTCCACAAAGCCGATCAAAAGTAGATTTATCTGCCTTCGCTAAAAGTGACTTCGCAATTGTGAACTTGCGTTGAATGGTTTCAGATCTGTGCAGGTAAAAGCAATCAACTTCAACTAGAAAGAAAAATCCCAAATCTTCTAGTAGAGAAAAGAGAAAAAAGAATATAAAAGGAGATGTACTTTTGTTGTAGAGCAGCTTTTGCCTCCACCAGGCAGTTGGTAAAGCGTCCAACCTGCAAATACGCCAAAAAAACCTGTTAAAAACTACCACTCATCCTATTTCTTGCATAAACGAAATGGAAACAATATAAGAAATACTGCTGTTGTCACATGAAAATCATACAATACTATCATAAACTTTTCAATATAGCGACCGTACCATGAACAAGATCTCCCACAAATCATAAAACATGTCTATAATGTTGGGACCCAAACCCTTCTCGAGTACAGATTAAATTCAGTGGCCTACTCAAAAATCATTTTACCAATGGAATAAAATGGCCCATGCAAGCTATAGAAAGTTCCATCTTGAATTTAAAGCCAAAAAAAAGTATTAATAAATCATTTGGTTATTGTAGCATCCAAGTTGTCACCCTTGACAATTTCACACTAGGTTTAACTCCCCATATGTGCCTAGACCTAATTGTGCTTATAATTTGCCCTAGTTTTATTATCATTTTTGGGAAATCAGACTTAAATTGGAAATTAATATTATTATTTATTTAACGATGCAAAAAGCCCCAAAATAGGTCTGAACTAGGGCGCCCAATGCCTCTGTCTAGCCTATTTTGGCGCAATTTAAAATATGTCGGTGTCGACATTTTAACATTTAAAAATCCAAAGTCACTTGTCAATTGTCGGTAATTAATTAGCGAGAAATTAAAAAGAAATGCATATAAATACAAGTCTTTTTCACCATTTGAAATCCTAGAAAATCTATTGAGCAAATTGAGCATCCTAAAAAACAGTAAAGGCAATTCAAAGGCAGAATTAACAACATTATTATAGTGCTTCCATCAATTAAGATCATCCTTTCAAGTAATTAGGAATAAGGAAGCAATTATGTACAAGAAGCTATTATGATCAATCATGCCATTTTCATGAGGATGTATGAGTTATCCTCTACATGATAACTACAACAAACTATTATGTTTTGTGGACTAACCTCTTGCAGTTCTATCAAGCAATCAAGGCATCCATCAATCAACTTTTGTGGCGACTTATGGTGTGAATATCACTTTGACAAGGGTTTCATGCCTAAGGTAACATTATCCATTGATCATTTATCATTTCAATCAATTATTATTGTTTTGGCCTCTACCCAACCTAGGGCATGCCCTCTTGATTATCATCATTTGTTGTGTGTGGGTTTGACTAAGGCGAGCCCCCATACAGCACAACTTTTCCCCCTCTTTTCATGTATGCAAGTCAAATCCAGAAGTTTCATCAGTTGACAGTCACAAAAAATGCAGAGTAGACTGCAACATACATTTCAAAGTTCCCAGATCCCAAAAGGAAGCATCTCAATCTAAGGCTCCCAACACCCTTGTCCCTGCAATTCAGCCTCAGCTTTCAATCAAAGGTTCCTCTCTGTCACCATTTCTCAGATTTGGGACTGTTCTGCTAGTTTCTGTTTTCATCTGTGCTGTAAATGCATTTTCACATCTAGGGTTATATGTCAAATAGGCTTGTTACAACACACATCAAATTTATCTTCTCTATAACTCAAAAAGGACACAAACCCTAGGAGATTGGCTCTCCCTTGTGGCAGCAAACTAATCATCAATCCTACTCAATTTTGTGTCCCAATGTGAAGTCAGAGAAAAGAATCTAATCCTAGTTGAATAAGGACATTTTAGAAAAATGGGTCTCATTTATCCGATTCATTCACCCATTGAAGATGGTGAACCCCGAATTGCTCTCCACTTGGCCCAAACCAATCACATCGCAAAAACTAGCCCTTAAGCTATAGCAAGAATAAGGACAATTGACCTACAAGCTCTTGAGAATTTCTCAACACATAAAACTAAAATTACCCATTCAGCAAACTGCATGCTCAAATTTGCAAAGACAACATTCCTGCTGCAGCAATGACCCACCTTACAGATGTCTATCAAGTCAATAGGATAAATAAACACTTGTTTAGTGTTACCAGATGAGGGTATATGATACTCTCCAAATACACCACCTGAAGACCATACAAAGTATAAGAACCTCTACAAGGTCCTTCATCAATAATCCTTGTTTGAACCAAAAGATTTAATTCAATAGAAAAATTGTTGAAATAAAATCCTGAATGCAATTGAAAGCCTTAGAAATTTTTAACGAAGAATATCTTCTATGTATGTTCAGGACTTATTTATTCAGGACATGAATGCGACAAGCAACAGAAGACCTGTGAACATTTGGGAAAAAATCATGAATCCCAAACAAAACTGGAAAATCAGTGAAGTACCTGTTAAGCCATTCAGAGTTCAGAGTTCTGTGTCAATGCAAGTAAATGATGAGAGACGAGGCAGATGATATGACAAGAGTCCTGAGTCCCAAAATACAGGAAAAGAGAGAAAAGAAAGCATTAAACAGGCATAACAATGTAGAGATCTCTGGATTACCTGATCCATAATAATGGCCACGATTAAATCTGAAAGAAATACAGCTACTGATCTTAAGATTTATGGGAGTTTGTATTCCCTTTGAGGGTTTTCTCCTTTAAACTAAGTTCAAATTGTTTGGCTAGATAATTTCTCAATTTTCAGCAGTATCTGCTATAAGCTGTATCAACTCAGTCCAGCAGTCGAAACTTTTTAAGTAATACCAATTGCAATTTATATAAGACATGCATTTGTAAAAATCATTTATCTGCAGAGTTTCATGGTCAGAATTGTTTATCTAGATAATGTTTTGATGTTTAGTAAGGCCTGCAATGAGCATCTGCATCTGTAACTATGATAACTATTGTGAACTTTGAAGCAAATACCAGTTGAAGCTTGACATGAAACATGTAAATTTGTGGACCTTATTTCTCTGCAGGGTTTCATGGTTGGAACCTGGTGGTTATGTGCTTGATAACTGACTCACATGTAGCTTTACAGGACATGCACGGTATTCACAAAAATGCATAGCACATTTTTCTTCAATGGTTGTGTTATTGCATTCTTTGATAAAGGGAGAAGTAAAATCTCTCCAGTCAATGACACTGGAATCAACATTTAACACAGAGGCAATTAATATGAGTAACACTGTATTGGATCTCTCGGACTTACATCATCTGAGATTAAATCAGATGCATCAAGCCTTGAACTGGGTATAGTTTGGTAATAGACAAGCCAGTTGTTATCATTCTGAATGATTTGTGGACGAGTCTTCAAGCGTATAGATAAGTTGAAAACATTTTGAACAAGTCTCAAATTCTCCCACATATGTGTCAAAGAATGAGATGGTTTGTATCAGATAGTTAATCACTAGAGATATTAATTTTTGGGTAAGAGAATTTTTGTGCACACCAATCAAATTCTTGCAGACAATTCAATTTGCACAAGTCACATTTCAAGTGGATGCGTTATCTACAGCAATTAGATTCGATTATCTATTGCATGAAGATTGTGATAACTGATATATAAGTTACATCTACAGCAATTTGATTTGGTTATCAAATGCAAGAAGATTGTGATAGATAAGTTACAGACTACAATACTTGGAGTGATTTTTCAGTTTCAGCCTTTAGCCCTTGATGTTTTAAAGCAGTGTTACAGGATCCACCTGCAGATAGGCCAGATCAGGTTTGGTTGTACTGTCCCCTACTTGGCGTATGCCTTAATTTCCCTTAAGAGACCATTACACAATATAAAATCGTTTAACAAATAATATTTCATAGCAAATCATATAATAGATATTGAACTTAAAAAATAAATGAATTATTAACATTTATGAAATAACAACTTGAACTTGAATCTAATCCATAGGCTCCTTTCCAATAACCAAACATGGTAGGGACAGGTGAGAAACACATGGTAGGGCGCCAAAAAAGGAACATCCAACCAAGACAACTCCTTTCCATCTTACGAACATCCACCAAGACAATTCCTTTCCATCTTAGGAACATTCACCAAGACAATCCCTCTAAGAACATCCAACCAAGACAATTCCTCTAGGGACATCCACCAAAGCAATTCCTTTAGGAACATCCACCAAGACAATCCCTAAGTCGCCTTTTGCCAATATGTCTCCTTGCCAACCTTACACATGATTGCTTAAAGAAATAGATGTAAATTATAATAATATAAATAAATTCACTATCTCCCTTATTTACCAATTTAGACATATCCTATCTCTCATATTAGTTATTATGAAATTAACTATATATAAATTCACATGCCTACCAAAATTATATATTAAATGTAAATACTTTTAATTGCATACCAATTACTTATTATAGCAATGTCTGCTACTTTTCTGAGTGCAGATTATTATTTCTGATTCTTTTGATTCAGATTTCTAATTGATTTCCATTCCTTGATCCCAATTTGATGCCTTTCAAAATGATTTGACCTCCCTTATATATGCTGATACCTTCATGTATTGATGCACCATTTGGAAGAGTCATTTCCTTTCCAAAGGTTATGACATTTTGTTAACTGTTGGAAATTGGTGTTCACATAGGTTGCATAAATTAACAATTGGGTTTGTTAAGGTTTGTTTAATAAGTTATTAAACAATGGCGTGTCTTGAGTTGTTAAAAACAACTCAATATTTATAGGAGAGTTGTTAGAGTTGTTTCCTAGAAAGTAGGAAACACAAGTCCTATATATATGTTATGTATTTGAATGAAGAGAAGTGAGGATGATATTATTTTGTGTTTAATTTTTAAGCTTCTTTCTCTGTCC
The DNA here is from genome assembly GCA_007258455.2 of Sequoia sempervirens. Taxonomy (NCBI): domain Eukaryota; kingdom Viridiplantae; phylum Streptophyta; class Pinopsida; order Cupressales; family Cupressaceae; genus Sequoia; species Sequoia sempervirens. The sequence goes on along the minus strand of VDFB02353493.1, from coordinate 23,858,967 downwards.
ATATTTCAATATGGTATCAAAGCAGGGATAGTTCTTGTGCTATTATTGTGTCAAAGATAATTATGACCCTCCATATTGTCATGTGTAGAAAGTTGTCACGATAGTTATCATTGACAGCATAGCCTATCGTTCTCAGCCCTTCTCTATACTGGTCTGTGATTATGATCGAGTGCGGGGTTGTGGCATAACAAAAGCGTGGTCTGATCTCAGTGTGGCTGGGTGCATCAACAAATTGAAAGGCCTGCATACTTTAATCGGCAGTTTCTATTCTTTCCCAGTGGCCGTGGAACAATTTGGCATCATTTTTTCTATTGGAACCAAGCCCTTGTTTTGGTGGCTTTATTATCGGCTTGGTTACATTTTTTTCAAGGTCTACGTTGGATCCTCTTGGATTGGATCGGCGTCTTTACTTTCATTGAGACATTGACGGCCAATGCACATAACTGTTTCTATATAAGGTTCCGTGTTTATTTACTGCATATAGGAAGACTCCTGCATTATCGAGGTCTCCTAATTGAGTCCATCCACATGACTCTCCTTCCTGCGAACATCGATTGCACGTTTCTTTTGCAGATTGTGTAACATTTGCACATTTATTTCACCAGATCTGAGTACGGCGAGAAGGTGATTGGAGGAAGTTGATGTCCTTGTGGCTGAATTCTCATCCATGTCAACAGTTTCAATATATCCTCATAACTCGTGGCCTCTGTAATTTGCTTTCAGATCGAGTTGGGATTCTTTGATGAGTTGTGGTGCGCAAGAGGATTGGTTGTCTTATCAATCCTGATAGCATTTTGTTTGTTTGTAACCCCACCAAGAGCAGAATTAAGGCATTGGTACATTTCATACTGTTGTCAATTTAATAGAGAACCAGTTTTTTTTAACGCTTGGAGAAAGTGTAGTTTGGGAATTAAAAGTGTCGGTCTCACAGGTTGGTGATCCATCTATTGTCATAGTAATGAGATTGTCGTAGGTGTCAATGAAATTTGATGAGGATTATGACTACGGCCTATAGGATTGTAATATGAGATGGCAGTTCTTTCTTAAGTGAGGGATCCTTAAATGATTTCTTTTATTTTGTATAAAAAAATATATATATAAACTATTTCAATTGTAATTGGAGTGCATGATCGGTGGTACCTGACACTCCTAAGAAGTTAACATCATGGGGGGAGATATTATTTCCTTGTAATTTTATGAAATGAGCCTTAAAATCCAAATTTGCTAAGTAGCCAACATATTGGAGGATGGAGGCATCGGAGGATGGAGGCATCGGAGGTTGGAGGTCAATTAGCGACCTCTCGTCAATCACCAGCAGCGGGGTCACATAGAGCTATGGTGGCATTTTTCTTTTTGTGTACAGTGCGGTGTGTACCTATTTGCAGTGTCCCTGTTGCTTTGTGTGGTGGATGCTAGAAGAGCAATTGTATAGGATGGCAGATAACTGCGGAGATCCTCTGACTGCGGTGGTCCTTTGACTGTCATACTTCATTGGAAGATGATCAGTCAATGAATACGTTCATTGGCAATTGTGATCATGTGCAGCAAGATCTAGACAGCAAGATCTGGACAGTAGTATGCAGCATGATATGATTCGCTTTCCAGTGTTCCTAGTTGTGTGAATAAGTGAAAATTTCACAAGTGAAATTTTCACATTATGGGGGGGAATAATAACCATTGTTCCATTCCCATTCTGCACCAAAACGGCTAAAGTCAAGGGAAACTTCCAGTGGCAGTGGCGGTTGTCTATGTTGTTCGAGATCGAGTGGCAGCGATTGGTAACAGTGACTACAATTAAGAACATCGTGTTCTTATAGAATGTAATGTGAAAACTTTTCAAGTGTGAGTTTTTCATATTTGTGATATGTGTGTTGATTCCTATATAACTTCCCTGATGTACAAGCATAATGGCGAACAAAAGCACCAGTGTAATGCAGTTCATGGATCTTGAAAGGGTTTGTGGGAGGATCCAGAAAACCACACGAGGTGGACAGATAGTGGAGGTTCCTATTCACATCAAGGTTTGTGGTAAGCCTGTTTAAAACCATGGAAGGAGAGAGCTTGCCTTTGGATCAAGGTCATGAGTTAGTCGGACATGCCACAGAGATGAGCATACTGCAGATGAAGGGTGTGAGTTCTACCATGTTCACACTAAGGGGGGGAATGTTGGAAATTAGTGTTCACATAGGTTGCATAAATTAACAATTGGGTTTGTTAAGGTTTGTTTAATAAGTTATTAAACAATGGCGTGTCTTGAGTTGTTAAAAACAATCAATATTAATAGGAGAGTTGTTAGAGTTGTTTCCTAGAAAATAGGAAACACAAGTCCTATATATATGTTATGTATTTGAATGAAGAGAAGTGAGGACGATATTATTTTGTGTTTAATTTTTAAGCTTCTTTCTCTATCCATATTTCAATATTAACTTAATGTTATTTTACTTTATTCCTAATTGCTGCCTTATTATATTTATTTTAATTTAAACTGCATCTATTTAGAAATTGCTCCACAATAGTCTTTAATTAATTTCATTCAGGGATCGCTGCCCCTTTCATTTCCTTTGCCTAGGTAAAAGTAGTGATTCATAATGCTACATTCTCTCAAACTTATAAGTGCTGCAATTTCTTTTCTTTCGTGGGTGGAGGGCATGACATGGTATTTGGGAAATAAAGAATAAAATGGGACATCACATCGGTTCAGATCAAATCCGTGATCCAGTCCAATCTGCCTACAGCAAGATGCAGGAGAGGGGTTGGGTTCATCAAGGACATACTCAGGTAAGTTCCAGGGGAACCCAAGTGAACCTAAGGCAAATCCGTCCATTTTTCTGCCTTTTTTTTTAATTTTTTTGCTTTTTTTATTTTATTTTTCCACCTTTGACCTTGCGCTTTAAAAAATTATGAAAATAGTGTGTGCAATGAAGGTCTATGTGGTTATAAAGTTCTTCATTTGAGCTTGGTGGCAAGGGCTGTGCCCCTTCTGATGTAGAGGGAAAGGAATTTGCAGCAAAAGGATAATAATCAGTGACTTGTTTGACAAATTGTCTCTTTCAAGTAACCCTATTTTTAGATAAATTGGATGGGACAGCAATTTTTGTGGAGGTTTTTGGGGATCTAAACACACTTTCAAATATCCTTTATGGAGATACAACTTCTCCTACAATGGCATCCTCCAAATGAAACAAAAAGCCTTCAAAACGGACTGTTATCAGTCCTAATTAACCTTCCAAGTTGCCAAAACTGAGTTTTTTTGAAATAATGCCCTCACACATGCCAAACTGGTGCAAAAACTGCTTGAACACTTAATTATGTTACCGCAGACCTACAGACCAAATTTTATCAATTGGGTAGGTGTATTTTTCCCAAAACTCAAATTTTTTGCTTAAAACCCTAGGCAGGGTTTTGACAGGACAGCAAGTGAAAAAAAAATCATTTCTGATTTAATATCCACTTTCAAGACCTCAAACCAAATGCATTCGATCTATATAAACCAAAGTTGGAAAACTCGGCTGGACTTGCCGTAGACTCGGCAGACTCGCGAGACCCCAGGCCGTGCCGAGTCAACACCAAGACAAATGCAAGCCCTCAAACCCTTTAACAACATTAAAATGCCAAACAGCTAATCTAAGGAAAAAAAATAACTATGGAATTTTAAAAATACATCTGCAGACTCTAAAAGCATACTTTGGAACTCATAGTATCACTATATGCAACTATAAGTTTCTATGAGTGAAAACATTATCACATAATGAATTTTATAATAGTCTGCATACTTGGACTCAGCTCAGACTTGGCAGACCCAAAAAAATTTGACTCAGCAAAGCTCACCAACTTAAAAAATACATAAATTCCTTACAAAAACCATAAATTTTATGCAAAATAGGTAGGGTTTCGATCTGTGTTATAGTTAGGGTTGCTATTAAAAGTTGTAAATCACGACTCTAAAAAACATCTGTAAAAATATTCACCAATCAATCTATTATCTTTCATTCTATTGAATCTCTGTAAAAGATCAGCTAGTATTCTGTAAAATGTCTAGCAAGTAAATGGCATGAAAGAATTGTGACTCATCCTGAATAAATCAAGCTATTTACAGCCACAAGAGTTTGTAAAACATATCAAGGGAAGTCTGCAAATACAGTCACAATTCAGTCATAAGGGCATTGTGCAGGCCAAGGGAAGTCTGCAAAAATGAAGAGGATTTGCCAGTCACACGTGGCTATATTTGCACACAAGGGCATGTGCAGGCCAAGTTTTTGCAGCATCTTAGGCACATTTTTCATGTTTTTCCAGGTGCCAAAACTGTGAAGCATCTGGCAAGTCCACATCTGAGACTTGGTTTTGGCAGGTTACAAGCTCAAACTCAGGTTACTTATTTTTTGAAAAGATCTATTAGTACCCACCGAGTCTGCAAGTACTCAGCGAGAATGTACTCTATGGGATTTTCATTTATTATTCAGCATTAGAACTCTGTAAAAGAATTATTACAGGTTATCTCACTAGTATATCAACCCTAATGTACAACACTTCTGTTATCATCACAGACATAGTGCAAAGGATACAAAATCTGTTTTGCAAGTATTTTGTTGAAACCATTTCCTAGCATTTAACACAATAAAAAGATACTCAAAATTTCTATGCATTTTCCAGATCTTCATTCCACTTAATTTCTTTTTATGGCTCTGAAATGTGCTGCCAGATTCCAACCACACAAATCACTTTAGTGGTGTTTTTATTTCAGGATACATTGCCTGAATCAATTTTACATGTTTCCTGCACTTTCTTGGCAGCTTCAGCTTCAGAAATGCTCCCCAACATGGAAAAGAGAGGTACACTAAGTTCCTAACAACTTAGAGTTGGTATACGCAGTGGACAGATTTAGTAGCATGGCTTTTCTAGCTCCATGTTAGAAGAATCTCTTGCCAAAAAGCAAAATGTTTTCTGAGCAAGAAGAAGTGAATTTGGGGCTGCCCTGCTATTATTTTAGACAGCAATTCTAGATTTTTGAACGTTTATTGAACCTAACTGTGGAGAATAACAGAAAACGGATACTAAGTTAACTAAAGCACATTATTTTCCTTCAAACAAATGAAGAAAGTGAAGTGGTAAGCAGGGTATTAGTTTCAGTTTAAGAAATGCATCTCATAAAACTCCAGAGAGCAAATGATTCAATGTAAAGGGTGAAGAACAAAATGCAGTTTATTTTCAGGTGTCCTCTCTACTATGACATGGGAGGCATCACTGTTTGTTTAAAGTCTCGGTTCTCTATTTACCTTCTTCTGCTGCCCTGATTAGAAATGTTTGGCCCTCTCTTTCAACAAGTAACCACTTTCAAGCATGGTTACCAGGTTTGAAAAAAATTGATTCATTCAGAAGGCCAAAAATTTTGAAATCCGGAATTTTCAAACAAGTCAGTAAACCTTCTATAGTAATTGAAAAGTACAAACCAAATCTGAAAAAATTAGCTGGTACAAAACATCCAGATCTAACTAGATTTGAGACAGATCAGTCCAGATTTGGTAACAATGCTTTCAAGAATGGTTCCTTACAGGGGACCCCTAAATTTATTAGGCTGATTGCATTTTTTGGCCAGTCATCATAGCAGTTATGAGCACTAAGTGCCCTTTAGAGGCCACTGATTCACATACAAAGAGGGATAAAGCAGTGTGACATCATCCTTGTGTACCACCACTAGGGCACCCAACTTTCTCACTCTTATTATTAATAACCTTGGTAAATCTCCTTTCTTTGTATTAGAGGCCTTCTGACTGCCTGGCACACATTCAGTGTCACAGGAAACGAACCTACAGTTTCTGGCCCATTGTCCTAGGCTCCTAGCAGTTATTGGCACCAAGCATCCTTTGGAAGCCGTTGATAAGGGGACAAGGAGGTGTGACAACATCATCCTTGAATACCATCATTATGGCACCCCAACTTTTTTACTCTTGTCATAATTAAAAATGGTGGCTCTTCTTTGTTTCAGAGGCAGAAGCCTTCTAACTGCCTGATCCACTCTGAGTGTCACAGGGGCAGAAATAGATTACTAATTTCTTATCCTGTTTTTCATTCCTCAGCCGTGGACATTGGGAGAGGATCTAAGGGGAGTGCCTTGCTGCCTCCTAGGATTCTCTAGCTAGGCCCCATCAGCCCTGGCCATTCTGTAATGGATATTATCAGGCCTTGCATTGGTATTTGCAATGTTCGACAATTACGCTGGTTCTTTTAGACTTGCCACAGATGTGTGACAACATTATTTTTCATTCTTGGTCACACATTTGATCTTCCTTAACTCTATGATTCATTGCTTCACTTTCTTCATTGATGGGGAAGAGGTGGAGGTCTTCTTCTCTTGTTTAACCACACTTAGGCATTATAGCTCAAAGCTTTTAACCATTTTTTTGGTTTACCCTTCTATTACTTTGTTTCTCATGCTAATTAGATTGTCTGGCATATACTCTTACAATTGTCCCTAACCATCTAAGAATCACCTATAAGAGGCACTAAGCAAGAGAAAGCAGCAGTAAAAAGGAAATTGAATTCAGCAACTAACCCCAAAACCCTTTAACTATTAACACTTCAAGAAAATATGGTTCACTATCTCTTTTTTCCCACAAACACTGCAAATGCATATGAAATATCCTCCTTATTCAATCATGCTTTGGCAGTTAAAACCTGATGTAGCACTAGTGATTCCAACACCTTCTGTTTGACAGTAGTTCTTGCTTTCCAAATGACTTGGCAATGTTGTTACCAGTACCACCTCACTTCCCCTGCCACTGCTTAATCAACTATGGGGGAAAAGCATTATATTGTCTCACTTGATACAGGTCCTAGAAAACAAATATTCTACTTTTAACCCAAATCTTGGGATCTTGCCACATGGCCTCCTTGAATTTTCTCTCATAAGTTGAACGTCAAAGTTGGCAAGAAGGGCTTCTTTTCTTGGGGTGATCTTAGGAACAATGATGGGCAGCAGTGGTGCTCTTTAAGGGATTAAACAAAGTTCCAAGTCTGGGACAAAAGTCTTTCCCAGATCATCATTGTTCCAATTGAAATGCTGCAAGCTCTGCTAAAGATTCTTCTTTAGATGTATGCTTCCAAATTCTCTCTCAAACTTAGATTCAGATTTTTCTGAATCTGCTAATAATCTGCTTACAAAAGATAAAATTAAAACTTTATTGAAATATGCTTCTCAAGTGACATTGAAGGCCTTCAATATTCAGCAGAATAAAAAAAATTAAGCATGATGTGGATTTTCAATATGTGATTTGACACCCAACAAAAAAAATGCTATAAGCACTTTTTCTGGAAAGGGCAAGAAATGTTTTCCAGATCTGTATGAAAAATGAAAAAAGATGTCAGATATTTTTACATATGCTTTAGAGCAGGTACAGGAAAGGTTTGGGATCCAAACTATCTACAACAGAAAGGCCTAATACATAACTGGGTCAAGAACTTTCACTGAAGACAAAACTTTAATGCCATTGAAGGCCTTGGACATTCAGCAGAATAAATTATTCTAAGCTTAATCTGGAATTTCAATTTTTGATTGACAGATGACAAGCACCGGCACCTTTTCCCAAAAATGTGAAAAATGTATTTCAGATCCATAGGAGAAAAGATGTCAAAGCTATATATTTGCATGTCTTCCAGCCATAGTGAATAGCTAGCATAAACCTTGTGTTTTGATTGAGATCTGTACAATAATTGAAGAGGCTCACAGGAATATTTGCAGATAGGATTGAAAAGACAATTACCGAATAAAAAATGGGTTACATTAGTGCAGGTACAGGAAAGGTTTTCCAGAAACCCTGCAACTTTGTTTGAGATATTTCATATTTGGGATCCATTACCCCTAGAACATAAAGGTCTAATACATAATCAAATCGAGTAACTTTCTCTGAAGACAAAACTTTGTTGAAATATGACTCTCCCATTCAACATCTGATGCCCTTGGATATCCAACAGAATAAATTCTTCTAAACCTGATTTGCATTTTCAATTTGGGACTGACCCAAAAGAAATGCTAGGTGCACCTTTTCTCAAGAGAAAATAAATGTCTTCCACATCTTACAGGCTAAAACACATCAAAGCTATTTTTACATGCATCTTCCAACCATATGGAATAGCTATCATAAACTTTGTGCTTGGATCATGATCATCAAAATTTGTCCAAACTCTAGCCTGGAATTAAAAAAAATATCACCATGTTCAGTGTGCACTATGTTCATATTCTTCAGCCATAAACATTATCCAGGTTCACAAAAGTATTCATCATCTCTACACTTTCATGAGTCTCACAGATCCACCATTTGTCAAGATATTGAAAACCACATTATTTTGTCTCATGAGTGTGTCTTGATACATTTCTAGTGTCATGTCTTGCTCACCACTTATGAAATTCAAGTGACTATGTCCTCTTTTAACATGTCATTGATTTACAATATCCTTTTATCTCATCAACATATTTTCATTAAAATTTATAATCTCCATAGGAAATAATAAACCACCATAGTTACCTAGAGACATGGACATACAAGTACCAGTGCGAAGTCTGGGATGCCATTCAAATTAAGGTAAGTGAGTAAATGGATAAGGATACAATTATATTATATATAAATGTAGTAACCAGAAATTGTGGGCAAAAAGACAGGATTGCTGTCCATGTTCCTATAATGAGTTTCCTAGTAACAATGTATACAAATTACACTTTAATTTATAAAGTTTTACCATTTTAGTACATTAGCAACTATTATCTTGCAAAATTAAAGATTTCACCTTTCAACTAAATATGCATAGGAGGCATAACTGTATATGATTTTTTACAAAAGCTTATAGTCATTGTTTGTCACATCATCCTCAATTCTACCTTCACAGTGTAGATATAACACTGTATTAACACTAGGAACTGTTGCCAATCAATATATTCAGTTGCACCAATAAGGAATAATCATATATAGCACATGATTTGCTACTATATTAAGTCCAATCTTTGATCAATTGTGAGAGGGATCCTCCATGTAATACCATATTACTTAGAACTTGATCAAAGCAAAAAAAATCCTTAGTGAAGACAAGACTAGCATGTGGGCCAAAAAAATAGCTGTCCAGTCACCATAATCTTCATATTCGTCAATTCTTTTGATTTAATTATATTTTTATTTTACTCATTTTGGCTTCTGAAAACATGATAGTTAGTTGTGATAGGCACATAATTCACCGTATTTATTATAATATGGATATGAACAAGTTCTAATGTGTATGCATGTCTCTGAATTTTCACTTCCTTCAAGAGAATTAAGACAATTTAAAAGCACACCCTATAAGTTAATATGTACAAATTTGATGTTGGGCCTTTGGTGTTATTTTTAATATGTATAGATCAAAGACTAATACTCTTGGCACATAGTTTTTCAAATTAAACCTTTCCAAACCACCCTTTTTCATGCCAATAATATTAAGTGTTATACAAACTAATTTAAAATTAAAAAGAGAGACCATAACAAATTAGGCCTCTACTATAACTGAATGACTATAAGATTCCTATAATGTCCCCTAATTGGGATATTCCTAGATTTTGCCCTAAAAGCGCAATCAGAATCCAAAATAAGAAATTTAATATGCTTAAGATTATAAATTTACCAATTGAAAATGCCTTTTATAAGATATGAATCCTGGTTTAGGTCCTGCACACAATATTAGTCACTAGAAATTGACATTAGCTCATAAGCCATGATAATATATATAATTAGTCCTTAGTAGACATCATGATATCTATGCACATTAATCACATGAAAATTCTACTTAATGCAATAGCCATTCCAATATGGACTCCCATAATAATCTTATTAGGAATTTGTTGAAATGCTTGCAAACTGCAGTCTCAAGGTTGGTCACCTTGTACCGCGAGAGCATGGAAGGTGGGTCGCCCTTCCATCCCTCAGTCCACCTTGGAGGCACTCCATCCTCCTTAATCAAGCCCAGGAGCACTCATTTTCCTCCGAGCCCACGAGTGTTGCATCTCAGGGTGGCGTGCTTGATAAGAGCGTGAAGACTACTTCCCTTCCACCAAGACCAAGAGCACACATTTGCCTCCCGGCCCACAAGGCTTAACCCCCTATGGGTGGCATACTCGATGCAGGTCTATCGAGCCTTCACCTCTCGTGAACTCGAAAGGTTGATTGACCACCTTGTTTTGCAATCACTCCTCTAAATTCAAAATAGATTATTATAAGAATCTATTATCCATATTTATAATAAAGCAAGAATCATAATTACTTATGAGGATCAATAATCGTAATATATATATATAATTAAAGACTTACAATAATCCTCTTGCTAATAAATAATATTTATTTCAATAAGTTTCCAATTCTTATTCCTCTTTTTCCAATCTGTTGCTTGATTCCAATTGATGCCCCTCACAAATGATCCAACCTCCTTTATATATCCTTCATGGAGAGGGGGTGAATGGTCACACCCTTATAATCATTGCATCCCTTACAAAGGATGCACCCCTCTTTCAAGCGTTGCCTTTTTATGGTTTGTAACTTATTTATTTACCTGTTGTTGGGTGATCGCTGCCTCTAATCATCTTTTAATTATTTTAAGTCGGCCCGCACTACTCCCATTTAATTTATATTATTCTTTTTCCTAGGTTGGCCACCTTTATTCTATCACTCAAGGTCTTAATTGGGTCGGCCTCATTAGGAAAAACTATTAATTATTTTCAATGCCTGGGTTTTTATATTTATTGCTGCAATCTTATTTGGTGAGGCATGGCAGCGTACTTGAGGAATAATGTAGAACATTACAATGCACCCTGCCCAAGATTGCTTGTCCTCAAGCAATCACAAGCTCACAAGCTAAGAAGCTTTTGAAGTTACCAAGATCCCAAGTCAACCTTTAGATATTGCTTCTTCTTGTGATGTAATTAGCTTATAATGATACTTTGATATAGTTAGGAATTGAAGACTCTATAGATAGTGATGATTGTCTTGGTTATGGGTTATGTATGACTCTACACTACAATGATGTCCTTGGAGAGTGGTTGTTAGTATACTTACCTCAACGATTAATACCATCCTCTATGGTATGAGGACAACTTATTGTCCAATATTATTCTAGCTTATGTACTTCTATTCTCTAATAACTTTTAATAACAAAACCAAGAGTTGGAAATTGGCAAGACTGGTTATTTAAGAAGTTTTCTCTCATTTCATTACCACGAGGATTTAGGGCAAGGAATACAAACTCTTGATTACCCTTGTTGAATCTAGGATGATAGAAAAATGTTTCATCCTTCGCCATGATGAATTACAAGAGTGTTGTGAACACCAAGATCCCACTCCTTTGTGCAAATCCACTTTTACATTTGAGTAAAAGGATCTAGATGTCCCTTACTATATGTTGGATCCTTTCTCCCTAACCAACCAAATGACAATTCCCTTAGATAAAGCATATTTCATCAAACCAAGTTTTGAGATGAGAATGATCCTAGGATTTGTGGGCTAAGGGCAGACAATGTAACTCAAAATAGACATATGTAACAATTTTGGGTGTAACTTGATTTGTATCAAATTTATCTAATGTACATGTATGCCTAATATTGATGTCTTTGATTTTTGATCAGGACTGTAGAGCTACTCTAATCAAGAAGGATTGAGGAGAACACCCTCCCTTGGATGAAATGATCTACTCTAGATATTAAATATAGAAGTGAATTTGGTCCACAAGACAAAATTCACTAGATCAATTTTGTAGTTTACAAGGTGGATCCATACATCGCCCTTGTTTCAATGAATGTGGGATAGATCATATGTAGTATGGTCTTAGTGTACATAGTGATCTTGTTAAAAATGAACAAATTACTCTTCATTGGAACAAGTGTGTTCCCCTCAATGAAGCTCAATGAATATATCATATGATAAATCTCAAAATATAAACCTCAAATTATTAAAATTTCTCTTAAGATCTCTCTAAGAGTCAAAATCTATTATTTGATTTACAACAAAATGTGTATGTTCCTAAAGACTTGAGTTGTCTTCATTACATTCTCTCAAAAATATTGTTTTGGCATATCAAAATTTGGTTGAATTTTAGACTTGGATTTCTATTATTATTTCTAATTCCAACTTGACATTCTGATAATGATTCATTCTACGATGTTTCAAATGAGGTGTTATGGATAAGACCAACATTCTAGATATATCATTTTGGAATATTCTTGTAGATTTTAATGTTATTAGTTGGCTTTTAAGAGATTGGCAATCCTAGGTATGATATCTCTTTGCACTTACATCTTGAAATTTGAAAGTAAGATAATCTTAATCCATCTTTGTATCTTTAGTTATGCCTAAGTTTTCATAACAACTAGTGATGGCAATATATGTGGATTTCCATTTTAGAATTGAAAGTCAGGCTATATTGTTAGATCTTATCATTAGCTATGTTAAGTTAATATGATTGATTGTTCCTTCATTGGGAATTTTATGAGATAAACCTTGTAAGATCACCTCTTGGTCGTTGTATTGAAAATGAATCTCCATCTTTTGGAAGTCTTGGTAGTATCTTCCTAAGGACTGCAACCATTGGATGCCTAAGACATCTGTGTCTCCTATATTTACAATGAGTAAGTCTTCTTTAATTGGATGCCTTCCCAAGGTGATGCTTAGTTGTGGCACCCTTCTTGTGCATGAGGTAGTAAACCCATCAGCCATGGCTACCTTAAAGCCCTCGAAATTTTCAGCTTCCAAATTCATTCTTATAACTAATCCTTCATCAATAAAGTTGTGTGTGGCACCACTATCCACTAGTACGGTCACCTTTTGTCCCTTAAGAACACTACGAATTCAGAAGGGGTGGTACCTAGATGCTTTTGAGATTGCAGCTAGGGTTCCATAGTCTTCTTCCTCGAACCTTCCATTCTTGCTTGGAGTTTCACTTTCTTCTTCCCATAGTTCGTCGTTGGATAATGCCTCTAGATTATGTGCTTGTCCTAGGCACTTATGTCCCATCTTCCATTTCCCCTTGCATTTAAAACACAATCCTTTCCTTCGAAGCTTTATCCTGTCTTCCCAAGTTGGTTGAGTTTGAGAAGGTAATGGTTTGGGTTACCAACTTCTTTTATAGGGAGTTTGGTTCTATGATTGGGATGGCTTATTCTTGGGTTGGCTCTTCTCCTTTGTTGATGTGGTTTCCAATCGTAGGGGCTTTTGAATAGCATCTTGGAGGGTTGAGGCGTCAAAAGCACTCACCAAACCTCGAATTCTCTCTGCTAGCCCTTCAATAAATAGGTACATTAGTCTTTTCTCTGTAATCCCTAGTACCATGACAGAGATCCTTCAGAATTCAATAACATAGTCCTCCACAAACCCTTGTTGTTGTAATTGGGTTAATTCCTTGAAGTGCCTCTCGGGGTGTTTTTGGTCAAATCGGTCCATGAGCTTTTGTGTTAACTCATCATATGTCATATTTTGGTGTCTGTTGATGCGGTTTTTGTGACCATACCAAACAGCCGAAGAACAAAATAGTTTGGGGCTACTCCGTTCTCTCTTGATCAAAGTATTCCATGCGCTAAGATTGCGAGAAAGTTCGCATGTTCAACTCCAAGGTTCCTTTAGTGCGAATAGACCCAGTTTGGTTGATGTGTATTGCTGTGTTCGTACGAGGGGACTTACACAATTGTCCAGATTTCTTGCAGTCAGCAGTTAATGTATGATTTTGAAGGGGAATTCTTTCGTGTATGATTTGGCAATTTAATCTCTCTCCTAAAACTAATAAGAAATATACGGAAAGTAAAGGGGAAAGGGCCTAAGAAATTTATATTCTATTCTAAATGCAGGGTATGTGGAGCTTCATTTTGATAGACTTCAACCAGATTTCACCTAGCCTCCGTCGGACAGCCTCAGTAAAATCGGTGCAATCTTCAAAGGGGATAGCGAAAGGTATTCAAGTTATAGTTTAACATACGTACACCATCAGAACAACGCATATAAGTATGTAAACCACAACCGAAGTTAGACACAAGATAATGTCCAGTTGACCACACAAGGCAGACTTATCATCAACAAGCCGCTAGTGGTATGGAATAAAGCGAAGCTATCTCAATAAAACAACACACACCAAAGTAAGCTACTTGCATGAATCTAATCTACTTGGATACGAAAGGAAGAAGAAACCTTGCTAGCATTTCATGACAAGACGAATTTCATCATCAATGAAAAGATCTATTATCATAAAATGTGTTACACAACAATCTCTTCAAAAGTTCTCAAAGGGAAAACTTTCTCTCTTCTCCAAATGATGCAAAAATGCTCTACAATGTTACACTATCTAGCTCTAAAGCTAATGCTCTCTCAATGTCTACTCTGGTTCTGACTCCTAATGAATTACAAATGAGGGGGACTCCCCCTTTTATAGCTAGCCAAGTCCCAAAGGACGGCTAGGGTTACAATCAATAGAGTGGCCAGAATCGTGCCACCTCAGCCCTAACCCTAAAAACTGCCAGAATAGGGAGTGGTACATTAAATGAATCAAAGATTCCCACTGACTCCCAAAATAGCAAATGCAATAAATGCTCCATACTCAGATCCTCTGAAGATCTTCGTCCAGTAGTGTGTTCCCATTAGCCTCAACAAATCACGCAGAAATGCGGCCTCC
>VDFB02353493.1:23804698-23844206 GCA_007258455.2 Sequoia sempervirens | reverse complement strand
TGAACATATTTTGAAGGTGAGGGTCAGGTACCTTGACATCGATTTGGGAATAAAGTGATTGGTAACGTGAAATAAAGTTGGTAATCTTTTCCTCTTCCTTTTGCTTACATCTCATCAAATCGGCTAAAGTCATCTTAGGAGTCGTGTGCACTTGGAAATGGTTTATAAAGGCCTCAACAAGTTCATTAAATGAATGAATTGAGTTGTTTGGTAACGAGGGAAACCACTCCAAGGTAGTCTTTCAAGGAACTAGGGAAAAGCTTAGCCAAGATCTTATCCTCAAGGACAAAGTCACTACATAATGTAGTATAAGAAAAAACATGGTTAGAAGGATCTCCTTTCCCCCCATATTTCTCAAATCTAGGAATCTCTAGACCTTGTGGTATCGGTGTTCTCAATATCTCCAAGGATAAGGGATTGCTTTTGACATAATATGTAGGTTGGCCATTTTGATTTTGGTTTATGGTGGAAACTTGCTTTTGAAGGGATGAAATGGTTTGCAAAAGTTGATTTATGTTGAAGTCATTGGTTGTATTGTGAGATGGAGGTGAATAAGGTGGAGGTGTGTATTTTTTTGAGGGGAAATTGAATGGAATGCTTATAGGTGGTAAAGTGATAGGATATATGACTTGTGATGCCACAAAGGTACTAGGGATGCTAGTGGAAATACCTAAGGAAGGAATCACATTACTAGTAGTTTGCATTATTGTTGTAACTTGAGGGTTAGTATAGGTAGGAATAGAGGCAATGGCTAGGGGAGGAGGAATTTGAATTCCTCCTTGGCTTGTAACATTGTTTGAGGGTAAAGGACAACTAGTGGTTGAGGTAAGATGTTTTCCAAAGATCTAAACTATGTTATGCACAAGGTCAACTCTGTCTTCACTTTCAAGCATACAATGTAAGTTATCTATGGTAGGGATAGCAGTGGTTGAAATGTTTTCAGTACTTATTTGATTTTTTGGGTTTGCTAAGTCTTCATGAATTTGAATTATGTTTTCTTGCGGAATACTAGCAACCATTGTTTCAACACTTGTCACACTACTTGAACGAAAAGGGTTGTTAAGGGTATGGTCCATACCTAGTGTACTAGTGTCAACATTAGTAGTGAAAGAGCTAGATAACCCAAGATCCACAACAATTATACTATCGTGGGATGACATGAGTCTCAAACTTCATCTCACTATAGTATTAGAAATAGGACACCAAGTAGAAAATATCATGCAAGGGACACTAAATGCAAGATGGATGCAAATGCAATTCAAATGAAATTAAACTAAATGCAGTGAAATGGATATAATAGAAACTCTATAAACTAAAATAGAAAGTTGTCAACATCAAATAGGAGCTAAAAAATAGAGTTTTGAATTCTAGAAAATGCAATTTAAAATATGTACTATGACTAAATCACCTAGAGGGGCATATGAGTCCTAGTTAGGCTTTCTTCACAAATTTAAAAAAAAATCAAGTGATTTTTATGCTTTTTGGTTTGGATGATCTCTAGACTAAATGCAAATGCAGATTTTGGATGAAATTCAAGGATGTAAGATGCAAAAATGCAACCTATATGCACTTTCACTAATGCAAGATTTAGAAACCCTAGATGCAAATTAACTAATGCAAAGTTAATGCAAGAAAGATCTAGGACTATGATGCACTCCAAATCACAAATGATGTGTTCTAAATGCAGGTTCACCAAAATGATTGGTTGAAAAATGGTGCTCTATGGTTTAGGACGTAGAACAAGTTTCTCCTAATATCATTCAAGGAAAACCTTAGAGATCTTAATCCAAGGATAAGAATGAGGGAAAGAGATCTGAAATAGGGGTGTCCTAGGGTATGATCAATGACTAAAGAGGGGTTCACCATCAAGCTAGGGATTGGAAACAATGGATAAAATGAAAGACCTAATGTTTAGAATTAATGATATGCAATGCTTCACTAAATGACTAAGAAATGTATGTTAAATTAGAACATAAAGCTAAGAAACCAGAAGTGTGCACTTGGAAACCTGTAGCAACTTGAATCAAGTCTTGAAATGCTGAAAACATTGAAATTAATGTTGATTGGGACTCATACGCCAGGCTGGGTGATTTAGTCCCAGATTAGGGTTTTTGGGAAGGAAAATAAATCTAGTAGAGATTTGTCTGCAACACTTGAAATATGGAAATATCACTGAATTGGGACTCATACGCCAAAAATGGTATGTCAGTCCAGTTAGGCTTTTCTAGAAATTCAAAGTCTGAATCTGCTCTTTCTTCTCCACCTAATTTTTGGGTTTGAAGCTCTAAATTGCAACCTGTAAATGTTGTTTAATGATATTCAAAGCAAGTTGACAACTTTGACAACTTTCTCCAAACTTGATCTTCAATGTGTATTCAACATAGATCTACAAATCACACACCAAATAGAGGGGGAAATGTTGTTTTGTTAGTAGAAAGGGGTTTGCCTTGGTCAAACCCCATTTTGGTAATCAAACCTTGTAATGAAATGAAATGAAGGAATGATGAATGAAAAACATGCAATGTTACAACTCACCAAACCCTATCAATAAAGTGTTTGGAACATGTATGAAAGGGCTCCAATGGATGTAGATCTTGATTCTTGCTTGAATGAAATAGATCTTGACTTGAATGCTTTCTTGAAATACAAAACCCTACATCACCAATGTTAGCTCAACAACAAACATGATGCATGATGACTTTGATATGATGCTTGATACTTGAATAATGCTCCAAAACACTTGATAACCAGCTCTTGAAGACTCTTGAATGCTCTTGTAAACACTTGAATGCTCTTGTGAACTCAAATTTTCTATAAGGATGCTTCTTCAACTTGCTAGGTGTAAAATGAGTAAAATAGTCTTATATTTATACTTGTTTATGCCTAATTTATCGAAATTACAACACTAATAGCAGAAATTAGATCTAGGAGAATAAAATATCACCAAGAATTTGAATTTAAATTTGATTTGGGCCACACAAGACACATACACTAGAAGTGGCGTATGAGTCCCATTAGGCTTAACTATGGGACACATTTTTCAAAAATGCTTAGAATGATGCAAAATCAAGATCAAGGCCCTGAAACTTAGGTGGGACTCATATGCCCAAGGTGGCGTATGCATTCCAAATCACTAAATCTAGTCCACACAATCTAAAACCACCTAAATTACGATTGGATGTTGGTTTATGTTAGGATTATCCTCGAAAAGATGCATTAATTAAGAATTGTGGATGCAAAATAAGGCCAATTAAAGCCTAAAAAAGCCCCATCAATTAGTAAAACCATAGATTAATGTGAAAGTGTAATACAACACTTTACAACACCCTAATTAGGCACCATTAAGTATATTTAGTTTACAAGGGCCCAAGACCTAATGTGAATGTGTTAAACACATTGCAACACTAAATCAAGGCAACAATAAGCTCAATTTTACAAGGAGGGCCCAAACAAGTGTGAAAATGTCATGAATGACATTTTTTGACACTACACAACCAAACTATCTCATCGCTCAATCATAATAGAAGGGAATAACAATATACTCACAACAACCAATGAAGAAGAGATCGTGCTACATCCTAGCTAGCTATTGTGATAGGATTGTCTAGGGCTACAATGTCCTAGGTCTCCAAATAATGTTCGTAGTGTCTAGTTGATCAAAGGTGATGCACCAGTATAGTAGATCTTTGCACTGCCAAGGTCTCCTGAGAGGAAATAAAAAGACTCGAGGATATGTCCATGGTGCCTCCACAAGATATCTCGCAGACCACATGCAAGCGATGTGCTTGAACACGCATACCTTAAGAATTGTAGAGGTCATAAGACTCTATGTCTCATAATGAGTGTATCACTCAAGATCTTAGTACAGGTGTTCCAACATGATTTTCTCCAATTCAAACATGGTTTTTCATTCCTCCATCACTCGTATCATATAAAAAAGTCCCCCATGCAAGTGTGTGCCTTGTCCAATTGGTGAAACCACCAATGCTACAATATCAATCATTATCTAGAAGCACAATAACATCAGTTCCCACATGTAATAACCATTGTAGCTGAGTCCAACCCTTGCCATCTTGTGAAAGATCATGGTTGATGCAATAACACCGATCAACATTGATCTCCTCTATAGTCCTCCCCTCGTTGTGCCTAACAATCCTACCCTAGATGGGTAGTTGAAGTATGCGATGTAAATCATCTCTAGTGATTGTCATATCTTCCATTAGCATATGAAAGGTAGAGGTATCAGTATCCCAGTGCTCCGCATGAGTGCCATAAGCATAGTGTTGTGGTACCTCATGGAAAGCATGTTGTACACCTAGAATAAACCAATTGCACTTAAGTGGAGCTGCTCTAGAATTGAGAGATGTGTGGCCTGATCATGGAGAAGTGTGAACAAGTGGCTCTCTAGGTGTTCTCACATGCGTGGAGGGCCCTATCAACAAAAACATGATTTTCTATAAGTAATAAATTTAAAGATAAATAAAAAGTCAAATAGCAAAGTACATGTTCTAGAACTTTGTGCCTAGTCAGGGGTGCCCATGCTACTTAGGGGCGCCCATGTTGGTCTAGAGTGCCCATATTGGTCTAGGGCACCCATGCTAGTCAATAGCACACTCAGAGGTCTAGGATTCCCATGTTGGTCAGTGGCGACCCATTTTCTAAAATCCATTAAAAATGCTTAAACTAGAGCTCCTACTTATAGGGAAAGTGAAAAAGCAACTCATCTCTCACATCAATATACCTCACGTGATACGTTGCCTTAGAGACTCAAGCCTCAATGTGCAATATGTTCGTTGTTGTGGAATTTTTGCTCCTAGGGATAATACCTGCTTAACTCTCAATGTTCTCAAGCTGTAAAAGTGAAGATGAATAAAAAGGTAAAAAATTTACAACTTATAGCTAAATCTAGTATAATATCACTCATATCAATCTATCTTAAAATCAACATAACTTGGGCTTGCGAACTTTGATTTATATTGCATTGGAATCATAGTTCTTATCAATTGAAACTATCTCTTGATCACCTTGCCATAAGAGAAATATAGTTTAAACTACATGCTGTTTTGTGTTCATCCTTCCTGGACTGTCCTCCTCTGTGTTGATGTGGGCACTTTCAAGATCACACAGAAAATTACTGTCTTTGAGGAATGAGGAAACAACAATTTTGAACTTCAAAGAATTGAGTACCTTCACTCTTCATTTTTCACGCTCTTTCCCTTCACTCTGTCCCATATTTTGAGTACAATGTAGGTGAATATATTTGAGTACAATGTCGTTGCCTATTTCTTACCAATCTAAAACTTCATTGGATTTGAAGGTGGAAAGAAACATTCCTTTCGAGGCAGATTTATAAAGCCATTCAGTATAAATGGGATCTTGGGAGAACCCATGATCTCTCGGCTCTACCAATACAGTGCACAATGTACAATTTACAGGTGAGTTTGTCCCATGCCTTTGTTGTTGTACAGTGTACAGTGTACAGAGCAAACGATTTACAGGTGTATTTTTAACGGGTATTCCCCCTTTATATTAGGGGGACTAATTATAGTAGGGTTGCGTCAGCAAAATGCCAACCATGTTTTTGTTTGTTTGTTTTTCTGTGTATACTCTCACTGTCATGTCCTTGATATATATAGGCCTGGCCTGCGCTTCCTCAGATAACCAGAACATATTAAATTTTTTGCCTGTTATAGCAGGTCCGTGGGTACTCAGCTCAGATTTTTTGACTCTTTCTATGAATACTTGCTATCTTTACAGCTAATCTATGTTTCTCCGTATCCACATGAAAGTCGTGGACGTCCTAATAAAGGTATAAACTTGTTTAATGGTTTCTATTAATTAATAGCCTGTTTAAAATTCTGTCCAAAAGATGTACTGGATTCTGGGAATGAATAAGATCTATCTATTTTTATGTAAACGTCTTCATTTTGGACACAGTCACTGTGCTCAAGCATCTTACATCGTTACAGAAGTCCAATAGGACACGTCTCTTTAGCTCAAAGCAATGCATGCAAGCTGTTACGTCCTTCCTCATTTATACACCCCTTTAAACTGTACGCTGCACTACCTTACCTGAAGTGACAAGTCTTCCCTTACCATCTTGAAGTACATATCATTTCCATATGTTCTTTACACCTTCTTCCTACTGGGTGTCTAGAAACGACATATTGCCGAGCCTTACGCTTTAGAGAACCTGGGAGCAAGTACTTGTACCTATTAAATTTTCATGGACCACCTATAACTGACTTGGAAATTATGTTTACAGCTAAGCTACTTTATCAATTACAGAGTCTGAGTTTATTAAATGTGCTTGAATGAGAGAGTATCAGAGTTTTATTAAGATGGGTGACATTTTTGATGTTTTCGTGCTCCACATTCATAGATATTTTTTAATTTAATGAGTGTTAAGTTGATCATTTTTTATCATTTGAGATGGGTTCATTTGAATTATAATTAATGAAATATCAGTGAGTAAAGATTGATACAAATCATTTGTTGAATCTAGATAAATTGTCATATAGTTTCATAAAAAAACATCATACATATGAAAGAGAAGCTAGAGAGCTCTCTAATAAATCTATAATTTCATGCATTGAGAAAACTATATATATATATATGGTGTCATAAAAGGTCCACTATTAAAATGTTATGGTGCAAGTGTTGTGATGAATGTATTTGCGATATATTGTCTGCCAACATTGACTTGTACCACAACATAACTAGAGGATAAAACAAATTACCCTTACACCACCATAACCCCTTATTAGGTGCATGAGGCTAGGCTTGGAGATCATTTACTAATAGAGATAAAAGTTCATTTGTGAATTTATTTGACTAGTTGAATGTATAGAATCTCTCTTCTTCCCATTGTAAATTACCTTGGTTCACAACTCAATCTATGACTACATTTCCCCGTCTCTTAATATGACTAAACTAGATACCTTTGAAGCACCCCTCTACTTCTCATGTACAAGATATAAAATATTCCATGGCCTAGGCTCTACATTCTCTCCCACTCATAGAGTTTATAATATTTTTTAAAATCTCCTTCAACCGTAATCTTCTTCCAATTAGTATCCAATGCAACCTTTAAATCATAAAGTAGATCTCTAGCTTCAACCATATTTTTTATATCTTACCAAAAATATCTTAATGACAAATCCATCCCTAGGGGTGTCCTAGGGTATGATAAATGACTAATGAGGGGTTCACCACCAACCTAGGGCTTGGAAAGACTAATGAAATGCAAGTCCTAATGTTAAAACCTAGTGATGTGAAAAACTTCTCTAAATGACCTAGAAATGCATGTAAATCAAAATCGAAAGCATACAAACCAAAAGTGTGCACTTGGAAACCTGTAGAGGCTTGAATGAAGTCTTGAAATGTTGAATATGTTGATTTTAATGCTGACTAGGACTCATACGCCAGGCTGGGCATTTTAATCCCAAATTAGGGTTTTTGGGTAAGAACATAAATTTGGCAGAGATGTGTTTAAAACTCTTGAAAAATTGCAAATTTCATTGTACTAGGACTCATACGCCAGAAGTGGCATATCAATCCAGTTTGGATTTTCTAGAAATTCAAAGTTTGAATCTGCTTTGTCTTCTCCACTTCATTTTTGGGTCTGAAACTCTTATTTGCAACCTATAGATGTCTTTCAATGATCTCCAAAGCAAGGTGACAACTTTGACAACTTTAAACACTTTGAAAACTTTCTCCAAACTTTCTCTTTAATATGTCTTCAACCTAAATCTACAAATCACACACTAAAGAGAGGGAAAAATGTTGTTTTGTTAGTAGAAAGGGGTTTGCCTTGGTCAAACCCCCTTTTGGTAATCAAACCTTGAAATGAAATGAAATAAGAAAGGAGAATGGTGAATGAACAAAATACAATTTTGCAACTCACCAAACCCTAGCAATAAAGTGCTACAAACATGTATGAAATGGCTCCAATGGATGTAGATCTTTACTCTTGCTTGAATGTTGTAGATCTTGACTTTAATGCTTACTTGGATCATGAAACCCTACATCACAAATGTTAGCTAAAAAACAAACATGATGCATGGAGACTTTGACATGATGCTTGATACTTGAATAATGCTAAAAAATGCTTGATAATTAGCTCTTGAAGGCTCTTGAATGCTCTTGAATGCTCTTGTAAACTCTTGAATGCTTCATTGATCACAAATTTTCTATAATGCATGAATACTTGAAATCTTGGGATGAAAATGAGTGAAAGAAACTTGTATTTATACTTGTTTATGCCAAATTCCTCAAAATTACAACACTACAAGCCGACATTAGATCTAGGAGAATAAAATCCTGCCAAGAATTTGATTAAATTTGATTTTGGGCCACACGAGACTCATACACAAGAAGTGGTGTATGATTACCATTAGGCTTAAATATGGGACACATTTTTCAAAAAATCTTAGAATGATGCAAAATCTAGATTGGGGCCCCGAAACTTAGGTGGGACTCATACGCCCAAGGTGGCGTATGAGTCCCAGATCATTAAATTCAGGCCATACAATCTAAAAACACCTGAATTATAATTGGATATTGGTTTATATCAATAATATCCTCGAAAAGATGCATTAATTAAGGCTCGTGGATGCAAAATAAGGCCAATTAAAGCATAAAGAATCCCAATTTATTAATAAAAGCCTAGATTAGTGTGAAAGTGTGGTACAACACTTTACAATACATTCAATAAGGAACCATTAAGTTCATTTGGTTTACAAAGGCCCAAGACCTAATGTAAATGTGTTAAACACATTACAATACTAAATCAAGGCAACATTATGCTTAATTTAACAAGGAGGGCCCAAACAAGCAAGAAAAAGCAAAGGAATACTTTTTCTACCATAGTAATAGACATGGTGAATGCATCATTCACCCTATTGTAGTGTGATGTACTTGACAAATGAAACTGTGGATATATTTCATAAAATTTATTCTCTCCAATAACACCCTTGTAGCTTAATCCTCTATACTTGAAGCTCCTTGCAAGTATGTAAATAATGCAGGAAGTCATGGTGAACTTCCTTGTATCTTGTATTGCTCTAGGTTGCTATCCAAGTTATCCCTTATTAATCCAGCCCAATGATAGTTAGTTCCCTTTTCAATCTCAACAATCACATAGAACATGCAGTATTCAAATACAAAGTCCTTCTCCAATCCCATCACTTTGTTGAGGAGAGTGATCATGTCATTGTATTCAATCTTAAAATCACTTCTATGTAGCAGCTTTGGCAGTTTGGAGTAGTGTGACCTTGGTTTTTCAATCCAAGAGGTATTCATTATTTCTAGTGCCTTCTCAGGGTTATCAGTGTAGAATTTCTTCATTGTATCAATCTTAAACTTGACCAACTTGTGGCGTGTAAGAATGTGAAAGGCCTCAGCTAGGGAATCCTTAGTTATGTTGGCTAGTATCCTACCTTGAGGGCCAACTATCATCCTTCTATCAAAGTCATAATATTTTGTACAATCCATAGTTAGTTCCAAGTACTGGGTAGAGGGAGGAAAACATGTTGTGTGAGCTAGCCCAGTGTGTACCAATCTATTTGCTAATTCAGTTGGGGCATAGTAGTACATTATCCTCTTAAAGTTCTCCAAGTCAATATGTCCAAGGTTGGTGTCCCCAACCTCTCCCCAATGAGATGTGATTTTAGACTCTGGAAGCCTTCCCTTGAAGTCGTACTTCATCTTGTTATCCCTTGTAAGCTCTTCTTTTTTTGGCTCAACTATCCTCTTCCTTTCCTTTACCTTACTTGACTCTGCCTGCATCTGTTAGTCAAAATGTCATAATTACTTAAAATGCTAAAAGATCTCAAATATAAAGTTAGCAAAATCAAGGAATTCCTAATGGTAATATATAAATTCATGCTATCAATAATAACACCAAATAAATTCAATTCATAACCCTCAAACAAAGATCTAATATACCCATCGGGTTTTTGAATAACATAGGGAATTCAGAGAATCCACCCTTGCAAGGAATCTATGGAATCCAAGACCTCAGGGAATTCATGATAGAGATTCCATCAGGAAATTCCAGGCATCAAGGAATCCACGATGCCTTCCAATGTATAAACTTACCATGTGTGACTTCATCATTTGACCCTTGGAACATTTCAGCATTACAACAGTTTAACCTTTCAAAGCACAAGTCATGATTTGAACAACACCTTGAGAAAATCCATTGCTCAAGAGATCAACAGTGCAAGATATCAGGGAATCCTCCTAGAGGAGAAATCCATGAAATCCACCACCTTAAGAAATCCACGATAGGAAACCCATCGGGAAATCCAAGGGAGCATGGAATCCGCGAGGAAGATGTGTATCGGGGAATTCAGGACAACACAAAACTCATGAAAAAGGGTCTATCAATAATTCTTGATTCCTACGAAATCTATGATGAATAGTTTACTGGGGTTTTCTTGCTCATGCAGAATCCACGACAAGATTGAAATCGGGTACTAATCAAACACTTCAGGATTTGGCAAAGAATTTAAAATCAAATTGTTTAGCTGAGTTTTTTCTAATATGCAACTTCATCAACAAGTCTTCAAATGATCCAAAGCATACAAATAAATGGTAATGTCTATTGATTTTACACATGAAAAGACTCAAGATACCATTTATTTTGAATTTGACAAACTGAACAACCATCAAACATTTACATTTCATCATTTTAAACTTTGGGAGATGCAATAGGGTTTCCAATACATGTATGCACAAACCATCCAAAACCAAAACCAAATCACACCCAATACCAAATTTGTGTGAGGACCTAGGTGAGCAAAAAATTCCTAATTCCAACCTAACCATCTATTTTGACCTGCATTAAATCAACTAGGAAGATTTGATACAAATGCTTGCTAATGACCTAGGTTAAGCATCTTAGATTTTGAAACCCTAAGATGCATTGTTGCTAGTTATCAATTTTCCTAACCCTAGCTCATGAGATATATGCGTGTATATTGATGCCCTAGTTTAGAACATATTTGAATATAATGAGAAATCAAATGAAACAATTCAAAATGTGAATACAACACGGCTGGAAGCAAAAGATACCAAATCATTTCATGAATTTGAATGTGAATTCTAGATAAGAATGGTTACATGATCTTACCTTTGATTTTGAAACATGTAGTATGAAATATGCACCAACAATCCAAACCCTAGGCATCGATGTAGAATCCACACACTAAAATTAGGAATACCCTAGCTTTGAAATGTTCTATGCACTTGACTTCTTGAATGCTAAATCTCTCAAATGATAATGAAAAAACAAAATGAGTAAATATCATAAAAATAAAGTTTAAATCCACTCAATCCATCACCATTAATATCTTCGTACACACTAAAAAGTGCATGAAATTCTTGACTTGACATTACTACAACATCAGGTAATCCGTCTATGATGGGAGATGTATCAAAATATCCAAAAGCTCATGGATTAACAATAAGAGGAGCCTTGGGAAATCCACAGACTCACAGATTCAACGGTGACACAACCATCAGGGAATTTGAGTTGACATGGAATCCATGTGAACAAAATGCTCGGGGAATCTGAGTGGGCTTGGATTCCATGAAAAGAAACATCCTAGGGATTTCAAAGGGTCATGGATTCCCTGAACCTGAGCTAAACTTAGCATTAGGGAACTTAGTGATATTTCAAAGGTAAAGACATGAAACTCGTTGATTCAATCTTCACTCACCTCTAAGATTTTTTCAATCATTATAAGCTCAAAAGGTGCTATCATCAAAATTCAAAGGACGTATCCCTTAAGGGGAAAAGACATAACCTAAAATTCAAAATAAAAGGAAGCAGTCCCTACTTTTAGTGGGGCGCGTGTGTGAAAGAAACAACAACTAGGATGAGGTGGAATGATTAGGATGGAAAGGATTGGTTAGGATGATGTGATTAAGATGATTAGGATGAGGAATGATGATTAAGATAGAAATAAGTGGTTAAGATGATAAAGATGAGATGATGGATGGTTATGATGACTAGGATGAGATGATTGATTTGACTTGGATGACTAGGATATGATGATTAGGATGAAGAATGGGGACTAGGATGATGAGGAATGATTATGATGACTAAGATAGGATGATTGGGTTGACCTGGATGACTAGGATAGGAAGATTAGGATGGAGAATGAAGATGAGAAGTTTGAATTGGAGATGATGTGGATAGCTTGACTTGGAGGACACCTAGATTTTTTTGTTTTTGAAATGTTTCTAACATTTTTGGATTTTTGGGATTTTTTTTTAATTTTTTTTTGGTTTTTTGAGTTTTCTATTTTTTTTGGTTTATGGTTTGTCCTGCTTGATTAATATTTAGATCTTGAATAATAGCTAGGAGGAGAGGGTAACACAGAATCCACGTTCACTTCCCAAAGGTATAATTTTCTTTGGAGCTTAGCCAAGATTGAGAAGATTCTATTTCCAAGAGGCATGTCTTTCGATTCATCCCTCACTATTTACACTCCACCAAAATGCTAGAGTTGAGGTCACCCCTAGAGTGATCACTTCTCTAGGAAGCCCCCGTAAGAAGGTTACACAAAGTGAGGAAAATAATTTTTTTGATCTCCAAGATCATTTGATAATGTGAGGAGAGAGCATACACATGTATTTGATCACACAAGCAATGTTCATTAACCTTGGAAATTGAAATGTGTGATGTGAAAATGAGAGTGTTGAAGAGTGATTTTGATTCCAAAGATCATATGGAAATGTGAGGGAAGGGAATACACACTTCCAAACACAAAAAAGATCACCAAGCAATGCAAACACTTGTTCTTTCTAAACTCAAATTGAAAGTATGATTTTGAGAAGACACTTGTTCTTTTTAGATCCAAATTGAAATGTGATATTGCAAACAAGGTTAAGATAAATATATGAGTTGAAAGTGTGCACCTAGATTTTCTTTAGCTCCAAATATATGTCCACTTGATCCAATTTTCCCTTTGAAGAGATTTTTTTTGCACATTAACAAAACCAACAAAGTAAAACCCTAACAAGATAATTGATCACTTATATTAGAGGGTTAGCTTAAAACCCTACCAAACCCTAATAAAAGATTTTTTTATCATTATTTAAGCTCAAAAATAAATTTACAAAGAACATACCCCCACTAAAATTTCAAGAGCTTTCTGAAAACGTAAAATTTTCTAATTTTTTTTTCTAATTTGATCCCTAGAAAGTATATTTATGAAAAACCCTAATTAACAAAGGTTTAATTTTTTTTATAATTATTTTTCATCAAAATTTAAAACATAAAGAATGGACTCTCGTTAGAATTTTGAGATCTTTCTAGAAATATAAGAAAATCTAAAAAGGTCACTGATTTGCTCCCAAAATTAATTTTTTGTGAAAAATCATAAAAGATTTATAAATAATTTAAACTAGATCCAAAAATCTGATTTTTTTAATGAAAGATCTTGATATTATCCCATACTTACAAACAAAATTTGGTGAGAAAATTCATAGTAGTTTGTGAGATATAATCAAATCTTTCTAAAACCTTAATTTTCAAAGATTTGATTTGTTTTCTAATTATTTTTCATCAAAATTAAAAACATAAAGAATAGAACCCCATTATAATTCTAAGAGCTTTCCATAAATCTAAGAAAATCCAAAAAAAATTGTTGCTTTTCTCCCAAAATTAATTTTCATGAAAAATCATAAAAAATTTATAAAAATTCAAAACAAATCCAAAAAATCTAATTTTTTATTGAACACTCATGATATCATCCCAAACCTGCAAAAAATAAAGTGCAAAAATTTGTAGCCATTTGAGAGATATGGTCAAATATTTGAAAACTAGTTTTTTTTTTTTTTTTTTCTAAAAACAATGCAAAACCTACAACATAAAGCTAACAAAGCCTGTAAAAAGCAAGCTAGATCAAGTGAAGTGGGTCTAACTCCAAAATTCCTCAAAATTTCTCAAAATCTTGAGCCAAAACTCGGTTAGGGGGTTCACGTTAGGTTTACCAAAATGTATGCATGTAAAATGGATATAATAGAAATATGCATAAAAATAGATTAAATCAAACCAAAATACATGCAAACCTCAAAATATTGAATGTATTATGTTGAGTTGTTGAAGATTTGAATGTTGTTGCTTTGAATCCAACATCATAATTGTTGCATAAAAGATGTTATAAAAATGTAATGGGAGGCTTCTTCTTTATAGAAATCCAATTTCAAATGATAGGTTGGGATTGAAAGATGAAGAATGATGTTGTTCAACGGATGAGATTGCTTAGAAGCAAAGAGAAATACGGCTAGGGAAAAAATAGGGTTTAGCTAAGGATGAACACTAGAGATTAA
The DNA here is from genome assembly GCA_007258455.2 of Sequoia sempervirens. Classification (NCBI taxonomy): domain Eukaryota; kingdom Viridiplantae; phylum Streptophyta; class Pinopsida; order Cupressales; family Cupressaceae; genus Sequoia; species Sequoia sempervirens. Next base: position 23,829,860 of record VDFB02353493.1, on the reverse strand, counting down.
AAGGTAATGAAACCTTATCAAGGGTGGAAATTAATTGAGATGAGAATAGATAATAATGGCATGGGTAAAGAGGTTGGAAAAAGAAAAGAGGTTGCTAAAGTAAATTAAATAAATATAAATTTATTTAATTTAGGAGAGGAAAGTGAATAATTAAATAATTAAAAAAATTATTTAATTATAGAAGTGAGAAAGGGTTGACTTTTAATTAAATAACAATTTAATTAAAAGTAGAAGAAAAGGATAAAATATACAATAACTAAAATAACTATTTAATAGTGGATGGAAAGGTGGAAAATAATTAAATAAACAAAATTTATTTAATTATGGAAGAAAAAGCTAATGAATAATTAAACAATTAATAATAATTATTTAATTATAGGTAGAAAATAGGAACATGAATAATTAAATAAATAGGAATTTATTTAATTATAGGGGAAAAAGGATTAATTAGTGATGTAATTAAATAATATAATTTATTTAATTAATCAAGCCAGAATAAGGAGAAAATGAATTAATTAAATAATTAAGAATTATTTAATTAATAGGAGAATATGACCTTAGGGGATAATCAAATAATTAAAATGATTTAATTATGTGAGGAGGAAGAATTAATGTGAAAAATGATGTTCATAGGCTTAGGACATTTTTTAGTGTCTACATATCCTTTTGAGGAATAGAGGCGAAATGAAAGATGAATGATGAATTAACAATGGATTACAACTCACCACTCAGATCTATTTTTCTTAAAGGACTAAAGTCATTCACATCACCTCAAGGCTTGATTGTTGTTTTGCTTGATTTTCTTGAAATACCTACAAGGGTAGTACAAACAAAATGATAACATAAACATGAACATACTCACATAAAACATTACATGATACTTTGATACTGCAATAATCTTGCTCTTGAATGCTCTTGTCTCGATCTTGATTGCTTGGTAGTGCTCTTGATTTGGAAATTTCCTCTTAGCTTTGAAAATGATAAAATGATAGAGGTATGTATAAGCATTTAATCTAATTTCCCTAGCCCTGTTTTGTAAAGTTTAAAGTGTTGAGAGAAAAATATTAAATGTTTTCTTTAATTTTGAAAATAGGTTTTCTTGATAAATATCCAAATGGGCCATGGAATTCATAATTTAGGAATTTGGATGTACAATTAGGTCCATGTACTTATAAGGGAGAAAAACCTAGTATGACAATTATTATGGATGATAATTTATGATGCTACATTTAGCCTCCACTTTAGTGAGAGTATGTAATTACACTCAAACTCACACTAAAGTAGAAAATATGTCAAGAGGGGTTTGATTATCTAAATATTGAAGAGATAGTATGATAATGAATCTAGGGGGAAGTGCACAATCCCCCAAGATTCAAGATCTTATGGAAACCCAACTATAAGGAAAAAGGAACACACATGTGGAGTGACATACAAAATTGAAAATACAAAGAATACACAATGAACACACATAACATAATTATGTCAACACAATGGAAACATGATGCAAACATATAACATAAAATAAACAATGACACAAGGTTAGTACTAAAAGGATTCTAGTCGATAAGGTAAAGAGACCTCAGTATTAAATTTGTCTCAAATACCAAATGTCATTCATTGAATGTGCTATCTAAACAAAATTATGCTCTTAAAAGGGGATAAGATCAGTCATGAGCTACATGGATCTACTAGCTAGGAAGTTGCATTATTCTAGGTTTCCATGCAATATGATGGGTTCCACAAGGCTAGCAAGATATTTTATGCTAAGACACTCATGAAATACATGGCTCTATTGGTAAGCAAGTTTCATTATGCTACGTGGCCATGTTAAAATTCTCTAAACTCATAGACCAACAAAGTCCATTATGCTAGGACTATGCAAACCAAGCTTTTGAGAGCACACAAAAATCACCTCAAGGGGTGAGAAAAAATTTAACATCCAAGTGGATGAACTAAACTCACCTTAGGGTGTGCACAAAATTTAACGTCTAAAGGGATGATGACAAATACCTCAAGGGGTGCACAAAATTTTAAAAACAAGGAGATGAACAAAATGCTCAACATCATAGGGGATGGATTGATAACCATGCCTTAGGGGGTGTTACAAACAACACCACCACTAAAGGTGTTATGTCAATAACTCAAATCTTAGAAGATGTGTATGGAATGGACAAGAGTAATATATCCCCCCTTAAAATGTCAACATATGTGCTATGTTGTTATTTCAAGGAGAAAATGATGTACCTCTTTAAAATTAGTTATCCTTGCCCCCCAAGTGTAGAGACAAGAACAATAATGCAATAGACTATTGTGTTGTTTCCATGAAACATATGGTTGCACCTAATATTATACCACCATGAATCACATAATACTCCACTACACTGAGGAATATTAGGTATGGGTGGAAGGTATGATTGAGGTAATGGGATGGATGTTGGAGTTTATTTTGTTTGTTTATTATTTTTAGTGTTACATGTGTGAGAAACTACATGATAATGTGGTTGGTGTGAAACATGATTACTAGTGAGTTGTTTTGTAAATTTAGGATGTGGCCATGAGGTTTAGGAGGTATGTGACTTAGGAGGTCCAATAATTAGAGAAGTATTAAGAAGTCCAATAATTAAATGATTTTTAGGAGGTCCAATAATTAAAGGGGATCTAATAGTCAATTGTGCATTCATAACCTCAACTATTTTAGTCACTTATTGATGATCTTCTATAAATGGGGGATCTAATGTCACCTTAGCATATTCATCTATGAAATTCATCTTACTTTTTTTTGAAAGAAATGTATTAATGATGTCATCCTCTTGTGCCATAATTTCTTTCCAAGTGGGAGAAGTATTGGGAAAGAAACAAACAAGATTCTCATGGAATTCAATGATTGGGTCCTCTAACACCAAGATACCTTCTTCACAAGTAGGTGAGGTATTGGGAGAAAAAAAACTATGATTATCCATGATTGCCTCCTCTTGCACCAAAACATTCTTACAAGTAGGAGAGATATTGGGAGAAGAATAAACATGATTGTCAATGTTTTCCTTTCATTTCCTTCGATGGTGCTTATGAGTAGAAAGCTTATAATTATACAAGCCATGTGTTATCATATCAAAACAATAATTTTGAAAAGGAAACATGTTACTTTCCCTATGGATCAAATGAGTAAAATCAGATAGGTCTAAAAATATAATTATAAAACAAAAACCACATCTAAATAAAGGAGGGATTTTTACAAAAAAAAAGCTCAAAATAATTGGACAAGAGTGCCTAGAGTGACTTTGTCTTGCACGGGTTTTTGCAAACTTTAAAATTTAGGAATGATGTATAGTTTTTGAGGGTCCTATGTATCGGTGATTCATGTATGAAAGTCAAAAAATTTCTAAAAATGCTCCAAAACCTAATTTTTCTAGATGAATCACATACATGCATGCAATTTTGGATATTTTTAGGACAATTGAATATGTGAAAATAATAATTTCCAAAAATTAAATATTGTAATTGACTTATTTTTAAAAAAATATAGAAAATTAATGCTTTTTGATCTCTTGGAATTAAAATAATACATAATTTTATCATTTTTTCAATGTTTTTTACCAGAATATACATGGATGTTGCCACAATAGTGTGTCTCACTTTTGGGATGTGCTGATTTTTGCCTGAAATCATTGTTTTTAGAAAAAATGAATTATTTAAGTCTTGAGAGGCTCCATCTAAAGGGTTTTAATTAAATAGGGATAGATAAGACCCCCTTAGATCAAACCCCCTTGGATAGAACCCCTCTAGTATTAAATCATATCCACAATGGAGTCTCCTTCGCACCTATCAAAATCCTGGAGAAAAACCACTTTTTCTTTACCTTTTTGAGGGATTAAATTACATCATTTAAAATTTATATTTTTCAATATTGTAGCCCTTGAAATGATCTTTCCAACAAGTATAGGTTTGATATATTTTAATTTTATCATGTATTTAATTTTTAATTTTATTAGACATAGGTTTTTCTCTAAACATTAAGCTCTTTGTTGTGCAGAGGTGGAAAAATAGTAAACCATTGCAAAATTATTTCAAAAAATACCCATTCCCTAGGTATTGATGTCCTTGTTTCACCCAAAAAGAAAAATCGGATTTCAATATATACACAAAAAGTTAGGTTGTACGACACACACATATGTCCAAATTATAGTTACAATGACTTCAAAGATTAATTTTTAAAAAAATATGAAACAAAAATTATGAAAAAATATCCTTTTCCTAGATATTGATGTTGAGAATCTATATTTCAAAAATTATAATTTAATCCTTTATAGAAAAAAAGTTATGTTGTACAACATAAACATTACTTTCTGAAAATGTTGTTTTATGTCTAAAACCAATTATTAAAGGAGATGTTGAAAGATTCATTATTTATTTCAAAAAAAGTTTAAAAAAATATATTTAGAATCTACACACAAATTTCCACAAATCACTAGTTTACATCATCTTCAAATTCTTAATGGTTTAGCTGCTATAGGTCTCAAAAGATGAAGATTCAGTTAAAAATATTGATGTAAATGTCCATCTTGGAAAAAAAGTGAGACATAGTATTGTGATTTCACTCACATGTATAAGTGATCAAATACTATTGAAATTAATTTTCTCAATCAATATAACTCAGATCTAAACCCTAGATAAGGAAAATTAGATATGATTTTTTTTGTCCCAAAAAAGGAAAAATGCAAAGCTTTCTCAGATTACAAGCCAATTTCCCTCTACAATTCGATTTACAAGATTTTCGCTAAGGTAATGGAAAATAGGTTAAAGAATATATTGCCCCATATAATTTCACAGGAGAAAAGTGATTTTATCCCAGGAACAAATATAATAGATCGGATAATTATTTCCCATGAAACAATCCACTCCCTAAAGAAATCAAATAACAATAGGATGATGGTAAAATTGGACTTAAGCAAGGCATATGATAGGGTCCAGTGGAGATTTCTTTTGAGAACAATGGAAAGATTGGGGTTTTCTATAAAATGGTTGAAATGGATATTTTGTTGTATTTCCTTTGTAAAATATTTAGTGATAATAAGTGGTTCCCCCAAGGTTTTTTTTAATAGAGAAAAGGGTCTTCGCTAGGGTGACCCTCTATTCCCTTTCTTGTTTGTTATACTTGAAAACTCTTTTAGTAGGTACATATCTAAGTTACACAATGAATGGATTTAGAAAGGATTAGTTGTAGCCCTGACTATCCCTACCAACTCACACCAATTATTCATGAGCAATACAATTTTGTATGGTGAAGCATCTATGGAGGGGATGGGAATAATAAAATGGGAGATTGAACTCTATAGTTTGGAGGTAGGGCAGTATGTCAACACAAGAAAATCAAACATTTACTTCTTTAATGCCTCAAGGAGGTCTCACTGAAGCATTTTAGGCATTTTGGGATATAACAAAGGTAGCCTACCTTTGAAATATATTGGAATTTGACTATGTATGGGAAAAATAAAAAAAACATTGGGAAGATACCTATAAGAAGTGTAGGGATAAAATGGGGAATTGGCATATGGGTGATGGTTAACCTTGGTAGGAAAATTGACAATGATAAAATCTATTCTAGTCACAATTATGATATACATGTTGTCTTACCTAGAAATCCTATGTAGGATGACAAAATGGTTGGTTGCAGTTCAAAGGAAGCTTTTATGGGATGGTGCTCATGAGAAACAACACATTCCACTAATTGGACGGGACACTATCAAGCTGTCAAAGGAAGGTGGAAGAGTGGGGATTAAAGATTTGTGAATATAAAATAGGGCACTAGGGGCCAAACTAGTTTGGAAAATATATAACAATCCTAACACTCAATGGGGTAAAATTCTTAGAGCAAAATACTTGGATGCTCTAACTCTTGAGCATATCCTAATGATAGGTAACCCAAGTAAAGGTTCATCCCTTTGGAATTTCATCCTCAAATATAGGTCAGTGATCATAGACCATTTGACATGGATCATAAAGGACAAGATATGTGTCTCCTTTTGGCATGACTCCTGGAATGGCTTTGATCCCTTGGACAAAATGTCTGATTTGGAAGGGGCTCTTCAACTAACCATTGTGGGGTATTCTAAAAAATTGTGGTCCTATGTGGACCTCATTTATAAAAATGGCAAGTGGGAATACAAGTGGAAATATTTTGATATGGTTGTGTTAGATGGGGAAATATGAAAATCAAAATAGATAAGATCAACCAACAATCACTCTACTTAAGATCAAAGCTAAAATCTCAAATCTAAAGCAAGTAAGAACAATCAATGAGAGAAATCAAATAAACATCAATAAGATAGCAAACTTCCCATGTTGAACTTGAATAACCTTGCCTTTCCTCAAATATTCTTTTGTAAACTTTCCCTCAACTTCAAAGTATTCAAACACCTAGAAGTGACAATGATAAATTAGCACGAATGTTGGAGAATGTGGTTGTAAAGAGAAAATGATGGAGAAAGACTTCTTTTATAGAAGAGCTATTCAAATGGACGGATGAGAATGATCTTCTAGAAAGATTCCAAGATTAATGGTGGAGAAATCATGCACCACAAAGTAGTGGGCCAGGCACGACTAAGAACAGATAGTCAAGATCAAAGGAAGACTAGAGGGAATCAATGGACCAAATTCAAAAGTTGAAAGTGGAGGGAAGGTAGTGGAGGAATTAAATAAATTATTTAATTCATGGAAGTAATCTTTGACCATATTTTTAATTTGGTAAAAGATAAGAATAAATAATCATTTTAGATTATTTATTTATGGAGAGAGGGAAAAGAATATTTAATTTAAAAGTTATTATGCAACTATTTAAATTAAATATAGAGACAAATGAAGAAGAAGGAATTAAATAATTAAGTCAAATTAATTATTTAATAGAGGAACAGTGGTAAGCGGGAGTTAAATAATTTTAATAATTATTTAACTATAAAAGAATGAAAGGAAAATGAATAGATAAATAATTAAGAATAAAATTTATTTAAATATAGATGAATAATGAAAAGAAAATAATTAAATAAATGATGATTTATTTAATTATAGAAAGAAAGTGTTAGTGTGGGAATTAAATAAATACTCAATTTATTTAATCAATCAAAGGAGAATAAAGACCAAGGAATGAATTAATTAAATAATTAAAAATTATTTAATTAATAGAGGTACGTGAATAAAGACCATAATTAAATAATTTACACAAGGAAGAAGATCAATACGATGGAAAAATGACGCTCATAGACTAAGACATTTTTCAGTGTCCACATTTTTCCGCTCTTTGACATAATGTGATTTTGAGCATTGTGTCAAAGAATAAAATTTAGACCATGCCTCAATGTGCCCCAAAGAAGGTGAGATAGACCTATGCCCCCTCGAAATTTTTTTGGAAATTTTGAATTTTTTGAAAAATTATGAAAAAATTTCCAACAACCTGATGTGAAATGAGCTCCTACCAAAAATAGTCATTTGTGCATTTTGAGTTGAGTGATTAGAGAGATTGAGTGCAAACCCTAGTTGAAATATCCTACCAGAAACATGTCGATTCAACACACAATGCATTGTGGCTACAAGGTTCAGACCTATAGATGACCATAGGGCTCGGGGAATGTGGTAAGTGCTCGATACCTACTTTGTGAATTTTTCATTTTTCGCTAGATTTAGGGCTCCAAAAGGGGGAAAATAGATGCAATCAACCTAGTTAGTCACATTTGTTATTGCGTGAGCCGCAAGTGATTGTGGTTCACTACAATTGCTTCGGTTTGATGCAACTAATCATGTTTAGACACAACTATTTTGTTCGTGTCACATTTGAAAAATGCAACACAAGTGCCAGGGGAAACGACACATGTGTGGTTTTGGCTCATATTTGGAGTTTTGTGACACAATTGCACTAGGAAAAACCGGATTTGACTGAATTCACACATTTTCTAGGGATTTTGACACATTTGAATTTTAGACCACATATGATGGACAATTTGATGCAATTTTGACTGTTAAAAGTTTTTCCCTTATTTTGGATGAAATTTTCTCTGATGCTTAGCTCAAATAGGCTAGCAAAAGCTTTAGGATTGATGTAGTGCACTTGCTTGTGATCACAGGCTCCCCTAGATCCAATTCTAACTTGAGAGAGTCTTTCCTCAAGTTTTAGACTTTACAGACAACTAGATGATGATTAGAGGGAGCGACTATTTTCCCTGGGACTCTACCATGCTACATTCATGTATGTGATTCGAGTGAATAGGGGATTTTTGACTACACTGGTCAAGTGGTGGCACTCAAAGATGAGCTCATTTCACTTGTTGATGAGGGAGGCTATAATGACCCTAGAGGTTGTATGGTGCATACTGATATTAGCCATTCATGGAGAGTACGTCATATGACCTAGAGTGAGGATATACATTATTACAATGACCTTCAACCATGAGGATAAGGAAAAGCTTGGAGTAGATGAGTACAAGGTTTACTAGGACACACTCACTCAAAGATATGATCTCTTTGTCATTGTTCTATGTTGTACCATTGGTGGAGTAGTATGTCTTGATTGGCGAGGGCATGGTTTTCCTATCAACTGAGGAGAGATGCTAGTCAGAATGCAAACTTGTGACACTATGTATGCTTGGGGGCCATGTATGTTGGCCATGCTATACTTCCAGCTACATGATGTGGTGTATAGGGGAGTTCAGAGTAACAACTATGGGATCACACTCTCGATGGTTTGGGACTAGGAGCATATTGTAGTATTTAGGTCACTAGTTCAGAGACAACTTGGGGAGGGGCTACCATATGTTTACATCTATGGAGGGAAAATCACTTGGACTCATGTTGGTGGCATTGGTTATTGGTGGCATGTTATTGATTTGATGGATTCATTCACATGGAGACCTTACAGAGACTCCATTCCTTTCTTTGATGATAATGCTCACTCACCATTTTTTCAGAAGCCTTGATACTTGATTGTTAGGACCATGTAGAGCCAACATATTATTTAGAGATATCTACTAGTGAGGGTACGAAGGTAGTTTAGAGAGTAGCAGGGAGTACCCATGGGAACTACAAAGTTTTCTCGGTCTAGCCGAGACATCCAACCTTAGGGTCCTATGATTCATGTGACCATAGTGGAGCAGGACTTAGATGCACTTCATCCTGTATAGTAGAGATGGGAAAATGGAGAGCTAGATGCAGGAAACACTACTGACTATGAGGAATAGTGGATATATCATCGACCTAAGCCACTCACTGATCCTGATCAACTAACACCGATGGACAAGTGGAGGGGGGAGTAGGGAGAGGAGTGTGAGGCTAAGGATAAGGCTAAGGGGATGGAGGTCGAGGAGACAAAGGGAGAAATGATAGAGGAGATGGAGGGGATAGGGGGAGAGGGGGTGGAGGTGACAGGAGAGGCCGAGACAAGTGAGGCAGGGATGGGGGACCCCCCATCCACCTTGTCCACTAAGGAGAGATAGTGGAAGAAATGTAGCAGAGGCCCCTCACTAACAGAGAGAGCACTAGTAGAATTTAGCAAATAAATGAATAGGTGACTAAAAAGTTTAGTCACAACAACTAAAAATGACTATATTCTACTCATTTTTTGCAACTCAACTATAAATGAGTAAATAAATGAATAATTTGGTCGTTGAATAAAAAATTATTTAGTCACATAAATAAAAATGACTAAATAGTTAGTTATCAAATCCAAAGTACACAAAATTAAAAAAACAAATCAACCAATTATTGGTGTGATGTATTGATGCATGTGATGTATTGACTCAATTATTCACGTTCATTACGTATTCACTCATCTCGTTCATTGCAAATTCATTCATCTCGCTTGACCTCATTTCATTCGTTAGCCTAGCATGTGGCATTTTGATTAGTTATAGTAGCTACTTGCATGGGCGATAAGGATTCAGAGAGGACCTAGAGCCTTCTGAAAAGGTTGGCAAGGGCAAGGAATTTAGAGTTTTCTGTAGCAAATTTGAATTTTCCTAGGCCCTCTGTAGCAAAATTAGATTTGGGGATGCCTTCTGCAATGAATTCAGAGGTAATTCAAAACCCTCATTACATTAAACACAAATTCAAAATTATCATTACAATCTACTGCTCTTAATAATGTTCTTTTACAATCTTGCCACTATCTCGCTTTATAATGTGTTCGAGCTAAATATAATAAAATTTGGGTGTCAGTGCCAAAATAGAATTTCCTCAAACAATTTTGATACATTTTCACTGCAAGTGCAAACTATCCTTGTGCAAAGTAAACATGTCCTAGATTTACCCACACATCAGACATCTGAACAAAGGTGTTTCCTACAATAGCTTCTTGTACTTGTGTAAGGATTTCCTTTGCAATATAAAATTGACCCCTTTTAGATAGCACAATGGCTTCGCCATTTGCAAAATAAACATTTCCTAGTCTCTATGCCAACACTTTATAATGGCTGCCCAATTTGCAGCATAAAATTTTTCGCTACAAGCAAAAACTATCCTTGTGCAAAGTAAACATGTGTTAGATTTATCCACACATCAGGCATTTGAACAAAGATGTTTCTTGCAGTAGCTTCTTGTACCTGTGTAAAAATTTCCTTTGCAATATCAAATTGACCCCTTTCAGCTAGCACAATGGCTGCCCCATTTGCAACATAAACATTTCCTAGTTTTTGTACCAACACTTAAGTGGCCCCTTTTATGACATTAAGATCCTCTTGAGTTATTATTATACTCCTATTTTCCAAGAGAAATATCCCCAAGGCCCATGGGAAATGAACGATGAGAATTTGAGTTTCAACTTGGTTTCATTTCAAAAAGGGGACATTACATTGTACAACATTCGTTTAATAGTAGAATAATTTAATCCACCTAGTTGAGACTATAAAATAAAAATAGATGGATTAACCCATTTTTAATTATAGGTTCTTTTAATCTAGAATCTGATAGAAAGATAAAGCATAATACATTGAAGGACACAAAAAATGTTCTAAAATAAAGATTAAAATAGGCTGCCCATAAAAAACAAGAAAGAGGAAAAATGAAAAGATAACATACAGATGATTCATTTGAGATTTTTGATAAGATCTCATTTAACTATGTCAAATGGATTTAGAAGGGAAAAATAACATTTGATTGACTAAAATTTTGAGATGGCTTATCCATCATCATTGTATGCATCATCTTCTCATGTAGGAGCATCACGTTCCAACCCCCTTTGGCCGGAGTTGCTCCCTCATCAGCAGGACTTTGGCTTATTGGTAGGAGGTTTCTACTTGTTCCAACAATAGAATGATGGAGTTGGTAGTGATAAGGTCATGGTGGAGTTACATCGGTGGGAGATGAGATTTCGGTAGAACCATGTTCCATGTCCCAATGGTGACCCAATGGTAATGGAGTGTAATGGGTTCATCGATGTGAGTGTGTGGTATTGATGGGACTTCAATCTTAGTCCTAGTGATGGGGCGATATCAATGTGACTGGAGTGTTGTGACTTTGGAGAAAGTCCTTTCAACGGGCCAAAAAATGATGATCAGCAAGACATGGTTGATTAGTAGGAGATGTATTGAGGTCCCAGTGATACAACAACAACAAGGAAGATAACCATGGTGGGACCAACAAGAAGGTGACTAAAATTTGGAATGTAATGATGTGTATGGAAAATTGATAGATGGTGATAGGACGCTTGGTAATTCACATCCTTGTTGCAGATTACAAATGGTGATGAGGATATCATTGGGAGGACACTAGCACATTGGAAAGAGTCATGCTTGAGTCTCATCGACAAAACGATGGACAGAGTGTAAGGTGAACATTGGCGAGAAGCAAGTGTATCAGGGGAAGATGATTTCAGGTCTCTCTAATAGGATGATGAAATGAAGATATGGGGATCACTTGAGATGAATAGTTGAGATGAATGGTCAATGATGGTAGATGGCGAATGAGATCACAAAACTTGGAAAAATGATATTAGGCATATTCCACATTGTTGTTGTGGAATACATGTTCATTGGTCAATGATTAGAAGCTACTGATAGCAAGGTAACTACATGGTGGTACTATGACACATGAGTGAAGAATGACTAGGCTGACATGCAGGAAGGTGATGATATTGTAGACATGAAAAATGTACTTATTAACACTACACATTTGATCCTAACTACTAACACCGTTTCATCCTAAATCATCCCTCAGTCTAATTGTTTAATTAGATACCCTTATGTGATTAAATTCATCAAATCACCCTCTTTTAATTAAATAAATCATCTTATTTGATTAAGTCATTCCATTTCGTTAATTAAATCAATCAACCTGATCTAATTATTTCTATGTAATTAAATAATTCATTTTATTTTATTAAATCTCTAAATTCATCATATTAAATTAAATTAAATTAATATTTATTTAATTTAATCTAACTTTCACCTTCTCTAGTTAAATAAATCAAAAATATTTATTTAACTATCTCTAAATCCTTTTCTTCTCATATTTGATTTAAATAAACCCATAAATCTAAATCAATATGTCACATCATTTTAATCCTCATTAAATTAATTAACCCTTAATTAATTTAATCCTAATGCAAGTCCCATCCTCTAGCTTTTCCCACTTGCACAAATAAATCATTTAATTGATTTATTAAATCTTCATTTTCATTCAACAAGGCATCTTTGGGGAATATTCCTTCAATTTGAATTCTCCCTCTCAAGTTGACTTGTCCCTTCCAACATAGCATTAATTCTCCTCTTACATGTCCCCCACTTGGCATTTAAGACCCCTTTTTTTCCCTCCAGTAATCCAAATTTGGAATTTGAAAAGGCCACCTAATGTCATTTATTGGCACATTCACCAAAACTTGCACATCCTTCATCCATTCACATGTTGAGAAGTGGCATCTTGCCATTGGTAGATTCTTAGTCCTAAATTGCTCTCTTTTGGGTGTTCTTCCATCTCAACATTCTATAAATAAGAGGTCTTATTCCTCATTTCATCATCCACAATTTGAGCAAAGTTGCTATACCCAAATCCATAACAATTTATCATCAAATTCATCCAAGCATAGTTAGGCTTTTTGTAGATTTTCAACATGAAGCTCCATTGAAGTCATCACTACAAGCATTCATCCTTCATCAATTATCTTCTTCACATCATTGGATTTTGGAAAGGGCCAATTTTCACATCAAATTGGCACCAATTCCCCCACGGGGTCAAGAGTTTGCATTGCTTTCAATAGGATTTAGCTTACTTTCTTGTTCTTTCATTTTATTCTTGTTTTCTTTCTTATTTTGAGCTTTGCTAATGGATTCCATGGGGAATCCTTGTTCTTACTTGCATATGATCTTCTAATGTGTTCCTTTATTGTGTTTTGCAGGTATTTGGATTGGGGTTCTACATTTGGCGCTAGAGGGAGGGTACTCTTGAAAATCTAATCATGTTTTTGCACTAAATTTTGTGTTTTCTTTGTTGTTTTTACACCTACAAAAAAATCCACCTCTGGAAGCTTAGCATCGCTATTTAGCACCACTGAGAACTCAACGTCGCTATACAACACCGCTGAAAACTTCAAACTCCAATGCCCCATGTTTCCTGCCTAGAATTCAAATTTTCAAAAAGCACCGTTGAATCTTTCCGACTCCCAGAAATCTTTTTAAATTCCAAACTACACCGCTGACCTGAACAATGACACCTGCATGCTCACTAGTTTGGCTACAAAGCAACACTGACTGGTAAGCATCGCTATACAACACCATTGGAGGGAAGTAGAAAGTAAAAAATTATTTATGACATGAGCTTTTTATCAAATTCTGGTTAGTTGGTCTATTTTATGCTTTCTTGACCTCTGTTTTTGCAGAACCTAATTGATTTTCTTGTATGTTGGATTGATCAAAGGTGAAGAGGAAAAGAAGCATGATGACCTCATTTCATGGTACCAAATTTTTTTGAACACTCTAGTGTTTTTTTAACACTCTTAGAAGATTCACTAATCCTCTTGAAGAAATTTTGTTATCTTCCATGCTTAGGGACTTACTAGTTTTCATTTTGGGCTCTAAAAACAACTCTTTAAATTCTTGTTACAAAAGGTCTTAAAAGGAACATTAGGACTCAAACTTACTAGAGTTTGTTTCAGATTTAATAAATGAACAAGCAAAATTGTCACACTTATTTTGGTGCTTAAAAAGAAGTCATTATTGCTTGTGGGATTAAAAAGAACATGTGCTACTTTTTTTTGTGATTGCTTACTCAAATTAACACCAATGAAAATACGTATGTGCTTCTCTCATGCCTCACGGTGATCTTGAGAATCAAAATGATTTTTGGTGATCTTAGGTTGGGATAAAGTAGTTGCCTCCACACTTCATTTTGGGCTATAAAATTGAACAACAAATTGTGCGAGTGTGAGTGGGAATATTGCATGTGTTCTCCCTTTGTTTCTAAACAAAGGTTGATCAAACTATGAATATGTTCGCTTACTATTGTTTATCTTAGAGGGCCTGCCTTGTGGGACAAAGTACTCACCCAAGGGAACAACCCAACTGGTAACACTCTAAAGCCAAGAATATTTCTAGCTAGGATATAAAAGTGGGTACTAGAACAAAGGCTAGTATCATGCAGTTGGCTCTGATGAGAAGGGAAGCAATGGTCTCTCACCACATTGGGTCAGCTCCTACGAATAGAAAGAACAAATTAAAACCCTTGTTGTAGAAAGGCCAAAATCCCTATCTATTTGTTGGTGCAAGAACAGTCATTTTGAAGTCACCCCACACTTTTACGGTTTTTAGTAGAAATGGAAAGTATACCATGGGAGATTCATGGGTACTTATGCTTGGTTTCCCTGAAAGAAGTGTTGAGTCATGGAGGGGAGCTAGTGAGGTCAAGCATCTAACCATTCGCTAAAAATAAGCATAGCTGGACTTGTCCAAGTGGGGACTCAACAAATATAGTCTTTCATATCCATAGGATTGTGCTTGTTCTTGGTTACAAAAAACTTTTCTTGTTTGAAAACATTTGGAAAAAAACATTTAACATTGTCATCAAAACTTCAAACCCTTTAGGAAGCAAATACAATTGACCAAATTCATGTATTATTGCTTACCCTTGGAGTTTTTATCCTTAGAGGTTTCTAAACACTTGGATTATATCTCAATTTTCTTGTTAAAGTTAACAATAGGTAACCCTTGCCTTGATTTCATCAAAGTTTCACATGATATATTTTGTGGAATGAGAAGAAGTTAAGACATTGGACATCTAGTTTGAAAACCTAATTGAAGAAAGTGTTTGTGGTAAAACAAAGTCATTAAGAAAAGACTAAAAACAATTGTACCCCACACATGTGTCCCCAATGATTTCACGCAAGATCAAGATCAAGAAACCAAAGTTAAAAGCTCTTAGTCCAAAAAACTAGCAAAAGCATCTCTCAACACTATATGAATTTAGACGAAGACTGCTTTTTAACTTCTATTGAAAGCCTCAAGGAACAATCCCAGATTGTACTCATTTTAGTATTGTCAGAATCCCAATCTTTTCTATGAATTTGAACACCTTGTTTAGAGAAAAGCATGTTCTTCAAAACCGAGGTCTAGTAAACAAGTGTCTTTTTAGGTAAACCTAGGATCAAAATCAAACCTTCATCCATCCTTGAATATCAAACCAAAATCATCTCACCATCATCTTTTGAAAAATATTGAAATTATCCTCCATGCTAGGCTTTTTGGAAAAAATCAAAATCATCAAATCCTTGAAATCTTTGAATCAAGACATCAAATCATCTTTGGCTAGGTATGTGTAGATGCATCCTTTTTCATATTCTTAGTCAAATTATCAAACCATCTTGTTTAGATAGGTATATGTAGATGCATCCTTCTTCATATGCTTGGCTAAATTATCATCTTGTTTGAATAGGTTTGGGTAGATGCATCCTTCTCCCTACACATATTCAAATTATCATCCTTTGAGAAAATCTACCCCCCAGATAATCATCCAACATCTTAGGGTCTATTTGTTCATAAATCCAAAAACAAAGCAAACCAAAAATCAAATCAAGGTCAATTCAAAATCCAAAACAAATCCAAAAGGTCCTAAAAATTATAGCATCCCCTAAATATTTCTCAAAAGTTCAAACATCCACATCATCCATCTTTTACATCATCCCCATAATATCACCTTTGGTCCTTAAAAACATCCTAAATTTTCTCTTTTGTATCTAAAAGTTACATCAATCCAAAGAATTAGAGATTCATCTCCCACGTTCTTGAAAATTGATCCCTATTTTATGGTGCAAACTAGATCTCAACATAAGAGGAACATGGAAACCAACAAAGAAACATCTACAACAAGCGACCTAATTCAAACAAATTCTGAAGCAAATCCCATTGGATCAAGTAATCCTTTGAATTTTTTTTTGTCATCATCACAAAATCAACAAGAGGAAGGTCAAATGGAGTATCTTACCAATAATCCCTTTGGAATGTCACACGAGGAAATCACTGAAATGATTCAAAATCTAGAGAACCATAAGATTATCAATATCATAATGAGACTCAACCCTTCACTATACATGCTTGAATTAGCAAAACAATGGGCTAAACTCCCCTCTGATTTCGACATGAGCACTATAGTGGAGCCATGTTTTGGGTGCATGCCCCAAATATCATCTACCATCCCCATCTCATCTACACCCTCATTTCAAAACATCCCCCAAATCACATCATCTATTGCTCCAATGCAACCCATTGTTAATAAGGGAAGTGCATTTATCAGTGCATTACAAACACATCCCCTTGTAAAAAATCAATATTTGGACGCAAATACCATATTGGGGAAATCCACACCTCAAAACCCATCACATCCATATGTCCCCTTCAACTTTCATGACCCACATGATCCATCATCATCATTCCGCGCAACACCCCAAACTTCTCTCCCCATAACCTTGCAAGGAGAGAATGATATATTTGGACTAGGGGGCATCTTTGGCACTACATCTATATCATTCCCCTAGGGGAGTTTTCCACTTACACTTCCACCAGTTCCACCATTGTCATTAATATCCACATCACCTCTTGGTTTAGGAATGCCCTGTTTACCAAACATCAATCAACAAAATCAGATCAACCCACTGAGCATCAACCAAAGTACCATATCAAATCCTCAAAGCTGGTAATTGATATCACAACAATAGATGGAAACCACCCCCCTAACATCTCAAAACATGGTCTCTCAAGGACCAAACACATTGATCACATTATCTACCACTCAAATACCAACCATCAACACAATGGTGCCTCTCATCACCAAAACAAGCACCATTCCAAATCCACCACCACCACCACCACCACCACCAATCTCAAAAACATCAAGCCAATAAAGCATTATGTTGCAAGCTGCTCAGCAAGATACCTATCAAAAGGCACTTGAACAAGTAGAAAAACAACAAGCCGTGCAACTAGCTACTTAGCAAGCCGTTCAAGCCGCTCAAGCCACGCAAGATGCTCAGGCCGCACAAGCTGCTCAAGCTGCCCAAGTCGCACTACAAGCACCACAAGTAGCATAGGATGCACAAGCCCAAGCCTTATTACAACAACAACAACAAGCCACTCAAGCAGTGTAAGTTGCACAAGCCATACAAGCTACATAGATTGCACAAGTTTCCCAACAAGCTGCATAGGAACAAGCACAAGCTCATGCTCAAGCCCAAGCACAAGAACAATCCCAAGCACAAGCACAAGCACAAGCTCAAGCACAAGTGCAAGTGAAAGCACAAGCACAATATCTTGCACAACAACATGCAACCCAACAACAAATATATCAGCAAGCACTAAAACAATACCCCAAACAATAGGAAGCAGCCCAACAAGTAGCACAACAACAAACATTGTTGGTGCAACAATAAGTGCAACAACAATCTTAGCAATAGGCACTCTTAGTGCAATGACAATAGGACCAAAAACAAGTGTTGTTATTACAACAACAATAGCAAGCATACCTAGCATAGCAGAATGCACAAACACCATCCACCAACATACCAACCAACCTACCCATCCTGCCAACAACCAAACCACTTCAAAACACTTTCATCCCACCCTTTGATCCATAAAATGATATCGTAACACAAATCAAGTTGCTTGACCTTCAATTAGGGTGAATAAAAAAAAAACCTAGCAACTTGTGCCCTTATCCATTCGATTGGAGTCTTGTAATGAAGCCATTCCCGAAGGGATTTAAGATCCATAAATTTCATAAATATCGTGGGATAGGAAACCCTAAAGATCACATCAGGGAATTCTAGGTTCATTGCATAGAATTCATGTATGATGATACCTAACTGATGTAGCTATTTCCTAGAAGTTTGGTAGGCCACACCATGGAATGGTTGTCTCGCCTTCCTCTTGGCATAAAAAAATTCCAAGAAATAATAGACAAATTCATCTAAAAATATGCATTCAATATCACAATGGATGTTAGTTTGGAGGAATTATCAGCTTTGAAACAATGTAAGAATGAATCATTCACTTCATTCTTACAATGATGGTGAACCAAGGCCAATTGGAGCAAGTGGGTCATGCCTAAAGAACAAGTTGGCACTATCATATCCAACCTCAACAGAGCCTTGGAATTTCACCTCAAAGTGCAAGGCATCACCACATATGATCAATTGATCTCCAAGGCCCTCAAAATTGAACAAGCCCTTGCTACACAACCAACGACACAAACATATCATGATCAACAAAGCAACCGTCCATCTTCAAGCTATAATGAAAAACCTTGCATATGGGCAAGAAACAAAAATATTACCAACGATGGTGTCATCGACACCAAAGTTGTCATAAGTGCCCCTCGACAAAGCACATCCGCATTGCAACAACAACCCCAAAACCACCATCAAAACAATCATCAAGCTAACACAACACAACAACCAAACAATCAAGCGATCAACAACATCAATGATCAAAGGGGATCGCCCTAGTGAAACAAGAACTCCCCCAAGTGGAAGTACATTGCCCTTGGGGAACCACTCAAGGTCATCATGAAGAAATTGATAAATGAAAACCTCATCAAAGCCCCCACCTACAAGAATTATCAAGAACTATATGTGAAACCATTGTAGTACAACAAAAACCAGCTTTGTGAGTTTCACAAAATCAAAGGGCACACCACCAACAATTGCATGAGATTAAAGAACCTATTCCAAGACCTCATTGATCAAAGAATCATAAATTTGGAACAACCAACAGGAAACTAGAACCTCAAAATATACACAAATCCAATGCCAAACCATAACAATAAAGGCAACAATAACAACGACAAGGGGAAGGGAATATTCAAAAGTGTCAATCATGTATATGACCATGCCATTGCATCCATGGATGAGTATTGTGCCACTATCACTATCAAAGGAGCCCATGCTGATTGTGGAGTCACCGCAAGAGGTGGGAAAATTACCATTGCAGGGTCATCCTAGCCAAATAGAGCACTCACACCCAACCCCAGATCTATTCCCAATGGTTAAAACATCCTTGACTAGCTGAAAAGAACCCCAGTGCAAATCTCCATCATGGAGTTGCTAAAAATTTCATTTTCCCACAAGAAAATTCTTGAAGAAGCATTGGCTTCATCCACCATCCCTGTAGATCTTGATGGAGAACAATTCCAAGCTATGGTTGGAAACATCACCACTTTGAATCTCCTTACATTTTCCAATCAGGTATTTCCAGCTCAACCATCTCACAACCGTGCACTGCATTTAGAGGTCCTAGTGCATAAAAATAAAGTCAAGCGAGTCTTGGTGGATGGAGGTGTAGGCTTGAATATTTGTTCCATCAAGCTCATTAAGAACTTGAAAATATTAGAGGATTCCATTGAAAAAGGAAAAGGTATTACAATTAGAGCATATGATGATCAAGAAAGAGTGTCCCAAGGCACAATTCAACTCCCTATTCAAGTAGGACCAACTATCATGGAAACCACCTGTCAGGTCTTGGACCTTGACTTGCCTTATAACATTCTCCCGAGACGTCCATGGATCCATGCAATGCGAGAAATAGCATCAAACTTCCATCAATGTGTCAAATTCACATATGAAGGTCAAGAGGTCACCATCCATGGAGATCCTAAACCATTCTCTTATTGTAAGAACCTAGAGGAAAAATACTACAAGATCCCTCAAGTGCCTAAAAATGATGAAGGCCCATCAACACCATACATTGACCCAACCACTCTCACCTCCACTTCTGTGATAGAGACACCTACCACTCCTACCATCCCAACCATCTCTGATATCAAGGTCATCATCTAGGATAATGATTGTGGAAACTACACAATTCCCAAAAACACCTTCGTGGTAGGAGAGTTACCACAATCTCCCATATCAAGAGGAAGACTGCAATCGATTGAAGCCTCTACATCCCAAATACCCAATGAAGGATATTCCAACTTCAGAAGTTGGGGAGATCTCGGTTGAGAAGTCATAGAGGAAGATCCATCCTATTTCTTGTACCAAGACAACAAACTAGTAGCTGATCTACCAATGGATGATAGCAGCAAAGGTTTACAAATGATGCTCGCAATGGGCTATGACAAAAGCCAAAAATTGGGAAAAAATGACAATGGGATCCTAATACCCATCATTCTGGAGACATGAATAAGAAATCTTGGCCTTAGATGTACCCCTCCAAGTATAACCATACGTAGCTGAAATCCCCTAGTTAGGAAAGTCAAAACTCCTCAGCAATCGACAACTGCCCTACAATTGCCTGTATCTACTGGCCTACCCTTAGAAAACTTTACATTTGACATAATCGGCATCTGTAGTAGTAGTGATGATGAGGATCACATAACCAACCTACCTAGACTCTTTGAGGACACCACCCTTCTTATGATTAGCACCTTGTCCTTTGAGTCAGACGATCAAGACCATGAAATCTGTACTTAGTATATCCCCAACTCATCGACCATGACCAACAAGGACCACCGGTTCTTGACACATTTGAGAATGATGAAACACTCTCAGAATTCATGGGACCGCAAGACAATATTCCATGTGGGGATCACAAAGTGAGATTCATCTTCGAGCTAGATACATAGGCCTATTATGGGGAAATGATTGAATCCCTTAGTCGCAAAAGTGATAAATTTAGAATAATATCTATGTCCTTGAGTGAAAACCACATTGTGGCACTCCTACCCGAAAAAAGTAAAAACAAAGAATGCATCCAATGGTGAAAACCTCTATGAGTCACCCAAGGATGGGGGATTCAATCTTCCACTTAGAGCACTCCACCAAGAAAATTCAACGGTCCTAGCAGAAAAATGCAATCTAGTTAATCTAGGAACAAAGGAGACACCAAACATCACCTTCTATGCATAATCATTGTTGACAAAAGAACATGAGCTCCTAGCTACCTTTTTGAGAGAACGTAAAGTTAACTTCACATGGAGCTATGTAGATATGCCCGGGCTTGATCTATAAATTATGGTACATCACCTAGCAGTATATCCTGAAGCAAAACCTATGAGACAAAAACTCAAGAAAATGCATCCACAGATTGCTTTATTGGTCAAATTGGAACTAAAGAAACTACTTGATGCAGGATTTATTCAACCAATTGACTATCTAGAATGGATCTCTAATCTAGTACCTGTCTCAAAGCCTGATGGGGGCATTTGAATCTGCATAGACTTCAAGGACCTAAATAAGGCATTCCCAAAGGATGATTTCCTGCTATGTAATATTGACATGATAATGGACATGACAATAGGGTACAAAATGCTTTCTTTGATGGATAGTTTCTCAGGATACAACCGGATAATGATTGTTAAAGAAGACCAACAAAAAAATGACATTCACTTGTCGATGGGGATCTATTGCTGCAATATGATTCCATTCAGATTGAAGAATGCAGGAGCAACATACCAAAGAGCCATGACATTAATCTTCCACAACATGATCCACAAGATGGTTGAAGATTATGTTGATGACATACTATCCAAAACTAGAAAAAGGAGGGATCACATAGCAACCCTAAGTGTTATCCTCGACAGGCTGGAGGAGTACAAAGTCTGCCTAAACCCAAAGAAGTGTGTCTTTGATGTACAATCAGGGAAGCTACTGGGTTACATAGTATCAATGAGAGGCATAGAAATAGATCCAACAAAAGTAAAGGAAATCTTTGAAATGGAGGCACCTAAAACATTGAAACAACTTAGAGGTCTACAAGGTAGACTTCAATCAATTCGTCGGTTCATTGCACAACTAGCAGATAAGCAGAACCCATACTCTCACCTACTCTACAAGGGGGTAGCGTACAAATGGGATGATAAATGTGAGGAAACATTCAACAAAATCAAGGAATATTTGCTAACACCACTAGTTCTCATGCCACTGATCCCAGGAAAACCTCTCATCCTTTATATATCAACAACAACAGCAGCTCTAAGTGCTCTTTTGGCTCAACATGATGAAAACAACACAGAAAGGGCCATTTACTACATCAGTCATACAATGGTCGAGAATGAGTTAAATTACTCATTTATTTAAAAAATTTGTCTCGCAGTAGTGTTTGCATCTCAAAAATTTAGACACTACATGTTGACTCACAAAATAAAACTCATCGCCAAAATCGACCCTCTCAAGTACCTATTGCCAAAAGCAATGCTCATGAGAATAATGGCTAAATGGGTAATGATATTATCAGAGTATGACATCGAATATGTGGAGTGAAAAACAATCAACAATCAAGTCATCATAGATCAGCTTGTGGAAGCACCCATCTACTTAGAGAATCCACTAATATCAGAGTTTCCAGATGAATCAATTTTCAACCTCAACATAGCTGACCATTGGAAACTCTATTTTGATGGCTCATACACACAACATGGATCCAGAGCTGGCGTCTTCTTTATCACTCCATAAGGAGACTATATATTGAGATCTTACAAACTGACATTCCCTTGCACTAACAACATTGATGAATACAAGGCCTTAGCCATAGGTCTCATAATAGCAATGTAGTGGCATATCATGGCCCTCAAGGTTTACGAAGAATCCCAACTTATAATAAACCAAGTGAATGATGAATATCAGACAAAAGATGATAAGCAAACCCCATATAAGAAGTTGGTAGAAAATCTTAAAGAATCATTCATTGACATCACATTTGAGTAAATTCCACAAGAAAACAACAGAGTAGAAGATGCCATGGCTACTATTGGATTCCTACGGGACATTCCTCACAATGTCATAAAACATGAATTCTTGGTAGAGCAGCTTCTCACAATGGCATTCAAAGTTCTAGAGTTAGAATTCATGTGTGAAATTGTTGGTCCCGGTGATCCTTGGTACCATACTGACACCTACCTACAAATAGAAGTCCTTCCCGCTAACCTACCATCAACCTTAAAACGAACCTTTGTCAAAAAGGCATCTCAATTCGTCATCCTAGGAGACACCCTGTATCGTAGGAGCATAGAAGGAATCTTATTATGCTGCCTAAATGTTGAGGAGGAATTGACTACCTTAATTGAGGTGCATAATGGTATTTGTGGTTCACACTTGAGTGGAATGACCCTGGCCAAGAAATTGCTGAGGATGGGGTATTATTGGCCTACAATGGAAAGAGAGGCACATGACTATGCTAAAAGGTGCCTACAATGCTAGTAGCATAGGGACCTCATCCATGCTCCAGCTCAAGACCTACATCCTATTTGTAAGAATTGGCTATGAAGGTAGCCACCCAAGATCTAGAGGCCTAATAGAAAGCACAAAAGACAGAAAATAATATGACAAGAATAAACTGTATTCCTATCAATGATATAAGATAATGGTTCAAATGTACATAGGAGACCCCTTGGTTATATAGCCAAGGTGAGAACATAGAAGGGAATAATATTATGACAAGTGTCATAATCTTATGGCATGAGACAACAATGAAAAATTATCACTCCACCTAAAGTGGAAAGGTGATAATGTGATAATCACCACAAAAGGTGGAGAGATGATCACATGATGTGTCCACAAAAGGTGGAAGTGATGTGGTAATGACATGTCAAGTCCACCAAAAGTGGAAATTCTCCAACAACCTCCTATGTGGTCCCTAAGTAAACTTAACTAAGGTGTAATAATGACCTAGGACAAGGTACACGACATTTAATTACACCAACACCCCCCCTTAAGTGCAACTTAGGGAGAATGTACACATATGCACACAATGCAAGATGGGTCCCGGCTACGAGGCCATGCCAGGTACCCATGTACACACAATGCAATCTCTCATAAAGCAGAGAAAGATAGAAAAACCCAGTGGGAAAAAACTACCCCCCAAAAGAGAGATACAAAAAGCTATGAACATAGCATGAGAAGGATAAAACCCCATGTGAGGAAAAAGTCCCCCCCATACAAGAGAAGAAGAGAGACAAGGTAGCCCCCCCTCAATGTACAATGATCACCCATGGAAGATGCTAGAGAAGGAATGAAGAAGCTACTCCAAAACTGTTGAACAATGTTCCTCCCCTTGGGAAGAAACAATAACAGAGGTGCATGAATGAAGTCTCCCCAATCCACAAGTGAAGAAGGAAGAACCCTCAGAATATAAGAAGTCTCTGAAATCTGCTCAAAGTTCCCTATGTTGATGCTGAAAGATGCCTTCCCCAAACCATGTGAAGCTGCAATGTAGTCACCTCCTGGAATCTATGAGAAACCCTTTGCAACAACACTCTCATCTGAGGAAAAAGAAAACTCAAGATCTAGCAAGGATGAAGGTAGAACATACTCCAAAGACGATGTCTCCTCAAAAGAGAAAGTGGCTTTCTCCAACTGTTGTAAAGATGCATCCACAATCACATCAACCTTGAAAGACTGATCATGTAGAGGAGGGTTAGAGTGTTCCATCGCAACAACTAAAGAAGAATCACCTTTATCAAAGAGAAGATGTAAGTAATCATATGCATCTCCCAAGTCTGCAATGTAGGACTCCACAAACAAACTGCCAATGTTTGTCAAGTAGTCATCCCATGAAGTTGTTGCTGGAAGACAAGGTATACACTGTTGCACTGAATCACAAGGCACTGAAACTGTCAGAACATAAGTATCATTAGGTACATCAGTCAATATAGGAGAGGGAGTATCAAAAATAGGTTCAAGAATCTCAGGAGTAGAGAGCACTCCAAGATT
>VDFB02353493.1:23635557-23804598 GCA_007258455.2 Sequoia sempervirens | reverse complement strand
TTTGATTTAAATAAACCCATAAATCTAAATCAATATGTCACATCATTTTAATCCTCATTAAATTAATTAAACCTTAATTAATTTAATCCTAATGCAAGTCCCATCCTCTAGCTTTTCCCACTTGCACAAATAAATCATTTAATTCATTTATTAAATCTTCATTTTCATTCAACAAGGCATCTTTGGGGAATATTCCTTCAATTTGAATTCTCCCTCTCAAGTTGACTTGTCCCTTCCAACATAGCATTAATTCTCCTCTTACATGTGCCCCACTTGGCATTTAAGACCCCTTCTTTTCCCTCTAGCAAGCCAAATTTGGAATTTGAAAAGGCCACCTAATGTCATTTATTGGAACATTCACCAAAACTTGCACATCCTTCATCCATTCACATGTTGAGAAGTGGCATCTTGCCATTGGTAGATTCTTAGTCCTACATTGCTCTCTTTTGGGCGTTCTTCCATCTCAACATTCTATAAATAAGAGGTCTTATTCCTCATTTCATCATCTACAATTTGAGCAAAGTTACTATACCCAAATCCATAGCAATTTATCATCAAATTCATCCAAGCATAGTTAGGATTTTTGCAGATTTTCAACATGGAGCTCCATTGAAGTCATCACCACAAGCATTCATCCTTCATCAATTATCTTCTTCACATCATTGGATTTTGGAAAGGGCCAATTTTCACATCAAATTGGCACCAATTCCCCCATGGGGTCAAGAGTTTGCATTGCTTTCAATAGGATTTAGCTTACTTTCTTGTTCTTTCATTTTTTTCTTGTTTTATTTCCTATTTTGAGCTTTGCTAATGGATTCCATGGGGAATCCTTGTTCTTACTTGCATATGATCTTCTAATGTGTTCCTTTATTGTGTTTTGCAGGTATTTGGATTGGGGTTCTACATTTGGCGCTAGAGGGAGGGTACTCTTGAAAATCTAATCATGTTTTTGCACTAAATTTCATGTTTCTTTGTTGTTTTACACCTACCAAAACTCCACTGAAACTCGGGGCCGCTGCTGATGAAGCACCATCGAGAACTCAACGCCGCTATACAACACTGGCTGTGTAAACTTCAAACCTAATGTCTCTATAAGCTTCCGGCTTAGAATTAAATTTTCAAAAGCATCACAAATCTTCCTCAAATCTTTTAAATTCTTAAATCACACCTTATCAATTTTAACAAAGAATACCGTGATGCTCACTAGTTTGGCTACAAAGCAACACTGACTGGTAAGCATCGCTATACAACACCATTGGAGGGAAGTAGAAAGTAAAAAATTATTTATGACATGAGCTTTTTATCAAATTCTGGTTAGTTGGTCTATTTTATGCTTTCTTGACCTCTGTTTTTGCAGAACCTAATTGATTTTCTTGTATGTTGGATTGATCAAAGGTGAAGAGGAAAAGAAGCATGATGACCTCATTTCATGGTACCAAATTTTTTTGAACACTCTAGTGTTTTTTTAACACTCTTAGAAGATTCACTAATCCTCTTGAAGAAATTTTGTTATCTTCCATGCTTAGGGACTTACTAGTTTTCATTTTGGGCTCTAAAAACAACTCTTTAAATTCTTGTTACAAAAGGTCTTAAAAGGAACATTAGGACTCAAACTTACTAGAGTTTGTTTCAGATTTAATAAATGAACAAGCAA
Source organism: Sequoia sempervirens (assembly GCA_007258455.2). NCBI lineage: Eukaryota > Viridiplantae > Streptophyta > Pinopsida > Cupressales > Cupressaceae > Sequoia > Sequoia sempervirens. Next base: position 23,802,944 of record VDFB02353493.1, on the reverse strand, counting down.
AATTGTCACACTTATTTTGGTGCTTAAAAAGAAGTCATTATTGCTTGTGGGATTAAAAAGAACATGTGCTACTTTTTTTTGTGATTGCTTACTCAAATTAACACCAATGAAAATACGTATGTGCTTCTCTCATGCCTCACGGTGATCTTGAGAATCAAAATGATTTTTGGTGATCTTAGGTTGGGATAAAGTAGTTGCCTCCACACTTCATTTTGGGCTATAAAATTGAACAACAAATTGTGCGAGTGTGAGTGGGAATATTGCATGTGTTCTCCCTTTGTTTCTAAACAAAGGTTGATCAAACTATGAATATGTTCGCTTACTATTGTTTATCTTAGAGGGCCTGCCTTGTGGGACAAAGTACTCACCCAAGGGAACAACCCAACTGGTAACACTCTAAAGCCAAGAATATTTCTAGCTAGGATATAAAAGTGGGTACTAGAACAAAGGCTAGTATCATGCAGTTGGCTCTGATGAGAAGGGAAGCAATGGTCTCTCACCACATTGGGTCAGCTCCTACGAATAGAAAGAACAAATTAAAACCCTTGTTGTAGAAAGGCCAAAATCCCTATCTATTTGTTGGTGCAAGAACAGTCATTTTGAAGTCACCCCACACTTTTACGGTTTTTAGTAGAAATGGAAAGTATACCATGGGAGATTCATGGGTACTTATGCTTGGTTTCCCTGAAAGAAGTGTTGAGTCATGGAGGGGAGCTAGTGAGGTCAAGCATCTAACCATTCGCTAAAAATAAGCATAGCTGGACTTGTCCAAGTGGGGACTCAACAAATATAGTCTTTCATATCCATAGGATTGTGCTTGTTCTTGGTTACAAAAAACTTTTCTTGTTTGAAAACATTTGGAAAAAAACATTTAACATTGTCATCAAAACTTCAAACCCTTTAGGAAGCAAATACAATTGACCAAATTCATGTATTATTGCTTACCCTTGGAGTTTTTATCCTTAGAGGTTTCTAAACACTTGGATTATATCTCAATTTTCTTGTTAAAGTTAACAATAGGTAACCCTTGCCTTGATTTCATCAAAGTTTCACATGATATATTTTGTGGAATGAGAAGAAGTTAAGACATTGGACATCTAGTTTGAAAACCTAATTGAAGAAAGTGTTTGTGGTAAAACAAAGTCATTAAGAAAAGACTAAAAACAATTGTACCCCACACATGTGTCCCCAATGATTTCACGCAAGATCAAGATCAAGAAACCAAAGTTAAAAGCTCTTAGTCCAAAAAACTAGCAAAAGCATCTCTCAACACTATATGAATTTAGACGAAGACTGCTTTTTAACTTCTATTGAAAGCCTCAAGGAACAATCCCAGATTGTACTCATTTTAGTATTGTCAGAATCCCAATCTTTTCTATGAATTTGAACACCTTGTTTAGAGAAAAGCATGTTCTTCAAAACCGAGGTCTAGTAAACAAGTGTCTTTTTAGGTAAACCTAGGATCAAAATCAAACCTTCATCCATCCTTGAATATCAAACCAAAATCATCTCACCATCATCTTTTGAAAAATATTGAAATTATCCTCCATGCTAGGCTTTTTGGAAAAAATCAAAATCATCAAATCCTTGAAATCTTTGAATCAAGACATCAAATCATCTTTGGCTAGGTATGTGTAGATGCATCCTTTTTCATATTCTTAGTCAAATTATCAAACCATCTTGTTTAGATAGGTATATGTAGATGCATCCTTCTTCATATGCTTGGCTAAATTATCATCTTGTTTGAATAGGTTTGGGTAGATGCATCCTTCTCCCTACACATATTCAAATTATCATCCTTTGAGAAAATCTACCCCCCAGATAATCATCCAACATCTTAGGGTCTATTTGTTCATAAATCCAAAAACAAAGCAAACCAAAAATCAAATCAAGGTCAATTCAAAATCCAAAACAAATCCAAAAGGTCCTAAAAATTATAGCATCCCCTAAATATTTCTCAAAAGTTCAAACATCCACATCATCCATCTTTTACATCATCCCCATAATATCACCTTTGGTCCTTAAAAACATCCTAAATTTTCTCTTTTGTATCTAAAAGTTACATCAATCCAAAGAATTAGAGATTCATCTCCCACGTTCTTGAAAATTGATCCCTATTTTATGGTGCAAACTAGATCTCAACATAAGAGGAACATGGAAACCAACAAAGAAACATCTACAACAAGCGACCTAATTCAAACAAATTCTGAAGCAAATCCCATTGGATCAAGTAATCCTTTGAATTTTTTTTTGTCATCATCACAAAATCAACAAGAGGAAGGTCAAATGGAGTATCTTACCAATAATCCCTTTGGAATGTCACACGAGGAAATCACTGAAATGATTCAAAATCTAGAGAACCATAAGATTATCAATATCATAATGAGACTCAACCCTTCACTATACATGCTTGAATTAGCAAAACAATGGGCTAAACTCCCCTCTGATTTCGACATGAGCACTATAGTGGAGCCATGTTTTGGGTGCATGCCCCAAATATCATCTACCATCCCCATCTCATCTACACCCTCATTTCAAAACATCCCCCAAATCACATCATCTATTGCTCCAATGCAACCCATTGTTAATAAGGGAAGTGCATTTATCAGTGCATTACAAACACATCCCCTTGTAAAAAATCAATATTTGGACGCAAATACCATATTGGGGAAATCCACACCTCAAAACCCATCACATCCATATGTCCCCTTCAACTTTCATGACCCACATGATCCATCATCATCATTCCGCGCAACACCCCAAACTTCTCTCCCCATAACCTTGCAAGGAGAGAATGATATATTTGGACTAGGGGGCATCTTTGGCACTACATCTATATCATTCCCCTAGGGGAGTTTTCCACTTACACTTCCACCAGTTCCACCATTGTCATTAATATCCACATCACCTCTTGGTTTAGGAATGCCCTGTTTACCAAACATCAATCAACAAAATCAGATCAACCCACTGAGCATCAACCAAAGTACCATATCAAATCCTCAAAGCTGGTAATTGATATCACAACAATAGATGGAAACCACCCCCCTAACATCTCAAAACATGGTCTCTCAAGGACCAAACACATTGATCACATTATCTACCACTCAAATACCAACCATCAACACAATGGTGCCTCTCATCACCAAAACAAGCACCATTCCAAATCCACCACCACCACCACCACCACCACCAATCTCAAAAACATCAAGCCAATAAAGCATTATGTTGCAAGCTGCTCAGCAAGATACCTATCAAAAGGCACTTGAACAAGTAGAAAAACAACAAGCCGTGCAACTAGCTACTTAGCAAGCCGTTCAAGCCGCTCAAGCCACGCAAGATGCTCAGGCCGCACAAGCTGCTCAAGCTGCCCAAGTCGCACTACAAGCACCACAAGTAGCATAGGATGCACAAGCCCAAGCCTTATTACAACAACAACAACAAGCCACTCAAGCAGTGTAAGTTGCACAAGCCATACAAGCTACATAGATTGCACAAGTTTCCCAACAAGCTGCATAGGAACAAGCACAAGCTCATGCTCAAGCCCAAGCACAAGAACAATCCCAAGCACAAGCACAAGCACAAGCTCAAGCACAAGTGCAAGTGAAAGCACAAGCACAATATCTTGCACAACAACATGCAACCCAACAACAAATATATCAGCAAGCACTAAAACAATACCCCAAACAATAGGAAGCAGCCCAACAAGTAGCACAACAACAAACATTGTTGGTGCAACAATAAGTGCAACAACAATCTTAGCAATAGGCACTCTTAGTGCAATGACAATAGGACCAAAAACAAGTGTTGTTATTACAACAACAATAGCAAGCATACCTAGCATAGCAGAATGCACAAACACCATCCACCAACATACCAACCAACCTACCCATCCTGCCAACAACCAAACCACTTCAAAACACTTTCATCCCACCCTTTGATCCATAAAATGATATCGTAACACAAATCAAGTTGCTTGACCTTCAATTAGGGTGAATAAAAAAAAAACCTAGCAACTTGTGCCCTTATCCATTCGATTGGAGTCTTGTAATGAAGCCATTCCCGAAGGGATTTAAGATCCATAAATTTCATAAATATCGTGGGATAGGAAACCCTAAAGATCACATCAGGGAATTCTAGGTTCATTGCATAGAATTCATGTATGATGATACCTAACTGATGTAGCTATTTCCTAGAAGTTTGGTAGGCCACACCATGGAATGGTTGTCTCGCCTTCCTCTTGGCATAAAAAAATTCCAAGAAATAATAGACAAATTCATCTAAAAATATGCATTCAATATCACAATGGATGTTAGTTTGGAGGAATTATCAGCTTTGAAACAATGTAAGAATGAATCATTCACTTCATTCTTACAATGATGGTGAACCAAGGCCAATTGGAGCAAGTGGGTCATGCCTAAAGAACAAGTTGGCACTATCATATCCAACCTCAACAGAGCCTTGGAATTTCACCTCAAAGTGCAAGGCATCACCACATATGATCAATTGATCTCCAAGGCCCTCAAAATTGAACAAGCCCTTGCTACACAACCAACGACACAAACATATCATGATCAACAAAGCAACCGTCCATCTTCAAGCTATAATGAAAAACCTTGCATATGGGCAAGAAACAAAAATATTACCAACGATGGTGTCATCGACACCAAAGTTGTCATAAGTGCCCCTCGACAAAGCACATCCGCATTGCAACAACAACCCCAAAACCACCATCAAAACAATCATCAAGCTAACACAACACAACAACCAAACAATCAAGCGATCAACAACATCAATGATCAAAGGGGATCGCCCTAGTGAAACAAGAACTCCCCCAAGTGGAAGTACATTGCCCTTGGGGAACCACTCAAGGTCATCATGAAGAAATTGATAAATGAAAACCTCATCAAAGCCCCCACCTACAAGAATTATCAAGAACTATATGTGAAACCATTGTAGTACAACAAAAACCAGCTTTGTGAGTTTCACAAAATCAAAGGGCACACCACCAACAATTGCATGAGATTAAAGAACCTATTCCAAGACCTCATTGATCAAAGAATCATAAATTTGGAACAACCAACAGGAAACTAGAACCTCAAAATATACACAAATCCAATGCCAAACCATAACAATAAAGGCAACAATAACAACGACAAGGGGAAGGGAATATTCAAAAGTGTCAATCATGTATATGACCATGCCATTGCATCCATGGATGAGTATTGTGCCACTATCACTATCAAAGGAGCCCATGCTGATTGTGGAGTCACCGCAAGAGGTGGGAAAATTACCATTGCAGGGTCATCCTAGCCAAATAGAGCACTCACACCCAACCCCAGATCTATTCCCAATGGTTAAAACATCCTTGACTAGCTGAAAAGAACCCCAGTGCAAATCTCCATCATGGAGTTGCTAAAAATTTCATTTTCCCACAAGAAAATTCTTGAAGAAGCATTGGCTTCATCCACCATCCCTGTAGATCTTGATGGAGAACAATTCCAAGCTATGGTTGGAAACATCACCACTTTGAATCTCCTTACATTTTCCAATCAGGTATTTCCAGCTCAACCATCTCACAACCGTGCACTGCATTTAGAGGTCCTAGTGCATAAAAATAAAGTCAAGCGAGTCTTGGTGGATGGAGGTGTAGGCTTGAATATTTGTTCCATCAAGCTCATTAAGAACTTGAAAATATTAGAGGATTCCATTGAAAAAGGAAAAGGTATTACAATTAGAGCATATGATGATCAAGAAAGAGTGTCCCAAGGCACAATTCAACTCCCTATTCAAGTAGGACCAACTATCATGGAAACCACCTGTCAGGTCTTGGACCTTGACTTGCCTTATAACATTCTCCCGAGACGTCCATGGATCCATGCAATGCGAGAAATAGCATCAAACTTCCATCAATGTGTCAAATTCACATATGAAGGTCAAGAGGTCACCATCCATGGAGATCCTAAACCATTCTCTTATTGTAAGAACCTAGAGGAAAAATACTACAAGATCCCTCAAGTGCCTAAAAATGATGAAGGCCCATCAACACCATACATTGACCCAACCACTCTCACCTCCACTTCTGTGATAGAGACACCTACCACTCCTACCATCCCAACCATCTCTGATATCAAGGTCATCATCTAGGATAATGATTGTGGAAACTACACAATTCCCAAAAACACCTTCGTGGTAGGAGAGTTACCACAATCTCCCATATCAAGAGGAAGACTGCAATCGATTGAAGCCTCTACATCCCAAATACCCAATGAAGGATATTCCAACTTCAGAAGTTGGGGAGATCTCGGTTGAGAAGTCATAGAGGAAGATCCATCCTATTTCTTGTACCAAGACAACAAACTAGTAGCTGATCTACCAATGGATGATAGCAGCAAAGGTTTACAAATGATGCTCGCAATGGGCTATGACAAAAGCCAAAAATTGGGAAAAAATGACAATGGGATCCTAATACCCATCATTCTGGAGACATGAATAAGAAATCTTGGCCTTAGATGTACCCCTCCAAGTATAACCATACGTAGCTGAAATCCCCTAGTTAGGAAAGTCAAAACTCCTCAGCAATCGACAACTGCCCTACAATTGCCTGTATCTACTGGCCTACCCTTAGAAAACTTTACATTTGACATAATCGGCATCTGTAGTAGTAGTGATGATGAGGATCACATAACCAACCTACCTAGACTCTTTGAGGACACCACCCTTCTTATGATTAGCACCTTGTCCTTTGAGTCAGACGATCAAGACCATGAAATCTGTACTTAGTATATCCCCAACTCATCGACCATGACCAACAAGGACCACCGGTTCTTGACACATTTGAGAATGATGAAACACTCTCAGAATTCATGGGACCGCAAGACAATATTCCATGTGGGGATCACAAAGTGAGATTCATCTTCGAGCTAGATACATAGGCCTATTATGGGGAAATGATTGAATCCCTTAGTCGCAAAAGTGATAAATTTAGAATAATATCTATGTCCTTGAGTGAAAACCACATTGTGGCACTCCTACCCGAAAAAAGTAAAAACAAAGAATGCATCCAATGGTGAAAACCTCTATGAGTCACCCAAGGATGGGGGATTCAATCTTCCACTTAGAGCACTCCACCAAGAAAATTCAACGGTCCTAGCAGAAAAATGCAATCTAGTTAATCTAGGAACAAAGGAGACACCAAACATCACCTTCTATGCATAATCATTGTTGACAAAAGAACATGAGCTCCTAGCTACCTTTTTGAGAGAACGTAAAGTTAACTTCACATGGAGCTATGTAGATATGCCCGGGCTTGATCTATAAATTATGGTACATCACCTAGCAGTATATCCTGAAGCAAAACCTATGAGACAAAAACTCAAGAAAATGCATCCACAGATTGCTTTATTGGTCAAATTGGAACTAAAGAAACTACTTGATGCAGGATTTATTCAACCAATTGACTATCTAGAATGGATCTCTAATCTAGTACCTGTCTCAAAGCCTGATGGGGGCATTTGAATCTGCATAGACTTCAAGGACCTAAATAAGGCATTCCCAAAGGATGATTTCCTGCTATGTAATATTGACATGATAATGGACATGACAATAGGGTACAAAATGCTTTCTTTGATGGATAGTTTCTCAGGATACAACCGGATAATGATTGTTAAAGAAGACCAACAAAAAAATGACATTCACTTGTCGATGGGGATCTATTGCTGCAATATGATTCCATTCAGATTGAAGAATGCAGGAGCAACATACCAAAGAGCCATGACATTAATCTTCCACAACATGATCCACAAGATGGTTGAAGATTATGTTGATGACATACTATCCAAAACTAGAAAAAGGAGGGATCACATAGCAACCCTAAGTGTTATCCTCGACAGGCTGGAGGAGTACAAAGTCTGCCTAAACCCAAAGAAGTGTGTCTTTGATGTACAATCAGGGAAGCTACTGGGTTACATAGTATCAATGAGAGGCATAGAAATAGATCCAACAAAAGTAAAGGAAATCTTTGAAATGGAGGCACCTAAAACATTGAAACAACTTAGAGGTCTACAAGGTAGACTTCAATCAATTCGTCGGTTCATTGCACAACTAGCAGATAAGCAGAACCCATACTCTCACCTACTCTACAAGGGGGTAGCGTACAAATGGGATGATAAATGTGAGGAAACATTCAACAAAATCAAGGAATATTTGCTAACACCACTAGTTCTCATGCCACTGATCCCAGGAAAACCTCTCATCCTTTATATATCAACAACAACAGCAGCTCTAAGTGCTCTTTTGGCTCAACATGATGAAAACAACACAGAAAGGGCCATTTACTACATCAGTCATACAATGGTCGAGAATGAGTTAAATTACTCATTTATTTAAAAAATTTGTCTCGCAGTAGTGTTTGCATCTCAAAAATTTAGACACTACATGTTGACTCACAAAATAAAACTCATCGCCAAAATCGACCCTCTCAAGTACCTATTGCCAAAAGCAATGCTCATGAGAATAATGGCTAAATGGGTAATGATATTATCAGAGTATGACATCGAATATGTGGAGTGAAAAACAATCAACAATCAAGTCATCATAGATCAGCTTGTGGAAGCACCCATCTACTTAGAGAATCCACTAATATCAGAGTTTCCAGATGAATCAATTTTCAACCTCAACATAGCTGACCATTGGAAACTCTATTTTGATGGCTCATACACACAACATGGATCCAGAGCTGGCGTCTTCTTTATCACTCCATAAGGAGACTATATATTGAGATCTTACAAACTGACATTCCCTTGCACTAACAACATTGATGAATACAAGGCCTTAGCCATAGGTCTCATAATAGCAATGTAGTGGCATATCATGGCCCTCAAGGTTTACGAAGAATCCCAACTTATAATAAACCAAGTGAATGATGAATATCAGACAAAAGATGATAAGCAAACCCCATATAAGAAGTTGGTAGAAAATCTTAAAGAATCATTCATTGACATCACATTTGAGTAAATTCCACAAGAAAACAACAGAGTAGAAGATGCCATGGCTACTATTGGATTCCTACGGGACATTCCTCACAATGTCATAAAACATGAATTCTTGGTAGAGCAGCTTCTCACAATGGCATTCAAAGTTCTAGAGTTAGAATTCATGTGTGAAATTGTTGGTCCCGGTGATCCTTGGTACCATACTGACACCTACCTACAAATAGAAGTCCTTCCCGCTAACCTACCATCAACCTTAAAACGAACCTTTGTCAAAAAGGCATCTCAATTCGTCATCCTAGGAGACACCCTGTATCGTAGGAGCATAGAAGGAATCTTATTATGCTGCCTAAATGTTGAGGAGGAATTGACTACCTTAATTGAGGTGCATAATGGTATTTGTGGTTCACACTTGAGTGGAATGACCCTGGCCAAGAAATTGCTGAGGATGGGGTATTATTGGCCTACAATGGAAAGAGAGGCACATGACTATGCTAAAAGGTGCCTACAATGCTAGTAGCATAGGGACCTCATCCATGCTCCAGCTCAAGACCTACATCCTATTTGTAAGAATTGGCTATGAAGGTAGCCACCCAAGATCTAGAGGCCTAATAGAAAGCACAAAAGACAGAAAATAATATGACAAGAATAAACTGTATTCCTATCAATGATATAAGATAATGGTTCAAATGTACATAGGAGACCCCTTGGTTATATAGCCAAGGTGAGAACATAGAAGGGAATAATATTATGACAAGTGTCATAATCTTATGGCATGAGACAACAATGAAAAATTATCACTCCACCTAAAGTGGAAAGGTGATAATGTGATAATCACCACAAAAGGTGGAGAGATGATCACATGATGTGTCCACAAAAGGTGGAAGTGATGTGGTAATGACATGTCAAGTCCACCAAAAGTGGAAATTCTCCAACAACCTCCTATGTGGTCCCTAAGTAAACTTAACTAAGGTGTAATAATGACCTAGGACAAGGTACACGACATTTAATTACACCAACACCCCCCCTTAAGTGCAACTTAGGGAGAATGTACACATATGCACACAATGCAAGATGGGTCCCGGCTACGAGGCCATGCCAGGTACCCATGTACACACAATGCAATCTCTCATAAAGCAGAGAAAGATAGAAAAACCCAGTGGGAAAAAACTACCCCCCAAAAGAGAGATACAAAAAGCTATGAACATAGCATGAGAAGGATAAAACCCCATGTGAGGAAAAAGTCCCCCCCATACAAGAGAAGAAGAGAGACAAGGTAGCCCCCCCTCAATGTACAATGATCACCCATGGAAGATGCTAGAGAAGGAATGAAGAAGCTACTCCAAAACTGTTGAACAATGTTCCTCCCCTTGGGAAGAAACAATAACAGAGGTGCATGAATGAAGTCTCCCCAATCCACAAGTGAAGAAGGAAGAACCCTCAGAATATAAGAAGTCTCTGAAATCTGCTCAAAGTTCCCTATGTTGATGCTGAAAGATGCCTTCCCCAAACCATGTGAAGCTGCAATGTAGTCACCTCCTGGAATCTATGAGAAACCCTTTGCAACAACACTCTCATCTGAGGAAAAAGAAAACTCAAGATCTAGCAAGGATGAAGGTAGAACATACTCCAAAGACGATGTCTCCTCAAAAGAGAAAGTGGCTTTCTCCAACTGTTGTAAAGATGCATCCACAATCACATCAACCTTGAAAGACTGATCATGTAGAGGAGGGTTAGAGTGTTCCATCGCAACAACTAAAGAAGAATCACCTTTATCAAAGAGAAGATGTAAGTAATCATATGCATCTCCCAAGTCTGCAATGTAGGACTCCACAAACAAACTGCCAATGTTTGTCAAGTAGTCATCCCATGAAGTTGTTGCTGGAAGACAAGGTATACACTGTTGCACTGAATCACAAGGCACTGAAACTGTCAGAACATAAGTATCATTAGGTACATCAGTCAATATAGGAGAGGGAGTATCAAAAATAGGTTCAAGAATCTCAGGAGTAGAGAGCACTCCAAGATTCAAGTAACCATACTCAATCTCCTCAAGTGTGTCCACACTAGGGTGAACTGAATCATCAATAGGAGCAAAATATGAGAAGGTGTAGAACCGAGAATGATCATCAACCTCCCCAACTACAACAAGAGCCCTGCTATGCAAATCTCGAACAATGACAGAATCTGGTGTGAACTCTACACTCTTTCCTGAACCACTATGTGTAATATGATAGATGGAGAGGATATTCCTTGACAAAGTAGGCACACATAGAACATCATTAAATGCTCCACCTTCAACATCAATAGAAACCTTCCCACAAACTGCCAAAGAAGTGTTGTTGGCCATCAAAATGGGTGGTGATGAACAAGAATCAAATGAAGAGTACATATCCTTGCACGAAGTCATATGATGTGAAGCTCCTGAATCAAGGATCCACTGATCTGAATTGGAATCTGCAAAAGCAAGAAATGCTTGCCCCTTATGTTTATCATGTTGAGTTGATGTAGAAGAAGGAGATGAGCTTGATGTTGTTGCCATGAGAGTTGGTCCTTTTCCCTTAGAAGAAGTGGAAGGGGATGAATCCTTCTCTTGATATGCAGCTGGCAAGTTGATGTTGTTCTTCTTAAGGATGTTTTTCAACTCATCAATTTGATTAACATGACAACGATGCTCATCATGACCAATCCTTTTGCAATATGCACATGTTGGTTGCTCCCTCTTGTTTGAATAGTTGTACTTCTTTGAAGAAGATGAAGTTGAGTTTTTTTGTGGAGGAGTTGATTGTTGGTTCTCTCCTTGTGAAGATTGCTTCTGCTTCTCATTGTAATCCTTTCCTTGAGTCCCTTGATTCCCTTGATTAGCCACCAAAGCTTTGGACTTTGAAGACTTGAGAATCCCCATGCTTATTAACTTTTCTTGCTCTAACATCAACATTTCTGTGAATGCATCAAATGATGGCATAGTGAAAGAACTACCAACTATCAAGCGATGGGTTTGGAAGCTAGAAACAAATGCTGCATATTCTGATGGAAGTTTTCCCAACAAATTGTAGACCAACTGTGCATCCTTCTTATCAATGCCACAATCCTTAAGCTATGCTCTTAGCTCATTTTCCTTAGTGACATACTCTTGGATTGTATCAAAATTCTTGGGATCTAACATTGTGAGATCATTGTCAAGATGATAACCTCTAATCTCATCAACTTGGCCATACAATTGACCAAACTTTTCCCAAGCTTCTTTAATTGTTTTACACTTATCAATTTGAAAGATTAGATCTTTTGATACATATTTCCTTAGTGTTCCAAAAGCCATAGTATTTTTAGTGAGCCAATCCAAATGAGCAACATGATTAGCTTGAGGATCAGATGGTGCAGCAATAGTTCCATCAATATAATGAGTTAATCCTTTTTCCATTAACTTACTCCATGCATCAATTTTCCAAGAAGCATAATTATGTGGAGTTAACAAGGGAAACTTAGGAGAACCCATAGCAGCAAAATGAAAGAGAACAAGATAGAGAGAGAGGCACAATCACTCAAGACACCCCCCCAAATTCACTCAATCAAAGAACCCCCCCAAAAAGATAATTTGACACTTTATAATTAGTGTGTGTACAATGGCCACTTGCAAGCCAAGCAAAGTGGGCTTCTAATTTTCAATGTTTTACAACAACCTTAAATAGGCTGCAACAGACTCAAATGACTAATACAAAAGACCAAATTGAGATCTTATCTTTACAAATGCCAAAATAGGCCAAAAAAGACCAAGTGCTGAAAGTAAAATTTTTGATCACAATTACTACAAACTGATAGCACCACTATGAAGTTAAAAAAAAATCACGCACTTTCAAAAAAAAGGCACTTGAAAAGGAGTTCGTATGAGCCTGAACGGAGCCCCGGAAGTTGCAAAAATGGTGACAATTGAGCAAGACCTGAGACAAATCCAATTTTCTGGAAAATACATGCACCAAAATCAGAAAATAATTGCACCACTATGATGTACATGAAAAATTAGCCCAAATAAAAAAAAATGCACCAAAAAAGGCCTCAAAACGACCAAGATATGAGCCTCTGAAGTTGAACTGCAAAAGCCAAAAGCTCAATGGAGAGGGGGTCAAAATTTTCAAAAAGCTGCTGACATAGGGCTGACGTCAGCAATTTATAGCATTAAATTTGATGGCTAGATGACCGTCGCAATCGCAAAATGTTAAATTTGACAGCCGTATGAGTGTCACCGTCGCCGTCACCCGTCGCCAAGGAATCTGAGAGAATATTCTTCTCATCATCAAAATATTTGTTTTGCCAGAATCTGTTTCTATTGCTGGGATTTCTTCTGATGAAATATTCTTAAATTGTCGTCGATTTCACAGTGCCTGTCAGAAAAATTGAAAATGCCAGAATTTTTGAGAAAAATGACTACCGATTTAGTTTGCCAGCTGCTTGCCAGTAGTAGGGGGTGGCAGGGCCCGCTGGGGCTTGTGAGAGCCTGTTGCGTGGAGGCCGGTGGCCCACGTGGGTACCTGTGTACCACCTGGTACGCTGCAGAGGGCGTACCTCCGTAGAATTTCAAAAAAGTTTTTTTTTTAATTTTTAAAATAAAAAACTTTACAATATTTAAAAAACTCCAAAATATTAAATGAATTTTTATTTTTATTTTTTTTGAATAATAATTTTTTTTACAAAAGAATTTTCATAGAAAAGTAATAATTTTTTTTGAAAAACAAATCGTACCGACTGCGCAGGTTGGCTGTACGGCCGGCCTACTAATTTTTTTTTGCCTTGACGAACAACTTGCTCTGATTTGGACAAATTGGCAGTTGATTTATAGGTTCTTGGCCCTTCTGAGCACGATGGTGATGTCCTTTTCGGCTGAAAATGCTCCAAAGTGGTAGCTACCTCCTGGATCTGGCAACCACCTCCAATCTTCAACCCTTTGTAGATTTGGCCTCTGATGTCCAACTGAGATGAAACAAAAGGCAAATATGACTATCTCGGACACTCCAAACGCAATGGTGAGCTCATATCTGATGCAACAAGCTCCCAAATGCACCTGCAATATGAGGCCAAAAATGAAACCCTCCAAGAATCTCTCCAAAAGACTAACTAAAGGAACTCCAATAGCTCTGATACCATGTAAGAATTGGCTATGAAGGTAGCCACCCAAGATCTAGAGGCCTAATAGAAAGCACAAAAGAGAGAGAAAATAATATGACAAGAATAAACTGTATTCCTATCAATGATATAAGATAATGGCTCAAATGTACATAGGAGACCCCTTGGTTATATAGCCAAGGTGAGAACATAGAAGGGCATAAGATTATGACAAGTGTCGTAATCTTATGACGTGAGACAACAATGAAAAGTTATCACTCCACCTAAAGTGGAAAGGTGATAATGTGATAATCACCACAAAGGTGGATCTCCCACAAAAGGTGGAAGTGATGTGGTAATGACATGTCAAGTCCACCAAAAGTGGAAATTCTCCAACAACCTCCTATGTGGTCCCTAAGTAAACTTAACTAAGGTGTAATCATGACCTAGGACAAGGTACAAGACATTTAATTACACCAACACTATTGTTACACCATGGACCTTCTCATAGTGGGGGCTCGATCTCATTGGAAAAATAACTCCTATTTCATCTAATGGCCACAAGTTCATCATAACCGCCACCGAATACTTTACCAAATGGGTGGAAGCCATACCCATGACATATATAACAAGGAAGCAAATATCAAAGTTCATCCTAAACTATCTCATTTTCCATTACAATGTCCCACAAGCTATTATCTCAGATAATGGGACACCATTCAATAATCATGATATCCGTAACTTGTGTGAAAAATTCCAAATCCAGCATCACTTCTCCACCCCATACTATCCCCAAGGCAATGGCCAAGAAGAAGCCACCAATAAAACTATCCTAAAGATCCTCAAGAAAATAGTCAATGACGCAGGTTGTGACTGGCATCTGCAACTCAATCCCACCCTCTGGGCCTACCGAACTAGCATCCACACACCCACCGACACCACCCCCTTCTCTCTAGTCTACGGATTAGAAGTAGTACTCCCCATTGAGATCGAGCTCCCTTCATTAAGAATATCATTGCAAAACCTCATAACAGATGAGGAATATCAAGTCAAGATTGAATGAGCTGGAGTTACTGGATGAGCGATGGATAGAGACACTAAATCACCTGCAAGTATATCAAAACTGACTTAAGCAGAGTTACAACAAGAAAATTGGAAGTAGAACATTCCAAGTTAGAGAATTGGTGTTAAAAGAAAATCAAAGGAATACCCTTAATCCAGATAGTAAGGGAAAGTTTGAGCCTAATTGGTTAGGCCCATTTGTGATCACAGCAAGCTACAAGTCAGGGGTATACCAGTTATCAACACCCAAAGGGGAGCCTCTGTAGGAGCCCATGAACAACTCCTATCTCAAAAAAATTTATGCCTAATCTTTCAAGGTATAGAACCAAAAATAAATAAAAAATAAAAAATGTCCTAAAAAATGGTTACCTTGGCGGAAACTTGGCAAATAGGTGTCTTGGTGACAACAAAAAAAATAAAAAAAATAAAAAAATCCAAAAAATTAGAAAAAGAATCAAAAACAGTAAAGACAAAAAAACGTCCTCTAGTGAAAACCACTTCGGTGGTGCTTTGGACAAGTGCCTTTGTGAAAACCTGGCAAGCAGGTGCCTTGTGTAAATAAAAAATTTCCATCTACTAGGATATTCATAATTGTTTTTGCATCATCCATCCATTACACATCCATCTTCCATCGCATTACATATGTCCATCCCTCATCCACCTGCATCCGCACCATAGCTTGGTCCTATGTTCATGTCATGATCCCTCCTGGTACTACTCAGCCCATTCTCAAGGTGAGTTTGTCCTGACTTTATTGGATTAGTCTATTGCATCACGCTGGGGGCATGTTCTCATCACATCGGATTTGTGTATATTCTTGAAATACTTAAATCAGAAAATCCAAAAACATCAAAAAATTAGAAAATCCAAAAAATAAGTCAAAAAGTCAGTCAAAAATTGAAAAACGGAGTTGTCTTGTCGAACTACGGGTCTCTGAGCCTTGAATGTAGGAAAGGTTGATCTTTGATCATCCCCCAAGACAATTAGGTTAGTCCTTTAGGAGTCTGTCATAATAAACTAACATTTCATCATGTATATCTTCATATGTAAATTGGTCAAGTCATCAATTGAACTACGTGGTCTCTACGTATATAACGTAGGTAAGGCTAATCTATTGATCATCCCCTGAGGCCCCTAGGATAGGTCCTTAGGTTAGTCTCTTGGTCAAAATCTTAGAAAACCCCAAAACATTTGAAAAATAAAAAATCAAAACATTTGTAAAATCTCGAAAATACCAAAAAACAGCCCCAAAACTCTAAAAATATCCAAATATTTGAAAAAATCCATTCATCTCATCTTGCTTTCACCCATAATAAACATCACTCATAATAAATGATCATCATCCTTAACCTTTGGTAAAACAATCAAAAACAAGTCTAGTAGGTGAAAAGTGAAAACTCAAAACGTCAAGGTCTCAAGTTTAGGGTAGTATGTAAACAAGTTAGTCAATTCTTTGTGTCGATATCCTATCATCCAATCAGTCCCATATCAATCATCTGATAACATCATGTCCTAGGATGTATCCTTCCTACAATGGGAATTATTTATCAGAAAGAACACTTTGGATAAACGAAATGATGTTCTGCCATCCACTAACATGTCCTAGGATGTATCTTTCCTACAATGGGCACCATCTTTTGGCAATAGTTTTAGTTCTTATCCTAAAAAAAAACACATTTCCTTTTGGTTAGTGGTATTGAAGAACATTAGTTTGTTTGTTTTCTTTATCTTTGTCTTTTTACTTATCTCTTTGCGCTCATTCCAATAACCTCTCAATGATGTCCAAACAAAAGGATTTAGAGAGATAGGAATGGGGCATCAATAATTATCTTTTTATCTGTTGTGCTTGTTGGACATTCTTGTAATATAATTTGGAAAATACTTGCTTTATTAGGTATGTATGGAAGGTGTTTTGGATATCTTGTTGACCGCATAGGAAGGCTTTCCTTTTTTATGTTTTGGTCTGAGATGTTTGAAATACCTAAAGTGCATCCTAGTAAGGTTTATGTATGTTAGGTGTGAACAAGGATACTCCTATCTGATTGTTGATTCAAATTCCATCGCACTAGATACCACGCCATCTTGGTTCGTAATACCTTGATGCATCTTATCTATGTGTGTTATCAAAAATAAGATAATTAGCCCTTTGAAAATCCCAACTCCATGGTGGGTATTCATTATCATCATCATCTCATGTCTTGTTAGGAATATCTTCTTTCTTTCATCCCTTCTTGCTTTTCACACTAACAAGGAACTATGACAGTTAATCATCATCATTAATCCTGCATCCACAAATCGTTAGCATATTGCATATCATATCATATAGGAAACATTGATCATCTCATATGCATCGCATCTCCATCATTGTATAATATAGATTAATTATTCTAAGCATCTTGAAACCATCTCATTTGCATCATCATCGTAACCATCCATACATCAATCTTGAACCTCTTTATCGCGAGATCAACCCTCAAATAAAAAATTTTCGCTCGATCTCTTGAGGGGGCAATGTACCAGTGTACTTTTCATTGGGGCATTTGAAAAAAATGATTTTTTTTTAATCTTGATCACAACAAGTTTATTCTTTGAAACAACGCAATGAGTGCACTGATTCAAAGAGGGGTAAAATGTAGAAATGGAAAATGTACTAATTAACACTACACATCTGATCCTGACTACTAACACCGTTTCATCCTAAATCATCCCTCGGTCTAACCATTTAATCAGATACCCTTATGTGATTAAATTCATTAAATCACCCTCTCTTAATTAAATAGATCATCTTATTTGATTAAGTCATTCCATTCCGTTAATTAAATCAATCAACTTGATCTAATTATTTTTATTTAATCAAATAATTCATTTTATTTTATTAAATCTCTAAAGTCATCATATTAAATTAAATTAAATTAATATTTATTTAATTTAATCTAACTTTCACCTTCTCTAGTTAAATAAATCAAAAATATTTATTTAACTATCTCTAAATCCTTTTCTTCTCATATTTGATTTAAATAAACCCATAAATCTAAGTCAATATGTCACATCATTTTAATCCTCATTAAATTAATTAACCCTTAATTAATTTAATCCTAATGTAAGTCCCATCCTCTAGCTTTTCCCACTTGCACAAATAAATCATTTAATTGATTTATTAAATCTTCATTTTCATTCAACAAGGCATCTTTGGGGAATATTCCTTCAATTTGAATTCTCCCTCTCAAGTTGACTTGTCCCTTCCAACATAGCATTAATTCTCCTCTTACATGTCCCCCACTTGGAATTTAAGACTCCTTCTTTTCCCTCCAGTAAGCCAAATTTGGAATTTGAAAAGGCCACCTAATGTCATTTATTGGCACATTCACCAAAACTTGCACATCCTTCATCCATTCACATGTTGAGAAGTGGCATCTTGCCATTGGTAGATTCTTAGTCCCACATTGCTCTATTTTTGGGATTCTTCTATCTCAACATTCTATAAATAAGAGGTCTTATTCCTCATTTCATCATCCACAATTTGAGCAAAGTTACTATACCCAAATCCATAGCAATTTATCATCAAATTCATCCAAGCATAGTTAGGCTTTTTTCAGATTTTCAACATGGAGCTCCATTGAAGTCATCACCACAAGCATTCATCCTTCATCAATTATCTTCTTCACATCACTGGATTTTGGAAAGGGCCAATTTTCACATCAAATTGGCACCAATTCCCCCATGGGGTCAAGAGTTTGCATTGCTTTCAATAGGATTTAGCTTACTTTCTTGTTCTTCATTTTATTCTTGTTTTCTTTCCTATTTTGAGCTTTGCTAATGGATTCCATGGGGAATCCTAGTTCTTACTTGCATATGATCTTCTAATGTGTTCCTTTATTGTGTTTTGCAAGTATTTGGATTGGGGTTCTACAGATATAAAAATATATCCTAAGACTGGGAAGAGGCAGAAAAAGGTAGGGTGGCAGAGTAGCCCAAAGGTTGGTGAGAAGAGGGAGTTGGCTAGAATGAGAGAGGAGCCAAGGAGGTTATTCCAGTGAGAGTCTAAGGCGAATCTATTTCAGATTTGTAGATAATGTAATGAAAGCCCATTTGATGGCATGTAATGTTGTAATGTCATCTCAATAATAAAAGGATTTGTGGTATTAATGCATTTTCTGAATGAAAACCTATGTTTTTGTGCAAGTATGAGCTTGTAAGGGGTAAACCAAAGAGTTGCTCCTTCATCATCTTCTCTTGGAATCTGTTTCTACAATGCACCAAGCCTATAATTGATTGGGGATGCACTTAAGGTGGACAAAAACTCATCAAATCCTTTATGTATGCTTGGCAACATGGAACTAAAAATAGATGATTGGATTAAAGAAAAAGAAAGAATTAAAGTAGCACACCAACTTGTATTGGTTGATGAAGCAAAACAAAAAGACGATGAAGAACGAAGGACTTAGATGGAAAGGAGAAAGCAAGAGGAAGAACTTCGGTGGGTGATGCAACAAGAGGAGCAATTTGAACATGTGAATGAATTATGGAAGAGTAAGCATAAGGACAAGGATGATGATGATGATGAGGCTAGTCAGTCTAAGAAGAATCAAAAGAAGGAAAAGAAGAAAAAGAAGGATAAGGACCACAAGGCTTATGATTCTTATGTGGAGGAACCTAACATTTCCATGGAATATTAGGAAAATTATATGAGTGATAAGGCACAAGATGGTGTATAAAATACCCAAGATCTTGTATTTGTAGGTTTAGAAGATTTTGATGATAGCGAGCCAAATTCTCCAGTTTCAAAAAAATCATGAAGGATACATGCATACTTTGATTCATATGATGATGATGTCTAGGCTTCCTGAGTTTTAACCAAACCTAGCTCCTATTTTCCAAGAGAAAATTCCCCAACACCAATGGGAAAAGAATGACGAGCATTTTATTTTCAATAGATTCCAAGAGAAGATGATGCATACAATGACAATGGATAGCTACCTCAAAATTTTAGTCAATCAAATATGCTTTGTCCCTTCCAAATCCATTTGACATAGTTAAATGATATCTTATCAAAAACATCAAATGAATCATCTATATGTTATCTTTTCATTTTCCCTCTTTTTTTTTTTTTTTTATGGGAAACCTATTTTAGTATGTTGAAACTCAAATTCTCATCATTCATTTCCCATGGGCCTTGGGGATTTTTGTTTTGGAAAATAGGAGCTAGGTTTGGTTAAAGCTCAAGAAGCCTAAACATCATCATCATATGGATCATCTTCTCTTGGAATCTGTTTCTATAATGGTTCATCATCTTCAAAATTAGAGTATGCATGTCTCCTTCATAATTTTGTTGAAACTGTAGAATTTGTCTCACCATCATTAGAGTCTTCTAGACATACAGCTGCAAGAAGATCTTGGTAACTTTCTACATCATCTTGTGCCTTATCTCTCATATAATTTTCCTCATGTTCCATGGCAACATCAGGTTCCTCTATATAAAAATCATAAGTCTTGTGGTCCTTATCCTTCTTTTTCTTCTTATGTTTCTTCTTAGACTAACCAACCTCCTCCTCATCATCATCCCTATCCTTACACTTACTCTTCCATAATTTCTTCACAAGTTCAAATTGCTCCTCTTGTTGCATCAACTACCGAAGTTCTTCCTCTTTCTTTCTCCTTTCCACCTGAATCCTTCATTCTTCATCAGCTTTTCATTTTGCTTCATGAACCAAGACAAGTTGGTGTGCTACTTTAATTGTTTCTTTTGCTTTAACCCAGTCATCTATTTTTAGTTCCATGTTTCCAAGCATACATAAAGCATTTGATGAGTTTTTATCCACCTTAAGTGCATCCCCAATCAATTCTATGCTTAGTTGGATCTCATTCCAAGCTTGAGCCATGGCTGCAAGATGTAGATATGCATCCACATAATCAACAAACTTGAACAATTTTGGCCCGTATAAAAGATTTTATTTTTTAGTATCATGTAGTTGTTCCAACAACCTAGCAAGAATAAATAGCATTGTGACTTTATCCCATGTTAACTCAAGTGAAACACCACCTTCTTCTAGTCAATGGAAGAATTCCATATCCTTAAAGCACATAGAAAAAATTGGAGAATTGGCACTAGGGATTTTATTTATGAATTCAACCCAAATTCCATTTCCTAATTGATGCAAATCAGGTAGGAAAACTTCAAACAATCTTTCAATCATAAAACTCCAACTTGGTATTCAAATCACCAATTCACTCCTAATCCCTAGTAGCATACCAAATAGATAAAATTGTGCATATATTTTCAAAGACAACTCAAAGCCACATGAGGATTGAAATTTTAGACACCCATTATGGCATTCTCCAACATACCTCCTTTGTGCATGTGCTTGTTTCATCCCATCACCTCTTAAAAAGGACTGCTATGCTGGAAATTGCTACAACTAGCCCTATTTTACAAAGAATCACCAGATAAAACTCTCTTCCAACACCAAATATACATTGCACAACCTTTGAAAGGTTACAAATGGCTAAAAACAATAATTTTTAACAAGAGGAATGCTCACAAGGTCATCCAACCACAAAACCCCTATTTTGACTAGTTTCCAGAGGGTTTATTGAAACTACAACCTAAAAACCCTTTCTCACCTTATCAACTTCTAGAACACATCAAATATAGTCTACACATGCTTAAAAAACTAACTCCCACACTTTACCAATGCTATTTCATCAAACTACCATTCTTAGCCACCATTTTTTGGCTCAAAACAAGACTGTAAAAACCTAGGGCATCATTCCAAATGCAACAAACCACTCCCCTACTCTTAGAAACTAAATAGAACATCAACCTACTCCTAACTATGCCATTCCACCAAGTTATTACAAATTTCATTAGGTGGAATGGCCTAGGTTTCCATTTTGCAACTTCAAACCCTCAAATTATGAGTTTTCTGATAGTCAAGAGAAAAAGTGTGATAAAAACCCTGAAACTTAATGAAAATATATAAAATAAAAACCAAAAGAGAGTTAAATTAGTATTACATCAATCCAAGTGCATAAAGGATCTTGTATAGGTCGTACAAGGCTGTACTGTATATTGTAGCAACAAACTTCTTTATAAAATGAAGGAAAAATAGTGATTTCAATATTCAAATTCAAATTTACAATGGCCAACCTTCTCCCAATGTTCACCAAAGATTTTTAAAGTATTTCAAAACATGAATAATCAGTTCCAACTATTTCCCACCAAACAAAACTACCTTGACTCTTGAACTTCCCAATTTTGCACTTTTTGCATTTTTGCAAAATTGCAATATGACAACTTTTAAAAATATTGACATCTTTTGTAAAAGGGACCCTAAAAGACTCAAGTTACATCTCCAATGGTCTATTATGACCTTATTTGCATAAAAAAAATACTCAAAAAAACAAAAATACAAACATAGGACCACATTTACACAAAATGACATGGTTCCCCTACACCATACACCTAGCCAAAAAAAGATCTCAAGTCCTTTTGAGGACTAAGTTGCAGTAAATCATGCTTTATATCATCACCTCCTTGATCCTCCAATGTTCTTCCATCTAGTAGCCCTTTCCACTGCGTCAAATATTGAATATTTTCATTATGCTTTGCATTTGTAGACTCCTTACCACCTACAAATGGCTCCATCTTGACAAGCTAATCTATTGT
Source organism: Sequoia sempervirens (assembly GCA_007258455.2). Classification (NCBI taxonomy): domain Eukaryota; kingdom Viridiplantae; phylum Streptophyta; class Pinopsida; order Cupressales; family Cupressaceae; genus Sequoia; species Sequoia sempervirens. Next base: position 23,780,132 of record VDFB02353493.1, on the reverse strand, counting down.
ATGTCCTCTTATCTTTCCCTTACCAGAAATTGATGCTAAACTTTCCTTCATACATGTACCATCCTTGTCTCAAACTACTCTCTTATTTACTCTTGCTAAACACTTAATCTTACCTACATATCCTTTCCATTTACCTTGATTCATTACATCTTTTTCCTTTATCTCTTTCACCAAATTATCTGCCCCAAGAACCCCTGTCTCATTAGGTTTACCAACCTTTGTATTGACAAAATTTGACTTCCCACTATCCTCTTTTACAATCACTGAATAAAGCACTATCCTATCATAATCTCAACATGCTTTTTTAATCCATCTTGCATTCCCATAGTCAATTCATCCTTGACCTTCTTTTTATCTATTTTTGACACCAACTCATCTTCTTTTCCTTCTAACATTGCATAATTCTTCAAACTTATTGTCATAGCATCTTTCTTTTTAGGAATGGTTGCAAAATCTTCATGTTTGTCTTCCACAAGCTTTACAAACTCCTTACCCAACATTATCACCTTAGCTGCCTTACCTTGTGCTTTATCATCCTCTACCAATGGAGTTAAAGTGAAAGTAAGTATTGTATTTTCCATCATAAATTGCATGCCTATCAAACTGCCATGGTCTTCCAAGCAACAAATTGCAACAATCCATAGGCAACACATCACATAGTTTCCTACCCTTGTATCCACCTATTTTGAACTCAACCCAAGCTTGCTCATTAACCAAAATAGATTGATCATCATTCAACCAAGACATTTTATAAGGTGTTTCATGAGGTATCTTTTCTAACTTTATTTTATCAACCATTTCATTTGAAACCATATTATCAGTACTCCCTAAATCTATCACAAATTTACATACCTTTCCATTGAATTTGCAAGTTGTCCCAAATAGTGTCCTTCTTTGTGTTGTCTCCTTCTCCTTGGATTCTTTGAGTGTTCTTCTCACCATTAAGGATTCTCCCACTTCTAGAGAAGCAAGTTGATTAGGAGAATGAATCCTCTCACAATCTTCCTCTTGCACCAACCAAACTCTTTTATCACCACCACTTGAAGTAGAACCTTGTTTATTTGAACACTTCCATGCTTGATGCCCAAACTGATTGCAATGATAACATCTTCCTAAAAATGTGCTTGAACTTCTACCTCCACCAAATCTTCCTTTGAAGCCTTTAAAACCACCTCTTTGATCAGAAACTTGGTCTTTTTTTTTACCTACATCTTCTTGTTCTTAATAGGTCTGCCTTGTACCTCTACCTCTACCTCTTCCTTGTATTTATTGCCTTCCTTTTATTTTCTCTTCTTCCCTAGCAGCCAACCGAAAACATTCCTCAACTGTCCTAGGTATAGTTAAACTCAATTCATCTTGAATTTGAAATCTTAACCCACCTATATACCTTGCTATCTTTTCATTCTCATCTTCAACATGACCAACCCTAATACTTAACTTGTGAAATTCTTCAGTGTAGGCCATAACATCCTTATCTTTTTTCTTTAAACTTTGCAACTTCTTGAAAGTTTGTATAGCATGATCACCTAGCAAAAAATGGCTCTTTATCTTTGACAACATCCTATCCCGTGAACTTATTTTTGCTTTCCCCTTCTTCACTCTTTCCCCTTGAACATAATTCCACCATGTAAGAGCATGTCCTTTAAAATTAGTCTTAGCAAAATTTACCTTCTATTCTTTACCAACCTCCTTGTACTCAAAGTAATTATCTAGTGCATCTATCCAATCCAATACCTCTTTAGCATCCAACTTTCCATTATACATTGGCACATCTATTTTCTCACTAGAAGCATCTCCTCTAATAGCCTTGAGCATTTTCACCATCCTTCTCTCATCAAGGTCCACTTGGACTCTACCTCTAGGAGGGTTTTCATCCTCACCCTGTTCCTCTTCCTCTCAGTTGCTTTCCTCTTTAGTGGCATTTCCTCTCCTTTTTTTTGTCTACCATGCTGTAAATCTAGCTAATAGTGCTTCTTGTGATTCCTTTAATAGTCTTATTTCCCTACCAAGGGCTCCACTTCCTTTAGGAGGCATCTTGTCCTTCAACTTTCAACTTTTCTCTTCTTCACTCTTTAACTTTTCACCTTCAAAAGATCTAACACCTATGCTCTAATACCAATTGATGCGGAGCAGGGAGGAAAACTTCAAACAATCATCATTTAATTAGATTCAAAAAATATTTCAATCATAAAAATCCAACTTGGTATTCAAATCACCAATTCACTCGTAATTCCTAGTAGCATACCAAACAAGGAAAATTGTGCATATCTTTTCAAAGACAACTCAAAACCACATGAGGATTTTCATTTCAGACACCCATTATGGCATTCTTCAACATATCTCCTTTGTGCATGTGCTTGTTTTAGACCACCGCCTCTTAAAAAGGACTACTATGCTGGAAATGGCTACAACTAGCCTTGTTTTGCAAAGCATCACCAAATCAAACTCTCTTCCAACTCCAAATCTCCATTGTAGGACCTTTGATAGGTTACAAATGGACAAAAATAACTTTTAACAAGAAGAATGCTCACAAGGTCATCCAACCAAAAAACCCCTATTTTGACTAGTTTCAAGAGGGTTTATTGAAACTACAACCTACAAACCCTTTCTCACCTTATCAACTTTTGGAACACATCAAATATAGTCTGCACATGCTTCACAAACTAACTACCATTCTTAGCCACCATTTTTTGGCTCAAAACAAGACTGTAAACACCTAGGGCATCATTCCAAATGCAACAAACCGCCTCCCCCACTCTTCGAAACTACATAGAACATCAACCTACTCCTAACTATGTAATTCCACCAAGTTATTACAAATTTCATTAGGTGGAATGGCCTAGGTTTCCATTTTACAACTTCAAACCCTCAAATTTTGAGTTTTCTGATAGTCAAGAGAAAAAGTGTGATAGAAACCCTGAAACTTAATGAAAATCTATGAAATAAAAACCAAAAGAGAGTTAAATCAGTCTTCCATTAATACAAGTGAATAAAGGATCTTCTACATGTCATACAAGGCCATACTATATGTTGGAGCAACAAACTTCTTTATAAAATGCAGGAAAAAACAATGATTTCAATATTCAAATTCAAATTTACAATGGTCAACCTTCTCCCAACATTCACCAAATATTTTTAAATTATTTCAAAACATGATTAATTAGTTCCAAATATTTCCCACCGAACAAAACCACCTTGATTCTTGAACTTCCAATTTTACACTTTTTACATTTTTGTAACATTGCAATATGACAACTTTTGAAAGTATTGACATCTTTTGTAAAAGGGACCCTACAAGACTCAAGTTACATCTCCAATGGTCTATTATGACCTTATTTTCATAACAAAAGACTCAAACACACCAAAATACAAATATAAGACCACATTTACACAAAATGACATGGTGCCCCTGCACCACTAATGCCTCCATAGAAGTTTGTTGAGCCAACTCTAGTTCATCATGCTCAAAATGAAGAACCCCAATGTTGTTTAAAAATTGAATGGGTACTTCTTCTCTACTCTTCTTCAAAAGAGACTTTGCTATATTAAGAGAATCTAAGGCCACACTGGGGTTTTTCGATATTAATAACCCACCCATCTTGAAAAATGCATGGTAATCACATGGATCTATGCGAATTTCCTTTCTTAAATTTTCCAAAGCCTTCTTTGCCTACCCTTGTTGAGAATATATATGGCCTATAGCTTTTAAGCTCTCACACTTCTTAGGGTGGACCTCCAAAACCTTTTCAAAATTTAAGAGAGAACTCTTAAGATCTCCCAGCTTCAATTGAACCTTTCCACAAAATCCTGTGGCCTATGGCTTTCCTTGATTGATGCCATGTAGTAGCATCTAGTGGTGTCATAATCATCTTTAATATGATAAGATAATGAAAGATTATAATTTGAATGATATTTCATAAAAGTGTGGTTAGTTGAAACAAGAGTTGTTTGAGTCAACTGTTCCATAAGAAAATGTTTCCTTGTGAAGAAAAAATGGTTTATTGAATGATTCAATTTCATTACATAGTATGTGTATCACTCAAAGGCTCTATGCATATTTTCCATTCCTTCACAAACACTAAATTTTTCACTAACTGCGAGAATCCTACAATTAAAAAATGCACAAAACCGACTAGAAATATTTTTCCCCATTTCAAACAGCAAAATTTCCAAAAAAATGTGTTTAAAACCTACAAATAAAATCACGTTGATTTACATGCCAATAAAAAACCATGAGACCATAGCTTGTTGCTTACTATTATGCACTGATAGATTTTTTCCAAGCATACATAGATTGTTTGAAATCACCTGTTTTAGGCTTTTAGCCATACCAGCAAGGCAGTGAACTATTTGATAAAATGCTTTGGTAGACATGTATGAAAAATATGGTAGCATAGACAAGGCAATGAAATTTGGAAAAAATACCTCAAAGAAATGTGGTCTCAGGGTGATGGAATTGCATGATGAATGTCATGACAAGAAAATTGTTATGGATTGTAATGGCATTCCATCACCATGAGACCACATTTTTTGAGGCATTTTTTCAACCAATTCACTTCCTTGTCTATGATATTGCTTACTATTATGCTTTGATAGATTTTTCCAAGCATCCATAGCTTGTTTGAAGGAACTTGTTTTAGGATTTTATCCATAGCAAGAAGGAAGTGAACTATTTGATAAAATGCTTTGGTAGACAACATGTATGAAAAAATGTCTCAAAGAAATGTGGTCTCATGGAATGTTGTGACAAAAAAATTCAATTGGAAGCTACTCCGAGTTGTTAGTTATGCAATGTGAAGTAATTGTATAACTGCTTAGGTTGACTTTGTAAAAACTATATTGTAATTGAAATTTTGTCATCTATCAACATCTAGTTATCAGTTATGCAATGTGAAGTAATTCTTTGAGTTTGAAAGATGTGCAATGCAATGTAATCAACAATACAAATGATTATGAACAAATAATTGATACCAATTCATAATATACCCCTATATTCCAACCTAAAGTACATAAAAAATCCAATCACACATAGTATTATCAACAAATAATTGAGACTAGAATTCAAGCACCAAATGAAATCTTCTTGTCAATTCATTGCTTCAAATAGATATTACAATATAACATAAGTATCCTCATATATGTTTCTATAAATGCCTATGATGATATCTGTAGACACCTAAAAATAACCTAGGCCTACAAGCTTCATTTTTACCACTTTCATCCTAGCATAATTAATGACATTTAATTATGTCCTTGGTCCACATTCGACTATTGATTAAATAATTCATAATTATTTAATTAATTCATGTCATTTGATTCTTCATGATTATTAAATAAATTTTTTTTATTTATTTATTAAATACGTCATTAACTGTCTAAGTCTTTCTATAATTAAATAAATTTCATAATTTATTTAATTCCCCCCTTTTGCATTTAATTCTTATCAATTATTAAATAAATGAATTTTATTTATTTATTTAATATGTCACTGATTGTCTTAATTAAATAAATTGATTAATTTATTTAATTAGTTAGTCTTATCCTCTAAATTAAATAATTAAATTTAATTATTTAATTGCCAATTAATATTCCTCTCATTTTAAATAAATCAATTATTTAAAATGTCATCACAATCTTAATTGTCAGTCCTTTTTGATAAATAATCTGAAAAAAGATTATTTATTATCTCTCAAAATCCATAATTTGAATTAATTTAATTCAAATTAGTATTTAATCTTCCAAAAATCAAGCAATCGGGCAGATTCTTGATTTTCCAAATCTTATCTTCAGTCTGCATCTTATCTCTTAGATTTTTTGAATCTGGCAAATTAGGCGATCTTATCTTCTTGATTTTTCAAAAATCTTCATTATCTAATTAATTTGTCTCATTTATTCTCCACCGTTGATCTGATTTTATTCTGACCGTTCGATTAAAGATTTTTCCCTAACCCTAATTAGGGATTCTTAGGTTGAATCTGGATCGTTCATTTCATTGATTTATCTCGTTTGTCCGTTCGAAATGGCCTTTTCTATAAAATGCCATCTCCTTCTCATTTTCAGGTACACACATATGCTGACATTTTGTGTAATTATTATAGACATTTACTTAGTTTCACATTTATTGTCATAGGCAATTGTAGTATTTCAATATTGGAATTTTGTTTTAAGCATGGGCATAGACATTGGCTTTTAGACATAGGCATTTAGTCATATCAAATCCTTCAAAACTTGTTGTAGGACTTAGGCATTTTAGATTGCTCACAAGACGAATCTGAGGGCAATATTATCCAGCAAGGAGGTGTAACAAAGGTGAAGCATGGAAGATGGAGATTCTTGGTAATATCGTTCCTTTTGTTTTCATCATTTTCCTTTGTACTTCATTATTTCATTGGATTTTGAGTATTATGATCTAACAATCTAACAAATCTGATTTTCCTTTGATTAGCTGGGGCATATTCTTGGCTTATTTTTCTTTGTCACAATGCGACAAGCGACATTATGACAAAGAGGGGAAAAATGTAGACACCTAAAAATGACCTAGGCCTGCAAGCTTCATTTTTACCACTTTCGTCCTAGCATAATTAATGACATTTAATTATGTCCTTGGTCCACATTCGACTATTGATTAAATAATTCATAATTATTTAATTAATTCATGTCATTTGATTCTTCATGATTATTAAATAAATAAATTTTATTTATTTATTAAATACATCATTAACTGTCTAAGTCTTTCTATAATTAAATAAATTTCGTAATTTATTTAATTCTCCCCCTTTTGCATTTAATTTTTATCGATTATTAAATAAATGAATTATATTTATTTATTTAATACGTCACTAATTGTCTTAATTAAATAAATTGATTAATTTATTTAATTAGTTAGTCTTATCCTCTAAATTAAATAATTAAATTTAATTATTTAATTGCCAATTAATATTCTTCTCATTTTAAATAAATCAATTATTTAAAATGTCATCACAATCTTAACTGTCAGTCCTTTTTGATAAATAATCTGAAAAAAGATTATTTATTATCTCTCAAAATCCATAATTTGAATTAATTTAATTCAAATTAGTATTTAATCTTCCAAAAATCAAGCAATCGGGCAGATTCTTGATTTTCCAAATCTTATCTTCAATCTGCATCTTATCTCTTTGATTTTTTGAATCTGGCAAATCAGGCAATCTTATCTTCTTGATTTTTCGAAAATATTCATTATCTAATTAATTTGTCTCATTTATTCTCCACCATTGATCCGATTTTATTCTGACCGTTCGATTAAAGATTTTGCCCTAACCCTAATTAGGGATTCTTAGGTTGAATCTGGATCATTCATTTCATTGATTTATCTCGTCCGTTCGTTCGAAATAGCCTTTTCTATAAAATGCCATCTCCTTCTTATTTTTAGGTACACACATATGCTGACATTTTGCATAATTATTATAGACATTTACTTAGTTTCACATTTATTGTCATAGGCAATTGTAGTATTTCAATATTGGCATTTTGTTTTAAGCATGGGCATAGACATTGGCTTTTAGACATAGGCATTTAGTCATATCAAATCCTTCAAAACTCGTTGTAGGACTTAGGCATTTTAGATTGCTCGCAAGATGAATCTGAGGGCAATATTATCCAGCAAGCAAGGAGGTGTAAAAAAGGTGAAGCATGGAAGATGGAGATTCTTGGTAATATCGTTCCTTTTGTTTTCATCATTTTCCTTTGTACTTCATTATTTCATTGGATTTTGAGTATTATGATCTAACAATCTAACAAATCTGATTTTCCTTTGATTACAATATCAAAATTCGGTCTTGGTTTCTCTTTTATAAGAGAAGCAACAAGCTTCAAACCATTACAAAATATGGAATCTTTTCAAAATTCATGCCTCTTCATATAAACTAAACTAAACATTAGTTTTTCTTAAAACATAAAACAAAGAAAGTAGATAACTAATGAATTAAACAACACTCGTGACACCATAGTCCATTAATCTCTGTAAGGCACCCATGATCACTGCAGATCTATTCAAGGTCCTTTCTCCATATTAGTGTATCTGAATGTGCAGTTCTTCCACTATGATAGCCCCAAGGCTTACTGTTCATGGGGAGGACCCATATACCTCTACTCCCACTCATACACTATATAATCATGTGGCCATTTGTATTCTTGAATTTTCAATTTATTTTCAAGGTGAATCTTCCATCGATTTTCTAGTAATGCCCTACCATCCATGATAAGCTTAGAATATCCAACATCTAATGCTATTACTCCATCCATGATTAAGTCGAACCTATCAAGACTCAACTCACCATCCTTTTGTATTCAAGTGATGCATTGTCAAACAATCTAGCCAAATTCACTCTTCCATTCATTGAGGTTCTTCAAGTGGTCATCATCTTTCAATAGTTTTGGGACAAACCACTGATTCAAAGTATGAAATAAATATATTCTTGTTCTGATCTTTTGGTCCTCTCCTTCCATATATTGGAATTCATCTATAACTATTTTGGCCATCTACTCTATAGGTTTTAATGTTGCAGGAGCCTCAAATACTCCTTTGTAATATTTTGCACAAGGTTACCAATGTGTGGTGTATGGGATGCTAGTTCTTAAAAAGGGGATCCAGTATGGGTACATTTATTTTCATCTGATCAATTGCATGTGTCAGTGATCTATAGAAATCATACACACTTTCCAACTTATCCACAATTAGCTTTATCCTATACTTGAGGACCTTCTCTAAAAAATTGTAGATTTTCTTATTCACTCCTTGATGCAGGAGCATCTAGTGGTGTAAGGGCAATCTTGCATCACCCAAAAATAGTTAAATTTCAAGTTTCTCAGTTTTTAGATGTTTTTACATTTTTGGATACCCTTTTCACCATAATGAAATTCCCAATTTATAGTTTTTATTTTCTATTCCTGGGTTGAAAGATATTGCAATTTTAGTTTCTCAGATTTGCACTTGAAATTCTTCCGAGTTAGATTTGAGGCACTTAGAGTTCCTAGAATGGACCTAAAACTTTTCAAAACCATCATAACAGATTTTGAGCATGCTATTGACTTCGAGACCTTTCCAACGGTTCAAACGGTTCGCGAATCGGAGTCCCAAATCAAAAGTTATGGCCCCGAGAAGTTGGCGCACTTTCTTGAAGATACAATTGCAAATGTTCTTTTGAAATTTGAACTTCAAGTTGTAATTTTTGGTGCCAAATTGCCTAAACTAAAATTTGAATGTTGTTTTGGCTCCAAACTAAAGAGGAGCTCTATTTATGGGCGGGTTTCTAATTTTGGGTAACTTTTTGGGGACAAGCTCGCATATTGTGAAAGGGTGATTATGTAGCTTTCTATAACTTGCATGTGTTGTAGAACTTGGGGATTTGAGATCCTCTGCATGTAAGAAGCTCCATTTTATGAATAATAAAATTATTCTCTTGTTTGTGGGTTATTTTCTAAGTCTCGGGCTACGCCCTCATAAAGTGGTATCAGAGCAGGTTTTCTTGAGCATGTGGATAGATCGCCGATCGTGAGGCAGTTCACACCACGACCGTGGTTGTCGATAGAGGTCAAGAAAGATTTCTTCAAGAGTGATGCCTGGTAGGTGTGGTGGTGCTAGAGGTGGTTGAGGCGGCAGAAATGCTAGTAGAAGAGATGCACTGGCAGCCCTCCAAAGACAGATTGATGAATTACAAGAGCAGTTGAGAAGAGGGTTAAACCTAAGGGAGGAAAGTGAGGATGAAGGAGAGGAAGAAGGTTGAAATGTAGAAGAGGAAGAAGAAGCAATTGATTCAGACCAAATGCAGCTAATAAGGGCCATTTTGAAGATCAGGAAAAGACCCAGAGCAGAAGTCCCTAGTTATTCTGGAAGTCTGAACCCGGAAGAGTTGATCGACTGGATCAACGAGCTAGAAGAATATTTTGAGTATGAGGAAATAGAGGACCCAGATCAGGTTAAGTTTTCAAAAATGAAGCTAAATGGCCATGCCAGTATTTGGTGGAAAGAGGTCCATTTGGAAAGAAATCAAAGAGGAAAAGGAAATATCACCAAATGGGATTGCATGGTAGAGAAATTGAAGAAGCAGTTCATACCAGTGGACTATGAGTTAGATTTGTTGAAGAAATTGCAAGGGTTGAAGCAAGGAAGCAGATATGTGAAAGAATATACTGAAGATTTTCACAAGATAATCGTCAAAATAGGCCACACAGAGGCTAATAAGGAGGAGGTAGCCCGATATCTTAATGGGTTACGACCGAGCATTCGTGAGGAGTTAAACCTAGTTAGAATGACCACCATTGAGGATGTGTATAAGTTTGCTCTGAAGGTGGAAGAGAAGTTGAACAAAAGATTTGATGGCAAGCAAAAAGGACGAGGAGGTCAAAGTGGAAGGGGCAGTGGAAGACCTTCAGGAAGCTGAAATGATGATGAAAAGAAAAGTGAAGATGTGGGTACCGACCGAAACCAAAGGAATGACAACTTCTACCACCCTCATGATCAAAGCGGTGGTGATCAAAGAGGTAGAGGACGAGGGAGATATGGACAAGGATCTGGAATAGGTGGTTTCAAAGGAACATGTTTCCAGTGTGGTGAAGAAGGGCATCGAGCCTATGAATGTCCACAACACCAAGGAAGGGCAGACAAAAGGTAGAAGGTCATGGAAGGGTTGTGCATGTAGATGAGGAGGCCGAATCTAAACATTCAGATGATGCTGAAAGGGGAGAAGCCCTAGTGATTAGGAGATCCCTGGTGACTAAGGAAAAGGAACCAGAATAGAGGAAGAATATATTTCGCACAAGGTGCAAGTGTGAAGGAAAATGTTGTGATGTCATTATTGACAATGGGAGCACTGATAATCTGGTGTCAGAAAAGATGGTCACAAAGTTGAAGCTGAAGAGGGAAAGGTACCCGCATCCATATTAGATTGCTTGGTTGCAGAAAGACCACAAAGTTTTGGTTAATGAGCAGTGCCTAGTAAAGTTCAAGATCGGGAGCTACCATGATGAGGTAATCTATGATATCATCCCCATGGATGCATGTCACATGTTGTTGGAGAGGCCGTGGTAGTTCGATGGGTGAGCTATACATGATGGCCATGCAAGCACTTATTCTTTGACAAAGGATGGGGTTCGTCACAAGTTGAAACCCCTGAAGTATACCAAAGAAAAGGTATGCAGTAGTGCTAGAATTTGTTATGTAGATGGAAGAAATTTTTTAGAAGGTATGAAGCATGAGCGTGTGTGTTATGCATTGATTCCTAGAGTGAGTAAGGAGGATAGTGAGAAGGTTCCAAAAGAAGTTTTGGGATGTTGGATGAGTTTCAAGGATATTGTTTTTGATAATGTACTTGAGGGTTTACCACCAATAAGGAAGATAGTCATCGGATTGACTTGATTCGAGCCATTTCCAAATAAAGGCTGACTCATAGAATGACTCAACATAAAATGAAGAGTTGAGCAGGACAAGTTCAAGAGTTGTTGAGAAAAGGGTTGTCACGGGAGAGTTTGGAGTCCATGTGTAGTACTGCGGTACTAGCACCAAAGAAGGATAAGGAGTGGAGGATGTGTCACAGTTCTGAGCCATAAACAAGATAACAATCAAGTACAATTTCCCTACAAGGATGGATGACTGATGTTTGTTTGAGTGGAGCTTCGGTACTTCACAAAGATTGATCTAAAGTGGATATCCACCCGAGATCCAAATTGAGAGGGAGATGAATGGAAGACTACCTTCAAGACCAAAGAGGAGCTGTCACAGTGGTTAGTCATGCCTTTTGGGCTAACTTGATACATCGAGAGCACATTCATCGCGACTCATGAGCGAGGTACTAAATTTTTGGGAAGTTTGTTATTGTGTATTTATATGATATTTTGATTTTCAGTAAGACACTGGATGAGCATTTGATGCATATTCAGAGAGCCTTTGAGAATTTAAGAGAAGAGAAACTGTTGTTTAATCTAAAGAAGTGCAGTTTTGTGAAGAGAGAGTTAGTGTACTTGGGGTTTGTTGTCTTAGTAGAAGGTCTCAAGATGGATCCAGAAAAGGTGAAGGCTATTCTGGAATGGCCTACCCCAAGAACTGCTACAGAGGTGAGATATTTCCATGGTTAGGATAGTTTTTATGGAAAGCTCATTAGAAACTTTAGTAGTATTTGTGGACCCCTTCCTTTGAAACAATGAGAGGGGATAGAAAAGAATTCAAATTAGGCAACTTGGAAGCAAAAGAGTTTTGAGCATTGAAGAATGCTTGAACCGACTATTCAGCCCTCCCAAATTTCAACAGGTGTTTTGGTGGTTATTGATGCTGAGTGGTTTGTTTGGGTAGTGTTGAGCCAAGGAGGTAAGCCCATTGCACCTATTTCAATGAAAGGTTAAATGATGCAAGAGAAAGTGTATGTATATGATGCAGAATTTTATGCAATGGTTCCAAGCATTAAAGAAATGGAGACATTTATTTGTTGTGAAAGGAATTTGTTCTATATCTGATTATGGGGCCTTTACTGATACCTAAATAGTCGAGGGAAGGAATTAAATTAGAGAGGCATATGAAATGGGTAGGATTTTTGCGAGTTATACCTTTGTTTTGAAACATAGAATTGGGAAGTCAAAATAAGGTTGTAGATGCCTTAGAGTGAGGGAGGCATACATTGATGACAAGGGTGAGAATTGGAAGTGGTTGGATTCAATGAATAAAGACCTTTGTATCGCAGAAGATCATTTGATTTTGTAGAGGCTTGGAAAGCTTGCAAGGAGCCTATTCTGATGGATAGGACAAAGGTGGGTAAAAGTTTCATAATCCTAGGATGGCATGTTATTTAAGGGAAGTCAATTGTGTATCCTGAGGAGTTCTATGAGGGAGAACCTGATAAAGGAGAAGCATAGTGGAGGAATGGCAGGATATTTTGGTCGGGATAAGACCATTGCCATTATAAGTGAGCATTATTATTGGCCTCAGTTGTCACAGGATGTGAAGAAGTTTGTACAAAGATGTAGGGTATGTCAGATGGCTAAAGGAGTGAGCCAGAACACAGGCTTATATCAACCCTTACCTGTACTAGAGAGGCCATGGGAGAGGATATAAGTATGGACTTTGTTCTTAGTTTGCCAAGGACACAACAAGGGAATGATTCAGTCTTTGTGGTGATTGATAGGTTTTCAAAGATGGCGCATTTTATTCCATGTCGAGAAGACCCATGTCACGATCCCACATTGTTAACTTGTTCTTCAAAGAGGTGGTGAGGCTACATGAGTGCACTTAAAGAGTATTGTTTCATATGTTGACACCAAATTTGTAGGGTACTTTTGGAGACCTTGTGAAAGAAAGGCTGAGAACAAGTTGAAGTTGAGTTACGCACACCATCCATAAACAAATGGTTGACGAGAGGTTGTTACTTGAGAATGCAGGTAGCCGGTATTGGCATGGTGTGATGGTTTATAGGTGGCATTGTTGTTCTTGCCACCAAGGTTCAAACCCCGTTGGGGTGGTATTGTTGAATGGTTGTATCCGGTTCATAGCTCCAGTCAAAAGTGTTTACCCCTTGAGTAAAAAAAATAGGAGTCTGGGTAACCTACTCAGATGTTTGGTAGGAGATAAACCCAAGGGATGGGACTTGATCTTACCCTAGGCAAAATTTTCTTACAATAATTCTGTCAACAGAATCACTGGTAGATCACCATTCCAGATTATGTATGGAGGTAGCCCCAGAATAGCTCTAGAATTGAGGAAGATGGACCAAGAGAAAAAAATAAGTGCTGAAGCTGAAGATTTTGTAGAGCACATCGAGAATATACATGAGAAGGTACAAGAACACATTAATAAGATGAATATGCAATATAAGGCTAAGGCATATCAGAAAAGGAGGAATAAGGAGTTTCAGACTGGCGATGAAGTAATGGTACACTTGAGGAAAGAAAGGTTTCCCGTGGGAACCTATAACAAATTGAAGATGAAGAAATTTGGTCCCTGTAAGATTTTGAAGAAGCATGATTCAGGGAATGCATATGAGGTAGAGTTGCCTGATGGAATCAACATTTCCCCTATGTTCAACATTTCAAATTTGATAGAATATCATGAAGGTGGAACAAAGGAAGTACTAGCAATAGGGAAATATGGCATTCCAGCACCTACTTCAAAAAGGGAGGAGATTGAAGCAATCTTGGATAGTTGTGTGGGAAGGAGTACCAGAAATAGGCAGTATGAAGAATATCTGGTGAAATGGAGAGGAAGGCCTGTGGAAGATTCATCCTGGATATCTAAGGCAGTAGTTGATTGGTTGGGTTTTCCTAAACCATTTGAGATGTGACGGGTCACTTCTCAAATTACCCTGGGTGTCTGATGCAGGAGCATCCAATGGTGTAAGGGCAATCTTGCATCACCCAAAAATAGTTAAATTTCAAGTTTCTCAATTTTTAGATATTTTTACATTTTTGGATACCCTTTTTTTCATAATAAAATTTTCAATTTACGGTTTTTATTTTCTATTCTTGGGCTGAAAGATATTGTAGTTTTAGTTTCCCAGATTTGCACTTGAAAATCTTCTAAGTTAGATTTGAGGCACTTAGATTTCTCAGAATGGCCTTGAAACTTGCCAAAATCAGAATAGAGGATTTTGAGCATGTTATTGACTTTGAGACCTTTCCAATGGTTCAAACGGTTCGAGAAACGAAGTCCCAGATCAAAAGTTATGGCCCCGGGAAGTTGGCGCACTTTCTATAAGATACAATTGCAAATGTTCTTTTGAAATTTGAACTATAAGTTGTAATTTTCAGCGCCAAACCGCGTAAATTAAAATTTGAATGTTGTTTTGGCTCCAAACTAAAGAGGAGCTCTATTTATGGGTGGGTTTCTAATTTTGGGTAACTTTTTGGGGACAAGCTCGCATATTGCAAAAGGGTGATTTTGTAGCTTTCTGTAACTTGCATGTGTTGTAGAACTTGGGGATTTGAGATTCTCTGCATGTAAGAAGCTCCATTTTTTGAATAATAAAATTATTCTCTTGTTTGTGGGTTATTTTCTAAGTCTCAGGCTGTGCCCTCATCACTCCTTCCTTACTCTCATTGTTGGATTTCTTTAACTCTTCAATCTCCTCTCTAAGAATGCTCACTTGTTCAGTAGAAGAACTTTCTATATGAACTGGTGAAGCAGGAGGAAGTTGGTATAACATTATTTCCTTGTTATGTGAGGGGCCTACTCCTTTCAATTGTTCCTTTAACTTCACATTTTCCATGAACAATTTATTGACTTCATCATTTAAAAACTGTTGTTCCTTTTTATACTCTCCCAATCTAGCTTCCATCTCCTTAACTGTAGCTCAGGTGAACATAGCTGAATGATTTGTCATGGTTGCAACTTCTAGAGGAGATGCATCCTTTAATGTTTTCACCACAATTGTCCCTTTCATTTCTTGCACTACATCTAGTAACTTTGGTTTTTGTGTAATCTTTTGTTTGGCCCAAAATGCCAAGGTTTCAATATTAGGGTTATACCCTATGCCACTTACTCCTTCATCGAAGTCAAACTTAGCAATCAACATTGGGTCCTCCTATGTTCTCACTTGATCAAGTAATTTTTTTTCTTTAATTCAATACTAGGGACAATAAGTATTAATTTTAAAAAAATCTCTTTAGGCTCTTGTGGGTTGGCATCAATATTATCAATCCTTAATTCATTAAAAGTTTGCGCTACTATTTGGTCATGTTGGGATTCCTCAGCTCCTATCTTTTTTATTTCAACCTTTTCTTTAAACTCTCTCATTTTCATCTTAATCCAAAGGTCCTTAAATTTAGGTGTTTTGATAAATTCATCATCTTCCAAGAACTTATGAGCTATACTTACCCTGTCATCCTCATGCATTTCTCTTTCCCCTTGTACCTCAATATTGGCTCTAGCTTTAGGCCCGTGGGTTTCAATTTCAAGCATAGATTGGTCCACTTTAACATCATCCTTGAAATGTCTTAACACATTAATTGCTTCTTCTATATCTCCAACCTCCTCACTTATTTCATAGGAAACAAGTGGCTCTATCTCTTGTGTCTTTCTTTTTTAGAAGGTGGTTGTTTAGGAGGTGATCTAGGAGAAGCATGACATTATAAAATAGTATCCAAAGTTGGTTCTGTAATTACAATACCACTCGGACTTTTGAGATACAATTTGGCAAGTCTCCCTGTATCTGCTACAGTCTTAATTAATTCATGAAACTTATCAATTATCATATCAATCCTCTTGACAGGATCTACTTCCTCTACAAAATAACCTAAGAAATCATTGTGCTTCATCTTTCTTTCTTCCTCAATCCTTTTCATAAGTTCCCATTTTCTCCTCCTATCATATACCCATTGATGAGTGAAATAATTTCTGATTACATCTTCTTCATAGTCAATTTGGTGAGTAAGCATAGCCTTGGTAAGGATGGTGTGTCTTACGAAATTCATGTGACCCTTAGGGTCAAAATCTCTTTCCTTTCTAGACTGTAAAGAGCACCTTGATTTTAGATAATTCTACAACTCTTCAAGTGTATCAGATTCCACCAATAGTTCCCAACATGTTGTCAAATTGGGTAGAAATGTACCCTTCATTTGTTTAATCATGACATCCTTTTCCATCCATAGAATCTTCCACATGAACTCTAAAAAGGCTAATCAAAGGGGGACAAACTTTGGCAGTATATGTGGGGCCTGTGGGCATCCATAAATCTTGATTATTGTGGTATTTGGTAGAAAAAACCAATCACCAAAGTTATGAGTATGGCCTTGCTCAGGTTTCAAAGCCAAAGGTCTTAACAATTGTAGCACAAGTGTGTGGAGTCTTGGTGGCCAAGAACTCTCATAATTATGTACACAAAGTCATCATGGAATATCACATAATTTGAATTCTTACATCTGTTGTCCCATATATAACACCATAATTGCATTGGCAACAAATTCCCCTACTTGTAAATCTAACCCAAACACATACTTTTGGTCCATCTATCTTTATTCTAGTATAATATCAAGTGGCACAACAAAGAATATTGCTTGAATGTTATGGGGGCTCTATTTTCCCTAGCTTGCAGAAATGCTTCATGTAATGCTTTCTCAAGATATGAGGAAAAATCATATTCAATGTTCATCTCAGGGTTTTGGATCCTCATAAATATGATCATTAAACTATCTAGCATTCACTATTCTACATCTATCCCAAGTAATTGACAAAGAACAAAGTAGGTTTTCTTGAAATAGAATTGGAAATTTGAAACTTCAAATAGTTCAGTAGTAGAAGGGGATATAGGAATCACCCTGTTGTTCACACCCCTTTTCATGTAAATGGGGACTTCATCACTTCTATGGGTTTTCCTCAATATAGTATATTATTCTTTATTTTTCAAATCAATTTTAGTTGGGGCTTGTTTATCTAGGTCAAAATATTCAATGATGGCCGCTTTAGTCAACACAACTAATGGTGAACCATTTGGAAATGCCATAGACCTAGTAGCAGGATGATAACTCTGAGCCAATAATCTAATGAACTCCACATCTATAAAAATCTTGGGCAATTAACTTGGCCAAATCTAATGGCCATGGATTTGACATCAGAATATTTCCCTCCCTTTTGTCATAAAAGTACCAAAACAACTCGCACCTAGAGATAGGGATAAGGGCATATCTACAACCGTAAGCCACATCATTAAAAACATTCTTAAATCCTCTCTCAATTGATTCAGGGAGTATATGCATGATATACTAGTGCAAGGACCTCTCTTTAACCTTAGATTCTTCCTTTTTAGTTTCAGGTTCTTTCTTCTTGGGCAACATGATGTTTAACTATCTTACTTCTCCTAGTGTATTTGAAATGCAAAATTCTAAACAATCTTGTACTTGTAAAACTTAATCCATAGTTTAACTATCTTACTTCTCATATACTTATGAAATGAAAAATTCCAAACAATCTTGTAATCATAAAACTTAATTCACAAGAGTTTTGTGCACTTACCTGGGTTACAATGGTTGCAGAGCTTAACCTCCTCAAACTCCCAACGCCCTGCATGATAATTTTTGGAAATGAATGCAAAGAGAATGTCAAATTCTTGGTTTAATGGATCCTGAGCTCAGTCATGTCAACATTAATATCAACCTTACACCAAATATTTTGCTCGTAGTTCAAGTTTGAACATGCACCATTGATTTTACAAGATCATACGGTTGATTTGATTCATGCATTTAATATCGCTTTATTGCCACCACTTTCTATAACTGCCACATGATAGAGGGATATAAATCGCCATATCGAATGCTTCTTTGCATTTCACCGTGGGGTAGTGGGATACTTACCTCTATAACACAAGATTGACTTGTTTAACCCACGATACTGTAGTTTACATTAATGGTCACATATGGCTTATTGCCATACCACATACTTCATCACATCCTTCCATGGTATAGCAGTTCATACCACCCTACTGCATGCCTTTATGATCTTCCTTGTGGGATGGTGGGTTATTCCCTACTACACCACACCCTTCTTTTTTCCTTCTCACCGTATGGTGGTTTGAAAGAACCAAGAGACAAAAATATTTGACAAGCACATTAGAGATAGAATGCATAAACTCAACTTGTATATTAGATAGTCAAGGGTCTCCTTATAAAGGAGAAATATCCAAGTGCTTGAAAAAATATTAGGAAAATATCTAGAAAACATCTAGACTATGTGAATGAGTCATACAAAAATAAATGCCTAAGTAGGCTTAGGTCAACCTATGTGTAAGAAAGTATTAATTTATACACTGACAGCCCCCCTTAAGAATAACTTAGGTGGTTATGGATAAAATGGGTCCTAGCTACTAGCCATGTTAGGTACCCATGCACAACGTAATCTCTCATGAAGTGGAGAAAATTAGAAAACACTGTGGGAAAAAACTACCCTCCAAAAGAGAGAAATGATGCATGAAAATAATACACATGAAGAAGTACTACTTCTTTCACTAAGTACAATATATGATTTCCTCCATAGGAGAGAAAATAATTGAAGGTCTATGAGACCCCCCCATAATACATGTCCTGCTACATTAAAGTTGGATAGTTGACAAAGGATGCAGATGTAGTTCCAAGAATGCTTCACAATGTTCCTTCCCTTGGGGAGAAATCAAACCAATTGAAGATGCAAGATATCTTCCCATGTGAGAAGATGTATGTATGATCTTGAATAGAGCTGAAGCTTATCCAAGAATGATAATGATGGTGCCCATGATGTCTTCGAATTTTTCTCAAGAATCTCCAATCCAATGCTGACATGTGATGAATACTGATGGAATGAATCAAGTATCATAGAAGATTCTATAACAGGGACCACAATAACCATAGATGTATGGGAATAACTGGAACCATAAGAATTTGATACTATCACTATAGAATTTGATGTAGGTGAAGGAAGAAAAATCATATCTAAAGAAGACAAGGTCGATGCAGCTTTATTGAAGTCATAAAAAAGAATATTGATATCCTCAATGTGTTCTTCCATGTCAGTAATGCGGGACTCTACAAAAAGACATGAAATGTCAGGTAGATATGCATCCCAATTAGAAATGCTAGGAAGACTAATATCCTATTGCAAATAAGTGTTGGAAGCTCTCGAAGAAATTACTCTAAAATCTGACGAAGCAACAAGAAGAGGTGGAGGAATGATGATTTCCTCTATGTCAACTAGGCGCTCTGTATCTAAATCATGATGTGGGATGTGAGTTGTGCTCATTGCAAGATCATGCGGGAAGGGAGAAACATTGGAGTCTCCATATATTTCCCAAATTTTGATCCATAATGCATGTGGACATTCAATATCATTTCATTTGGAATATGTAAACCGATTAATCCATGAATATTTAACCATTTATCCTTCTAAGATTTTTTACCTAGTTAGGGATAAGTCCATACAAATATGGCATGAGATTATGGAACTTGAGATGTTTCGGGATTCCTTCACACTAAGACTTATAGTTTCCCAGCTTTAGGTTGATTACAGAAGAATGGGTTTCATATCCCATGATTACAAATAGGTTAATTCCTTTAGACAATAGAAAATCAACACATTAAAACCCCCTCAAATTAGATGACTCCCCTTTTTTAATATTTTTATTTCCCCTTTGTTTGGTACTTTATTTTAGTGCATATATTTGCATACAAGAATGATGGTGAAAAAAGGAACTTTATATTTGGTGTGAAATCACCATCATTGAATAGAGTTTGAAAATATAATTTCACTCTACTACAAATTTACACCAATAAAATTTGCATTTACAAAGTTTTGATATATCAAATATTTTAAGAATGCAAAGAATTAGGAGCTAAACACTCCATATGACCCCCCCCTTTTTTCCAAATTTATGACAAAAAATGAAAAACCCCCTATAAACACAAAATTCCCCCTTTTACAAACAGTTGTGGTTGATAAAAAAAAATGGTTAGTACAAAAGTTTTTTTTCTACCTATGGAAAATCAAATTTCCTCTACCCTATTTTTACAAACTTTTGAAGTTGATCAAAACCACTATGTGGCTAGTACAAAAGTTTACCTTCTTTACAAAGAATAGAAGAGGGAGTATTTGACCATAGTCAATAGGGAAAAATTGAGCCATTTAGAAAGGGGTTGGATATAAGGCACATCCTATGCAATTTTTGACAAGTTGTAGGTCTTTGAGCAGAGGGTTTTTAACATGGTCACAGAGGTAAATGGCACCAACAAAGGAAGATAATGCATTAGAAAAGGATAGAAAACACCTCATAGCGGTGAATCGTGCCCTCCAAATGATGAAAATGGCTCTCAAAATCCCACCTCCAAATAGAGTGATGCCTCCAATGTTTTATTTCCTCTACAAAATGTGTGAAAAAGAGAAACAAACGTGGAAAGGATTCCCACAAATCGCCCCAAATATCATATCCAAATAGCATCAATAGCTGATGAGAGTCCTTCCATAGCGGATTAGAGAGGTGATTTGAAGACAACTCATGGGACAATTAAGGGAGAGTCATTCTTCACCTTGCTACACCAAGACTCAGCTTAAATAAAATTGACACCTTTGCACAATTAAATCAACCTTTGATCTCATCAATCTAATGCCAATTGTAGATACCTCCAAAATGCACTTGAGACAAATCAATGGCCTACAGATCTTCATGCCACCACCTGCAAACCAGTTAGTTTCCCATGTAGGAGTGGCCTATAGATATCCAACATGCTCCCTCCATAAATAATGGTTGATTTAAATAATGGATACTCAATCTCCTCAAGTGTGTCCACACTAGGGTGAACTGAATCATCAATAGGAGCAAAGTATGAGAAGGTGTAGAACCGAGAATGATCATCAACCTCCCCAACTGCAACAAGAGCCCTGCTATGCAAATCCCGAAAAATGATAGAATCTGGTGTGAACTCTACACTCTTTCCTGAACCACTATGTGTAATCTGATAGATGGAAAGGATGTTCCTTGACAAAGTAGGTACACATAGAACATCATTAAATGATCCACCTTCAACGTCAATAGAACCCTTCCCACAAACTACCAAAGATGTGTTGTTGGCCATCAAAATGGGTGGTGATGAACAAGAATCAAATGAAGAGAACATATCCTTGGACGAAGTCATATGATGTGAAGCTCCTAAATCAAGGATCCATTGATCTGTATTGGAATCTGCAACTGCAAAAAATGCTTGCCTCTTATGTTTCTCATGTTGAGATGAAGAAGAAGGAGATGAGCTAGATGTTGTTGCCATGAGAGTTGTTCCTTTTACCTTAGAAGAAGTGGAAGGAGATGAGTCCTTCTCTTGATATGTAGCTGGCAAGTTGATGTTGTTCTTCTTAAGGATGTGTTTCAACTCATCAATTTGCTTAACATGACAACGATGCTCATCATGACCAATCCTTTTGCAATATGCACATGTTGGTTGCTCCCTCTTACTTGAATTGTTGTACTTCTTTGAAGAAGATGAAGTTGAGCTTTGTTGTGGAGGAGTGGATTGTTTGTTCTCTCGTTGTGGCTTTGGTGAAGATTTCTTTTGGTCCTTCCCTTTGCCTTGCTTATTGTTTCCATGATTGACCACCAATGCTCTTGAAGTTGAAGACTTGAGAATACCCATTTTCATCAACTTATTTTGCTCAAGAATCAAAAGATCTGTGAGAGCCTCAAAAGATGGTGTTGTGAAGTTACTCATTATCAATCTTTGAGTCTGAAAACTTGAAACAAAGGCTGCATACTCAACTGGAAGTTTATCCAATAAGTTGAAGACCAATTGATCCTCTTTTTCAATACCACAATCTTTTAGTTGTGCTCTTAATTCATTTGCATTAGTGACATAATCCTGAATTGTATCAAAATCCTTGGGATCAAGGCTTAAGAGATCATGTTCAAGTTTGTATCCCTTAACCTTATCAACCTTTCCATACAAAGTAGCAAGTTTATCCAAAGCTTCCTTAACTATAGTACATTTATCAACATGGAAAATGAGATCATCTGAAATGAACTTTCTTAGTGTACCCAATGCCATAGAAGTTTTAGTGATCCAATCCATAAATGCTATTGGATCTGCCTTAGGATCTGAAGGTGTAGTTATGGTTCCATCAATGTAGTGAATTAAACCTTTTTCCATTAGTTTACTCCATGCACGTACTTTCCATGTACCATAATTATGTGCAGTTAAGAGTGGAACTTTAGATGAACCCATGATGGAATGAAAGAGCACAAGAGAGAAAATATGAACAATCACACAAGAGATACACCCCCCCAAATTCACTCAATCAAAGTACCCCCCCACAAATAGATGATTTTGGCACTTTATAATGTAGTGCGTGTACAATATGCCACTTGCAACTTGGCTAAGTGGGCTTATGATTTCTGATTTACAACTTGCCAATAAAGAGGCTGATAATAGACTAGAACAATAAAGCAAAGACCTAAATTCAGATCTATGCAATACAAGTGCCAAATAGGCCAAAAAGGACCATATGCTGAAAGTACAAAATCCACTCAAGATCACTTCAAACTGATTGTAGATTCAAGAAGTAGATGAAAAATCATGCACTTTCAAAAAAAATGGCACCTGAAAAGGAGTTCGTATGAGCCTGAATGAAGCCTTTGAAGTTGCAGAAATGGTGACAAGATAGGTACAGTCATGAGAAACTGAAAATTCTGAAAACTCTGTCCACCAAAATTAGAAACTAAGTACACCACTGTGAAGTACATGAAAAATTAGCCTAAATAAAAAAAATTTCTCGAAAAAGGAGCAAAAATGAGCAAGATATGGAGCTTTGAAGTCGGTTGCAAAATCAAAAGCTCATTGGTGAGGGGGGCAATTTTTTCAAAAGGTGATGATGTCATCTTGGCGTACATTGATGTCAGCAATCTCTGAGCTTAAATTTGATCATTTGGCCGTCGCTGCCAAATATGCTCATCCGGGACCGAATATTCACTGGAGTTGCTAGGTTAATTTTTTGTCAAAGCCCATCATCGCTGCCGTTACATTTCGCTGGAATTTTTTATGCTCAAATGCGGAATATGCGGAATATGCTTTTGACTACCGGAAATTACCTTGCCGGATTTGATTTTTTTGATGCTGGAATCTGTTAGTTGTTGTCAAAGGGTCGCCGGTTTTCTGAATCCGTCGGCGAAATTGATGTGGGAAGTACAGTGGGGTGTGGGGGCTAGGGCAGCCACATGTACGGTGTGCAGTACGTCTATAGACTGTAAGGTCTACGGATTGTACTGTGGGCCGAATTATAAATTTTTGATTTTTTTTTTTTTTTGAAATTTTAAAAAAATTCAAATACAATAAAAGCTGTGAAAATACAATTTTGTTGAATGATTTTTTTATTGAATACTAATTCGCAGGTTGAAATCGGTAGCAAGCCTACTAAATTTTTTTTGCCTCGGCGGACAACTTGCTCCAATTTGGACGATTTGGTAGTCGATTTATGGGTTTTTGGCCCTTCTGAGCACGATGGCGATGTCCTTTTCAGCTGAAAATGCTCCAAAGTGGTAGCTACCTCCTGGATCTAGCAACCACCTCTGATCTTCAACCGTTTGCAGATTTGGGCTCTGATGTCCAACTGAGACGAAACAAAAGGCAAATCTGACTATCTCGGACACTCCGGATGCAATGGCAAGCTCAGATCTGATGTAACAAGCTCCCAAAATGCACCTGTAATACAAGGCCAAAAATGGAACCCTCCAAAAATCTCTCCAAAAGACTAACTAAAGGCACTCTAAAAGCTTTGATACCATGTAAGAATTGGCTATGAAGGTAGCCACCCAAGATCTAGAGGCTTAATAGAAAGCAAAAAAGAGAGAAAATAATATGACAAGAATAAATTATATTCAATGTCAATAATAGAATATAATGGAATGGTACAATGCAATAATTACATAGGAGACCCCTTAGATATATAGCCAAGGTGAGAACATAGGAGGGCATAAGATTATGACAAGTGTCGTAATCTTATGACATGTGACAACAAGGAAGGGTTATCACTCCATCTAAAGTGGAAAAAGATAATGTGATAATCTCCACAAAAGGTGGATCTCCCACAAAAGGTGGAGAGATAATCACATGATGTATCCACAAAAGGTGGAAGTGATGAGGTAATGAGATGTCAAGTCCACAAAAGGTGGAAAATCTCCAACAACCTCCTATGTGGTCCCTAAGTAAACTTAACTAAGGTGTAATCATAACCTAGGACAAGGTACAAGACATTTAATTACACCAACAGGATGCCTATAGGAAATTGGGACTGTAGTGCATATAGGGTTTCAGTGCATTAGAGTGATCAAATGGTGCATACGCGTAGGGTTTTAGCGCATACAGGGAAGTAGTGCATAGGGGGAAAACTACATTGCATTTGGGGCACAAAATGGCACATAGGGTGATTTACACATTTGGGGGGAACTTTAGTGCATTTGGGGTTTTAGCGCATAGAGGCCGCAGATTAGCGCATCTAGAAAATTTAGGCAGAATGCATTGTTTGATGAAAATGATGATGTAGATTGCTTCTTTGGTCAATAGATAGATAAATTATCTTGTCATCATGCTAATATGGATAAATATGATAGAAAATTTGATGATGAATTGATAACTTTGCTTCTTAAAAATAAGATAACAAAGAGTAGATCGCTGATAACTTTGTTTCCATTGAATGAAAAACAAAGAGTAGGATGATTGATGGATTGCTTGATAACTTTGTTTTAGAAAACAAAGAGTAGATGCTTGATATGAATTCTAATAAATTTTCTTTCGGTGATTGAAAAAATATAGTAGATGATGTGATTTAAACATATTTGTATTCATAACTAAAGTACAAATAAGAAAATGATTTGATTGTTGATAAATTTTCTCTCTTGAAAAAGAAAACAAAGAAATAATGATGATAAAGTAGATTGATTTGATATTTAGATAGATTGATTTAGCATTG
The DNA here is from genome assembly GCA_007258455.2 of Sequoia sempervirens. Classification (NCBI taxonomy): domain Eukaryota; kingdom Viridiplantae; phylum Streptophyta; class Pinopsida; order Cupressales; family Cupressaceae; genus Sequoia; species Sequoia sempervirens. The sequence goes on along the minus strand of VDFB02353493.1, from coordinate 23,754,706 downwards.
AGTTCATGATATGAGTCATTTTAGATACAACACTTGATATGGTGCACTTGATATGAGTCACTTGATATGGTTCACTAATATGGGTCACTGATAGATAGATATGAGTTTGATTGATTTGTATGATGTGAAGTAGATTGATCACGTTGATATGAGTTGATGATATGAGTTTTATTGATTGTCCTTGTGGTGACCAAAAAAAAAGGAGGGTTTCAAAAACCTCCAGATTAGAGAGTGCTTCCCTATAGGTTGGGATCAGATATGAGATCTGACACCTGTAGATGTACAGTTGATAGTGGGATGTGGGTTGGGACCTTTATTGTCTATGCCAATGATTTGGGTCAACAAAGGACTATTGACCACACTAGCAAAGAGGTGGCATTCAGAGCATAACACCTTTCATTTGCCAAGGGGTGAGATGACCATGACCCTGGAGGATGTATATAGGATTATGGGGATTCCAGTGGTAGGTGCTCTTGTGGTTTATGACCACAAGGAGCTAGGTGGTACATACGCACTCAGGAGGGTGTTTGGGGATGCTCAAATAGTAGGGTATTGGGTGCCATGGGTAGATTTTAGGGGATATTTGGCCTTACCTACCATTTTGGGTGCATTCATTAGAGGCTTCTTTTTTTTGGACCACTGATCAAAGGGATTATTAGTTGGGTGGGGGAGGATCATTGAGCTGATGATAGGTCAGTAGTGGAGATATGCCTAGGGGAGCTGCATGTTAGCTCATTTATACCATGACTTGCATCAGGTAGTATACAATGGATCGTCCAGTTTGTCTTGTGGTATTACCCTACTCCAGATCTAGGCATGGGAACATATTGCTATTACAAGACCACTTTTTCCTAGAGTTAGGCCACCAGGTAGGCCATATGTGTATGAATATTCTATTGCACTTGTCCAACCCAAGTTGGGAAAGTTGGAGTACTGGAAACAAACTCTTGATGATGTTGATTCAGTGATATGGAGGCCATATACATATTATGAGGTGTGGGATATTGATCATCTGGAGACGCCATTTGTATGTATGCCCTAGAATATGATAGGTTGGACCCTAATTATTATAGAGATATTTTTGGCATTGCGAGTACAAAGATAGTATGGATATACATAGTGGATGCCTCGGGGTGTTACACACTATTGGCGGCATAAGGATGATCCTAGATGGGGGCCATGCATTTCATATCAGGTGGCATATACAAAGTATACCAATTTACAACCTGAGGCATCTTATAGGCCAGATATTACTAATGTAGGGATGTCAGATGAGTACTCTGCTTATTTCCACACACACCCATTGCCTCATTTTACATGTCTAGATGAGTTGATGCCCATTTTGATGGCACCTCAACTAGGGGGTAGGAGACAGGAGGATGTCACAGGGGGAGAGAAGGAAATGGGTGGAGAGGATGAGGAGGAGGATAGTGGAGATGAGGAGAGTGGGGATGGGGAGAGCTCAGATGATGGTGGTGGGGATGACAACAAAGATGGCGGAGGGGATGAGTAGAGGCTAGTGAGGTAGAGGACATATATCTTGGGTAGTGCTCAGATCATGTCGAGGCTGAGGAGTGGTATGGGATGGTAGACAATGATCAAGGTCTCTTCTACAACACAACAGGCATAAATAGCTACTCTACAGGCCCAGGTACAGATGCTTTAGGGCTAGTAGGTGCAGTTGTAGAGCCAATTGGCTCAAGCTCAGAGTTTGATAGTGCAGTTATAGGCATAGCTTATGCAGGCACATGCATAGAGATAGACATAGGAACATGCACCTCCTCCTTCCCTGGACCCACAGGTGGCCCATTTGATAGCAGAGAGAGATTCCTTTATACAGAGGGTAGTAGAGGCAAAGGGTGTTGCTCAGAGACTCATGGGAACTGTTGAGAGTCCATCTTTGCGAGATGCCATTATAGAGGGATTCAAGATTTCCAGGGAGGTTGAGCATTATTAGATTAGATACTAAGAGTTGTGCCCTCCCAACCACAGGGAACCTTACCCTTGGTCCCACAATAGAACTAGGAGCAGATCACAGACTACGACACACAACAGAGGGGTCACAGGGCCTTGACAGGATCTTGATGCAGGGGGTAGTGGCAGGCCACCATCTTTGAGACTAGCTCCATTAGGGGGTTCCACTAGTCAGCCATGAGATGTGATTTATATTGATGTAGTATTATTGATGTACTTCACACATGTATATCATTTTTGGATCATGTACATTTTTTTTATCATATCTCATGTATCTCTCTATACTTTTTAGTTTAATTGTACATTAGACATTTGTATGTATTTTTGATGAGCGGTGATATGTAGTAGTGATGAGTTTTGATGATGTGCATTTTTTATGTGATATGCATGTATTTTTGCATGATGTAGTATGGATTTTGATATGCATTTTATTGATTTGATGAATAACATGATATGTAGGATGATTCATGATATGATGGCAATTTGTGATGCATACTAATGATGTCATGTAGGTGGATGACCTAGGATGTTGATTATGAAAGTGTTCAATGAGATATATGATATGTTTAGGGTATGTGCAGGATCATCATGGAAAAAAAGGCCCTTAAGTGGCAACAAATTCAAAGTTAGGCAACTTGTAATAAAAATTTGAATAAGTTGTCTCTATTATTTCAAAAATATGTAAGAATAGAATCTGTAGCAAATTGAATGTAGTTTCTAAACTAGTAGGTTTATTTTAAAAAAAGAAAAAATTATTTGGTGAAAATTTGAAATTTCAATGAAGTAGTACTTATATTTCAGGGAAAAAATAAGAAGTAGGTGTTTGTCTGACCACCCTAACCACAATAAAATGATAATATTTTTTTATAATATTTTAGAAATAATTAGAGGACTCATGTCCAGATGTGATGCATATTTTTTTGTAATTTTTTCTAAGTAAATAATTAATTATGAATTTTTTATTACAACTTTTAAAAAATATAAAAACTTGTATGTCTGACCACCTTAACTTGGTCAAAACTTCATGAAATTCATTTTTTATTTTCTTAATCCTATAGTATGCAAAGCATAGAATGTGATGCATGTTTTGGATTCCAAAAATGTCATACCATTTGAAAGCTATATATTTTTCTCAATCAACCTATCAATCAGGAATTTAGTCGTAATTCAAATAGAAAATGAATAATAATTATTTATTAAATTCAAAGTAAAGAATAATTTATATTGGTGGAAAGCTGAGAATATCTTTTTAAAACCCTTTTTATTTCATCAATTTTGAGTAAAAATAAGTCGTCAGCCACATACCCTACAAATACCCATCATATTGCCACTTTTTGGCCCATCATGATCCTACACATACCCTTTATGAAAAATGATGTGGAAATGTAATGTAGGCATGGAATGTTTGTTTTTGGATTTTTCAAATCCAAAAAATAATGATAATGTGATGGAAAATAGATGTTTATGTTTATGATATGCATCATGAATTTGTAGTATGTAGATGATTTAGGAAAATATCTGAAATGATATGTGAAATGGGTCAAATGTTATGGGAAAAATGACATGATATATAAATGACATGAAAATGATAGATGATTTAAAGATATGATATGAATGTAATGTGACAAATGATAAATAATGGGATGAAATGAACATGATTAATAATAATGAGATGTATGATAAGATGGTAAATGACATGTAATGAAATGTAATGAAATGATGATGAAATGATAATGATAAATAATAATGAGATGTATGATAAGATGATAAATGACATGTAATGAAATATTGATGAAATGATAATGATAAGTGATAATGAGATGTAATGAGAATATTATAATGGCATGCAGTGAAATGTAATGAAATGATGATGAAATGATAATGAGATGAAATGAGAAGATTATAATGATATGTAATGAAATGATGATGAAATGATAATGAGATGAAATGATAAGTGAAATAAAATAGATTATGAAATGATAATATAAAGATAAAATATGAAAATTAAATGGTAATGAATATGATAAATAGTATGCAACTATGTAGAATGAAAATGAAATGGATATAAAAATGATAAGATGCTAATGAGATGAAGACGATAGATAATATCAAAATGAAAGTGATATGAAATACCTAATGGATAAATGAATGATATGAAATGATAAAGGATCTAATTGATATGAGAATAAATGACAAACTATATGATATGCACAGGGCCTAGATGAAATGATAATTATTAATGAAATGATGAAGAAGATGAAAGATGATAATGAAACAAATGTCTGAATGTCCTCTACAAATAGTCTAAAGGAACATGACAGTCATTGATGTTTTTGTTCAGCCTTTCAAAACTTTGATGCAAATCCAGTATGCAGATATATATAATGATCTAAATGAAATGCAACAAAACAAAACCAACCATTTGTTGAGCCCTTTGTTAGCTTTCTTGAACCATCATAGAGCATTTTAAAATGTTTGAAGTATGTACAAGCATCAAAGGGGAAATTAGCACCAATGATGACCTAAGTACAAATTTCATGATTTTTGATATAGCAAGTGAATAGAAGCATCGAGGTATAATTGAACCAAGATGACCTAAGCATTTCTTGCATAAATAGACAAAGATTAACCACTTTATGATGCAAATTTGGAACTATCATCAATGATACACTTTGAAAATCATGTCTCGCAACATATTTGTACCAGATTGATAGTCAATCTCAAGACAACAGACAAAGAAAAATCATTCTCTTTCCTCACCACTCCAGTTCAGTACATCATCGAGTGTGCTCCAGAGGGATGATATCAAAAATAAAAAAACCATTATTCAAAATATAATACTACTATTCCAAACATTATTCAGATTTTAGATGATCCAAATATGAGTCATGATATGAAATTTGCTGAAAACTATGATATGGATCAATGATTGGATAGTTGTTCGTGTGATTTAATTGTTCGTTTGCATTATTGGATTTTATGTCATTGTCTAGTTGTTTCAATAAACTCTGAAAGTTGATTGGTCCTAGTATGTCAATGTTTTCCCCCAATATTGGCACAACTTGCTAAAATGAATATGTACAAGGATCAAGCCATGGTAAGACATTATCACTCTAGCAAAATGATGGCAGTATGATGCTGTTATGGCCCTAAGATGATGGTGAAAAGATGCATGAAATGAAGGTTGAGAAGCTAAATGCAAAACATGAGCTAATAGATGGAGAGCTACAAATAGCGTTTGTTTTCCAAATTTTCACTATTTGTGTTTACTGCATTTTTCTAATTTCTTTTTTATTTTATTTTTTATTGTCAATAGACTGCCTGTTGCCAGGTTTTCACCCTATGACCATTTTTATTTTTATTTTTCAGGACGTTTTCTGATTTTTATAGATTTTTTCAATACTTTTTTTGCTGTTATTATTTTTTTAGGACTTTTTCTGATTTTTTGGTTATTTTTTTAGGAGTTTTTCTACTGTTTTTGTTATTTTTTAGGACTTTTTCTATTGTTTTTGTTATTTTTTCAGGATTTTTTTTGGATGATCATAATTGATTTAGACATAATATTTATTTAGGTACATGTTGTTGATGGGTTCATCAAATAGCTCCCCTTCTGATGTTGACAGTTTGTATGCTCCTGAACCGTATACTACTATGACCACATACGAATCCAACTAATTTGGTTCAAACTTTCTTTTCTTCTCTCTATCTTGATGATTTCATGGGTTTTCCTTCAAAACAAGATCACTGACCTAAAAGGTACATGGCTTGACTCTATGATTATAGCTCCAAGTCATCACCTATTGATATGCTTTGAAATGATCAGCTGCTTGTTGTCTCTTCTCATTGAGGAGTTCCAACTCTTGCAATCAGAAAACTTTATATTCATCATCTATTGTGAGACCTTTCAATGATACCCTGATTAATGGACTCTCAACCTCTAAAGGTAATATAGCTTTTTCTCCATAGACAAAAGCATGTGGTGTTTCTCTTGTTGGCATTTTGATGCTAGTTCTATAGGCCCATAATGCAGGATTGAGTTGAACATGCCAATCTTTCCTTGCATCATTCACAGTCTTCTTCAAAAAATTTAGTATAGTCTTATTTGAGGCCTCTGCTTGGCCATTCCCTTGTGGATAGTAAGGTGTTGAATATCTATGCTAAATATGGAATTGATCACAAAGTTCATCAACATCCCGATTCTTGAACGGTCATCAATTATCTATGATAATAGAGTTGGGAATGCCATACCGACAAATAATATAGTTGAGTATGAATTATGAGATTTGTTTTTCGGTAACCTTAGTGAGAGGTATTGCCTCAATCCACTTGGTAAAGTACTCTGTTGCTGTGATGATGAACTTGTGTCTGTTCAATGATGAAGGATCAATCTTGCCAACTAGATCTAACCCCTATTGAGAGAATGGCTAGGTCAGTGTGAATAGTTGTAGTTCTTGTGCAGGAGTATGAATGAGATTCCCATGAATTGTACATTTTGAGAGCTTCTTTAAAAAAGTGAACGATTCTCTTTCCATTGTAGGCTAGTAGTACCCCATTCTAATCAATTTCTTGGATAAGGTCAATCCACTTGATTGAGTACCACAAATGCCACCATGAACTTCTTGTAAAGCCTTGTCAGATTCGTCATCTTCAAGACATCAAAGTAAAGCACCATCAAGACCATGGTGATAGAGGGTGTGAGCGATAAGAGTATAGCGAGAGGATTGGAAGATAAAGTTGCACTTTTGGTTATGGAATAAGTTAGGTGGTAAGATATCATCTTTTAGGTTGGCATAAATCTTGCCATACCAAGGTGAATTGGATCCTACTAAGTGGAAAATGATTTGGCTTTTAGGTGTGTCATAGGAAGGTGTAAATGATTGTTCCACCAGAAATTCATAGCGAGTTTGATTTTTTGGGAGTTGCAACAATGATGCGATTGTGGCCATGGTGTCAGCTGCTTTGTTATCAAGTATTGGAATATGTATGAACTTGATATCTACAAATTACTTCTTGAAATCGTCCACCATCTTCTTATATGGCAATAGTTTGTCGTCTTTTGTTTGATAATCATCATTGATCTGATTAATGACTAACTGTGAGTCACCATAGACTTGTAGTTTTTTGATCCTCCATTCCAATGCTATATTGAGTCTAGTGATTAAAGTTTCATATTCAGCTATGTTGTTGGTGCATGGAAACATTAGCCTATATGACCAAGGAATGGTATGTCCTTGAGGGGTGACAAAGAGTATGCCGACCTCTGATCCATGTTGAGTGAAAGAACCATCAAAGTATAATGACCATGGTTGTTTTGATTCTACGGTGAAGACATCAAAATCTGGAAATTCAGTGATCATGGGATGGTGCTTCATCCAGTTGATCAATGATAACTTGTTCTTTGATTGCTTTGTGATCAACGTAATGGATGTCAAACTCGCTCAGGATCATAACCCATTTTTCTAACCTTCCTATCAATGTATCCTTGCTTAGCAGATACTTGAGTGGATCAATCTTTGCAACAAGATTGATTGTATGAGTTAACATGTAATGCCAAAATTTTTGTGAGGCAAAGACTACTACTAGAAAATCCTTCTTGATGAAAATGTAGTTGAGTTCATGACTTGTTAGCATTTGAATGATGTAATAAATTTCACATTCCTTTCCTGTAGAGTCCTCCTGTGCTAATAATGCCCCCAAATATGTCTATGTTGCGACAATATATAAGATTAGTGGTTTGTCCAGATTTGGTGGTACAAGAACTAGTGGATTCATTAGGTATTGCTTGATCTATTGAAAGGCCATTTCATACTTGTCATCCCATTTGAAAGGAACATTCTTATGTAATAGATGTGTGAAAGGTAGACATTTTTTTGCCAATTGTGCAATGAACCTTTGTATAGATTGAAGTCATCCCTGTAATGAACTCAACTGAATGATATTCCTTGGTGGAGGCATTTCCATGATTGCTTGTACCTTGGCAGGATCTACTTCAATTCCATTTTCTAACACTATGTATCCTAAGAGTTTTCCAGATGTGACCCCGAAAACACATTTCTTAGGGTTGAGGTGAACTTTGAACTTTTCTAACCTTGAAAAGATCTTGGATAACACTTCAAGATTTCCTTCTCTTGTGTATGACTTTTCCAATATATTGTCTACATAATCTTCCTTGAATGTGTGCATCATGTCATGAAAATTGTAGTCATAGCCCTTTGATATGTAGCCTCAATGTTCTTTAGACTGAAAGGCATGAAATTCCAACAATAAGTCCCCCATGGACATGTCAAAGCTATTTTTTCTTGGTCTTCAAGTGAAATCTTGATTTGGTTGTAGCCAGAAAAACAATCCATTAGTGAATACATAGCATGGCTAGCTGTCAGATCAACTATAATATAGATATTTGGAAGTGGGAAGTCTTCCTTAGGACATGCTTTATTAAGATCTCTAAAATCTGTGCACACTCTGATACTTTCATCTGGCTTGGACACATGAACAATGTTGGAGATCCATTCTGCATAGTCGATTGATCTTATAAATCCTACATAAGGGATTTTTCTAAATTCTTTAACTAGTATTACAACATGAGGATGCATCTTTCTGATTTTTTGTTTCATAGGTTTAACTCCTGGTTTGATGGACAAGTGATGCATTATAAGATTAGGATCAAGACCTAGCATGTTTGCATAAGACCAGACAAAGTTGACTTGATTTTCTATTAGAAATTCCATGAACTTAGGTACCTCTTTATCTGTCATTGATGTAGCTAATAGTAGAATCCTTGGTTTTTCTGTAGTTTCAAGATTTACCTCTTTTGAAGGCTTGACCAAGATAAGCGATTGCTCATGATAGTGCCCTATGAGAGTGTCAAGTATCCCATCATCTAGTGCCTTAAAAATGTTTTCACCATTTGATATGCTCTTTGTTTTATCTTTTGTTTGATCTAACACTACCAGATTTTGGTTTTCACCATTAGATATATATATATATATTTTGTAGCTAGGAGACTTGACACTCTTGATTAAAGAATCTATTCCAAAAATTTCTAGTGGAACAATCATTTGTGTTATCTACAGAAAGGAAGTTCACAATAGTTTCAACACTTGGAAACATAGGTATATTGATAGGTTTAGATAGATCCTAGTCAATGAGATTAGGATGGATCAACAGTACTGGGTCATTAGGTTGCGTGAAATTGGCTATGGTTATGGTCATCATGGAGTTGTTTGTAGGATCCAAGGTATGGGGAAAATCAATGATGATGTTGTTCTCACAATAGTCTTGTTCAATTAAATCTAACTCAGTATCACTAGAATCATAGTTACCTTGTAGTTCAGATCCTTGCAGTTGGGACCTTGACCCTTCACCTTTGATTAGAGTTGGGGTGTACTTGTGTATCACATCAACCTTTTTGTCCCTCCAAAACTCATCATTGTAGATGGTGTCCCATTTGTATTCACCAGAGTTTGTGTTAGAGTTATTATCCACAAAATTTTGAATTGCTGTCAAACATGCTTCTCGTGTATCAAAACCTTCTTGCAATGTGAGGATAGTATCATGCAACTACTTGGATGCTCTTTCTTTTGAGTTAGTATCATATCCTAGTCCTGTTTTATCTTTTGCAACAACTTCTAGAAGGTGAATAGGCTCAACTACTCCTCTTCTTTTCTCAATAGGACCATTGCCATCATAGCCCATCTTTTGCATGATTGAATACCCTTTACCATATTGGTAAGTTGGTATCTTGACATTGAGAACTATTTCATCTTCATCTTTATAGAGCCACTTTAGAACTTCTCTATCCTTAAGATCTTCTCTAGGAAATTTTTCTTTGATAAATCATCCATTAAATTTTGTACTTGGCTCTATTGGTGGTTGTGTTGATGTTGATGCTACATATATCTGATGTTGTGTGATAGAAGGTTTCCCATGTGACTGAGGTGATGTAGGAAGATTAGTAAGATAGAGAGAGTACTCCCCAAATCCATTTTCCTTGAATCATAGTTTCTTGTCAAAGATTTTGGTTAATTGACTGATTTGTGTATCAACCTTAGGAGAAGCAATAGTAAGAGCTTCCAGATTGTTGGGAACCAAAGTATCTTGACTAGCTTTCATGTTGGCACAAGTCTGACTGTTTGAATTATTAGCTAGTATTGTGATTTGTTTTCCGTCATAAGGAAACTTAAGAAATTGATGATATGTGGATGGGACAACTTGCATTTCATGGATCCATGGATGACCCAACAAGATGTTATATGCAAGATCATGTTCTAACACTTGACATAAATTATTCTTGATAATGGGTCCCACTCTGATCAGTAGCATGATTAAACCCTTGGATGCTCTTTCCTCATCATCGTAGGCTTTAATAGTAATATTTCTTCTGGGATCAATGGAGTCCTCAGAAAATCCTAAAGCCTAAACTAACTTCATGGTACATATGTTCAAACCAGCACCTCCATCTATTAGGACACATTTGACATGAAACTTGTGGATAATGACTTCTAAGTATAGCGATGAGTTATGGGGATGTGTCATGGAAATGTCATCTTTCTCAGAGAATGAGAGACATGTGGGTGAGGACAAGTGTCCCACCATGGCTTGAAATTGGTCCACATCCAGATCAGTGGATGTGGTTGTTTCAATGAGGGCCTTTTCGAGAATTTCCTTGTGTGCTTGGGAAATCTTTAGGAGTTCTAAGATAGAAATCTAAGTAGGGATTTTTCCAAGTTGACTGACTAAGTCATATTAATGTTGAGGTAGGGGCATAGTGGATTTTAAAGAAGCAACCTTCAAGAAAACTTTAACTTGTGCCCTTTTTGTTGCTTTGACTTGTCTATATTCCATCTTCTCCTTAACTTTTATAACATTGACCCATTCGTCGTCAGTGTAGATATGATTGATTATATGATCATTGATATGATTCATACTTTTTCTAGAAGACTCACCATTTTGATGGTTGGGAAAAGGGTTATGAAATGCTTGGTGGTCTTCATTTGACTGTTGGTTTCCTTCTATTGTGATGGTGCCATTTTTGATTAAGTCGTGGACAACATTTTTTAGGACTTGACAATTATTCGTTAGATGGCCCTTGAACCAATGATAAACACAATAGTATGTATCATTCCATGATGGAGGCTTCACATTGGGTTCAAAGTTACATTGAGGTGGAAAAGTAAGGACATTTTTAGCCATCAAATCTTTGAATGCAAATTCTCAAGATTGACCCAATGGAGTAAAAGTTCTCCTGCTAGAGAAGAATGAAGATCGTTGTGGATTTGTGTTTGGGGTATTTCCTAAGGCATTATTTTTGTTATTGTTTCCATGATAACCTTGATTGTTGGCATTCCCTTGATTGGGAGTAAAATTTTGATTCACGTTATTCCTCTGAAGAGGATTGTTTCCTTGATTTGTGACCGAGTTGATGTTGTTATAGTTATGGTTACGAGGAGTACTTGGAGTACTAAGAAAAAATGGCTTAGTCAAGACATGTTTTGCATCTACAACACCATTATTTACCACATTTTTCTTGTGAGTTGAAAACTTAGATTTGTCGTTGTGGTGATTTGAAGAGCTAGGATTGTCATTATCAAGTTTTATTATCCCTCTCTGGATTAAGGCACCTTCAATAGTGATGGCATTTTCAATCAATTTCTGAAAAGTTGGGAGACAATGAATATTAAGACGATAGCTCATCTCTTGATCTAGGTTGTTTATGAAAGTGGTGATCTTTTTTTTTTTAGGAACATGATGTGGGTATCTAGTGAACAATCTTCTCCATCTCTGAAGAAATGTAATGAATGGTTCAACAAGTTTCTCTTTAGCCTTGTAGAGATCAATCATGGTTATTTGATGTTGTATGTTGGAATATTGTGATATGAATTCATTAATCAATTCCTCAAATGTCTTGAAAGGCAGTGTGATTTTTGATAGCCATTCCATAGATTGGCCTCCAAGACTCCTAAGAAAAAAATGTATCAACTATGTATCCTAATGGGAAAACTCTAAAGTCATATTTTAGAAGTCTCTAATATGATTGATTGGATCTGATTTCCCATTGTAATGATCAAACTTTGGGATTTCACAATGTTTGGGAAATGGGATCATGTTGAGACGTCGGTCAAAAGGATAAGGACAAATGTCATCAAGAGCATATTTCTTCATTGTGGTTCCCCCTTGCATTTCTTTAATTTGTCCTTGAAGTGCCTTAATCTATTGAAACAAGGCACTAAGATTAGACAAGGGTGTTTCATCAAGACTTCTTTTTAAGTTCTCAGTATCAAAATCATGAGGTAATTTAGCTCCTTTTCCAAATATAGGAAATATTTCTCTTTGTTGCACTCTAAAATATTTTCTAAGGCTTTGTGAAATTTGGGATCTTACTCAGCCTCTCTAAGGTGATGTTCTTCATCTCATTCATCATCACTATTTACAAGAGTTCTTCTTATGTCTCTTTCGAAGGGGAACAATTTTTTCTCTTTTATCCATGTTGTTGTTGTAAAGGGGACTACGACTCACACTATAAAGGGGATTACTAATCTCACCTTCTTCTTGAGTTCTTTGAGTATAATATTCTTGTTGAATGTCCTCTTTCAGCTTATTGTATTGAGATCTTATAAAAATAGGCATATGATCTTGAAATGTTCCCTTAAACTTAGATCATAGTTTGATAAGTGCGAAAATGATGATATTTTGATCCAATAAGATGGAAATCTTATGATATGATCAAAGACGTTCCTAATTCTTGATTGTGGCTTCCAATGATGAAGGATATCAGAATCCTATTTGGGAAGTTGAATAAAAAAAATTAGGATTTTTTTTGAAAAGTGCACTTTTAAGATTTGGTCCCTATTTTTGAGGAATGATAACTATATCGAATTTCCTAATTAAACTTATTGAAGGATTTGACTAGGATGTGTTGGATATTCAATAGAAGGTTGTGGTAGATAATCAAAGTTGAGAGGTTGATTATGATTGTGTCGTTGTGATAGAGCTCTTCTTTGGAAACAGGCTTGTGAATATAAAGGCTCTACAACGTACTCATCAATAAATCCCCTAGAAAAATATTGGTACCTATGGAGAAACTCACGGTAATGTTGCAAGACATTTTGACTTTTATACAAAAAAAATCTATGTTGCAAGTTTTTCTTGTAACCTAAATGTTTCTTAGGTTTCTTGATCTTATTGACAATCAATTTCCTAAAAAAATTGGTCGATTTCCACTCTCTAAGCATGAGAAAAATGCTACTAGACCAAAGATGTTACAAACATAGGTCTGTCAAAAGTAACAATTCTGGAAAGTGACAGATGTGCTACTCTGTACCCTATATGCACTGGAGAAATAGGCATATGTGCTAAAGAAACATTCAAATGTGCCACAACAGACCTCAGATGTGCTACTTTGTGTCCTATATGCACTAAAATAGTTTTTTGATGTAGTTTTGAACAGTTTCAGTTGAACTTTTGCCTGTTCATTTTGGATGATCTTTTATCTGAATTAATGTGATTGAAAACACAAAACTCTAAAAACAATTGTTTTTAAGCCCTATACTAAACATCAAGTGTATGTTCAATTTTTTTTTCAAAATGTGTTTTCACAGGTTTTTGCACATAACAGAAAATTCAGGCAGACTCACTCTTAATACTCAAGTAGGTCATCATAATAACCATATCCCACATCTTGGAACTATGTCGACTTACACAATCGTGTTACCCCTAAAGGGGTGCCCGTGTTTTTATCTTTTCAAAGCACGTACTCAGAGTGACGGAAGTGGATACCAGATCCCTTGAGAAAATGGTCCTTGGAAGTTATATGGTGAGTGTCTTGGGGGAAAATTATTCCCTCCCCTTGTAATGTGATTATTAGGATGTTCAGAAACTGACATGGTTGGTTACTACACTAGGTTCGTAGTAAGGCTTTCCATTCAATGCGACAATAATAAACTCCCTCAGGAGACCTCCCAACCTTTAGAACAAAGGCTTTAGGGATGGTTATCTTGCACACCACCAACAAAAGTGGGTTTCCCTAGATTTGCTTTAAATTTTATAGTGGGGTGGAATAACCTGGCTTTGGTTTGAACCCACTTGGGTCGTTCCTCTTGGGTGAGTACTTTTTCCCACAAGAGAAAGCCCTCTATAGGATGTAATAAAGCATTAAAATTGCAAAAATTGAAAAGGAAAGTCTGGTATTCTAATCACCCAATTAAGGGGAGAGCATATACTTATTGCCACAAACAAAGTAGACAGTGTTATTTTTAGAGCCCAAATGACAATGATTTAATCTATGATGTTGCTTCACAACAAGCATTGGATTTATTTTAACCAAAAAATCAATGTGTGGTGACTACCCTAGGATTGCTTCTTTTTAAATTCCATGTCTATCCTAGGATTGGTTCATTTTAAATTGTTATGTCTACCCTAGGGTTGTTTCTTTTTAAGCCAAAAAAGATCTTGTTTGCAGAAGGCGTCAGAATCATAACCCTATTTTAGTTACACCCTGTATGCACTAAAAGGTCACACATATGCGCTAAAAAAAATAGTTAATTCTCTAAAACAAACCCCATAAGTGCTGCAAAAAACCTTAAATGCGCTAAAAGAAATCCTAAATGTGCTAATCTAAGAATGCATTTTTTTAGACAATTTTAAATAAAGTGAGCTAAATGGATGTGCTATTTTGTTCCCTAGATGCGCTAAAGAAATTGTTGGATGTGCTGAAACAGTTCCTAGATGTGCCGAAAGACCTGCAGAAGCGCTGAAAGAAACCCTATATGCACTAAGGAAACCCACGGATGTGCTAAAACATGAAATTTTCTGGAAAGCCAAACTCCAGAATGTGAAATCCTATCAAAAAAGCTTGCAATTAGATGTCAAAAATGGGGTGAAGGCCCCACAGTGGGTGCCATAAATGTGTGTGAATTTTAAGTGTATCAAATGTAGATTAAAAACAATAAATCAAACACACCAATAAGACATTATATCAAAACAAAAGATCAAATTAAAGGAATGCAAACTCAGTCTTCTATCCTTGATGTCGTCCTATTGTCCTCTATCTCCAATAATTTTGTTGATTCCAGCTTGCTCTCAGATTGTATGCTAGGATCAACAAATAGTCTTCCTAGAGAATGAGATTAAAGATGAATGCATGCTATGCTAAGATATGATTAACATGCTTAAACTAAACATGATTGCTAAAATGTAAAATTATGAAATTATGAATGCTAAAATGCTAATCGCCTGTCTCTAATGCATGTATGTGTGTGAATAACCAATGCTTGGATTCGCAGGAGTATTTATAGAGTTTTCAAAAGCTTTTGATTGGCTGATGTGATCAATGACTGTGATAATTCTGGCAGATCAAACGGTCAAAGATGGAGAAGACTAGAGAGAAAAATAGAAGAAAAATAGAAAGCAGGATTTGTTTCCTCTTTCATAAGAGATGATAAAGATGAATTGCAAAAATCATCTTTTTGTGAGATTGAGAAAATATTTTGAAGATAAATAATGAATTTATTAAATTCATTATTCATTTATTGGTGACATGGAAGATTTTCATAATTAAATAAAATGTTTAATTAAAATTTGGAGAAAATGGAAGATTCTTAATTAAATAAAATATTTAATTAATTTTAGAAAAAAGGGAATTAAATTCAATTAAATCAAAGATTTAATTAAACTTAAATGTGATTATTAATTTAAATAAACAATGATATTTATTTAATTAATTAAAACAATGATATTTATTTAATTAATTAAGTGGACTTAAGAAAGTGGTAATTAATTAAAATGAATTTATTTAATTAAAGTGGAAGAATAAAATAGGTGAACAATATAAATAAATAAATTTAATTTATTTAGATGTAGAGGAATTAAGAAATTAATTAATTAAATAATAAATATTTAATTAAATGCCAGGATTAATTAGACATGACCATTTTTATGCATATACAGGAGCATCATCCCAAACCTTCACGACAAGTTCATCCATCTTCAAAAGTTGGGGGGACCTAGGTAGGGAAGTGATAGAAGAAGACCCATGACATCTTCTATACCAAGACAATAGACCAACAGTTAACCTACCTATGGATGATAGTAGCAAAGGCTTACAAATGATGCTCGCCATGGGTTATGACAAAAACAAAAAGCTCATAAAAAATGACAACAGGCTTCTAATACCCATTATTCCTAAGATGCGAATGAAAAATCTTGGCCTCAGATGTGCCCCTCTGAGGGTGACCATACTTGGCAGAGGTGCCTTGGTTAGGAATATCAAAAATCCTCCTCGGTAATCAGCACCTACTCATCAAATAACTATATCCATAGATCAGGTCATAGATATAGGTAGTGAGGAAGACCCCATAACTAATTTACCCATGCTTTTTGAAGATACCTCCCTCCTAATGATTAGTACTATATCATTTGAGTCAACCAGTCAAACCCACAAAATCAATCTAGTCTACCCCCAACTCATTAGTTACAACCAATGAGGACCACCAATTCTGGATAACTTCAAAAATAATGAAGCACTCTCAAAATTCATGGGACTACGTGGAACAATACCATGTTGACATCACAAGTCTATTTTTGATATCATACTAGACACCCAAGCTTACTGGAGGGAGACGATTGAATTCTTCAATCGTAAAAGTGAAAACTTGAGAATAATCTCAAAGTCTTTAAGTGAAAACCACACCGTGGCACTTTCTAACCTGAAAAAAGTAAAAATAAAGGATGCATCTGATGCTGAAATCCTCTCTAAGGTGCCTAAGGATGGGGGATTCAATCTTCCTCTCAAAGCTCTACATCAAGAAAAATCAACTGTTCTAGCCGAAAAATGCAACCCTATCAACTTGGGAATAGAGGAGACACTGTACATCACATTCTATGTAGAGTCATTACTATTAGAGGAAGAAAAGCTCTTGGCAGCCTTCTTAAAGGAAAGAAAGATCAACTTTGCATGGAGCTATGTGGACATGCCCGGGCTCGATCCAAAAATTATGGTCCATCACCTAGTAGTATACCCTGAAGCAAAACCTGTTAGACAAAAATTGAGAAAAATGCATCATCATATTTCTTTGTTAGTCAAAATGGAATTGAAGAAGCTACTTGAAGTAGGATTTATACGACCAATTGACTACCCAAAGTGGGTATCAAATCTGGTTTGTGTTTCAAAGCCCAATGGGGGCATTCAAATTTGCACAGACTTCAGAGACCTAAACAAAGCATGTCTAAAAGATGATTTCCCACTGCCTAACATTGACATGATTGTAGAGATGACAATATGACATGAAATTATTTATCTAATGGATGGCTTCACCAGATACAACCAAATAATGATTACTAAAGAAGACCAACACAAAATGACCTTCACTTGGCCATGGGGGACCTACTGCTGGAACATGATGCCATTCGGCTTAAAGAATGTTGGGGCCACCTACCAAAGAGCCATGACATTAATCTTTCATGATATGATCCACAAAATTGTCGAAGATTAAATTTAGAAAGAGGAGAGATCACATAGCAACCTTGAGCGCTAACTTTGACAAACTCAAGGAATATAAGGTTCGTTTAAATCCAAAGAAGTGTGTCTTCGACATATAGTTGAGAAATCTACTGAGATACATAGTGTCAATAAGGGGTATCGAAATAGATCCCACCAAGGTAAAAATAATCCTCGAGATGGAAGCTCCAAAAACATTGAAATAGTTGAGAGGCCTCCAAGGCAGGCTTCAGTCCACCGTAAATTCATAGCACAACTGGAATACAAGAAAATCCCTTATTCTCACCTACTCCACAAGGGGGTATCGTTCAAATGGGATGAAAAATGTGATGAATCCTTCAACAAAATTAAAGAATATTTTCTCACACCTTCGGTCCTCATGCCACCAATCCCAAGAAAGCCACTAATCCTTTATGTGTTAGCAATAGCAATAGCCATTGGTTCTCTCCTAGCTCAACATGATGAAAATGGGATAGAAAGGGCCATCTATTACATCGGCCATGCAATGCTTGGGCATGAGTTAAACTACTCATTCATTGAAAAAGCATGTCTAGCAATAGTGTATATCACATAAATTTAGACATTGCATGTTGGCACATAAAATCAAACTCATTGCCAAAATTGATGCCCTCAAGTACCTATTATCAAAGGCAATGCTCACAGGAAGGATGGCCAGGTGGGTCATGATTCTATCTAAATACGACATCAAGTATGTGGAACAGAAGGCAATCAAAGGCCAAGTGATCACAGATCAGATTGTAGAAGCACCCATGTATTCAGATAATCCACTCATATCAGAGTTTCTAGATGAATCCATCTTCAATCTCAACATAGCCAACCACTGGAAGCTCTACTTTGATGGTTCCTACACACAGCATGGATAAGGATTTGGTGTCTTATTCATCACCCCACAGGGGGATTCTATACCTAGATCCTACAAATTGGCATTCCCCTACACTAATAACATTGTAGAATATGAGGCTTTAACCATAGGTCTCAAAATAGTAGTGCAATGGCACATCATGGCCCTTAGAGTATATGGAGACTCACAACTTATAATCAATCAAGTGAATGGTGAGTACTAGACTAAGGATGATAAGCTGAATCCATACAAGAAATTGGTGGAGAGTATTAAGGAATCCTTTGTCAAGATTATGTTTGAACAGATACCTAGAGCAAACAATAGAGCAGAATATGCCATGTCAACAATTGCATCCTTGTTGGACATCCCTCATAATGTCCCAAAATATGAATTCCTAGTAGAGTAATTTCTTGTACTTGCATTCGAGGTACTAGAGTTAGAATTTATGTATGAAATCGTTGGTCCTGGTGATCCCTGGTACCATGACATTTATACCTACTTGCAAATAGGGTTCCTTCCTATTGACTTACCCTCAAGAATAGAAAGAACCTTTGTCAAGAAAGAATCTCGGTTTGTCATCTTAGGAAATACCCTTTACCATAGGAGCATAGAAGGAACCCTACTACACTATTTAAATGTTGAGGAGGAATTGACCACCTTAACTGAGGTGCATAATAGTATTTGTGGTTCACACTCAAGCGAAATGACCTTGTCCAAGAAATTGCTGAGGATAGGACACTATTGGCCTACAATGGAAAGAGAAGCACATGACTACGCCAAAAGGTGCCTACAATGTCAATAGCATGGGGACCTCATCCATGCTCCAACTCAAGAACTTCATCCTATTGTCACACCTTGGCATTTTTCGTAGTGTGGATTCGATCTCATTGGAAAGATAACCCCCACCTCATCCAATGGCCATATGTTTATCATAACCGCCACTGAGTATTTTACCAAGTGGGTGGAAGCCATCCCCATGACATACATAATTGGAAAGCAGATATCAAAGTTCATCCTGAACTACTTAATATGTTGATACGATGTTCCCCAAGCTATTATCTCAGATAATGGGACACCTTTCAAGAATTATGATGTTTGTGACCTATGTGAAAAATTCAAAATCCAACATCACTTTTCCACCCCATATTATCCCTAAGGCAATGGCCAAGCAAAAGCTACCAATAAAACCATTCTGAAAATCATCAAAAAGACAGTCAATGATGCAGGTCATGACTGGCATTTGTAGCTAAATCCTACCTTCTGGGCCTATCGAACTAGCATCGGTACACCAATAGGTGCCACCTTCTTCTCTCTAGTCTACGGATCAGAGGTAGTATTACCCATCGAGATCGAGCTTCTGTCACTGAGAATATCACTAAAAAGCTCATCACGGATAAGGAATACCAAGTATCAAGACTAAATGAGTTGGAGCTACTAGATGAATGACGTATAGAAGCATTGAACCATTTGCAGGTCTATCAGAACTGACTCAAGAGGAGCTATAACAAGAAAATCAAAAGTAGGACCTTTCAAGTCGGAGAACATGTACTAAAAGAGAATCAGAAGAATGTCCCTAATCTAGATAGAAAAGGAAAGTTTGAACCCAACTGGCTAGGACCATTCATCATCACAACAAGCTACAAGTCAGGGGCATATCAATTATCAACACCCGAAGGTGAGCCTCTGTAGGAGCCCATGAACAACTCCCATCTTAAAAAGTTTTATTCCTAAATCTTTCAAGGTATAGAACCAAAAAATAAAAAAATAAAAAATGACCTAAAAAAATGGTCACCTTGATGAAAGCCTAGAAAACAAGTGTCTTGGTGATGATAAAAAAAAGAAAAAAAAAGAAAAAAAATGATCAAAAACAATAAAGAAAAAATGTCCTCTAGTGAAAACCACTTTGGTGGCTCTTTGGGCAAGTACCTTGGTGAAAACCTGGAAAGTAGGCACCTTGTGTAAATAAGCACTTTCCATCCACCAAGATCTTCATGACTCATTCTACATCATCCATCTATCTCCATCCATATCCCATCTACATCCGTACCATGGCTTGGTCTTGTGTTCATGTCATGATCCCTCTTGCTAGTACTCGGCCCATTCTCAAGGTCATTTTGTCTTGCCTTTATCAAAGTAGTCTATTGCATCATGTTGGGGGCATGTTCTCATCAAATAAAATTTGTGTATATTCTTAAAGTCCCTAAAATTAGAAAATCCAAAAACATTAAAAATTTGAAAAATCCAAAAACATCAAAAAATCAAAAAATCCAAAAACATCATAAAATCACAAAAAAATCCCAAAACATTCAAAACACATCAAAATTCCAAAAACAAGTCAAAATTTCAAAAACAAAGTCATCTTGTCGAACTATGGGTCTTTGAGCCTTGAACGTAGGCAAGGTTGATCTTTGATCATCCCCCAAGACACTTAGGTCAGTCCTTTAGAATGCAATCATAATAAATTGGCAATCCATTTATTCATATCTCATCAATAATCAATTGTGTGTTAGTCAAACTATGTGGTCTCTGTGTGTATAATGTAGGAAAGGCTAATTTGTTAATCAACCCTTGAGGCCCCTAGGATAGGTCCTTAGGTTAGTCTCTTGGTCAAAATATCTGAAAAGCCCAAAATAGTTGAAAATCAAAAATCAAAACATTTGTAAAATATCAAAAATAACAAAAACAACCTCAAAATATTGCAAAACATCAAAAACATCCAAATATTTCAAAAAATTCATCTGTCTCATCTTGCTTCGTCCACAATAAACATCACTCAAAATAAATAAATTGTCATCCTCAACCTTTGGTGAAACAGTGGGAAACAAGTCTGGCAAGTCAAAAGTGAAAACTCAAAACATCAAAGTCTAAGGTTTAGGTTAGTACATAAACAATTTGGTCAACTCTTTGTGTCAATAGCCTATCATCCAATCAATCCCAAATCAATCATCTGATATCATCATGTCCTAGGATGAATCCTTCCTACAATGGACATCAACATCAGGCATTTGTAGTTTAGTCTTGGCTAGCGGTTTAGAAGAAAATCAACTTGTTTGTTTACTTTACCTTTTTCTTTAGATTTATCTTATTGTGCTCATTGCAAGGACCTCTTGATGATGTCCAAATGAAGGGTTTAGAGAGATAGAAATGGGGTAAAAATCATTATCTTTTGTCTACTGAGCTTGCGGGATACTTTTTTAATATAACTTTGGTCATGCGTACTTTGTTTAGATGTAGGGAGGACATTTTGGGTATCTTGTTGACCACATAGGAATGCTTCCTTTTCTATGTTCTGGTCTAAGATGTTTGAAATATCTAAACTACATTTTGAATAAGGTTATGAATGCCAGGTGTGAACAAGAATACTCCTATTTGATTTTTGAGTCAAAGTCCATCACACTAGGTGCAACGCCATCCTGGTTCTTTATACCTTGATGCATCATACTTATGTGTGAAATCAAACATAAGGTATTGTTATGCCTTGCATAACCACCCCATTTTGATTTGGAACAAAATGGGTCCCCCTTCTCTTTTGATTTATTTTCCTTTGTTATTTTCTTTGCTTTTGGGGGTTCTTCTATTTCTCTGTGTTTTATCTTTTGTTCTGTCTGGTCTAATTCTAGTTCTGCCTCAGTTGGAATTCGGGTTTTCTCCTGAGTTCAGGATTTTCCACCCAATCCATATTTTCCCAGATCTCACTCGAGCTCTGGCCAAACATTGTTGTTTGGGGAGTTTTGGTCTTCGTGGAATTCTGTGTGGATTGGATTTTCCCAAAATCCTCGATGCCTCCAAGGAGATGTACCTTCTTCGTGGATTTCTTTCTCCTCTGGATTTTCCTGAAATCTATTGTTCCCTGTTTGTTCCAGGTTTTCTAGAATGTCTTCTCTTTCGTGGAAATCCGTCCTGCGCAGATTTCCCCAGAATCTAGTGGAATGTGAAGAAATATGGAGTAGTAGGACTAGTTAGCAAATGATGATGCATTTTATGATTCCTTTATGCTATTTTGAAGATCTCACATGTTGTTCCTAGTTTGATAATGATCGGATTAAGTTTCTAGTGGGTGTTTTCATGTTTATTCTGAGGGATTCCACCTGACTCGAAATTCTTCAAAATTCCTCCATAGCTTGGATTTTGGGGGTTGACTTGAAACCCAAACTGTTTGTATGATCATTTTGTTCAAAGATTTAACGATACCCTACTAACATAGGATTCATTTTAATGATGATTTTGATTAATTAACTTATGTCAGTGTGATCTTTACTGTGGTTTTCTTTGAATGCAGGATTAAATCACATACAGGGTGATTTTTGTCAAGGGAGCTCAGTTGGGGTGCATTCCTTAATACATTTGGTTATGAAAAATCAGTTAAGGCAAAAGTTAGCAAGACTTTTCTAGATTCTTACCGACTAGTGGCTCGGCTCTGATTGTTCAAAATCCAAAGAATCAGAATACTCCCCATTATGCATCTTATCGGCATAGGGTTATCACGGTCTCCCCGACCTATGGTTCGTTTGGTTCAAATCTATGTTTATGTTGTCTATTGGCAAGACCCCAGAGATGTCACAGCAATCAGAAATCATATGTAGGATCCATTGGTAGGACAAGGGTCATCGTCCCGACGACATGAATTTCCTATTAGCATGAGGGATTTGCTTCAGAGAGATGTCTTGGCGAGATCTTCGGGTCTCACCAACCGACGAAAAAAGGCATACACTGTCGGTAGATGTTCTCTCTTTGTCGAGATTTCTTGGTGAATCCCTAAAGTTTCACCAACTACCCCACCACCGGCAAACACTTCGGTAGGAGTCATCTTCATAGGCGTATGGTCTTGGCGAAGTCTCCATGTCTCATTGACCGCTATCAAGAGGTTTACGAAGTCTCATCGAATAAGCAAAAAAATTCCAACATTTCGGCATGAGTTGTTCCCTTCGATATGTGCTCTCACCGAATGTCGAGAGTCTTACCGACATGGAAGGTTCCGCATATTAGCAAAGTAGCATAGCGTCACCTAGAGGTCTAGCCAAATGGTGGATGTCTCATCGAAACAAGGTGTCAGTAAAACTCTAAAGGAAATGAAGGGGATCACTATATACTCTCGTCGAACGAGAAAGGTCTGAGCGACACAAAGGAACTTTGGTGAGAGAACCAGTGTGTCACGGTGACAAAAGGGTGAACTAGTAAGGCTTTCGTCGAGATATCAGGTATTTATGGGACGTCTTCCAGACAAAGGGTGAACTAGTAAAGCTTTTGCCAAGATATCAGGTATTTATGGGACGTCTTCCTGACAAAGGGATGTTACAATGAATCGCATGCAACAACAAAACCCATCTTGGTGTGACTACATCAAATTTCTCCCTGAAATGGAAAATCTTCTAAGGATGATACTTTCAGCAAGAGGTCTGCCCAAAATGAAGGGTCTTACTGAAGGATCAATCTTCGGTATGACATAAGGAGCTCGCTAAGAAGTCTCAGTGAAGAAAGTAGGTCTCACCGACATAGAGTGGAGTAGCATCGGAAAAGGGTCATGTTTTCACCACAAGGTCTTGGTGAAGAGCGAAGGTCACATCAAAACAGAAAGGTTGGGGCACGAGGAGGACAGGAAGAGGTTGGGAAGACTCCGAGTGGGGAATACCATCGCTGTGACGTCCTGCCAATGAGGTGAGGTCTCAGCAATGGGAAAATGAGCTCAATGTGACTTCTGAAGCACACCGAGACATCTCACCAATTGACCTAGGCTATGCCGATGCCTGTTGTAAGACAAAAATTACATCAGGGAGACACCGATGGAGTCTCACCGACTTGCGATTTAGGTCAGACCACTCTTGATTTCTCAGAATTTGGCATGGCAGCTGATCGTCCAATCAAAGGGAGCTGAGAGGAACCTTTGACTGATTGATTGCCCCTATGGAGGGGACTAACAGAGTGTGATCGAATGGATTTCTTTTTTAGAACAGTTGACAATGAATCTGCTCGAGCGACGGTGTAAAGATCTAAGGAGGCCTGATGGTATTTTCAGAAGATAGTTAACAAGTAGAGGACTCCAAAAAAGAAGGGAGGCCAAAGAATGAAGAAACCATGACTCAGAGGGACACCTGTGGTGACCAATGATAGAGGTAGATCAATATTAATGCAAATATCCTAGACCATTCAATGCGACTCCGCGAGGGATTTCAAAGTTGGACATGAAGATGCTAGAGTTAATGTTGCAGTTGTCAAAAGATCTAAAAAGACTTCTCCTATGAGTAGGAATCCTTCATCAGCATGGACAACAAGGATTCACATTGAATGCAGTTTTGACTTTCCTCAAAAAGATTTGAGAGCCAGCTCTCCTAGATATAGATATTTTGTAAACCCTAGTGTAGGGGACAACACATTCTTTTGGTACACACTCTGTATAAATGGCATTCTTGCCTCTTTGTAAAGGTTAGACAGTGAGGTATTAGAACTTCTAGATTTAAAGAACTTTTAGATTGAGAACTTTCAGAGTTATAACTATTAGGATTTAGTGAGTTAACAGGAGATAGAGTTGCATCTTGATTCTTAGTAATGGGAGTTTCTCTTGTCTTCTTGGTTAGTAGTAAGGTTTTAGTATAGACTGTAATGTATCTTCTAAGTTCTCTTAGTGTAGTTGGAAACAATCTGGAGCCAACGATTCTTTGTACACTGGTGATTGTGCCAACTTTGTAAATATTGCTTATCTATTTTATTGACAGTAGAAGCAATCAAAGTTTAATCTACTTCATGTTGTGTTCCTGAATGATATTTGTCTTAATTGATCATTTTATTTGTGAAGTCTTCAAGGAATGAAATGTTATTTTTGTTTTATTTAAATGGTAGCTAAAAAACTCTATTATGTGAATTAGCATTGTGAATGAAAGAGGTTGTGTGTCAATCACAAGCTTATCTTATTCTACAGTTTTAGTTTATAATTCCTTGAAGTTAACAAGTCTGGTTAAGATTGGATGAACTATTGTTATTTTCTATTTCAAAAACCCTGATCTATCTTTTTTTGTTTCTTTAAAACCCCTCTTAGAGTAGGTTTTATTTCATTCTTGATCTTAGAACAATCTAGAAGCTCAACACTAGCAGGGCCCTTGAATATTATTGTTGCATTGACCAGTGAGTAACATTGACACAGTTGAGACCCAACTACAAAGACCTTGGGAGCTAAGGAATCCATGTGTTGCCTTTCTCTTTTAGGAGAAGCAAAATAGCAATATTCTGCTTGCATTGTTGTGGTGCCAAAATCGCCATCAACAGGAACTAGTGCTAGGAGGGACAAGAAAGGAAAACTGGATAAAACTGGGTTTTTCTCCCCAGAAAGGCCCCACAGAGTTCTTTGATCAACTAAAAATCCATCACCCTTCGTAGAGCTCAAGACCCCAACAAGACACAAGAATCATAAGGCTGGGGCAACCATCATACCACCTTTATCAGTTTCGCTCACTCCACTAGGCTTTTCACCAATACCCCAGTGGATACCTATCAATCCACCATCTCATCCATTTTAAGTGTCATCACAGCTGATTCAACCCATACAACAACTAGCTCAACCACCACCACCACCACCAATGGCGTTCTTTTAGAATAACCCCTCTCCATTGGGGACTATTCCTAGAGGTTTCCATGATATGCCCAAGAACCCTAAGAAATTTTTCCCTAAATACATTCATGGGGAGTCAAGGAGTACTAAAGAACACATACAGGCTTTTAAGGATGCCTGTGCAAGAGCTGAAATAGCTCATCATGATGTAGTTTGTAGGTTGTTCCCTTATTCCTTAGGGGACATGGCATACAATTGGTACCTTAATCTTCCTCAAGGTTCCATTTTGACTTGGACAGACTTGGAAAATGCCTTCATTAATCAGTTCAGAGTCTATGTAGATCTAGCTCTTTTGTACCATCAGTTTGCCACCATCAGGAAGGAGCCAGGTGAATCCCTGCCCCTATTCAATACTAGGTTTTAGCAGATGTATAAGAGATTGCAAGATCCCTATCTAGTTACTGAGAATAGTGCTATCCAGGCATACTGTAGGGTTATCGACCCTTTGCAAGGTTTATTCCTACAAAGAACTTATCAACTAGTTGATATTGATTCCCTATCCAAATTTTATCACTTGGCTATTAAACTGCAACAACAAACTAACTCTCAACCAAGTTTGGGAGGAGGTTTTCCTTCACTAGGGTATCATATGTCTAGCCCCACTCCTCTACTTAACACTATCCCAGGAATGTCTCCTTCCCACTACGGGCCTATATCTGAATTTCCAACTCAGCCTCCCATTCCATTCTATGCTAATAGGACTCCCAACCCTTTTCAACAACCATAGGTCCCTCAAGGTCCCCAGGGTCTTCATAACCAAGTTGGAACCCCAAGTCATGTTGATCAGCCACTTATTGCTAAGGCCATTGAAAGTGAGAAGAAAGTTCAACTTACAAATGAGGTAGAAACCTTGAAGAAAACACTGTCTCAAGTTACAAAGCATGGCTCAAACTGGTTGAACCCTTCCCAAAACCAAGGGAACTACCCTAATCAAAATAGCAACAACCAGGGTACTTATCAGAACAACAACAATTGTAACTAGAGGGGCTATCAGGGCCAAAATTCCTCTAATCAAGGGTACCAAAATAAAAATAGAGGATACAACCAAAGGCCAAATAACAACAGACAGTGGAATACAGGGCCCAATAATGGAGGATTTTCTCATAACTATCAAGAAAATGAGGAAAAAACACATACTATAAGTGTGGTTGACCTCAACTTCATGACCAATTGGTGCAGGCTTCATAATAGATCAACCCATTCTGAGGTAAACTGCCCTCAAATGGAGATAGTTGTTAAGATGGCACACGAAGA
Organism: Sequoia sempervirens; assembly: GCA_007258455.2. NCBI lineage: Eukaryota > Viridiplantae > Streptophyta > Pinopsida > Cupressales > Cupressaceae > Sequoia > Sequoia sempervirens. Next base: position 23,727,523 of record VDFB02353493.1, on the reverse strand, counting down.
TGCCCACACATTCCAGGGGAATTCAAACAAAGGAGGTGACTCACTGGATACTGCAATGGCTTATGATATCTTTGAAGAAGAGCCCTCATTCCCAATGCAAATTGAGAATGAAGCATAGGGAGATTCATATGATGCCCAAGCCTTTCAGTCAAAAGGAGGACACTTCCTGAGAAATCAAAGGGGCCATTCACTACATCAGCACCCCCTACTAACATGGTGCCTCCAAATCAAGGTGATGATAATAATCCTCCTCCACCAAAAGGCCCGCCTAACTTCCATAATAAGGGTAATTCCTCTGCCATTTTTAAAGGTACTGCTAGTTGTAATACATAATTTGATATTGTTTCTGAGATGCAAAAACAAAAAAATTCTTTGTCATATTTTGACATTTTAAAGTGGTGCCCTACTCAAAGGGAGATAGTGTTGAAAGCTCTAGAACAAGCTGATAAGTCAAAAGGAAAGAGCAAGGTGGCACCTGCTGGGGACATGAATGCAGCCTTATACAGAAACAAGGTAGGTACTCCACCTTTCCTTTTAAGTTTAAGAATTTTTGGTAAGAACCTGCATAACTGTTTATTGGACTTGAGGGCTTCAGGAAATGTCATGCCATTTTCCATATGCAAGAAGTCGGGATTAAACCCCATTCAAACCAATAAAAAGGTCATTCAACTTGACAAGACAGAGGTTAATGTGGTAGGAGAATTAAGAAACATACATGTTCAAGTAGGATCAGACCCTAGGATCCTAACCAACATAGATGTCCAAGTAGCAGATATTCCTGAGACCTATGGTATGCTGTTGAGCAGAGATTTGATGAAAAGTCTAGGGGGTATCTTTCCCTTGACTTTTCACATATGTGGCTGCCATGGAGAGGGATTCCTATATAGATTAGAATTGAAAGTGAGCCTCGCCTCAAGCATATCATCACTGAGTATGATTGTCCCAATGAGATAGCTTACTTTGAGACTGAGATGGGGGTTTATAAACAAGAGGAAATTCTAACCTTCTCGGTTCTCAATGCTAAGAACATGTCAAAAGAAAAACCCCCTAACCCCACCATTGATGAAAATCAATAGGCCCTGATTAGAAAGCTACAACAAGATCAGCTGGTCTTGGGAGAAGATGTAGATCTGCAAGGTCTCTTGCTCCCCAATTGGTGTAGGGTACATTACCAAAATCATTCTGAACTAACTTTCTGATCCTGCATTGACATTTTAAATCATGTGGCCCAAGCTGAGAAAGCTAGCTCAAGTCACCCTAAGATCCTTGCAGCTACCTCTCATTTGAGGCTAAAGAAGAAACCATGCTAACCAAGGATGGGATTCCTTCAACTGAGGTTCCTTCTCAAATTGAACCCACTCCAAATACACTTCCAAATCAGCATGTTTTTGAGGAGCAACCCCAAAATGCAAGCGAATGTCAAGAGGATAACTGTGGGTAACATAATACATTTGTGTAGGAATTAGAAATTATACCAAAGGAACTAGTCGAATACCCTTCCCTTATACCTGATGTAAAAGATCGAGGAGTCCCACCCATGGCTTATTCTACTCAAGCACCCATAATAGCTTCAAAAGAATCAACTCCAACCCATGATCAACTATGGACCCTCACATTTGATGGATCAAAATCTAAGATAGGCAGTGGTGTTGAAATTGTACTAACTAGCCCTCAAAGGAAAACCTTCTTTGCTTCTTACAAGTTGCAGATGCACAAACATCGTGGCATAATATGAAGCTCTAGCATGGGGACTGATGTTCACACATAAGAAGGTCACTGCCTTGATGCTCAAGGGAGATTTAGAAATAGTTATCAGGCAAGTGCACAATCAATACACATGTCACAACAGAAGGCTGACAACTTATAGAAATTGGGTATGAAACCTGATTGATGACTTTGATGCCTTTCGGATTAGCTTAATCCCTAGAGAAGAAAATCAGGTAGCTGATTTACTGGCTATTGCTGTAAGCACTTTGGAACCTATGCAAGGCTCCAAGTTCAAAAGATTCTCAGTGGAACTGATGTCCACCGTATCTGTTCCTAACAATGTCAATAATTTTCAAGTTTTCAATGATGACCGACATATCCTTGCTTTCCTAGCAAGTTCTGATGTTTTTGAAGGGAAAATCATTGATCACTCCAAGAGGGATCAAGGAGATTGGAACCTTGGAGATTGTGATACAGAGGGGGTCCTTAATCTGAAAACTAATAACATTCCCAAGGGAATGGTTGCTCTAGAAAGAATTTTGGACTCAGATCCAAGGGCTCGAGAGAAAATATCAGCTGAATAGAAGGGAGGCGAATATGAAATAGTTAACTTGGTCGATGCTGGCCCTGAAAGGATGTATACATAGGGAAGACTTGCCCTAAAGCAATTAGAGAAGACATACTAAGGGTGCTTAAACAGGATATTGCTGCGATTGCATGGGGGTATGAAGACCTCCAGACATTTGATGCTTCTGTTATGACTCACACTATCCCCTTGAAGCCTAAGGTTAAGCCCTTCTGACAGAAGCAGTGCCCTATCAATGCTCTGATTGAACCATTGATCTATAAAGAAGTTCATAAATTATTGTCTACAAAGATAATCTTCCCTGTGCACCATTCAACGTGGGTGGCTAACTTAGTCTCAGTCTGCAAGAAAAGCGGGGAGACTAGGCTATGTGTTAACTTTAGAAACCTAAATACGGCTTCAAAAAAGGATAACTACCCACTTCCTTCTCTAGATGAAGTATTGCAGAGTGTCAATGGAGCTCAGATGATGTCATTCTTGGATGGTTACTCTAGATACAATCAGGTAATGGTTGACTTTGAAGATAGGATGAAGATGGATTTCACTACAAAGTGGGGAACGTTTGCATATAGAAGGATGCCTTTCAGTCTAATAAATGCTGGAGCCACTTTCTAGTGCACCATGGACACAACTTTCAAGGATCTAATTGGAAAAATTATTGTTTACATAGATGACCTGACAGTGTTCTCCAAGGACCGATTGAACCACGTTGCTGACTTGGCCAAGGTTTTCCAGAGGTGTATCTAGTATGGTGTCTCCCTAAATCCCAACAAGTGCATGTTCAGAGTCTCTAAAGGGAAGCTCTTGGGGTACATAATTTCTGAAAGAAGGATTTCAATCAACCCAGATCAAGTTGAATCCATTTTGAAGATCGCCAGGCCATGGAGCAAGAAAGAGTTAAGATCTTTCTTTGGAAAGATCAACTTTGTAAGAAAATTTATCACAGGCTTCGTAGAGATTGTAAAGCCACTAAATGAAATGATGAAGAAGGATGCCAGAACAGAGTGGACTGAGGAGGCGAAGGCCACATTCATGCAAGTCAAGCAGTCCATTTCAGAGGCACCTGTGCTCACTAGCCCTGACTATCTCAGACCATTTTACATCTACTCTTTTGCTTCAGAACACTCATGCGTAGCAGTGTTAACTCAATGAGGAGCAGAGGCAGAGGAGAGACCAATTGTGTTCATGAGCTCTCCATTCAAAAATGCAGAAATCAAATACCTGCCTCTTGAGAAGCAAGCGTTCGCGCTAGTTCGGGCTGTCAAGAAGTTCTGGCATTACATTCTTTAAAGCCAAATCGTTGTTTCTAGTTCTTAATGCGGCTGTGAAGTCCCTACATATGCAGAGAAAGCTAGGAGAAAGGAGAGGCAAATGGATGGCCATCCTACAAGAATTTTATCTCAAGATACACCCTATGAAGCTAGTCATGGGTACCGGCTTGTCTCGGTCCATGGCGAATGCTGGCAACAACATCATCTGTCAGCAATACGCAACCCAGTATTTCTCTAACGACCCCTGGTATGCTGATACCATTTGCTTTATGCTCCATAATCGATGTCCAAAATAAATGAACACAACTCAAAGGAGAGCCTTAAGACTGAAGAGTTCTCATGACATACTCAAAGGAGGGTTGCTATACAGGAGGAATTTTGAAGGAGTATACCTGAGATGCCTTGATCATCAAGAGGCTAAACATGTGATCTCTGAATTTCATGGGAAACATGGCATAGGTCATGGGTCTGTAGATTCTTTGGCACACCAGATCCTCTGATCTAGTTATTATTGGCCCTGTGTATTCAAAGATGTCCATCAGCATGTGAGGACATGTCATGTCTGTTAGATTTTTGCACCAAGGTAACACCGTGCAACCATGCCATTGCAGCCCGTCAATGAGGTGAGGCCATTTGCCTAGTGGGCACTAGATTTTATTAAAGTGATTAACTCGAACTCTTCTGTAGGACATAAATTCATCTTGATTGCCATTGACTATTACACAAGGTGGGCAAAAGCTATACCTTGCAAGATAGCACCACAGAGGTAGTGATTAAGTTCCTCACCGAATGTATCACTACAAGGTTTGAGGTACCTTTCACTCTGGTATGTAACAATGACTCTGCCTTTTCTTTTGCTGAGTTTATTTCCTAGGGGTATAATCACAAGATTGTCTTGAAATATTCTTAAAATTATGATCCACAAGGCAATGGAGTTGTAGAGTCAACCAATAAGAATCTCTTAGGGGTCATGAAGAAACTATTAGAGCATAACCCTAGAGACTGGCATACCCAGCTTAGATTCACATTATGGGTAGATAGGACTAGAATTAAGGCTACCTTAAACACCTCACCATTCAAGCTGGTATATGGCCAAAAGCCTCTCTTTCCTATCCATTTGCAAATACCTATCCTTGAGTTCATGTAGAAATTCTACTCCAATGATAGTAGGATAGAGGTCAAGTTAGTTGCTTTGTTGAAATTAGAAGAGTAGAGAGATGTGGCCTTGCAACAATTCTTTAAGCATCAGGCTGTTGTCAAATGATGGTTTAACAAAAGAGCCAAAATAAAAGCTTTTAGGATATCAGACCTAGTGCTATTATGGGATAAGGCTGGTGAAAAGAAAGACAATCACCAAAAGTTTGACAAACTCTTGTTAGGCCCTTATCAAATTGCTGAGATCCTAGGGGAAAATGTGTTCAGACTGAGTAGCCTAACTGGGGAACCTATTCCTTTGCCTGTTAATGGGCAGTTCCTTAAGCACTATTTTGAATCTTGAGGCTTGCTAATTTTTGTTTTGTATATAAGTAATTCATTGTTCTTTATGTAAATAATTTATTTTGTCTCTTGTTTGTAAATAATTTGTATTTTTGTAAATACTTTCTGTGTTTCTACTTGTTAATAATCTGTTGCTCCTTGTGTAGATAATTTACTCTTTGCTTGTAAATAGTTTGCTGCTTATTTGTTTGTTCTTTCCTTCTGTCTTTTGGGTTTCCTTTGCTATCTGGTCTTTGTTTTGTCTTGGTTCATTGGGGTTGATCTGTCCTTTCCGTATGAAACTATGGGTTGTTATCTGAAGCATACTTTGGTCATTAGGAGAGAAGTGGTTTAGATATTTTCAGGTTTTCTGATTGGATGATTTTTTCCTCAATTCGTTGTTTCATGCTTGTTGTCAATAAAAGTTCTGGAAAGTTTTGAAAACAAGGTGCCAAGTAAGGGATCCTTCATCAGCTCCCCTGAATCTATCACAAATCATTAAAATCATCTCCTCTTCTAGTAGTGTATTTGTCCTAGGATGATAGTGTTCTAAGATTTGAGTGAAAAATCCAACTTCTAAGTGCTGTTATGAGGTCCATTGTAGTTTTCAACCCAGATAAGATATTAAACATTTGACATATTGAAAAGAAAAAGAAAATTAAATGAAATATCTGAAGAAAAAGAAAAGAATTATCAAAATAAAAAGAGGATTCAATAGGAATGGGTGATTCTAGTATCTCTATCGGGGCTATGGATGCCTGATGGCAGTAGAGCAATGTTGTGAGAAAACTAGAGGTATCTCTGTCAGGGCTATGGACACCTAACTGGCAGCGGAGCAATGCCCTGGATATCATTGCATGAGGGAAATCAACTCATGTAGCTCAAATCTTACACATTATTGTTCAAAAGATGAAGAAAATTCATGAGAGAATGATGCACAATTAAGCACACACATTGATTCAGGGGGTAGCTGTTGATTGGCTTACATTTGAGATTCTAGCTCTACCTAGCTTGTTTTAACTCACCCGATTGGAGTCGTCATGTTCATGAACCAGGAATTTTGGATAGCTGAATCCTTCAACTTCATGAAAATGGTTAAGCCATTTTCCCAATCGAGTCGCCATTTGTTATGCCTTGCATAACCACCCCATTTTGATTTGGAAAAAAATGGGTCCCCCTTCTCTTTTGATTTCTTTGCCTTTGTTATTTGCTTTGCTTTTGGGGGTTCTTCTGTTTCTCCATGTTTTATCTTTTGTTCTATCTGATCTAATTTTTGTTCTACCTCAGTTGGAATTCGGGTTTTCTCCTAAGTTTGGGATTTTCCACCCAATCCAAATTTTCTTGGATGTCATATGAGCTTTGGTCAAATGCTGTTATTCAGGGATTTTTGGTCTTCGCAGAATTTTGTGTGGATTGGATTTTATTGAAATCCGCGAGGCCTCTAAGGAGATGTACCTTCTTCGTGGATTTCTTTCTCTGCTAGATTTTCTTGAAATCTGTTACTCCCTGTATGTTCTGGGTTTTCCAGAATGTCTTCTCTTTCACAGAAATTCATCCTGTGCGGATTTCCCCAGAATCTAGTGGAATGTGAAGAAATATGGAGTAGTAGGACTAGTTAGCAAATGATGATGCATTTTATGATTCCTTTATGCTATTTTGAAGATCTCGCATGTTGTTCCTCGTTTGATAATGATCGGATTAAGTTTCTAGTGGGTGTTTTCATGTTTATTCCATAGGAATCCGCCTGACTTGAAATTCTCCAAAATTCCTCCCTAGCTTGGATTTTGTGGGTCGACCTAAAACCCAAACTGTTTTTATGATCATTTTGTTCGAAGATTTAATGATACCCTACTAAAAAGGGATTCGTTTTAATGATTATTTTGATTAATTAACTTCTGTCAGTGTGATCTTTACTATGGTTTTCTTTGAATGAAGGATTAAATCACATACAAGGTGATTTTTGTCAAGGGAGCTCAGTTGGGGTGCATTCCTTAATCCATTTGGTTATGAAAAATCAATTAAGGAAAAAGTCAGCAAGACTTTTCTAGATTCTTACTGACTGGTGGCTCGGCTCTGACTGTTCAAAATACAAAGAACTAAAATACTCCCCATTGTGCATCTTATCAGTGTAGGGTTATCACGGTTTCGCTGACCTATGGTTCGTTTGGTTTAAATCTGTGTTTATGTTGCCTATCGAAAAGACCCCAAAGATGTCATAGCAATCAGAAATCATATGCAGGATCCATCGGCAAGACAAGGGTCATCATCCCAATGACATGAATTTCATAGCAGCATGAGGGGTTTCCTTTAGAGAGATGTCTCAGTGAGATCTTAGGGTCTCACTGATCGGTGGAAAAAGGCATACACTGTCGGCAAATGTTCTCTCTTTGCCGAGATGTCTCAGTGAATCCCTAAAGTTTCACCAACTACCCCACCACCGGCAAACACTTCAGTTGGAGTCATCTTCATAGGTGTATGGTCTTGGTGAATTCTCCATGTCTTGGCGACCACTATCAAGAGGTGATCCCTTCGGCATAAGGTGTTATCCGTGCCAAGATGTTTCATTGAGTTTACGAAGTCTCACCGACTAAGCAAAAAGGGTCCAACATTTTGGTGTGAGTTGTTCCCTTCGGTATGTGCTCTCACCGAATGCCGGGAGTCTTGTCGATGGGGAAGGGTCCGCATATCGACAAAGCAGCATAGCGTCTCCCAGAGGTCTAGCCAAATGGTGGATGTCTCACCAAAACAAGGTGTCGGTAAGACTCCGAAGGAAATGAAGGGGATCGCTATATACTCTCACCGAATGAGAAAGGTCTAAGTGACACGAAGGAACTTTGGTGAGAGAACCGGTTTGTCACAGTGACAAAAGGGTGAACTAGTAAAGCTTTCACTGAGATATCGGTATCTATGGGACGTCTTCCCAACAAAGGGATGTTACAGCAAAGCACATGCAATGGTGGAACCCATCTCAGCGTGACTACATCAGATGTCTCCTCGAAATGGAAAATTTTCTAAGGATGATACTTTCGGCAAGAGGTCTGCCCAAAATGAAGGGTCTTACTGAAGGATAAATCTTCGGTATGGCATAAAGAGCTCGCTAAGAAGTCTCAGTGAAGAAAGTAGGTCTTGCCGACATAGAGCAGAGCAGCATCGGAAAAGAGTCATGTTTTCACCACAAGGTCTTGGTGAAGAGCGTAGGTCACATCGAAATAGAAAGGCTGGGGCACGAGGAGGACACGAAGAGGTCAGGAAGACTCCGAGTGGGGAATACCATTGCTGTGACGTCCTGACAATGAGGTGAGGTCTCAGCGATAGGAAAATGAGCTCGATGTGACTTCTGAAGCCCGCTAAGATGTATCACCGATTGACCCAGGCTATGTTGATGCCTGTTGTAAGACAAAAATCACATCGGGAAGACACCAATGGAGTCTCACCAACCTGTGATTTAGGTCAAACCACTCTTGACTACTCAGAATCTGGCATGACAGCTGATCATCCAATCAGAGGGAGCTGAGAGGGACCTTTGACTGATTGACCACCCCTATGGAGGGGACTAACAAAGTGCGACTGGATGGATTTCTTTATGAGAATAGTTGATGACAAATCCGCTCGGGCGACGGTGCAAAGATCTAAGGAGGCCTGATGGTGTTTTCTGAAGATAGTCAATGAGTAGAGGACTCCAGAATAGAAGGGAGGCTGAAGAATGAAGAAGCCATGACTCAGAGGGACACCTATGGTGACCACTGATAGAGGCAGATCAATATTAATGTAGATATCCTGGAGCATTCAAGGTGACTTCGTGAGGCATTTCAAATTTGGACACGAAGATGCTAGAGTTAATGCTGCAATTGTCAAAATATCTAAAAAGACTTCTCCTACAAGTAGGAATCCTTCATCAGCATGGAAAACAAGGATTCACATTGAATGCAGTTTTGACTTTCCTCAAAAATATCTAAGAGCAGACTCTCCTAGATGCAGATATTTTGTAAACCCTAGCGCAAGGGACAACGCATTCTTTTGGTACACACTCTTTATAAATTTCATTCTTGCCTCTTTGTAAAGGTTAGATAGTGAGGGATTAGAACTTCTAGATTTAAAGAACTTTTAGATTGAGAACTTTCAGACTTAGAAGTGTTAGGAGTCAGTGATTTAACATAAGGAGATAGAGTTGCATCTCGATTCTTAGTAATGAGAGCTTCTCTTGTCTTCTTGGTTAGCAGTAAGGTTTTAGTACAGACTATAATGTATCTTCTAAGTTCTCTTAGTGTAGTTGGAAACAATTTGGAGCCACAGATTCTCTATACACTAGTGATTGTGCCAACTTTGTAAATATTGGTTATCTGTTTTATTAATAGTAGAAGCAATCAGAGTTTAATCTACTTCATGTTGTGTTCCTGAATGATATTTTTCTTAATTGATCATTTGATTTGTGAAGTCTTCAAGGAATGAAATGTTATTTTTGTTTTATTTAAATGGTAGGTAAAAAGCTTTGTTATGCAAATTAGCACTGTGAATGAAAGAGGTTGTGTGTCAATCACAAGCTTATCTTGTTCTATAGTTTTAGTTTATAATTCCTCGAAGTTAACAAGTCTGGTTAAGATTGGATGAACTATTGTTCTTTTCTATTTTAAAAACCCTGATATATCTTTTGTTTTTTCTTTAAAACCCTTGTTAGAGTAGGTTTTATTTCATGCTTTATCTTAGAACAATCCAGAAGCTCAACACTAGCAGGCCCCTTGAATATTACTGTTGCATTGACCACTAAGTAACATTGACACAGTTGAGACCCAACTACAAAGACCTTGGGAGCTAAGGAATCCATGTGTTGCCTTTCTCTTTCAGGAGAAGTAGAATAGCAATATTTTGCTTGCATTGTTGTGGTGCAAAAATCGCCATCAACAAGTATTTGGTCCTTTGAAAATCCCAACTCCTTGACAAGCAAGTCATCATCACATCATGTCTTGTCAGAAGCTCTTGTTTTCTTTTGTCTCTTTCTTTTCATGCTAACATGGTACCATGACAGTTAATCACAAATCATCATCACCATTGCATTCAACCTACATTCACAAACCATAAGAATATGGCATATTGCATATCATATCATATAGGAAACACTAAATCATATCATAACATGGCATTGCATCTCCATCATATATAATATAGATTAGTTATTCATAAATCATCACATTTGTCAATTGCATAAAATAAATCATCCCATACAATTCATATCACACAAGCATCCATCACATTTATCACATGAATATAAACATCATTTGCATCCATCATATCATAACATTGCATAATCATCCATTTACACCATCATATATACATCATAAAGTCATACATCACATAACATATATCAAATAATCCATGCCATAAGCATCATCACATATCATAACACATATCATCATATCACATCATCATAACTACATATCATATTATTGAAAAGTACACCATAGCATTTTGCACACATCATGAAAAAGTGCATTGGAAGAGGTAATGAAAAGAGAAAAAGATTACATGTAGAACATAATGTGCATCATCATTGCATAGCATATAAAAATCATCCATAATGCATAAATCAGATAGGACATAATATATCACATCAGATCAAAACCATCATCTCATATATCATCAAAATAACTATACATGATCATGGCACAAAAAATTGGATCAGTTTACATGTGTATATCAATGAGTACAATGGCCCATGGGGCTATCAAAAACAAGCCCAAGGGGCACAAAAAAATCCTATCTTGATCAAAAGTGGGACTAGCCCTGCTGGCTGCTGCACTCACTTCCTACTCTCTCTCCCCATGGTCCTCTATTGGCCTATGCCCTATCCTCTATGAAAAATATGGCACTCGGGCTGCTCGCGATACAACCTGGTAATGATACAATCTATAATAATTGACCTCCTAGATGGCCTCCCTATATGCTCAAAGTGATACTATGCTCTGAGAGGAGGATGCAACCATACTCTCTAACTACTATCGTCAACCCATCTCAGACACTGCGTGTAACTCTATGGTCTTTCTCTGCTAGACCACCTAGTCCCACTCTGCCCATAGCTGATCTCTCTCAACTGTCAATTCTTGTACCTATGCCTGTAGTTGCAAAATTTAGCCATCCCTAGGGTCTAGCTAGAGAGGTGGCTATACAGGTGGCTAGTCCTGATCCCCATCCCTAGGTGGTGTCAGGATCCTATCTTGTCATCCTAGATCCTAGTCTTGCCAGAGGAAATCTTGTCTCTACTCTCCCACCTATGGGTCTCTAGGTGGCTGATTCTAGGGTCCATGATCCTAAACCTGATGAACTAATGGTGGCCCACCACCACCCTAATCTTATCTCCATCCCCCCAACCACATCTTACTCCCTTGCCTCTGGCTCTCCATTGAATAGATGGTATCCCCAGAACTGTAAGTCATAGCAGCAACCAAAACCAATCTTAGTATGCCTGCATAACCCTTGCATCCGCCTAACCTTGGTCATAAAGCCACGTCCTGGCCACCAACTATCTAAATGAATCGACCACCTCCTAGATTGGTATGTAGCAGCCCTAGGAACTTTAACTCATGGTCCTCACAACAATAGCCACATATTGATCGTCAGGCCTGTCATGTGGCTCTCCAAGCTACCTTTGTACCCTTCCCAACAGGTATCTCTTGATCATCGTATGCTCTCACCTCTGTGTCAACCTATCCTACCGGGTGAAGAAGAGTTGTTGGACATTATCAAACCAGGCAGGTTGTCTAAGGTATGGCTACTAGGTGAACAATCGCATGTCATCTAGGACTTTCTGCCAGTGGGGAATCTCGTGTTGTCTTGTATGGGTGAAAGAGACACCCTGTCTATACTACCAGACAATAAAATCATCTAGATCCATGGGAATTTAACAACACGAGGATGAAGTACAATGATGTGTTCCCAGGCCTAGATGTGCAAAAGTGTAACACCCACCCTAAGAGCTCAGTCATTCAGGTATGAAAAATCATGAAGGTATTTGTACATTGAGGCCAGAAGAACTGCCCCCCATGCAAAAAAAGTTTGTCATTGAACCATCTGCTCCCAAGCAAGCCCCCATCTAGGACTGAAATAATGGCCCTGCCAATCTGGTGCAACGAGACCTAAAATAATGGCTACAATAACTAATCAAAAACCAGAAATAGTAGGTCTATGGAACTCAAGTTTGATTTGGCCATCACAGAATACAATCTGATCAATTCCCATGACATCATAGCAGGCATCCCTCTCAACATCTGTATCGTAGATCACATGCTCACCATGAATGTAGAGTTTGAGGATCCACCACACATCCTCGAGTGTGACTATAGCCTCACTTATTGGGAGGTGGAAGGAAGAGGTCTCACTGTGCCACATCTTAGTGAGTGTCATTAGCATCCCCAAGTGTGTCTGAATAGGTGATGCATAGGCAATGTACCAAAGACCAATCCACCCTAGGTTCTCTTGTTATCATGTAGTCAGCTCGTCCAAAATCTCAAAAAGCTCTTAGGACATGTGCTCATGTGAATAAATATCTCTCACCTCCTCCTGCATCAAGAAAAGTCACTGTGTTAAAATTCATCAAAAAAATCTTGATATTGGCTTGTCTCAGCATCCTGAAAACAACTTCAACATCATTGCCTATGAAGGCGGTGCAATTTGCAAACTTTAAACTCTATCGCTAGAGGCTGCAAAATCCCAAACTGGGTCGTGGCGTTGTAGTTTTCAAAAGCATTCGAGTTTAAGAAAAACCCTAATTCTAAAGAGCACCATAGTAGTGCACCTTGCAAAAGCGACTGAGTTTGGAATTTAACCCTAAAATCCAAACTATGTCACAGTGTCGCCACTCACGACAACAACACAATTTTATGCCAAGCGACGCTATTTGAAAATTCTAGCAATGCAATATGGGACCATTGCTAAAACCTAAGATTCCTAAGGCATTTAATGCACAGGAAAAGTGAAAAAAATCTTGGTTCAAGTTGACTCTCTAGTGGTCCAGTGCCAGGGAGTCTTTGATACATCCATATCCTATTGGAAATGTGCATGGGAAGCTGTCATTGCACCATCTCTCTAGAAGGTCAGAGCTCAAGGTTGTAGGAATTATAAAAGCTAAATGTGAAAAAAATTGGAAGTGGCCCCTCAAGGCCTATTTAAGCCTAGAAATTAGGGTTTTTGACCCCGTTTAGTCGTCTAGGAAGGGTCTAGGTCCCTTGATCTTGTTTTTTCCCAACTGAGGACTATTTTGTACCGTTTCGTGCATTTTTTGACCTCCTCGAGCCTTTTTGGACCCGTCAAACACCTTGTCCTGCTTTTTTGCGAGATTGCCCAAAAGTCAAAAGTTTCATCCAATCTCTCGAGGGGGTAGTATATGGGCATGTTTTCTCTCATTGGGGTAGCAATGGGGAAAATTTTAAAATTTTGGCTTAGGATGAAGACAATTTATTCTTTGAACCAATGTAACAAGTGCATTGCTTCAAAGAGGGGAAAAATGTAGACATGTAAAATGTACTGATTGGCATTACACACTTGATCTTGATTACTAATATTGTTTCATCCTAAATCATCCCTCAGTCTAACCATTTAATCAAATACCCTTATTTGATTAGATTCATCAATTTTCCTCTCTTAATTAAATAAATCATTTATTTGATTAAGCCATCCTCTCTTGTTAATTAAATCAATCAATCTGATCTGATTAACCCTGTATCTCTATTTAATTAAATAATTAATTTTATTTTATTAAATCTCTAAAGTCTATCTATTAAATTAAATAAATTAAACCTTATTTAATTTAATCTAGCCAACCATCTCATTTAGTTAAATAAAACAAAATCTTTATTTAATTAAATCTAAAGTCACATTCTTCTCATATTTTGATTTAAATCAGTCCATAAATCTAAGTTAGATTTGTCACATCATCTAATCTCTCATTAAATTAATTAACCCTTGATTAATTTAATCCTAATTCATGTCCCATCCTCTAGCTTTTGCCACTTGCACATGAAAATATATTTAATTCATTATTAAATCCCCATTTTCTCTCAATATAGCATAAAAGGGGAATATTCTTCCAAATTTGAAATCCTTCCAAGTGGACTTTGTCCTTCCAACAAGACATTTATTTCATCTTTTGCATTCAACCAAGTGGCATTTAAGACATTCCTTTTCCCTCTTACATTTCATTTCATTATTTTCAAATTCCACCTAATTGCATTTATGGATTCATCAAAATGTGCACATCCCTTTTCCATTCTCACCTTGACAAATGGCACTTGGCCATTGGTTGAAAGTTAGTCTCACATTGCTTCATTTTAGGAATTTCTCCATCTTGTCTTTTTATAAATAAGAGGTTTCTTTCCTCATTTCATCATCCACAATTTGAGAAAACTTACTATACTCATTTTCACCTTCAAGCATTAGCATTTTCATCAATTTAATCAAGGCATAGCTAGGTTATTGTAGGTTTTCTCCATGGCATTCATTTGAAGCAATCACCAAGTGGGTCAATCATCACCAAATCATCAAAATCATGCATAGGAGTTGGGAAAAAATCAATTTCCACATCAAATTGGCACCAACTCCCCCATAAGATCAAGAGTTTGCATGTTTTTAATAGGATTGAATCTATTCCCTTGCTTTTTCATTGTGTTCTTGCTTTTATTCCTATTTTGAACATTGTTAATGGATTTTATGGGGAACTTTGATCTTGGATTTCATTTTAATCTTCTAATGTGTTTGTTTGTTGTCTCTTGCAGGTACTAGGATCTTGGTTCTATAGCAACAGTCAAAGAATATGAAGTGGTGAAGAAAGTTATTTGATCTCTTTTAGATTGTTACAATGAAAAGTTATCTACTATTGAGAAAAAAGTTCATTTTGATAATTATTCTAAAGATCAATTGATTGGTACTCAGACTGCATTTTAAATGAGAAAACTAAAGAAAAGTACAAAAGTAGAGACTGCTTTCAAGGGTTCTAGATCAGAGAAGGTTGAAGATTCAGGTGATTAAGATATTGATTATATGGAAGATAACTTTGTGATAAGGATGAAAAAGGGCACCAGTAAGTATCAAGGTAAATTACTTTTCAAATGTTTTAGTTGTGGTGGTATAGGTCATTATGCTTCTAGATGTTCAAAAATATCTCTAAATAATAAGAACAAGAAAAATAAAGGAAAGACGATTAAGAAAGCTTACTATGTGAAAGAAGATGTTAGTATTTCTAATGATGAATATGCTTATGGAGATTTTGATGATAATGAATGTCTATTTTTGGCTATAAAAGAAGAACCTGGTCTTCTAACCTTGAAAGTTGTGTGAAGGAAAGTTTTTTGGAGATGAAGGATAAGGTTGAAGGTACTTTGGTATCTTCTTTTCATGTCAAAGAGGATAAGAATTACTAGGTTCTTGATAGTGGTTTCTCTAACCATATGACCAGAAATAAAAGTAATTTTATTAAACTCGAAAAGTATGATGGAGGATTAATTAAATTTGGAGATGATTTAGGAGAAAATATTTGTGGAATAGGTTCAGTCAATTTTGATGGCAAACATAATATTGAGAATTTTTACTATGTTAAGGGCTTGAGACATAATCTGGAAAAGGTCTATAAATTGTGATTGTTGTTGGTAAGAGAACAAAAGGACCTGTTGATTGGTATGCAAGATTGGGCAAGTACTTGATACAACAAGGATTCAGTATGGGATCCATAGATAGTAATCTTTACTTTAAAATTGAGGAAGAAAAAATATTGATAGTAGCTTTATATTTGGATGTGTTAAAAGGCATATGACAACTGAGAGGGGGGGTGAATTAGTTGTCACAAAATTCAAACACAAAACTTCAAACACTTATCAAGTTCACAACCACACTATTATGTTATTAAGTATGTACATGAAATGTAGATAATAGAAAGAAAAATCAACACAATGAACACTAGATTTTACGTGGAAAACCCAATAAGGGAAAAACCACGGCGAGGATTAACTCACAATATAAAGTAATAGAAAAAATGAATACAAGAGGCTCAGTGCTAAGGGATCACTACCTGAATATGAGGGTAAACTGCCTACAAAAAGGACTAACTATCCAACAATGAGCCTCTATTGCAAGTATGAGCAAGTTTGGTGGTGTTGTCATTAATGTTGTCATTGATGTTGAGACAATTCAATATGTTGAACATTGTGCATGTATAAATGAGATGTTGAAATGTTGTGAGTACATGGAGCTATTTTTATGATGTTGCAAATGTGTTGAATTGATACGTTTCTAAGTGCTTTTGAGAAAATTAATAAAGAGTGAAGTCAGAGTTATGTATGTATTCAGAATGTGCTATGTGTTTCTCTTGTATTTATCCTATGCTTGTGTGGATGTAAAGAGTTGTAGTTGATAATTTGATGGTGATGTATACTAATCTGTAGCTCTTGGTTTGATTAAGTTTGAAACTTGTGTTCACCAGTGTGTGAACTATTCTTGCATAGTTAGTTGTCTGTGGATTGGGAGAAATGTTTCTTCTCCACAATCCTCTATTATTCTGTTTCAGATCTTGTGGATCTAGAATGTGTCTTATAATGTTGTTCTCTGGGCTCTAGAAAATATTTGTGTGGTTTGGTGATCTAGAAGTTGAGTTTCAAAGTAGTTGTATGTGTTTGCATGGTACGAATGGACTGATTGAAAGAGTTTGGTGTTAGAAGGTTAATACACTTGTTGCAGATGTATTTGAAGGAACTTGAGATGTTTTCTCATTCATCATGAATTTTTTTGTGTTTTTTGCATGTTATCTTCTTATTGGAAAGTGTGTACATCAATGTTCATTAGGTTTGAATGACCTTGTGTTTACACTTCATATGGAGAATAAAATTAAATTAAGGAAGCGTGTGGTTGATCTAAGACATTATTTTTTGGTCTTGGTTAAGTGTTTTATTGGTCCACTCTCATTCCTTTCCACTATGGGGATGTTGAGTTGCCGACTTAATTTGAATTTATGAAATGAAGCTTATGTGGCCGACCTTGGAGAAAGTTTCTAAGGTTGAAGATGGTATATATGCAAGTCAAATTTCCAAGAATTCTATTGTTGGTTATTTTTTAAGAACCAAACTAATCACCAGAAACACCTATGGATTTCACCATTTCCAATTGTCAGTAATTCTAAAGGGATTGGCCAATGAACAAATAGAGGCTGCAAAACTTCTATTCCTACTCTCTGGGCTCTATGAAACCTAGGAGGGTGATCCCACAATATATACATAAACACCCTACACAATTACAATCAAATACATTGCTAGTAACAAATATCTCTCATAGAACCATTCAGTAATATGCATCAAATAAGTTGGTAGCTTATTTATCAATGTCATATATATTGAGTATGAGAATATGGAATTTTAACACAAAACAACAACAATATTATCCCCTTGAGATTTTATGATTAAAGATTGAGTAGATAATGAATCAACACTAAAAATGAACCACAAATACTCTGCATGAACTATTGCCTTGATCCCAAGCCTGAAGTTAATATCATTCAATGTGACCTAATAACAATTTAGATAATAACACCTATAACCTCAAGAAATCTTGCATTGCAACATTTCTCTATGATGCTCATGATTATTACTATTTATGAATATCCTAGTACCTAGTTCTTTATGTCATTAATCTCACACAAAAAATAAAATTAATTCATTGAATCAACAAGCAAGCATGAAACTAAACATCCATCAAGAAATGATAGAGAAAAATGAAAGAAATCCTTGATTACTTTCACTCATAACTCATAATATGCATACAAGGAGAGACAATAGCCATGGCACTGATACTACTATGTATTATAAATGTGAACCAAGATTCCCAACCTACATAAACACAAGAAATAAGCACTCTATTAGATCAAATGCAAGTTAGTATCATGATTCCCCAAGAAATCCATTTGAATTGTAAAGGAAAAGGAATAAAATGAAGAACATAAACAAACATAAACCAGAGATGTTAAATCATATTCAAATACAAAGAAAACTCTTAATCTCCTGGGGGAGTTGGTGCCAATTTGATGTGGAAATTGGCCCTTTCCCAACTCCTATGCAAGCCTTGGTGATTTGATGAAGATGTGATCCACTTTGTTGATGATTGAAGTGTGCTCCAAGATGAAAATCTATATAATCTAGCTAGAGGATGGGACATGGATAGATATTTAATAAATGAATTAAATCTATTTTCATGTGCAAGTGGCAAGAGCTAGAGGATGGGATGTGGATTAGGATTAAATTAATCAAAGGTTAATTAATTTAATGAATGATTAGATGATGTGACAAATATGACTTAGATTTATAAGTTAATTTAAATCAAATATGAGAAGAATGTGATACAAAGATTAATTAAATAAAATATTTTCATTTATTTAATTAAGGAGGATGAAGTTAGATTAAACTAAATAAGGTTTTAAATTATTTAATTTAATAGGTGGACTTTAGAGATTTAATCAAATAAAATGAATTACTTAATTAAATAAGGAAATAGGTTTTAATTAGATTAGATTGGTTGATTTAATTAACAAGGGAGAAAGACTTAATTAGATAAAATGATTTATTTAATTAAGAGAGGAAAATTGATGAATTTAATAATAAGGGTATTCGATTAAATGTTTAGAGTGAAGGATGATTTACGATGAAATGGTGTTAGTAATTAGGATCAAGTATGTCAGTATATTTTCCGTGTCTAAATTTTGCCCCTCTTTAAAGCAAAGTACTCGTTGCATTTATTCAAAGAATAAACTCTCTATCAAAAGCCAAAATTTTATAATTTTAAAATTTTCCGCACTGTTTGCCCAGTGAGAGAAAACATGCCAATATACTACCCCCTTGAGAGATCAGAAGAAAAGCTTGATTTTTTGGGTGATCTCATGAAAAAAGAGGACAAAGTGCTTGGCAGGTTCGAGAATGCTCCAAGAGGTCAAAAGATGCAAAAAATGATGCAAAATGGCCCTTGAACAGATAAAAACAGGACTAGGGGTCCAAAATCCTAGCAAGACAGCTAAACAAGGTAAAAAACCCTAATTTTCAGGCTTAAATAGGCCTCGAGGGGCCACTTCCAATTCATTTTCACATTCAACCTTAGGAGATTCTGCAATGATGAGCTCTAATACTTTGGCAAGATGGGACAACGATAGCTCCTGATGCATATTTCTGACTGAGTACAGACGTACCAGAGACTTCCCGACATTGGACCACTGGTGAGTCAACTTGACCCAAGCTTATTTCTATTTTTTGTGTGAATTTAATGCTTTCAAAACTAGGTCTCTAGGTGCGGTGGTATATTGCACCGCTCAAAATTTTAAACTCCACCACTCAGTGTTTAAAGTACACCACCATCCCAAGGTGGACCGCTGCAGTGATGTTTGGAGTTTAGGTATAAACTCCAAACTTTGATGCTTTTGTAAAGTGCACCGCCGCGGTGGACTTTAAAACTAGGTTTTTAGGTAAACTGTGTCACTTTGGCAATGTGCACCGCCACAGTGCAGTTTGAGGATTTGGAATCCCTAGCATCATAGTTTGCAAATTTCAAACTACACCGCCTTCACAGGTAGAGATTTTGAGGTGATTTTTCAAATGTTGAAATTAGTTCAGACAAATATTTTTTGATCAACTTTAATATAGTGACTTTTCCTGATGTAGGAGGATGTGAGAAAGATTTATTCATGTGAGCACAGGTCTTGAGATATTTTTGAGTATTTGCATGATCTAACCAAGAGGGAGTAGGAGCATCTAGGAGAGATGGGGATCTGTTACATCTCCTATGCACAGCCCATGCAGACACACCTGGGCATGATGATGACCCTTTCTAAGAAGTGGCATAGTGAAACCTCCTCTTTCCATTTTCCAATCAGCAAGGCCATAGTCATGATAGAGGACGCGTGGTAGATTTTGAGATTACCCATTCATAGAGAGTAGGTGATCTATGACATGGCTACTAGGACGGACGCTTGCTTTTTCATCCTAAAGACTGATCAGATTGTATTTTGTGAGGGGCATATCGAGCTAGAGCTCCACAAATCCCTAGCCTTACCCTATCGCTTGGTGATTGTTACAATTATATTAGGCCTTGTTTCCCTAGATGGCGAGGCTGATATTTCAATCCTGGTTGGGGGCTTTCCCAGGAGTAGATGGTTCAATGACGACTGACACTTTTTGCCTAGGGCCTAGTTTTTCTAGCTTCTCTTTAAAGAGAGCTTCACGAGTTTGCTTACTTGGATGGTAGAGCACTTGGAGCAGGGGTCACACTCTTGCATATCTGGGCATGGGAGCACATCCCCGTGCTTCATCCTTGAGTTTTTCCAACTTTGATGGAGTTAGATGATCTAGTGGTCTGGTGGTATATAGGGTACCTTTCTTTTACTCATATAAGACAACACGAGATTCCTCACTGGAGGGGGGTCCTCAATGATATGCGAGTGTTATGATTGAGGCCATTCCTTGGGCAGCCAGGTTGGTTTGATGATGCACAACAGTTGTTCTTTGCTCGGTAGGACAGCCTCATGCAGGGGGAGAGTATACTATGATTGATATGTAATTGCTCGAGAGGGTCCAACAATAGTTAGACAAGCCACATGATCATCTTGATGATCAGTATGTGGCTATCTTTGTGAGGACAGTGAGTTAGGGCTCTTGGGGGTGATACATACCTACCCACAAGGCAGTGCAAAGCTTCATGTAACTGGTGGCTAGGCCATGGCAATATGACCAAGGAGAGGAAAATCCAAGAGTTGCATAGGCCTACAGAGATTGGTTCAGGCTACCACTAAGGCTCACAATTCTAAGTGTACCCTCTGCACGATAGAGAGCCGAAGGTAGGGGGTAGGTCGAGGTTGAGGAGCATAGGATCAGGATCAAGGAGGTTGCAAGCCACCGCCAGTGCACCAAGTACAAGATTGGGAAATTGAAGGTTGACCTATGCAGGATCAGCCTATTCAAGATCCACAAGTGGGAGAGCAGAGGTAGGAGTAGGATCCGAGGCACCATGATAGGGTCCCAACACTGCCCAGGGATGGGGACCAAGATCAACACCATGCACAGCTTCGAGTACAACTAGATCCTAGGGATGGGTAGATTTTGTAGTTGCAGGCCTAGGTACAAGCACTGATAGCTAAGAGAGATCAGGCTATGTTTGAGTAGGACCAAGCCATTGTGCATAGGTAGGCCATAGAGTTTTAGGTGGAAGTAGAGATGGGATGCCGATAGTAGCTAGAGCGCATGGCCGCCTCCTCTTCTCAAAACATAGTATCACTTTGGGCTTACAGAGAGGTCGTGCAAGAAGATGATTAATACAAGATGCACTACCATCAAGTTGTGCCAAGAGTAGGATGAGTTCTTGATTTTTCATAGAGGACCAGCCATAGGTTAGCAGAGCAACACAGGGAGAGAGCAGGTGGTGAGGGCAGTAGCCAGCAGGGCTAGGCCTTTATTTTGATCAGAGATAGAATTCTTTTTGTGCCCTTTGGGCACATTTTGATAGCCCTATGGGCTGATTGTACTTTATGTATTTGATACTTGCACATTGATCCGATATTTTATATCATGATAGTATATTTGATGATATATGAGATGATGATTTTGATGTGATATGTTATGTCCTATTTTATGCATTATGGATGCCTTATTTTCTATATGCTTATGTAATGATTCCATATGATGATGTTTATGGATGCATTTTATTTTTAGTATATTTTTGTGATGCACTTTTCAAGATGTATGTAAAATGTTATGATATGCATTATGCTTAGACTAATAGATTTATATTATGCAATGATGAATGACATGTATTTATGATGATATGGCACTAATGTGGTGCTATTATGATTATGTTTTTATGAAATGATATGATAGTTACAATATGCAAATGGATGCTTAAATACGTTACATGATGTTTGTGCAATGTTATGATATTATAAATTAAAATGATATGATGGATGATGCTATGATGTGGGATGATATGATGATGTAAATGTTTTATAGATAATGCTATGATAATGATATGATGATGCAGATGTTTTATGATGTTTATGTTATAAGTTTTTTTTTTGTTTATATGTGATGGATGTTTATGTATGATTTATGTAATGCTTAGAAGAACCAATCTATATGTATGGAAGTGTAGTACATGTTTTTATGATATGATATGAAATATGCAATTGGTATGATATGCAATGTGTAATATGCTAATGGTTTGTTGATGCAGGATGGATACAATGATAATGAATAACTGTCACGGTACCATGTTAGCGTGAAAAGAAATTTAAGAAAGCAAGGGATTCCAATAAGACATGAGACGATGATGATGATGATTTGCTTGCCAAGGAGTTAGGGTTTTCAAAGGGCCAATTACATTATGTTTGATAACACATATAGGCACGATGCATCAAGGCATAGAGAACCAGGATGGCATTGCACCTAGTGTGATGGAATTGTACTCGATAATTAGATATGAGTATCCTTGTTCACACCTGACATATAAAAATATTACTAAGATGCACTTTTGGTACTTCAAACATCTCAGACCAAAACATAGAAAGCAAAACCTTTTTATGTGGTCAACAAGATGTCTAAAACACCTTCCATACAAACCTAATAAAGCAAGTATTCGCTGAGTTTATATTACAACGACATCCAACAATAACAAAAAATAAAAAGATAATGATCATTGCCTCATTCCTATCTCTCTAAATCCTTTTTTTTGAGATATCATTGAGAGGTCCTTGGAATGAGTGCAATAAGATAAATCAATAGATCAAGATAAAGCAAACATACAAGCTAATTTTCTTCAAGATCTGTAGCCAAGACTAAACTACAATGATGCTTGATGTTGATGTCCATTATAGGAAGGATGCCTCCTAGGACATGACGTTATCAGATGATTTGATATGGGACCGATTGGATGATAGGCTATTCAGACAAAGAGTTGACGAACTTGTTTACGTACTGACCTAGACCTTGAGATTTTGATGTTTTTAGTTTTCACTTTCAATCTACTAGACTTGTTTATGATTGTTTTACCAAAGGTTGAAGATGACTATGATTTATTGCAGGTGAAAGTGAGATGAGACAGATGGATTTTTTGGAGTTTTGAAATGTTTTGAGGCTATTTTTGGTATTTTTGAGATCTTACAAATGTTTTAATTTTTAATTTTCAAATGTTTTGGTGTTTTCTGAGATTTTTACCAAGAGACTAACCTAAAGACCTATCCTAGGGGCCTCGAGGGATAATCAACAGATTAGCCTTTCCTACGTTATACATGCAGAGACCATGTAGTTCAACTAACACAGACTCGATTATTGATGAGATATGAACAAATGGATTATCAGTTTATTATGATGGACTCCTAAGGGACTGACCTAAATGTCTTGGGGGATCATCAAAGATCAACCTTGCCTATGTTCAAGGCCCAGAGACCTATAGTTCGACAAGACAACTTTGTTTTTGAATTTTTGACTAACTTTTTAACCTATTTTTAGATTTTTATGGTTTTATGAATGTTTTTGGCATTTTTGATTTTTTGATTTTAGGACTTCAAGAATATACACAAATATGATCCAATGAGAACATGGCCCTAGCATGATGCAATAGACTATTCTGATGCGGATGTTGAATGGATGGGTGATGGAGATAAGGAATGTGATGGATAATGGAAGCCTAATGGATGGATAATGTAGAATGAGTCACAAAGATCCTAGTGGATGGAAAGTGCTTATTTACACAAGGCACCTATTTACTAGGTTTTCACCAAGGTACTCACCCAAAGTGCCACATAAGTGATTTTTACTAGAGGACAATTTTTCTCTTTACTGTTTTTGATCCATTTTCTAATTTTTTTTTTTGGATTTTTTGCTTTTTTTATTTTTTGGTTGTCACCAAGATACCTATTTTCTAGGTTTTCATCAAGGTGACCATTTTTTTAGGACATTTTCTTTTTTATTTTGGATTTTTGGGTTCTATACATTGAAATATTAGGCATAATTTTTTTTCAGATGGGAGTTGTTCATGGGCTCCTACAGAGGTTCCCCTTCGGGTGTTGATATTTAATATGCCCCTAACTTATAGCTCATTGTGAGAACAAATGGTCCCAACCAGTTGGGTTCAAATTTTCCTTTACTGTTTGGATTTGGGACATTCTTTTGATTCTCCTTTAGTATCAGTTCTCCAACTTGGAAAGTCCTGCTTATGATCTTCTTGTTATAGCTCCTCTTGAGTCTATTCTAATAGACTTGCAAATGATTTAAAGCATATATATGCCACTCATCCAATAGCTCCAACTCATTTAGTCTTGATACTCGGTATTCTTCATCCATGTTGATGTTTTGCAGTGATATTCTTAATGACAAGAGTTTGATCTCAATGGGTAATACTACCTCAGATCCATAGACAAGGGAAAAGGGAGTGGCACCTATTGGTGTACGAATGTTATTTCCATAGGCCCAGAGGGTGGGATTCAACTGTAGATGCCAGTCATGACCTGTGTCATAAACTATCTTTTTGAGAATTTTTAGAATGGTTTTATTAGTAGCTTCTGCTTGACCATTGCCTTGGGGATAATATGGAGTGGAAAAGTGATGCTGGATTTTGAATTTTTCACATAGGTCATAGACCTCTTGATTCTTGAAAGGTGTCCCATTATCTGAGATAATAACTTGGGGAACACCGTATTGGCATATTAAGTAGTTCAGGATGAACTTTGATATCTACTTCCCAGTGATATATGTCATGGGTATGGCTTCCACCCACTTGGTAAAGTATTTAGTGGTGGTTACGATGAACTTGTGGCCATTAGATGAGGTGGGATTTATCTTTCCAATGGTATTGAGTCACCACTACGAGAAGGGCCATGGTGTGACAATAGGATGAAGTTCTTGAGTTGGAGCATGTGCAGATTTGGGAAGTTGCTTATAATGATTTTATATTTCTATGTTCAAGTTTTTACTTGATTTGATGTAGTACAATGAGAGTTTCATTTATCAAAATGCAATTAAGGGTTACTAGTTGTTATGAGTTAAATTATTTGTTGATGTGAGCTTGGATGAAGTGTTTGATGAATATTGAGTGGTTCATGGATTATTCTGGATTGATTTCAAGTGAATTATGTTGTCTAAAACTTTCAGCTTGATTTAAGGAAGCATTTACTTAATTTCTATGGTGTTTTGCTTGGGTGTTGTCCAACCTTGTGTTTAACACTACATGTGAGGCTTTTGGAAGTGTGTTGAAGTGTGTTGGGATCTATTTGGGTCATAATTAAGGATTTATGTAGGTTTCCTTTCATTTCTAACCACTGTGGGAATGTTTAGGTGCTGACCTATTTTGAATTTGAATGTACAACGGCTAGTGGTTGACATTGGAGAAATTTTTTGAGGTAAATTTTGATATAAATATACGGTGTTGATGCAAGAGGATGTATGAAAAAGAAAGAAGCAATATAGATACAAAATTTGTGTTAGTGTTCTTGAAGGTAGTGAGTTGAAGGCATCTGAAATCTTTCATGTGAGACTATGACAATATACAAGAAATTACGATAGACTTTGTGTTGCATTGAGAATTGTTTTCACTATGTAACATTCTTCTTCTATCTTCTTGTATTATTTCTATGATAGCGAGCCTTGGTTGTGAGCCTTTTTGGATAGTGTGTCATATTCTAGTAATGAGCCCCTTTGTACTGCTTTTTCTATTCCTTATATTGTGAGCTAATCCTCATTGGGTTTACCATGTAAATCTAGTGTTCTCATGTGTATGGTATTGTGATTTTAGTTTATACTGTCTACATTTCATTTTTAATCAATTTAATAGAATAAGGGTTTAATGAATGCTTGTGGATCTATTTACTATTGAGGGTTTTGAAGGTTTAATTTACAACAATTGATTCACCCCCTTTCAGTTGTCTTGTTCATTTCAATAATTGGTATTAGAGTGAGGTACCTTGAAGAAGATCTTAACCACTTGAGGTAGATCTAAGATGGAAAACAAGATTCCTTTGGAATATCCTAGATTCAATGTCTCAAATTATGCTTTCTGGAAGACAAAGATAGAAGGATATTTGTGTGCTTAGGGATATGATATTGCAAAGGATTATTAGAATACATACACTCCACCTATGAATGGCCTGAGTACAAGTGTAAAAATCAAGGTGTATGAGATCAATGCTAGGGAAAGGTACATTATTGTGAATAGTCTTTCAAATACTCAATTAGTTAAAGTTATGAGTTTGAATATTGCTAAATAAGTTTGGGATAAGTTAGAAAGCATTTATGAAGGAGATCCAAAGGTCAAACAAGAAAAGTTGTAAAACTTGAAGGCATAGTTTGAAATTATGCATATGTCTAAAGATGAAACAATAAAAGGCTACATACAAAGAGTTGATGAATTGGTAAGTAATATGGGAGGTCTTGGTACAACTGTAGACACGTAAAATTTATTGATTGGAATTACATGCTTGATCCTGATTACTAACACTGTTTCAACCTAAATCATCCCTCAGTCTAACCATTTAATCAAATAACCTTATTTGATTAAATTCATCAATTTTCCTCTCTTAATTAAATAAATCATTTCTCTAATTAAGTCATCCTCTCTTGTTAATTAAATCAATCAATCTGATCTGATTAACCCTGTATCTCTATTTAATTAAATAATTTATTTTATTTGATTAAATCTCTAAAGTCTATCTATTAAATTAAATAAATTAAACCTTGTTTAATTTAATCTAACCAACCATCTCTTTTTGTTAAATAAAACAAAATATTTATTTAATTAAATTGGTATAAATTGTGTACTAGTATTCAAAACTAAACCCTAATTTATTCAATTAACAGATGTAAAAATGTGAGTGAAACTAAAGAATGAAAATGAAAAGACCAATGCCTTATAGGGTTCACGGAGTCAAGATAAATCTTAAACAAGTATATTTGTTATGGCAGACATTCAAGTTATTTAGCATTTCACTTGGTTTATAGCTGGTATAAACATGTAGGATTGTGATTATTGAGTTCTTCTTAATAATCCAATTGACATCCCCTAATTACTATGATCAATTCAGAGAATTTAATCTTTACTAGAAAGAAACAATTAATTGACCATACAGATGCAACAAATGTGCATTGACGAACTAGGTATAAACTTGTTACACCAATTCGAATAACCAGAAAACACCATTATGGAGACAACTTCAATAATACTTTTCAAAGAATATCATAAACAACCAATACAAGAAACAATTGCACCATAGTATTAGATTTTCATTGATATCTCCATGATTTTACATATGCAACCAGTCTTATACTTGCCAAAAAATTGTATTCTACTGTCTCTTCTCTATTCTCTATCTTATTCTACCTATTGCCTGCATATTATTTTCAAAATGGACATTTATACATTGAGAATACGAAAGGATGCATCCTTTCAGAAATAGGAAATACAACTTACAAAACAAAAGATAGAGAATAATTAGGCTCTATTTAGCCACAAGTGAGTCTTAGGGAGGTGGTCCAAATAATCTCAGCGCTCATTTGTGTCCACATCTCCAACAACATTTTGGATCATGATTTCCATCTTGACCATTTCCTCATTTTGCTCGCTCACGTCCTCCAATGTTGTATCCTCTGCAGAAGTTGTCTTCATGACTTCATTCAGCATTGAGTCACATTCATTCTTCCACCTGGTAGCTTCTTTCAATTCCCCATTGTCATCAGAAAATGTGATCACAGTTTTGTTGGCAACTTCTAACAACCCCTGTTCATCCCCCTGTAATTCAACATGAAAGCTTCAATGATGATTGATGATATGATTTGTAGCTTCCAGTGCTGCACTATTAGAATCATCCCTTTGGGCTAGCTCATGAAACTTCTCCATAATTCGTCCATCCATCCTTGTGTGCTCCTTCAATGCAACAAGAGTATGATAGTATTTTCCCCACAATTTATTCAACCAAGATCTCAAATGATCCTACCTTCTCTTAACAATTTCTACAATTGCATCATACTTTCCCTGAGCATAAGCACTTGATCCTACCCAGTGATCTTTTTCCTGAGAACTTTCTCCTTGTGTGATCATTTTGGTTGGCCCCATTGAAACACCAACCAAGTCTTTGAGTCTATCATTTTCTCTCAGCAATTTTTCATTATTTGCTTTATATATTTCTCTTTCTTTTATCAGTAACTGAATCTGTGCTTTATTCAACTTTGCAACATTTACCCCAATCTCAACAGTAGCTATAGGATCAGCCTCTCCGACTTTTAGAGTCATGACAGGGCCAAATTCCTTCTCTGTATCAATTACCACTTATTACCCACCCCATATCATCAATGATCACTCATCAGTATTATACTTGGAGCCTGCATATACTTTTGTCACCTTTTCCTTGTCAAGATTGTGTGTAGCATGACTGTCCTTCAAGAAACTATCAAAGACCAATGTAGAGTTCAAATCAAGGGCAGGAAAAAACATGACACTAGCGCTCTCCAACATTTTCCTTCCCTTTTCTGGAGTCATATTTGTCATTCATCATCCACACATTTTCTCAATTGGGCCAACAATTGTTCCTCATTTCCTGAAGTAACATCTTCAACATTATCTCTTATTTCCTTCCCCTTCTGCTTGTACAAAAATTCCTTGAATTTTGGGAATTTATAAACTCATCATCAAAGACAAATGATCTGTATTCCATGTGCCTTGCATCAACATCACCACTTTCAATACTCTGTTCTCTAACTGGGCAGACATACTACTGAGTCCTCATCCTAGATACCTTTTCTGGTTTACCCTATGGCACATTAGCTCTTGGTGTTTCCTCATCTCCAGAAGATAATAGTTCAATATCCTGTAGCCCTTGGTTATATCTTTCAACTACCATTTCTGCTTCATCTTCATCCAAATTCCTAATCATATCATCAAAAGGATAGGGTACATGCTGATACCCTCCAAATTTTATCTTCATCTTGGAAAAATTTATATATCCCTCTGGGTCAAAACTCTTCCTGGGTGGTCCTCTCTTCATATTATAATGCAACAATCTATCCAAGATTGAATTATATCCTTCCTTAGCCAACACAGTGAAGTCACCAAAACACAATGTACTAGGCATAAAGGACTGCTTCCCAAAAGAACTGAAATGCATCACATTGCAGCAATCCATTTGTCTGACAATTTCCAAATATGCAATTCTATTTGGAACTGTCCTTGTCAGAATAAAAGGGGCATTTTCAAATCCATATACCCTGATCACTGTTGCTCCCTCCAAGCAATATCAGTCTCCCTAGTTATGATCAATTGGCCCATTGAAGTCTTTCGGCTGAAGGAATCTTTTGATCTCATCAATCAATGAATAATTATAAGGATATTGATGCAATTTATACAATGTCTTTACAAAATGCTCCTCAAAATGAATGAAACTAAAACTAGCAAACTTGCTGTCCCAAATGGAATTCCATAGCTAAACAGGCAATGCTTCACCCTCCTTACCAATTTGAGTAACTCTCATTTTTGGAGGCCATACTCCCAACTCCTGTCCAAAATACAACACCAAGTGCATCAACAATGAATAGTGTCTGAGATGAAAAATAGAAGCTCCACCCTTTATAGCCACAATCCTGAATCAAGCTCCCTAGAAATATATGAAGCATAGTCAAATGGTCTGGAGTTGTGATACTGAATATCTGTTGTGATAATCATTGGCACAATTGACATGAGTTATGGGGCATCCATTCCCAACACTTGACACACTGAAAAATATGTGTACTTCATATAAGGCTCAAACAAATCTACATGATAAGGAGGCCCCTCACTATCCTACAGAGGTTCTAGCTTGTTACCCTATTTAATCCTATGAATTGGCAACCTCCAGCCCTTATAAATTCTATCCATTCTCAAGAATTCCTTTTCCAACTCTTCACAGCTAATTTCCTCATTACAAAACCCTTCCAATTTGAAAACCTCACCTATTGCTTCTTTTGACACATATATCTATGGTCTTCCAGAATGGTCACATATAGCCTTATGTTTTGGATCATAATTATTTGCAAGAAATTTCACCAATTTTGCATTTACAAATACATTAGGGCACACCAATTTCCCTACATTCAACTTCCATGGGTTATAGACTGGTTCAAAGTGATTTCTTCTGTGGTAATGGAAATTGAATAGCTCATACCCTCTTACGGTAGTCCAGACATCACCTATGAACTTACATTTATCATATAGCTTATCAACTTCTGCCCTAAGCTATGCGAACCTTCTAGCTTTAGGCCCCAAGCCAGGTAGTTGATCAATAAGGTCTTGGTTCAACCTCCTTTCAGTGCCCTCATGCTCTGTATCAACCTTTTGTTTCTTTCCTTTTGACAGACTACTCTCACCAGATTTTCTACTCTTACCCTTTCTAGAACTAGAAGACTCCATTCTCAAGCTTACAAAATCAAAATGTGAAAAACCTAAGAAGTGATTACTTACAGTATTCTGCTTGAGCTCTTTAGACTGAAAAATATCTTAGTTCTTTGTTCAACATGCCAATTCACCTGCAATCAATTCGAAACTGAAGAATTGATTAAAACTTTAATGTTATATCTCGTCACGCCATTAATGAAGCATGAATGAAGACCCATTTGAAATTGGCATTGTTGCATCAAACATCCCATCAGTGAGAGATTTTCAAATCTGGGGTGAAGTCCTTTTGTAACGTTTATTTATCCTTTTGCCAAGACATTATACAGTTATACCGACACTTGGAATCAAAATGATGACTATCGCTTCTATTTTTTCATGTCGCTATAACAATTCTGAGTCAGGGAGATGTTACATAGACTTCATAGTGTCATACCGATATGCATTCTTCAAATCATTTTCCAATCGTTGAGACAAAATCACCCTTTCACTGATGAAATTTTATTTCAGTGTGACCACCAGGTTTTCTCACCAAAGAAATAAACCCTACCAATGAAACAATACCTTTGGCAAGACAATGAACCTTTGGGAAGACTCATACCGACACCAAATGTCTAGCCAAATCCATTCCTCTAGATTATTTCATTCGGCAAGACTCACCCCAAAATATTCTGTCGGTACAACATTCAAACTTCGGTGAAACTTATGCCAAAGAGTTCTTCTCCTGGCGATGCATATCACTTATCGGCATATCTTCTAAATAGGCAAGACTCCATAGCTTCACCCGATAGCCTTTTGAATCCCCTACACCTTATCGGAAAGACTCGACACCTTTGTCAAGACATTACCTCGACATACTTTAGTCTTACCGATATACTTCCTCATGTGCCAGTCGGTGAAACACAACGTATTCGCCATGACTTCTCAATGATACCAATCAGTTTGGCTAAAATGACCCTTATTACATGCTAATCGGTAAGACAAATTGAACTCACTGTGACATTACAACGACACCCCAACTTATGCCGATATATTTTTTCTATATGCTGATCGGCAAGAAAAAATACTTCTCTATGACTTTACCCCAAAATGCCTCCTTTGCCGATATGAATCTTCACAGTCGCTGAAACAAAAGAAAAGTCCTACAGATAGTCGGCAACAAATACATGTTAGTGAAAATATAGGTTGGGGAGACTTTTACTATGTCTTGCCAATATGGTTCTTTTAATGAAATATGAAGGACTAGATGGATTCAAATGAGTCACATGATAGAAAATAAGCAAGACAATACAAAGAGGGAATTTTATGCTTATGATGAGGACTCAATGCTGGAAACTCTTGAATGCAATAGACTATAAAAATTTCAAAATTTTATAGCTCTAACACATGTCATTTCATTATTTTCAAATTCCACCTAATTGCATTTATGGGCACATTCATCAAAATGTGCACATCCCTCATCCATTCGTACCTTAACAAATGGCACTTGGCCATTGGTTGAAAGTTGGTTCCACATTGCTTCATTTTGGGCATTTCTCCATCTTGTCTTTCTATAAATAAGAGGTTTCTTTCCTCATTTCATCATCCACAATTTGAGAAAACTTACTATACTCATTTTCACCTTCAAGCATTAGCATTTTCATCAATTTCTTCAAGGCATAGCTAGGTTATTGCAGGTTTTCTCCATGGAGTTCATTTGAAGCAATCACCAAGTGGATCAATCATCACCAAATCATCAAAAGCTTGCATAGGAGTTGGGAAATGGCCAATTTCCACATCAAATTGGCACCAACTCCCCCATAAGATCAAGAGTTTGCATGTTTTTAATATGATTTAATCTATTCCCTTGCTTTTCATTGTGTTCTACTTTTATTCCTATTTTGAACATTGTTAATGGATTTTATGGGGAACTTTGATCTTGGCTTTCATTTTAATCTTCTAATGTGTTTGTTTGTTGTATCTTGTAGGTACTAGGATCTTGGTTCTACATTTTGGTGCTAGAAGGAGGGAATATCTCATTTTCTAATCATGTTTTTATCAAACATTATGTGCTTTTTGTGTTGTTTTGGTGTCTACAGGAAAGTGCACCACTAGCAGACCAACTTCACTATTCAAAACCACTACCCCACCAGCATTGCCATATAGCACCACTTCAAATTTAAAACTATGACTCTCTAGTGTTATCACCCAGAATTCAAAATTTTAAATTGCACCACTAGTTCTATTTTCAATTGCTGGAATTTTAAAATTCCAAATGAATTTTAAAATTCCAAATAGCACCGCTAGGCAAAACAATGATGCCATCACCCTCTCTGTTTTACTGTAGAGTGATGTGTACAGAATTAGCAGTGCCATATAGCACTGTTGGGTCCTTCAAACTGTACCACCTATGTAGGTTCCACCGCTGGAGTAAAGGAAAAAGTGAAATCTTAGTTTTTATGACATGTTTTTTTTTTAATTATGATCATTTGGGTTATTAATTGATTTCTTGACCTCTTTTTTGCAATTCTAACTAGTTTCTTGGTAGGTTGGCTTATTCAAGGTGAAGAAAGGAAATCTAGTGGAGGTCTCATAATGACATCATTAGCTCATGATACCAAGTGTTTTTAAACACTTTAGTGTTTGATTAACACTCTTAGAGAATTCACAATTTCTCTTAAAAAATTTGTATCTTTCATGATCATAGGACCTACTAAATTTCTTTTGGGCTCTATAAATAACATTTCAATTTTTGCTAGAAAAAGGACTTAAAATAAACTTTAGGACAAACTCATTAGATTTGGTTGAGGATTAACAATTAAATAAAACAAATTCCACATTTCATTTTGGTGTTCTACAAAGAATCAAAATCATTGCTTTGTGGACATAAAATGAACAAGTGCTTCTTTGTTTTGTAATTACTTACTCAAAGTAATATCATTAAATGGATGTATGCACTTCTCTCACACCTCACGATGATCTTGAGAATCAAAAGGCCTTTTGGTGACATTAAGTTGCGTAAGTAATTACCCACACACTTTAATTTGGACTTTAAAATTGAACAAATCTTGTGAGTGTGAGTGGAGCATATTGTATACATTCTCTCTCTTTGGTTTGCAACAAAGATTGATCGAGTTATAGATATGTTTGCTCACTTTTGTTTATCTTAGAGGGTCTTCCTTGGAAAAATTACTCACCCAAGGGAACAACCCAACCGGGAACACGCTAAAGCCAAGAAACTTACACTTGTGATATAAGTGTGGATATTGGAACAAAGGCCAATATCACAAGGATTATTTTGATGAGAAGGGAAACAATGGTCTCTCACTACATGGATAGTCCCCCATGAATGGAATTCCCACATTAAAATCCTTGTGTAGAAAGACCAAAATACCTATCTATTTGTTGGTGCAAGAATGGTCATTTTGAAGCCGCCCCACACTTTTATGGATTTTAGTAGAGATGGAAAGTATGCCATGGGAGATTCATGGGTATTGATGTTTGGCTACCCTGAAAGAAGTGTTGAGCTATGGAGGGGAGCCTATGGGGTCAAGCATCTAACCATCCACTGAAAGTAAGCGTAGCTAGACTTTTCCAAGTGGGGACTCAACAAATATTGTCTCAAATATCCATAGGGTTGTACATGTCCTTGAATGAATTCACATGTTTTTGCTTGCCCTTGAGATTCATATCCTTAGAGGTTTCTAGGAATTTTAATTTCATCTCAATTTTCTCCTACTAAAGTAAAAATTAGGTAACTCTTGCTTTGATTTCCTTGATTTCCACATGATATACTTTGTGGGATGAGAATAAATTAAAACATTAGACATCTAGATTCAAAACCTAATCAAGAAGTGTTTGTGGTAAAAAGAAGTCATTAAGAAAAGACTAAGAAAAATTAAACCCCACATGCATCTCAAATGATTTCACGCAAGATCAAGATCCAAAAACCAAAGTTAAAAGCTCTTAGTCCAAAATATCACCAAAAGTGTCTCTCAATGCTATATGAATTCAAACAAAGACTGCTTTTTAACTTTTATAGAAGAGCTTCAAGAAATAATCCAAATTTGTATGAATTCTTTTGCCAACAAAATCCAAATCTTTTTCAGGAATTTGAACACCTTGTCTAGAGGAAAGATTGTTCTTCAAAATTGAGGTCTTGTAAGCAAGTGTCTTTTTAGGTACACATAGGATCAAAATCAAACCTTCATTCATCTTTCAAACATCAAATCAAAATCATCTCACCATCAACTCTTGAAAATCTTGGAAAAATCCTCCATGTTAAACTTTGGGAAAATCATTCAAAGCAAATCCAAATCATCTTGTTTGATTAGATGTGTGTAGATACATCCTTCTCCACATATAAAATCAAATTATCAAACCTTGTGGACAAGTCTATCCCTTGATAACATCTAAGATCTTGGGGTTTAGGAGTTCATTATCCAAAATCAAAATTGAATAAAAAAAATTATCTTGTTTGGTTAGCCGTGTTTAGATGAATCCTTCTTCTCACACTTAGTCAAATTAGCATCTTGAGGAAAAATTTACTTTAGGAAAACATCTAACCTCTTAGATTCTACGAGTTCACTATCCAAATCTAAATCCAAATCAAATTGATGCAGAGGTGGTGGAGACCCAGGAAACAAATTGACACAACTTCTCTCAAATATGCCTCTTTGACATCAATCCACAAACACACAATAGGGAAACTCAACTACCCAACACAATCTGATTACACAAAGACCTATCTCAACATCTTTTAGGAATCTACTTAGACCCAATACAATATTCCAATAAGATTCATCAAGGTTCATTAGGCCAGCACCTAGTTTCACTAGACTACCCTGCTCAAAAGGCTACAAGAACTAGCCCTCTTTTCCAAACAAAGTATCCTAAAATCCTCTTGTTTCTACAAAAACTCTTTGGATAGAGTTTTTTTATGATGCAAAACCACCAATTCACTCTTCAAAACTCAAACAATTGACCTCTAGACTGTAAGTTCACCAAACCCTCCTTTTACATGTAAAAGCCTAGGGTTTTCAACATTTTACCCTCACAAGGCCTTACAATCCCAACCAAAACATCAAACTACTTGTTTAGGGTTTGCACAAGCATTTCACACCATTCCCAAGTTGTTTCCATCAATGACTCACAAAAACCACCCTTGAACCCACCATTTTTTATATAAAATCACTATTACCAGCCCTTAGAACACTACTCCATGAAAAAACCATGACTCCACAGCCTACCCAACCATTTGAACACGCAAAAAAATATTAAATATGTCATCCCACTGAAACACAGAGTTTTACAATAGGTGGGATGAATGGTATTTTATTTTCTTCCTCAAACTGTGCTTTCATTGCCCCAACAAACAGTTTTAAGAAAAAAGAGGTTTCTTTCCCAAAACCCGATGGAAAACACTCAAATTTATTCCAAAAGAGACTTAACACATGCTTCTATACAAATAAAATAATTCTAATTCATCACCTTGACTATATGGGCCATACAAAAGAGAATAAAGTTCTCAAAATTAGGAAAAACTGTGATGTAGCAACAAAATGCACGTTGTTTCTCTTATGAAATCCTTCAAAAATCATACAACAAATTTTGGTTTGAGCCTTTTATGGCTTTAAATACATTTTTGCATCAACATCCAACTACCTAACTCCTTTTAACTATCTTTTAAAATCCTAACTCCTAATTACCCCTAAAACCGTGTTTTGACAACTTAATTGTGCACTTAATAGCATTATTATGCAACCATTGACATTTAGGCCTTTATGACTCCCAATCACCTTGAATTCAATCCCATGACACCAAAAATACCTCACTCTTTTCCACCTACCTACAAATTCTAATTTTTTTGCCTCCAAGGCTTATAATGTCAAATTTGATACATGAGTGCACTTGTGCACATTTGATCATCAAAACACCAAAAACCCTTTAAATACATGAAAGAGTGGTATTTTTAGACCTTATATTCAATACCTACTAAGATAAAACACTTGGAACTTCAAGATTCACCTAAAGTCCCTCAGGACAGACTGCTACCAAAATGAACTTTGTAACATGGTTGTAGGTGCCCCTACACCACAAATCTAATCCCAAATCAAAATCAAACATCAAATCCAAAGTCCTAAAGTTTCACATATCCTTCAATATTTCTCAAGAGTTTTAAATCATTCATATCATTCACCTTTCACACATTTCACCATCATACTTTGATCTTTAAATCATCCTAAATTTTCTTTGTTGTACCTAAAGTTGGATCAATCCAAAGAATTAGAGATTCATTTCCCACATTCTTAAAAATTGATCCCTATTTTATGGTGCAAACTAGATCTCAACACAAGAGGAATATGGAAGCCAACAAAGAAACATCCACTTCAAGTGACCTAAGCCAAACAAATTCTGAGATGAATCTCGTTGGATCAAGCATCATCTAACTAACTTTTCTTCATCATCACAAAATACTCAAGAGGAAAGTCAAGTAGAGGATATCACTAATAAGTCCTTCAGAATGACACAAGATGAGGTCACTAAGATGGTCCAAAATCCAAAGAATCATAGAATCATCAACATCATGATGAGACTATATCCCTCACTATACATGCTTGAATTAGAAAAACAAGGGGCTAAACTCCCTTCCAATTTCGATGTGAGTACCATTGTGGAACCACCCTTTGGGGTCATGCCTCCAATTTCATACATGCCCCCAATCTCATCTACACCTCCATTCCAAAGCTTCACTCAACCCATCCCCCAAATTACATCATCCATTACTCCAACTCAACCCATTGTTAACAAAGGGAGCACATTTCTTAA
This sequence comes from Sequoia sempervirens, assembly GCA_007258455.2. Taxonomy (NCBI): domain Eukaryota; kingdom Viridiplantae; phylum Streptophyta; class Pinopsida; order Cupressales; family Cupressaceae; genus Sequoia; species Sequoia sempervirens. The sequence continues at coordinate 23,690,269 of VDFB02353493.1, read as the reverse complement.
TGCATTACAAACACACCCCCTTGTGAATAATCAAGATTTGGATGCAAATAACATCTTGGGGAAATCCCTCCCACAAAATCCATCGCATCCATATGTACCTCTCACCTTTCATGATCCTAATGACCCATCATCATCATTTCATGCAACACCTCAAACTTCTCTCCCCATAACCTCGCAAGAAGGAGATTTATTTGGACCAGGGGGCATCTTTGACACTACATCTTCATCATCCCCCAAGGGACTATGCCACTCACTTTTCCACCACTCCCCCCCTTTCAATCAATATCCACATCACCTCTCAGTTTAGGGCTTCCCCCTTTACCAAATATCAATCAACAAAATCAAATCAACCCTTCAATCGTTAATCAAAATATCATATAGAATCCTTCCATCTTGTCATTAACATCGCAACAATAGATGGAAACCATCCCAATAATGCAAGCTACCACCATCACATCATCAACCATCCCCAAAATATCTTAAAACATGGTCTCTCAAGGACCAAGCATATCAATCACACCATCCACCACCACAATCCTAATCATCAATATGACGATACCTCTCACCAAAATAATAAACACTATACCAAATCCGCTGCCACCACCTCCACCACCAAAAACAAATGTATCAAGCCAATATAGCATTACAATACAAGTTACTCAAAAAGCTGCCTATCAAAAGTAACTTTAGCAAATATGAAACTTACAAGCTGCACAACTAGCCACTCAACAAGTGCAAACACAATTAGTTGCACAACAAGCCACTCAAGCAGTGCAAACCGCTCAAGCCATGCAAGCTGCTCAAGCAGCATAAGCTACTCAAGTTGCTCAAAAAACACAAGCAGCGCAATCCACTCTATCAGCACAACAAGCACAATAAGCAAGGAAAGTGCAGAAGGCTGCTCAAGCCCAAGGCTTATTACAACAACAACAAGGTTCCCAAAAATCCCAAGCACAAGCACAAGCAAAAGCTTGAGCCCAATACCAAGCTCAATAGGTGCATGCACAAGCACAAACATAAGCACAAGATAATACCTTGTACAACAACAAATAGCTTAGTAACAAGCATACCAACAAGTACTGAAACAATACCAAGAGCAGCAAGAAGTAGCCCAACTAGAATCCCAACAACAAGCATTATTGGTACAACAATAATAGCAAGCTCAGCAACATGCACTATTATTGCAACAACAATAGGATCAACAACAAGAATTGTTGATACAACAACAAATACAAGCATACTTGGTGTAGTAGAATATGCAAACACCATCCACCAACACACCAATCAATCCACCCATCCCTCTAACAAGTGAACCACCACAAAACACCTTCATCCCACCCCCTGATCCACAAAATGATGTACTAACAGAGATCAAGTTACTCTCACAACAAGTAATTGATCTTCAATCAGGGAGAACCATAAAGACACCTAGTAACTTGTGTCCCTATCCGTTTGACAGGAGCCTTGTAATGAAACTGTTGCCAAAGCGATTTGAGATCCCCAAATTTGATAAAAACTATGCAATGGGAAACCTTGAAGATTACATCAGGGAATTCCAAGTTTAATGCATGGAATTCGCATATGACGATACCTATCTGATGCAGCAATTTCCTAGAATTTTGGCTAGCCACAACATGGAGTGGTTCTCTCGCCTTCCTCCTAGCATCAAGAAGTTCCAAGAGATAGTAGACACATTCATTAAAAAATTATGCATTTAATATCAGTATGGATGTTAGTTTTGAGGAACTATCAGCTCTTAAACAAGGAAAGAGTGAATCATTTGCTTCCTTCCTACAAGGATGGCGATCCAAAGCCAATAGGAGAAAATGGGTCATGCCAGAAGAACAAGTTTGCACAAGCATCTCTAATTTGGAAGGAAACTTAGCATTTCATCTCAAAGTGCAAGGTATTACCACTTACAATCAATTGATCTCCAAGGCGCTTAACATTGAATGAGCCCTTATTGCACAAGGAGGAATACCCACCTATCTAGAACAACAAAACAATTGCCCATCTAATAGTTATAATGAAAAACCTCGCACATGGGAAAGGAAAAAAAATGTCACAAAAAATGGTGTGGTTGATGCTAAGGTTGTAATCAGTGCTCCCAGGCAAAACACCCAAACCTACCAGCAACTGCAAAACAATGATTGGAACAACACTCAAACCAACGTGATATCACAACACCAATCAACCAACAATCAGGTTAATAACCTAAATAATCAAGGGGGACCACCCTCATGAAACAAAAATTATCCCAAATGAAAGTACACAACCCTTGGGGAACCACTCGAGGTCATCATGAACAAATTGATAAATGAATACCTCATCAAGGCTCCTACCTATGAAAATTACCAGGAACCAAAAGTGAAACCACCCTGGTACAATGAAAACCAGGTCTGTGACTTTCACAAAATCAAAGGGCACACCACTAACAGTTGCATGAGGTTGAAAAACCTAATCTAGGACCTCTTTGATCAAAAACTCATAAATGTGGAGCAACCAATAGGAAACCAAGACTTCAAGATATACAAAAGTTTGATTCCTAATCATAACAAGGGAAATAATGATAAAGGAAAAGGAAAATACAAGGACGTGAACCATGTGTATGAGCATGTTGTGGAAACACTTGAGTATGTCCCTGTCATTAACATTAATAGAGCCAACATGGAATGTGGAGTCACCAAACATGGCAGAAAGGTCACCATCATTGGACCCTCACAACCACCTAGGGCATCCACTTCAAATCCAAGATCCATCCTGCATGGCTATAATGTCCTAGACTAGCTAAAGAGAACTCCCACTCAAATCTCCATCATGGAGTTGCTGAAGATATCACCTTCCCACAGAAAAATCATAGAAGAGGCATTAGCCTCATCCACCATCTCCTCGGATATAGATACAGACCAATTTCAAGCTATGGTTGGAAATATCACCACTCCTAGCCTTCACACATTCTCTGACCAGGACTTCCCTACTCAACAGTCTCACAATCATGCTCTCCATCTTGGAGTCCTAGTTCACAAAAATAAATTCAAGAGAGTCTTGGTGGATGGGGGAACAGGTCTTAACATATGTTCTCTAAAGTTGATAAAGAATTAGGGATTCTCAGAGGATTCCATCGAAATAGATAAGGGCATTACCATCAAAGCTTACGATGATCAGGAAAGAGTGTCTTTAGGCACTATATAGATTCTTGTTCAAGTAGGACATGCCATTATGGACACTACATGCTAGGTCCTAGACCTTGATCTTCCTTATAACATTCTCCTAGGGCATCTGTGGATCCATGGGATGCAAGCGATGGCATTGACCTTTCACCAATGCATCAAATTCCCATATGAAAATGAGAGGTTACCATCCACAGTGATCCTAAACCCTTTCCCTATTGCAAAAACCTAGAAGCCAAATATTACAAGATCCCCCAGGTTCCAAAAAATGATGAAAGCCCCACCACTCCATATGTAGAACCAGCTACATTATCTTCCACTTCTATGACAAAGACACCCTCCATCCCTGATACATCTAAAATAAAATTCATTATCCAAGATGATGGATGTGGAAATTATAAAATGAAGAAAAGAGCCTTCATGGTAGGAGAGTTACCACAATCTCCTAGATCTCATGGACAGCCTCAAACAGCAGGAATTGTGTGTGAATTTTAAGTGTATCAAATGTAGATTAAAAACAATAAATCAAACACACCAATAAGACATATATCAAAACAAAAGATCAAATAAAAGGAATGAAAACTCAGTCTTATGTACTTGATTTCATCCTATCATCCTCTATCTCTAGTGTTTTTGTTGATTCCAGCTTGCTCTCAGATTGTATGCTAGGATCAACAAATAGTCTTCCTAGAGAACGAGATTAAAGATGAATGCATGTTATGCTAAGATATGATTAACATACTTAAACTAAATATAATTGCTAAAATGTAAAATTACAAAATTATGAATGCTAAAGCTGATAATAATAATGCTAAAATGATAATCGCCTATCTCTAATGCATGTATGTGTGTGTGTGTAACCAATGCTTGGATTCACAGGAGTATTTATAGAGTTTTCAAAAACTTTTTATTGGCTGATTTGATCAACGACTGTGATAATTCTAGCAAATCGAACGGTCGAAGATGGAGAAGACTCTAGAGAAAAATAGAAGAAAAATATAGAAAGCAGGATTTGTTTCCTCTTTCATGAGAGATGACAAAGATGAATTGTAAAATTCATCTTTTGGTGAGATTGAGAAAAGATTTTGAAGATAAATAATGAATTTATTAAATTCATTATTCATTTATTGGTGGCATGGAAGATTTTCTTAATTAAATAAAATGTTTAATTAAGATTTGGAGAAAATGGAAGGTTTTTAATTAAATAAAATATTTAATTAGGATTTGGAAAGTGACCTATGGAATTAATTAAATAAGCATATTTAATTAATTTTAGGAAAAATGGAATTAAATTCAATTAAATCAAAGATCTAATTAAAATTAAATGTGATAACTAATTTAAATAAACAATGATATTTATTTAATTAATTAAGTGGACTTAAGAAAGCGGTAATTAAATAAAATGAATTTATTTAATTAAAGTGGAAGAATAAAATAGGTGAACGATATAAATTAATTAATTAAATTGATTTATGTGTAGAGGAATTAAGAAAGAAATTAATTAAATAATAAATATTTAATTAAATGTCAAGATTAATTAGACATGACCATTTTTATGCATACACATTTTTCCCCTCTTTGAAGTGATGTGTGAAACACATTGGTTCAAAGAAAATATTCCTGCTTTTGAAATTTGCTGCATTTAATTTTTCCTCTGGTTGGAAAAAAATCTAACTAATATGTCCCTTTTGATTTGACTATGATATGTTTCTAATTGAAAGATGTTGCTGATATTAATGATGCCCCCTTAAGAGGTAAATCACTGATAATGAAAAAAATGTTGAGTTGATGTTGAAATTCGGATGATGAGAGGGATGCAGTGATTTAGCTCCCGGTAATTGATTAAAAGATGCCCCAGTTTGAAAAATGAGGTCAAAGTTTGAGAAAAAAATAAAATAAATTGCCACAAAAACCCACCTCGGTTGACCTTTAAAAGGTAAAAGGGGTAAAAAGGGTAAGTCATTTTCACCTTTTGACTTTAGTGATTTTGTGCTTTGACACTGACTTGGCGAGATGGAGATTCATTATCACAGGCACAGATTCAAGTGAGCCCTTTGATATCAGCCACATATGGACCATCGGTTACTTGATTCAACCCACTTTGATTTGAAAATGTGTAATTTTAACTGAATTTTTATGCATTTTAGCTCAAATTTAGGGTTGAGCATCCTATTTTAGCGCATAGAGTAGGAGTTTTAGCACTTTTAAAGTTTCTTTTAGCGCATATAGGGAATAATTTGGCGCTTTGAGGGAATAGACAGTTTAGCACATTTGATAGGTGAAATAGCACATAGATGATGTGTAAGAATTGGCTATGAAGGTAGCCACCCAAGATCTAGAGGCCTAATAGAAAGCACAAAAGAGAGAGAAAATAATATGACAAGAATAAATTGTATTCAATGTCAATAATAAAATATAGTGGAATGGTACAATGCAATAATTACATAGGAGACCCCTTGGATATATAGCCAAGGTGAGAACATAGGAGGGCATAAGATTATGACAAGTGTCGTAATCTTATGACATGTGACAACAAGGAAGAGTTAACACTCCATCTAAAGTGGAAAAAGATAATGTAATAATCTCCACAAAAGGTGGAGAGATAATCACATGATTTGTCCACAAAAGGTGGAAGTGATGAGGTAATGAGATGTCAAGTCCACAAAAGGTGGAAAATCTCCAACAACCTCCTATGTGGTCCCTAAGTAAACCTAACTAAGGTGTAATCATGACCTAGGATAAGGTACAAGACATTTAATTACACCAACACCCCCTCTTAAGTGCAACTTAGGGAGAATGTACACAAAAGTAAACAATGCAAGATGGGTCTTGGCTACTAGGCCATGTTAGGTACCCATGTACAAACAATGAAATCTCTCACAAGTGGAGTAAAGATAGAAAAACCCAGTGGGAAAAAACTACCCCCCAAAAGAGAGATGAGATACAAAAAGCTATGAAGATAGCATGATAAGGAAAAAACCCCATGTGAGGAAAAAGTCCCCCCCATACAAGAGAAGAAGAGAGACAAGGTAGCCCCCCCTCAATGTACAATGATCACCCATGGAAGATGCTCAAGAAGGAATGAAGAAGCTGCTCCAAAACTGTCAAACAACGTTCCTCCCCTTGGGAAGAAACAATACCAAAGGTGTATGAATGAAGTCTCCCCAATCCACAAGTGAAGAAGGAAGAACCCTAAAAATGTAAGAAGTCTCTGAAATCTACTTAAGTGTCCTTGTGTCGATGCCGAAAGATGCCTTCCCCAAACCATGTGAAGCTGCAATGTAGTCACTTCCAGAAAACTGTGAGAACCCCTTTGCAACAACACTCTGATCCACTAAAAAAGACAACTCAAGATCTAGCAAGGATGAAGGTAGAACATACTCCAAAGACGATGTCTCCTCAAGAGAGAAAGTGGCCTCCTCCAACTGTTGTAAAGATGCATCCACAATCACATCAACCTCGAAAGACTGATCATGTAGAGGAGGGTTAGAGTGTTCCCTCACAACAACTGAAGAAGAATCACCTTCATCAAAGAGAAGATGTAAGTAATCATATGTGATTCCCAAATCAGCAATGTAGGGCTCCACAAACAAACCGCCAATGTCTGTCAAGTAGTCATCCCATGAAGTTGCTGCTGGAAGACAAGGTATGCACTGTTGCACTGAATCACAAGGTACTGAAACTGTCAGAACACAAGTGTCATTAGGTACATTAGTTAATGTAGGAGATGGAGTATCAACAATAGGTTCAAGAACCTCAGGACTAGTGAGTACTCCAAGATTCAAGTAATCGAAGGGCCTTTGTAAGGTTGAATGTTGATGAAGCAATCTAGCTGCTTTATTTGGCAAAAACATGGCCCCCAAATTGCAAATTGAGCCTCTAATGATCAATACCCCAACACACAAAGGTGAATCAAGTCTTCTTGGCAATGATACACAACCATCAAATTGGGGGCAAACAAGAAGATTCAAATATTGAGCCTCCCCAAACACACCTCTAACCTTCCTTCAAATCTCACTTTTGTTGTGTGTGCAGGTTGATTACAAATGATGTTTGAAAATTATTTTACATATGCCTAACTATCTTCCTATGATTACACACAATGGAAACAAATTGAATACAATAGATTCGTTCTAACTTTGGCTTGCACTATCTCTCCCTAAGCTCTGATACCATGAAAGAACCAAGAGACAAAGATATTTGACAAGCACATTAGAGATAGAATGCATAAACTCAACCTTTATATTAGATAGTCAAGGGTCTCCTTATAAAGGAGAAATATCCAAGTGCTGGAGAAAATATCAAGAAAATATCTAGAAAATATCTAGTCTATCATGCTAACGAGTCATACAAAAATAAATGCCTAAGTAGGCTTAGGTCAACCTATGTGTAAGAAAGAATTAATGTATACACTGACATGGTTTATGATGTATAATTTAAATATGGTGGGTTAATCCCTACTGTACCACACCCTTCATCTTTCCTTCTCGCGGTATGGTAGTTTACGATGTATTTAAATTCTCTCATACTGCCCATCTGTGTCCTCATCATAAGACTTTCATGGTATGGTGGTAAATATCTTCATGTTGTTTTTTACACACTGCTAGCCCACCAAGGGTTCAAATTATTGCTGAGGGATTGTGATAATAGACTGTTAAGGGATTTGGAATGTTTCTAGCTGGACATGTTTTTGCTTAAGTATATATGATGAATTTTTGGATTTGTATAGGTCTTTCAGTGTCAGTCAAACCTAAAAAAATTATACGTTCAGTAAAAAATAAAAAGGAATATAAGGGTCAAGGCTCGGGTCATAGAGCTCAAGGTTAATTGTGATGATGGAACTAGGTAAAATTTTAAGGTTCTAACATACCTCATGATGAACTAGACTATGTTTTTCCTTCATCCTACTTGTGTTATGTTTTTATGAGTTCTTCTCTTGTGAATATATCCCCAAGGAAAATTTGTTGGATACCTATAATTGTAAACATCTTCTTGGTTTTTGACTGCAAATTATTTTTAATCTATAAATTGAATTCTATTTTAAGTTTCCATTTGCAGTTATCAGCAGATTGGAAAGTCAACAGTTATGAACTTATGAACTCAATAAAGTTTTTATTGATTCAAGTTGCTAATTAATACATTATTGTTTATTTTGACTTCAAGAAATGAAGACAAGGACTGTAAGGCACAAATTAGATGATATCGATCATAATGTTCAAATTCCAGAGACAAAATATGAGCATGCACGTACTAAAAAAGTGGCCAAGAATAATGAAATATTTTTTGAGTCTTGGTTTGAAAAGGCAAGTTGTAAATCCACTAAGTAGAATATTATTTTTTTAATAGTGTTTAATCAAATTTTATAGGCAAGCACTTTATGTATGTAAGACATAATGTGATTTTTTTTTTTGTTTTATAGGCAACAAAAAGAGTGCAAAGAAAATGTGGAGAAAAAAAGAAAGAAAAAAAAGATATAGTTCTGCCATCTCATAGTAGCCAATGCTTTTGTGATTCAACAAATGTAGTTGGTGAAAATGATAGTTGTGATGATGTGCAACCTAGTATAGCACATGGTGATGTGTAGCCTAATATATCACATGGTGATGTGCAACTTGATATAGCACATGGTGATGTGCAACCTCATATAGCACATGGTGATATGCAACATTGTGTTGATCTCTTAGGACTAAGTCTAAGAGAGATTATTGAAAAACATCAGGGGAAAGGAACAATAGGTTTGCAAATGCTTTTTTAAAAATTAAAGGATGTGTTTAATGATGTGGAATCCAACGAGACTAGTATTGATCTACCTACTCATGCCACACCTAATGTGGTCAAGGAGCATGAAGTTCTAGTTAATGAATGTCATGAAGAGAGACCGCTTGCATCTGTTATGACTCAAAGTGCATGTCAAAATGGACAAATTTGTAGTAAGTGTATGGATTTTTTGTTCAATTTATATGTGTTATTTATTTTGATTTTTTATTGAACTAATTACAGGTTGAAATTGACATTATATTTTAGGTGGAAAATAGTAATAGAGAAGCATGTGCAAAAGATATTGTCAATTATATGGAAGCACTAGATGCTAGTAAATCTAAGAGTAGGATGAAGTTGAAATCTAGTTCATCAACAGAGATTTCATAGCCATCTGCTTAATGACCAGTATGAGCCTCTATAGATCATGTCAACTCATATGAAATAGTGTACCAAAAGGTAATGAGTTGCATATTAGGTCTCAGTCAGCAAGTTACCCAGTTGGTTGAAATCGTTAACCCTATGGTTTCTGCATGAAATGAACATAAATCCATGGATTCAGATGAGGTAAGAGGCTCTATTGATCTCATTTCTTCTTGTTTGGAAATTCTATATACAAATGCCTCTAAATATGTATATTATTGAAATATGAGTGTAGGAGAATCCAACCCAGTTTCTTTATTGTTGGAGTGATTCAGAAAATGTTCTTTTGGAAAAAAATTTAGCTTGCATTCTTTACTTGACTATTGAATTCTTTGTATATTTTTTTGCATGATGATTAAAACACATGCAGAGAATTTTTTTTAAAGCAACAAGAAAACAAAAATGCCTTTAGGGTATCAACAAAGCTGTCGATAGTGATAGTGATGAAGTGGACAAGAATGTGCAACACAATCATCTTAGTTGTCTTGAAGTTGAGGTAATTAATATAATAGTTTTCAGTTATCTATCCCAATGTTTTGTCATTATTCATGCTTAAAATGTTCTTTTGGACAAAAATTTATAGCTTTTTCATTCATTACTTGACTTATATTAATTTTTGCATGATGATTAAACCACATGATGCAGAGCAATTATATGAAAGAAGGACAAAGAGAAAAAGGACTTGTCAATAGAACTCTCTGCAAAGTTGTACAACTTAATGTCTACAATGATATTGATAGTGGTTATGACGATGAACTCAACGAGCATGCACGTGATATTCATAGTGGTAGTCATGCTGAACTCAAGGTGAGTGATATGAAACCACATGCAAGTACTATTCAAGTAATGGTTGTTTTATTATCTAAACAAGGGTAATCATTACCTATTTGATAGAAGCTAGATGTTAGAATAGTAGTGAAGTGTAATTAGCTAGTATACTTAGATTATGGAATTAAGGGAGAACATATAACTTACATATGGAAGCTTAAAGCTTAGATGTAATAGAGTGTTTTATAAAAGAACATACAAAAACTGTTCCAAGACATAAGACATTACATTCAATTGTCAAAAAATATAATGTGTGTTTTATATCTGAATATAATATGTATTTTTTTAGTTTTTGTAGACATTTATTGATAAACTCCAAGAAGGGGATATGGTTGAGGTGTTTGATCCACATGATGGTACTATTGCGAGTATTGGGCAGATTCATTCACTATCTATTATATATGGAGTCAAATTGAAAGGAACAAGAGATGCAAATGTATGTATTTTACAGGTCTCAAGTAATATACCCCTTCCTCATCTAGAAAAAATAGATGGAGTTGTCCATCTAAAAGAGAAACTAGGGACCTTGGCATGGTGGCCACTAAAATATTTGAAAAAAATCACAGAGAGTTAGTCGTAAGTGAAAAAGAGAAAAAGAAGGGTTAGCAACAACAAAGTGTGGAGAGTGAAGTTGCAGATAGAGAATGTACTGAGCTTGAATAAGTTGAACCCAAACAAAAACTAGAAAATCTAATTTGGGTGTACATTCTGTGAGTAGAACAGAGAATGTTCTATCTTACTGCACCTATAATGTAAAACCCCTTGATTATGTTTTTCTCTTTTTGTTTGGGTTTCGCTCATTCAAACTAGTGCATTATAGAAGATGGGATATGTTGTGTAAGATGTAGACACAAGGAACAAGGGTGCATAAAAAGAAGTAAATACAGAGCAGATAAAGAGGTGTAGAGAAGAGGAAAAGTTGCAGAGAGTGCAATATACACGTATGTGTAGTTGCAAATAAGTTGCAACATAGAATTGTCATCAAAATTGTAATATCTTGCATAACCAAAAAAAGGAATTGTAACTTAGTTTTCTCAATCACAACACTAAGAAACACACTTTGCAACAGTACAATTTTCAAAGAAAAGACACATTTTTGTCTTGTATCTACTGTAAGAACATGTTTTCTCAATAAAGTTTCAGTATTTTTCCTTCTTAATAGTTGTTTCATTATGTGCAAATGAATGATTGATTATGTTTTTCTGTGTTTTTATTTTTTTAAACCTCAATTAAAGCCTTTTCTCATTTCCAACACTTATAGGAAGAAATCAATGAACAAAAACAATGAAATAAACTACCAATTGACTAAATATACCACCAACTGACAAAAATAAGTGTTAATAAATATGACTAAATATAATGATTATGTAATTAATAAACAATGTATCAATATACCTATTAGTTGACAGAAGTCAATGAGTAAAAACAATTAAATAAACTACCAAATTGATGAAAATGATGATTAAAATTAATGACTAAATACACTACCAATGGATGAAAATTAGTGAATAAAAATGACTAAATAAGTGACTAGTTAACATCAATCAATGACTAAATTAACGACAAAATATACTAGTGAATAAAAAATGATTGAATAAGTGATTGGTTTAAAAATTTCAATGACTAAATTACACATTGCCAAATCAATCAAATTAACTTCTACATCAACGACCAAATCGAATCAGATGACTAAATTAGTGAGCAAGTCGATCACTTAGACGACTAAACCAATGACCAAATCGATCAATCAGGAAACTAAATTGATGACCAAATCGATGAACCGAATGACTAAAAATAGTTTATTCATCAATTTGGTCACATTATAAATGACTGGCAATAAACTACTACTGGTCATGCGACCATGTTTAGTCATTTATAAGCAGTTTTTAGTAGTTTTTTCAGTCACATATTGATGTTTCTATACTAGTGGAGATACCTATAGAGGTGGTGATTGGAGAGGCACAAATAGATTCACCTTGTTAGGAGGAGAGGCAGCCAAAGGGTGAGTAACTGGTAGTGGATTTCATCATTGATGTCAATGACGAAGAGGTTGGATAGGATGAGGAGATGGTAGACTGGGAGGAGGAGGAAAGGGAGAGGGTTATCATGGATGAGGGCCTAAAGGACATCCCCATTGTTGAAAAGATGGACATGGAGGAGGAGCAACATATAGATGATCAAATCATACAACTGCAAGCAGCATAGGCTAAGATACAACAACTATGGGTAAAGAGAGATTTAGTTGTCAACAGAGTAGTGCGAGTAGAGTAGGTCTCCTCAGATTTTATGAGTAGAGGTAGTGGATTGACTATAGACATCCTCTAAGAGCTTAGGAGGGCATGCCAAGTTGAGAATTATTATAGAGACTGGTATGAGAGGGAGGTTCCTCTAGAGCGTAGAGAGTTGAGATTTTCAGAGGTTGAGATAAGATCTCAGAGTAGGAGATCACAAATCAGCGACGAGGTGTCACAAAGATTGTCACCATACCGCAAGCCATCAAGGTCAGGACATAGGTCATCAGGATTATGTTAGCCTTAGGATGATAGGCCACCCTCCAGAGGTCTCTCCCCATCTGAAGATAGGGGAGCACTGGATAGTTCCTTTTTTATTATACTTTCAGACATTCACACAATCACACAAATACATATATATATATATATATATATGTATTTTGACCGAGCTTGCGAGCTCCATTTTTGGGAACATTCTGATATTGTATTGTGACACTTGTCATTTTATGGTATATATATGTGAGATGAATGACTTTTGCAATGATTATGTGATTTGTTTATTTATTATGCATGCTTCTACATGGTAGATGATGATATGATGATATTATGCATTTACGAGATGATTATATATTGTCATGCATTGCTATATGGTTTAATGTATTATGGATAATGATTTATGTTTTATGCTCATGTATACTTTTCTATTTTATGATGTATGGATGATGCACTCGATATGTCGTACTATATGTATGATGATCCTATATGGTTATGATGTTTATGTGAATACATAATGTGATGTATGACTTGTTCTGCTATGAATGTTAGATGATGCAATGTAAGTGAATGGTGTATGCAAATGCTATGACATGGATGCATATATGATTAATGTATGCAAATGTAATGATAATGATATGTATATGATGTTATGATGATTATGTATGCAATGTGAAATGATATTATCATGACCTAATATGTAATACTTATATGGATGTATGCATGTATGTATGTATCTATGACAATGCTTTCTATATATTTTTTGTATTTTTAAATGTCATATGAATGACCTGAGATGTTTATGATGATGTCTATGATACTTCTAACATGATTATGAAGTATTATTTTGTGTTTTACAGTATGCTATCAGGATGACTTTAGAAAAGAAGAGGCGAAAGCATGAAGGAGATGGATGTTAGAATGAAGAAGACATATGTTAGCATGGAGTTAGTAAAAATGACAAGGGATGAACATTCGTGCCTTAGTAGATGTCAACTTGCATGTTTATCATCATCAGGCACCAAATTTGTGGAAAATGGAGCACAAACACCATGGTATGGCATAGACCAAGGTGTGCAATGTTACCACTTGCAAAAGATAGACAATTAAAAAGACAGGCCAAAAGACAAGGAATGTCATGACTCATACTAAGGACCCAATTGCCCCAGTATTTTTTTCAAGACAAACCACAAGCAAAAATCAAAACAAAAGAGGTCATGATCCATCATCACCCCTCTAAATACTTTGTGGGAAATCCTAAAGGTAGCTAGTAACATGACCAAAGAAAAATAAAAAAGATAAGACCAACTAGACCAAAAAAGTCAATCGCCATTTAGATTAGTTGCTAGAGTTTATTTGATGATGATATTGATAAGGTTGAATGATTGATGAGTTTGAATGATAGGTTGATCAGATTGACCAAGTGATAAATTTGATTGCTTGATAAGGTTGACAAATTGATCGATTGTTTGATTGGATAGATTGATTGAATGATCAAGATTGATTGACTAGATTTGAGTGACCAAAAGGATTGACCAGTTGACAAGATTGATTAATTAATTGAATGATTTGATTAAATGATAAGTTGGACCAATTGACAAGATTGATTGACCATTATTGATTATGCTTGGTTTTAGGAAAGAAATATCTTGTATAAGGAAAAATTAATTGACTGATTGCTTGATATTTTTGACCATGCCTAGTTTCAAGAAGGATACATCATGTTTAATGCAAATGATGAGATTGACCAATTTGACCAATTTACCAATTCAGGAAGGACACATCCTAAATAGGAAAAAATGATAAGACCAATGACTTGATAAGCTTTGATGATTAGACAATTGATCAATTTGGATTGAAGACCAACTGGATAGTTGATTTGTTGGTTCAAGATTTGATTCAGATGTTTGATTGCTTGAAGACAAGAGATGTGAATAGACTTGAAAAATCCTAAAGGACTGACCTAGGGCCTCAGGGGCTCATTGATTGATGCCCTTTCCTACATTATACATGCATAGACCTTGTATTTCAACTGATGTTGACCAAAATTGATATGACTTGGCAAAACCCTAAGGATAGACCTAATGCCTTAAGGGCTCATCAAAAGATGGTCCTTCTTATGTAGAAATGCATAGAGATGATGTAGTTCGACTGAACTTGGAATGACACAGACTGAATATGACTTTGACTTTGTTTTTGGAGTTTTGATATTTTAAGATTTTTTTTGGATTTTGAAGTTTTATGATTTTTTTAGATTTTTTATGGTTTTATGATTTTTTTTTGGATTTTGATGGTTTTATGATTTTTTTGTCTTTTGATGCTTTAAAAATTTGATATCATGTGTAGGATCCCATGAAGACGTAAGCCAAGGAATTGCCCCTAGGCAAGTATAAGACCAACTTATTATGCATGAGAAGATTGATGGATGCAAGGGATGGTCATGAGAGGTGAAGGATGCTAAATGTCAATCATTCTCAGGCCATGAGAAAGATAAAATAGCTTTACTATGGATAGATGATGTGTGAAAAAGGATGGAAAAAAGGTGGAAAACCAAATAGAGTGATAGTAGATGGAGAGCATAGAATAACTACACATGGTGCCTGTTTTCCAGGTTTTCACCATGGTACTTTCCAAAGTGCCACCAAATTGGTTTTCACTATTGGAAAAATTATTTCTCTTTACTATTTTTGATGTAGGAGCATCCAACAGTGTAGGGCGATCTTGCATCACCCAAAAAAAAAAAATTTCTTTAATTGTTTTGAGTCCCATGATGCCACTTGAGGGGTATAAGACTATCAAACATCAAAAATAGTGAAAAATGGGCACTTACTATTTTTAGTAAGTCGGTCTAAACGGGCTCGTATGGACGTGAAAATTTACCCCAAGGAGCAGAGTTGAAAAACATTTCCAGTCATGAAAGAATCACCTCAATACCCTATATGGTTTGGGAGAAATTAAAGTTTCCGTCTCAAGAAATTTCTCCAATGCATCTTCAAATTCAGATATAAAACTTTAGAGACCCCAAAATAGCTCAAAAGTATCCAAATCAACCTATGGTGGGTTCATGTGTTGTAGAGCTCATTGAGAGCTTTCTAACGATATGAAATAATAGTGAATCAGACACTCAGATTAAAAGTTATGGCCCTGTGAAGTTGGCACTACATAAAGTGAATTTCATAAAAAATTCTTCCTAGGCCAAAAATCAAATGGCGGGACTTTTGGTGCCAAAAAAAATGGAAAATTTGAACTTTGTAAAACATTCTAGGGCAGTTATTGGGGAAAGTAAAAAGGGTTAAGTGGGGGTTGTAGAAGGTGACCTTGATAGTGCATATTGTGGCTCTGAATAGTAGATTTTATTTTCAGAGTTGATTTTGACATAATGAATCAAGCCCATGAGGTTGTAGCATGTAAGCTTTGAATCTATAATTTCATTTTCTAAAAATAATTGAAAGTGAGTCATTTTTCTCTCTCACATCCTTTTGTGTTGGTATCTGTTGTTGTGATTTATGTGGGTTTTGGGTGGTGTGGTCCTCATCAATTTTTTTATTTTTTATTATTTTATTGTTGTATTTTTTTTTTTTTTTTGTTGTCACCAAGACGCCTATTTGCTAGGTTTTCATCAGGGTTACTATTTTTTTTTTTAGTTTTTTTTTGTATTTTTCACTTTTGAAAAGGGATACTTTGAAGGATAGGTGTAATATCTGTAGAGATGTTTGTTTTTCATGAGCTTAGGCAATAGTTCACCTTCATGAGTAGACAACTAGTAAGCTCCTAATCCATAAGTTTCTATGACGATGTAGGGACCCAACCAATTTGGCTCATATCTGTATGACCATACTGGACAAAAGGATCTGATTTGAATGAAGGGTGGGAATGATGGATATGGAGGATGATTGATGCATTAGACAAAGGGAGATAGGGTATGATTCTTAACATGCACACTACATGAACCATCAGGCTTCACACAAAAAGGAGTTTGGGCAACCAATGAGTTATAACACATGAAGGGGTCATCATCAAAGGCCCATCGAAGAACATCACCAAGGAAAATGGAATAATATGATGGTCATGTGGATATGCATGGACTTGATTGAATGTATGGATTGAGTGAAGAGTATGAAAATGGAGACTTTGGATCAACAAGCTCTTCTTTTGACATTCTACTTTGACAGATGCCCCCTATTATTTTTGATGAAGAGGCATAATTGGAGATCAACTTTTTCTTACTTTCATTCTTGACTTTTATTTTTATTTTTGATTTGTCCAATAACTTTTGATTTTGACTAGAGGACTCTTCTTGATCTTTCTTTCTTTGCATTCTTTATTTTTATTTTGTATCTCCATTAGTTAAAAAAACTTTCAACTTTGATTCTTGAGCTATATCCTTGTTATTTTCTTGAGGTGACACTTTCTTTTCCATGTGGATGGACGTGGGATGGGATGGGTGAGTTAGATGAGATGGTAGGAATGTGTGATTCATGAAAAAGCTGGGTGATGTACTTAACAGATTCTTTGGGGCTATCCTTTTGGGCACTGTTAACATCAAAGGAAGCTTGAGCATCCTTAATGAGTTGGCAAGAAGACTTATTAGAGACAATAGTAGGGAATGCATACCCTAACTCAAGATGGTCAAAATGGATGGATGATGGTTCAAAAGATGGACTGGAAGGAAAAGAATCATCAGATAGAGAGGGATGATCATGAACATTCTCAATAGGATCATGAGTGGATATGGTGAAGATGGAGGTATCATCAAGATCTCAAAAGGTTTCGATCCAAGAATGGCCATATGAAGTTGGCTCAACATTGTTCTTAAGAGTCTATATATCCTTAACGACATTAACATTTTCTCTTGTAGATGACTTCTAAGCACAAAATGAACTATCCATATGATACTCTCCACACCCCGTATCATGGACCTAGACCTTGGTTTTGGAAGGTGTAGTGAATGGAGTGGATGATTTGACCAAGGAAGATGGATCAATGTAGTGGGATGAGGTGGAAGATGAATCCTCTAGATTCATGGGAACTTGATATTTTGTGGTTCCTCTTAAGTTGGCGCAGTACTGAAAGGGTTAGGATCACCTGGAAAAAGGAGTTAAAATGAGCAAGTTATGAGCCTCCAAAGTCAGACTGTGAAATCAAAAACTCCATTGGTGAGGGGGGGAGGTTTTTTTAAATTGCTGACGCCATCAATGACATGGTGATGACCTCATCATTTCATGCGATTAAATTTGATGGGTTGATGGTCATCTGGAAAAGAATATACTCGGCCCTTGGAATATTCTTTGATTTCCTACTTGAATTTGATGTCTAACTAGATTCATTGGTTTGTGTGCACCTAGGAATATTATGCAAGAATATACTCTACCAGAATATTCTTGCCAATCGAATTTGTAGGGAATCTCGAGATTCCTATCAAAATCTTCTTGTTGCCGGTCGGGATATTTTGTTGTTGTCGATGGATACTTGTTGAGTGTCAAATTTTGATGATTCAGCCGGATTTAGAAACAAGGTTGCTGGATTTTGAGCATTGGTGGGTACGCCATGTGGAGGCCTTCAAAGAGCCGACGGGTACCCTTTGCAGGTATTGTTGGTCTGTAGTAGTCTGCGTATGCATACTTTAAACTATTTTACTTTTTTTTGATTTTTTGTTTTTATTTTTTGATTTATTTTTTGATTTTTGATTTTTTAAAAATAAAAATTTTACAAAGAAAATTTAATCGTTGTAATTAATTTTATTTTTGAATATTTTTGAGAGATTTTTAAATACAATTTTTTCTCTAAAAATATCGACTAAATACAAATTTTAATCAGCCCTTTTCAAAATTTTCAAACATTTTCAAAAAAATTTACTTATTTTCTGAGAAATGAATTTTTCAAAAAACTATAGAAATTTTCAGAAAATTGAAAAAATACCCAGAAAGGTAATTTTTTTTTATCTAGAGCTCTCGATGTCGGATTTTGACAAAACGAAAGGATATCCTAACTATAAATAACCTTCTGAATCCAAATTTGAGTTTATATTTAGTCTAGGACACACCAAAATGTTTTTGCTCCTCATATTTGCCTCTTGACCACCTTCACATGAACTAAGATCTCCCAACAATGGCTATGCAAAGAACCTCCAATCACTCTGATACCATGTAAGAACTTATGAAAAGAAACAAAAGGATAAAGAGATCAAAGATAGCACAAAATATAGAGAGAAGATGAGAGAATATGATGTTGTATTCTCAATATGCATGAAGATGCTCAATTACAAGTATGTACAAGGCTTGCCTATAAAGGAAAGCTAGGACACAATGAAGGGCCATGAATGAGACAAGTGTCTCAATCATGTGCAAGGTAGGTAGAAAGAAATAATAGATAATTCCATGAAAAGTGGATCACCCACCTAAAGTGGAATTATCTTGCCACAAAAAATGGAGATAAAAAGGTGATAACTAGATCACACCACAAAGTGTGTAATTTCTCCTACACACACTTCCCTAAGTGTTAGGGTTAGAGAAGGCAGATCTAACAATTAAATACAGATTTTATATAATAAACAGAGAAACTAAAACATACACAGAATAAATCATAACACAGAGAATTTAACGTGGTTCACCCAATCTGGGCTACATCCACCAAACCGCAGCCATCCAATACTTTTATTATCTAGTAAAAACCCTATTACAATCTTGCAAATAATCGCGTTTTTCATCATACTGAAAATACCCATCCGAACCCCCTTTTTACCAAGCTTAGAAGCTTCCAGATTTTAGGGTTCTACAAAATCGGATTTTTCCTTTTTCATTGATTTTTCCCTTTTTCGGTGATCACGCGAAAAAGTAGGAAGAAAATTTTTCTCGGGGGCTGCCACCCCCGAACCCCCGCCCGAGGCCCAGCCCGGTCCCAGACCCCGGCAAGGATGGGGGGCTAGGGTGTACAGTATACCATGGGTTATACAGTATAGCATGATCAGTTGCCACATACCAACACTAAGTGTCCTAATCACATCTCTTAATGTATGCACAAACCTAGATGCAAGATGCAAATAACTAGGTTTCAAAAGTGCAAACTACAATGATATACATTCCCTAAGTAAGCTTAAGTAAAGTGTAATAAGTAAAACACTTATTTACACCAACACCTAGTATCTCTTGGCCTTTGAGCACTCTGCACTGATCGCTTGTAAAAAGGATGTGTTACTGGTGGTAACTGTATCTGACCAAATTGTTGCATGATATGATCATAGTAGAATGGTCTTACTACGTAATCATACCTCCCTAGGAGAAACCTATCCCTCTACATCCTCCTCAACTGCCGAGTATCATTTGACCACTATCGTACTAGCTAGTATGGTCTCCAAAGGACCTCCTCCTAATCTAGTTGGTAAAATCAAACCCTCCAAAAATGTAAATCTCCATACTACCACACCCGTATTAGTGGATAATTGAATGCATGTGGGTATCCAAGGGATAATTTAGATGGAAAACCTATTGGTTTGGTGCATGTGATATGCTCTAAACACCACACCTGTAGTAGTGTACAATGTACCATGCTATCCACCTCGTGAAACGTGAACCTCCGTAGATCATAATATAAATGTGCAAGGATGTTGTAGCCCTAGGAATATATAGTCCTATGGTGCTCCACCTACCTGATCATGTGAACAAGACCTCCATCCAAGTGTGCTCCTCGACCATTCAGGATGAGTACTAGTTCTACTGTGAAATTCATGATCCATCTCAAGACTGGTGATCATGCATAGAGTAGCCACACTAGCTCAATATGTGGCCCTATAATCTCATCTCAAATAGGTCCTCCCAAATAATATCTTATATCTATCACACCTATTTGTATGAATGATCCCTTGCAAAGCACACGGTCTCACCTTAGATGGGAACCCGAAGGATACGATGTACATCCTTTAGGGTGATCTTCATTTCATCGGTGGGTAGATTAAATGTGCAGGTATCGACATCCCATCTCTCCACAAGTTCCATCAACATGGTGTCATGGTACCTCATGGGAGGCATGAGGTATGCCCAGTATAATCTAGTTGTCTATAAAATCTGAGTATCTATCTCTGATAATGTCAAGACAAGGTCTTGTAAGCGAAAAAATTGTCTATCACCGAGATGTTGTCGCAATTGTGGTGGAATCTAAAAAAAAAAATGTCATATGAGTATTCTAAAATCTTAAATCTATACATCAATAGTAAAAAAGTGTGCTAAAGTTGTTTTAGGATACTTTTCTAAGGGTCCTAGACACTTTATTCCCTATTTGGGACACTTTGTGAAGAAACAAGACACTTTGCGAAAAAGTGGGACACTTTGCTAAAAAGGGGACACTTTTCAAAAAATGGGACACTTTGCAAAAAAGGGGACACTATGAAAAAAAAGGGATTCTTTGTGACTTTTTCTTCCAATGTCCTTAATCTAATCCAGAACTGTGTAAAACATAACATACATGCCTAAAAATAAAGGTAAGGAGAAGAAGAATCGACTCACCTGATGTTGAAGATTGCCTCGAGCTACCTCCTCCCACAGGCTCTTGAGCTTCGTAGGCACATACTCATGAACTCTTAGCATTCTCACTCACTCTCCAGCAAAGTCAAATTACAAGAAGGTGAAAAGACAAAATGACTTCACTTTTTACTCTTATATATGTTTAAATTAGATCTTTTGCATATTAGGGTCAAAATTTATTTTCATTCAAGTTAGCATATCGGGGGCTAGAGAATTCTATTTTCAATGGTGTTTATTACGTTGTATTTGTGATTCTACACCTGCCATTTCCATTTGTTTATAACTATTTGGTATGGTACTTGGAAATACCCTATGATATGACTTACCTAATTCAATGTTGTTAGATTGCTACCTTGATTCCACCTCCTTAAAGCAAGCAGAATTAAGGGGGGGCATACATCTACCCTCTAATTTAATTTCATAAAGAAGTTAGATAAGAATATTTTTGAAAACCTAATGAATTAGTGTTGCAAGATGCGGTTCCTAACATTGTGGTTTTGCAGAATGCTACAGTGGGGGCTTCGTTCTCCCATGCTCATAAATGAATCCATATGAGTATCCTTTTATGAAATGAAGTTTATTATTTAGAGTCCTTTAGCTTGCACATGCACGTAGAGTCATATGGGCGCTAAAGTGGGGGCTAAATGTGGCAACATAAATTTTACTCCCTTCTTAGAGATGGTACAATTTCATACTTAATTTAGACCTATTTTGGTACCCTTGCATTCATGACCCCTTTAAATCATCATTAATAGGTTCCTAAGACCCTTTATTTTGGATCTCAAGGCTTATTTCAATTAAAATCCTCACAAAATCAACAAAATTATTAAATTTTCTAACAACCCATTATTGGCCAACCCCAAAAAACTAGGGTGGGACTCATATGCCACCTTGGGCATATGAGTCCCCTAGGTGGGACCCATATGCCACAAGTGGCGTATGAGTCCCATGTGGCCTATTTTTAGGGTTTGAGCAGGAAATTCAGGTTTTCAATTCAAAATTTTGGTTGATGTCGGCTTTTGAGATCTAAATAATGGTAAATTAGATGAAGTTCCTATATAAACAATCTTTCAAGTCATTATTTTCATCTAGAGGAAGCAATTCAAAGTCTAAACATTCACAAGAGCATTCAAAATCAAGTAGCAAACAAAGTTTAAGTCTTGGAGTAGCATAATAGTGTTTTTTCAAGTCTTCAAGCTCACTTTCATTCAATAGCTAGCATTTTCAAGGATTGATTATGGTTGCCTATGGTGAGTCATGATGGATTCTAGGTTGGGGATATGCAACTAGCCATCAAGCCAAGCCCAATGACTTGTTTCCTAAGTGATTCTATCCTCTGTTATCACTCTACTTTCAACCTAAGAAAGTTACATGTATTATTATGGCTTATTAGGGTGATTAGAGATCTCCCTAGGTGATTCATGATCTTCATTTGTCATTCATGCATCTCATTCTAGCACATTAGAATAGGGTTGCATTGCATTTTAGATTTCCTAATCTTATATACACTTAATATTATGGTTTGTATTCACATTTACTTTGATGATCCATTATTTCTATCAAGGTTTAATTAACAAACTAGGGGTTTGACCAAGGTAAACCCCCCATAAGAAAATCAACACTATATTTTTTTTCAAGTCTTTTTTTATAGGTTCAAATCTAGAAATCAAATTGGGAAGAAAGAGAAGAGGTTAGAAAGCAGATCTTTACTTTGAATTTTTGAAAAATAAAAAATGGGACTAATATGCCACAAGTGGCGTATGAGTCCCAGTATAGGCAATTTTCCAAATTTCTAAAGATCTAGAGTCAACACTGCCAGATTCCTATTTCAACCCAGAAACCCTAGACTGGGACTGATACACCCAACCTAGCGTATGAGTCCTAGTGTGTCCTAAATGATGTATTTTTAGGATTTCAAATCTTATCCCAAGCACATTTAGGTTTCCAATTGTACCTCTCTTATTTTATAGCTTTTTATTCTATTTTGCATTCATTTCTAGGTCATTTGTTGAACTTTTCATAACATTAGGTTTTGTCATTAGCTCTTGCTTGTTACTTATCTTTCCAAACCATGGCTTGGTGGTGAACCCTTCTTTAGCCTTTATCATACCATAGGAAAACCTTCAAAAGGTATCTTTCTCTCATTCTATCCTCATATTGAGATCTCTAGTGTTTCCTTGAGTGAAACTTGAGTGAAATAGTCCTAAACCCTAGTGTTTCATCTCCTAAAATATTAAAGCACCCTATTTCCATTGGTTTGGTTTGATGTGGAAAGATCTTTACGGTAAATGGTAGGGTGGCCATTTTTTACCATTTTTTCATCAATAAACCCATCATTAGTGACATTCTTGTTTCGAGACCAATTTTTTTTTTGTCACTATTAGCTTTTGGAGTTTCTTTGGAAACCTTGACTAGTCCTTTTGCCACAAGAGATTTCTCAATAAAGACACCTTTTCAATGATTTCCTCAAAAGTTGTACAACATTGTATTTGGATTCTAGTCATTAATTATATTTTAAGGTTTTCCACAAACATGGGGACTAACTATTTCTCAAGTATGTGACAAGGACATTTTCTAGGCATACTTCACCATCATTGGTAGAATGATGTAAGTGATTCTCCCTCCTCTTTTTTAGTTGTGCATAGCTTTGTCAGGGTCATGCCACTTTCTATATTAAAGGAAAAATGATTAATGAATATGTTAACCAAGTGACCCCATATTTGAATCCCTAGAGGAAGGTGTGCAAACGAATCTAGATCTTGTCCTATAAGACTTCACGTAAATAGTCTCATCAAATAAGTAGGATCATATTCAATGTCCATAAATTCCATGTTAAATTCTCACATGTGTCCCACTAAATCACCTTTCCCTTTGTATTTGATAAGAGTTGGTGGAGTGAAATGTGGAGGGAAAGGTGAGATGTATAGATTTCTATCAAATGGATAAGGATACAATTCCTCCACAAAATATGTCTTCAAGTAGTTGTCCCTAATTGCATGTTTGTCATTTTTTTTGTATTTCTTGGATTTATTTCATTAAGGTGTCTATGATAGATGGTGTTGCATTTGGTTGATTTGGCATGATGTAATTGGTGTTGTTATTGAGATGATCAAATTTTGGATTTGGAGTGACATTTTATGGCATGGGACCTTGATTTCCTTGTTGATATTGATGTGTGAATGTTGTATTGGTGTTGGTTTGATTTGTAATGATATTGGTATTTTGATTTTTACCAAAGGTCATGCTTGTGTTTGGTATGGTATTTTGAAATTGTGGTGTTGGACCTTGATTAGCATTTTGGAATTGAAATGTTGGACCTTGGTTGGTGTTTTAAAAGGATGGCATGTGACCTTGATTTGTGTTTTAAAATTGAGGTGTAAGCCATTGATTTTGATTTTGAAATGATGGTGTAGGGCCTTGATTTGGTGTCTTTCGTGGAACAATATGAATCCTCCTTGATTTATTGGGTTGATTTTGAGGTGTGGAACCTTAATTTGTGGGTTGGAATAGATGATTTGTGAATTTCATACCCATGGATTTTGATGATGAGGCACCAAATTTAAAATTTTGTCCTTGTGTTGTGGCATGAGTTCTCTTGTTTCCAAATGTTGGTGGATTAGGAATGTGTATTTTTTTTCCATGTGAGTTGTTGTCCCAAGTGGTAGTCTAGTGAAAATTTTCTATTAGGATGGAATTCCTAATGATAATGTGTTTTGGATAGAACCTTAGTCTAGTCCTTGTGTAACTCCCTCTACAAGTGTAGAAACATCATAGCCTTGAGGAAGTTTGGCACCTTTCTTAGCTAGTGCATAAAAGAATTTGTTTGGATCAACACTAACAAGCTCATCTACAATGCATATAATCCTTGGATCTTGGGAGGCTCTTTCAATATCTTCTAGAGTTAAGTGTTTGTTGAATTCTATTAAGCCAATGTTATCAAATGTGGTGGGTGATTCTCTTTGTGGTGATGGTGAAGATTAATTGGAATTTGATCTAAGGTTGGTGCCATGATTTAGACTAGAAAAGGGGTCACTTGAAGAATCCATGTCCTTTCTTTTTGTTCATGATCTTGTTTCAACCATGTAAGACTTGCAAGGTGAAAATGAGCTTGCAAGGATGATAAATGAAAAGTGGGATATGATACTAAGCTATGTTTTTGAGGTTTTTTGGATTTTAAGGATATGAGGATGAAAATGACAATGCACCTAAGACTAAAGTTTGGAATGCAATGATGATAAGAACCTTGTGACGAAAGGATATGGTATGAGAATGAGACAAACGGATGTCAAATAATACTAATGATATGGACCTTAATATCTAAGAAAAAATGAGGGTAACCAAGCTATGTTGATCCAAGATTGAAAACCAATTTTTCATTAACCTTTAGGAGGACCAATATTGAGAGATTTAGATAGGATGATTCTAAACTAAGACACGAGTTTTGAGACCCAATTTTGACAATGAAAAAGATGATAAAGATTGATAGGTTGAAAGATAAAGATCAATGACAATATGAATAAGAAACCATGAATTATCCAAAGGATTGATAAGCTTCCTATGTTTGAAATCTCAAAGGTATTTGCAACCTAAGACAAACTTAAGATTAATTATGCTAGGAAAGGATGAAAAATGCAACCTAAATGTGATGCAATCCTAACTAAAAAATGATGGAAATGCAATTATAAAACTCTGCAAGTCTAAGATTCATATGATAAGATCACTATCGAGATGATTTGGATCAAGATTGGACAAGTATTCTCTGAAATTCTGATAATCAGGAAATTGGTGCTCACTACTTTTGCAAGTGTGATTTTGTAGATGTGGGTTCTTGGTTAACAGATGTGGCGAATTGCAATAGATGCAAGTTTGTATATGTCAAATGCAATGAAAAATATAAATTATGTTTTTTTGGTGAACAAATGTGACTCAGTTTGTAGTTGCGGGATTGTTTTCATCAAATGTAGTTAAAATAGAGCTGATTTGCAAGTTTATGATTTGAACTAGTTTTTGTTTTGGAAAATTTATGAAATGTGATTGAGAATATTTTGAAAACATTGAAAACACTCTAAAAATAGAATGGTTTGGCTATTGAATTGTGACAATTTTAAAATGTGCATGTCTATGTTTGAGGGGTTATTCACCCCAATTTCTACTGGTATAAACAAATATCAAAAACAATCAAGTACTACCTATCCTTAAGGTCAATGTCTAATGGCACGATGCTTAGGCCCATAGCTTGGAATATCTATCAACACAAGGGAGGGACACACTTTTGAGTTATGTATAAACTCTTGTCTACGAGAGTGGATAGATAGGGGCCTCTTGGAATGGAAGGATGACCCAATCACTATCTCTTTGGAAAGCTACAAGTTTGAATGAAGTAACTTATGCTAAGCCAAGGATTCTCGTCTCACTTAAGGGAGCTGAATGGTGAGTAAATTTTGAGGTATAGTCCTACATTCCCTGCACTGAGAGTGATGCAAACCTAAGTTAAGCAATAAGGTTGGATACTAAAATAGTGTTTAGTCACAAGTCAAGGACATGCAACCTCACAAGCGTCCAACAAGCAACTTAAGGCCGTAACCAACCTTACTAGGGGAACTTATATGCAAAGGTACCTACCCATTTTGATCAATACTATACATTGAAAGCTAATAGCATGAAGACTTGACATTTCGTCTAATCCTTTTATATATCAGCTTGAGGGAAAAACCGGTTTGAGTCGCCTTCGATTTCTCCATAATGATGTGTCTCTTAGGTAGGCCTAACTAAAAAGAAAAATAAGATGCAATGATTTCTCTTCACCCAAGATCGCACAAAGCACAAGGGGAGAGGATACTCTCACTACACCTTATGGGATATACTAACACAAAGTGTGCAAGTGCACCAAACATGGTAGACAATCGTTCATTTATTAAACCCAAATTGAAATGTGCCTACTTTAAGAAAAAAACTCAAATGCAATTTGTGGTTCGTTTTATCCTAATGAGTGTAATATGAAAAGTTGTTGTTCATTTTAAAACTAAATGAGTGTAGATGCAATTTTTGTTCTTTTTAAACCCTCATGAAATGTGAATGCAATTTGTATTCATTTTAGATCCCATGAATGTAGATGAATTTTTTGTTTATTTTAAACCCTCATGAATTTGTATGTAATTTGTGTTCATTTTAAACCCTCTTGAAGTGTGGATGCAATTTAAAGCTCTATAAATTATGTTTTAAAACATAAAAAAGTTTCCTATTTTAAACCAAAACAAGAAAAATCCTAGAAAACCACAAGTTAGGTCTCCTTGTTGAAAGCCACATGCTGAAAAAAAAACATTAGCAAACCAAAAACCCTAATCTAAGAAAAAAACAAAGAGAAAAACTGAAAGAAAACTCAAAACTCAAAATTTATACCTCAACAGTCAGTTGTGACATTCTGGAAAATAGTTATGGTTCACAAATGTGATTTATGAAGTAATTGTTTCTATCTTAGTTGTTGTCCTTGATGGCTAATACACAAACTCTTAGGTTTGTAGGACAAACTCTCAGGTATTCATGGGCTTTTGGCATTGTAAGTTGTTCATGGTGGTATGGATACAAGTGTCTTGTGGCATTGATTAATTGATATATCCTTGGCATATAGATCCTTGGTTTTAGTTGTTGTGGCACTTTGGTAGAGTGAGCATATGTTGTGGCACTTTGGTACAATGGGCATATAGATTTGTTGCAATATGGTTGTGTTGCAACTTTGTTACTATTGGTTGGCATACAAGTGTCTTTTGAAGTCATCGTGACTATATGCAAATACAATTATAAGATGTTAAAAAAAAAAAAGATTTATATTATATGATATCAATTGACAAAGAAGGTATTCACATTCATTTGCATAAAGTGGTCTTATTAATAAGACTTAATCTATATATGTGCAAAGACAATGATTTAGTCTATTTCAAAGTCACTATTTTTACAAGGCTTATCTCATGGAAATTTAAGTCTAAATGCCTAAAGGCATTGTTATATTTGTGGACATGAGCATTATGAGATGTATATCATTTGGGAAATCATCAGTGATATATTTTATTGTTTCAAAAGTCATTATACATTTAGGCTTTATAAGGTTTGAATACATGTGAAAATAAAAGGAATGTAACCGACATAATGATAATGTTTTTTATTGACAAAGGTTAATGTTTTATTTGTGAAGTTTATCGACACAAATTCTTTACCCTAAATGATTACTCATTTTGAAGAAGACACTGCAAGGAATGTGCAACCACTTCTAGAAGCTTGGTGAACAAGTGAAGAAGAGTATGATTTCATGGCTAACTACTTAGGAAGTAGTTTTTCAGACCACTATGATAGTTATGGCATGTAATGAGCAGCAAAATAGGTATTTATGTTTGTTGTTTTTGAGTTCATTCTATGTGATGGTGAAAAACCCTAGTTTGAGTTCTTGGTTTAGTGTTAACCAAAGTATTTTCATTTAGGTATGTACAAAGTGTTTCATTTCGACTTGGGTTGCTTAATTTTCTCATTATTGAATTCAAATCCAAGGGTTTATTATTTGGTTTTGGTCTATGGTCAAATGCTTCTGCTTTCTCTCATGTGTGCTATAGGCCTTGGTGCTATACATTTTTGTTGGGTCGACTTACAACTGCATTATGTATGGCTGAAGGTTGTTTTCGTCGAGGGTTTTGTGTATCAATGTCTTTTTGCTAGGGCACACCATGTAAAAGGTTTAGTTGTGTTACATTTGTAAGGTTTATAGAGCACATTCTTGTAGTATACATTATTTTTTCGTAGGTGTATAAAAAAGGTTATGGTGCATATGTATTTGTCATTTAAAGTCTGCATACTTTGTTCTTATCAATGTCAACCATGCATTAAATGTTTTAGTAGTTACATATGATGATAGTATTCAAAGGATGATAAACCACGATGATTGAAAGGGCAGTTTTGAGGACAGTTAATAGATTACATGTGACATTATTTGAAAGGTAGTTTACAACAGTTACCATTCTTGGAATGTTTATATAAACAGTGATTTATCACTATTTGAAATTCGATACTTTTAATAGAGTTATCATGCTGAATGTGAAAATAGAATTCTATGATTTAAGTTTTGCAGACATGATGTAAAACAGATTGTATAATTGATATATTTGATATTTTAGAGATTCTAGAATAAATCTTTAAGATATTAAATGTATTAGATTGAAAGTGAAATATGATTTGAAGTGAAATAGAGTAACCCTCTATATTTTACCTTCTATATTGTTTGTGAGTAAAATGAATATGCTAGTGAGGCATTCTTGAAAAGTTAGTGACACATTGTTTTATTGCTAGTGAGGCATTTGAAATCTATCAGTGAGATAGTATTGCCAGTGAGGGACTTAAAATCTATTAGTGAGATAGTATTGCCAGTGAGGCATTTGAAATCTATCAGTGAGATAGTATTGCTAGTGAGGCATTGTAAACAAAAAGATTTTCAAATTAAGCTAGTGAGGCATCATTTCTAGAGTGGTTTTTCATCCCTAGAGGTTTTTCCACTCATCAAATTCTTTGTCTTATGGTCTCATTGTTTTGATGTGATAATGTTTCATGACTATGATGATCGTTGGTTTGATTTAATATTTCTTATTTTAGTTCTTTAATGATTGCATTCAATTCATGAATGTATATATCATTGAAATATTAAGAGCATAAATTATTCAATTCTTTTTTAAGGAAAAAGTTAAAAATTTGTCTAAGACACTGATTCACTCCACCCTCTTAGTGTATTCTTCATTCCAAAAAATGGTATCAAACCCAAAGTTGTCAGGTTTGAATCCCCTCGAGTAACATTGAGGGGGAGTTTGTTGGTAGATGGTCAACACTCCCCTTGAGATTTGTGACATGGACTATCCACTTCCTATGGATTTGTTAACTCTGGTAGTTGTATTGGGCATTAACAGGGCAATCTTTTGGTGCAATGAAAATTGTGGGTGAACAAATGGTATCAAAGCCACACCCTTGGATAAACAAGCCTAATCGGCTTAAGGTTTGATAACTGGGATAGGAGTGATTATTTTTATCATGGCAAGTAAAGACAATAACAATAGGCCTCCAATGTTTGATAGAACTAGCTTTGCCTACTAGAAATTTAGAATGGAAAAATATCTATCTTCTTTAGGCTTTGATGTTTTGGAGTCCATTAAGGTTGAAAACACTGTTACTGCCCCCTCTACACTTGATAAAAAAAGGATTTTGGCTATGATACAAAAGAAACAAATGTAATATGTTGCAGTCTAAATAATGATATTCTTGTAAAAATCATGGATTGCAAAACTACCAATGTAGTATGGGATAGATTATCCAAAATATATGAAGGATATGAAAAAGTGAGAGAAGCAAAACTCCAAACATATAGGGTTAAGTTTGAAGCCCTAAAAATTGACGAAGAAGAAAATATTGCTTACTATTTTCTTCGAGTTTAGGAAGTAGTGAGTTCTATAAGAGGTATAGGTGAGGAAATTGATGAAAAAATTATTGTCAAGAAAGTTCTTAGGTCCTTGACCCACAAATATGATTCCAAAGTCTCAGTTGTTGAGAATAAAGATACGAAAACACTCTCTCTAGCTGAATTGTAAGGAATATTTATAGGCTATGAAATGAGAATAGGCAGTGATGCTATCTCAAGAAAAGAGGCTGCCTTTAAGGAAACAAAAAGGTAATCTAATGCAATCTCAGACTTTGAATTAGACAATGAGGATGAATTTGTTTTTGTTAGTAAATTAAAAAGAGGTTTAGGGAGATACAAAGGAAAATTACC
Source organism: Sequoia sempervirens (assembly GCA_007258455.2). Taxonomy (NCBI): domain Eukaryota; kingdom Viridiplantae; phylum Streptophyta; class Pinopsida; order Cupressales; family Cupressaceae; genus Sequoia; species Sequoia sempervirens. The sequence goes on along the minus strand of VDFB02353493.1, from coordinate 23,659,275 downwards.
CTTTAAATTCTTTCTATGGGAAGGTAAGAAATTATGCTTCTCAACGTTCTAACAATGACTTTGGGAGTGATGAAGAAACATATAATAGGCAGGGGAAGAAAAAAAAACTTATTCTAAAAGTAAAAATGTCTTTAAAAAGAAAAATATGATGGTAGAAGTATCTGACAATGGTATAGATGCATCTTTTGAGGAAGGAGATGAAACATTGTTTATGATAGTTATTAATCCAAGTCAAGATCATAATAAGGAGATTGATAATGTTATGAATGATGGCTCAAAAATAGAACCAAGTCAAGATCATAATAAGGAGATTGATAATGTTATGAACAATGACTCAAAAATAGATTAATATTCTATATTTAGAATACCTTAGTTTGAAGGCACAAAATTTAGTTTTTGGAAACGTAGGATGGAAACTTATTTATCCTCTTTAGTATTTAATGTGTGGGAAGTAGTTGAAAAATGTTGTTCTGTATCTACAGTATCTCCTACACCAGAAGAAAAGAAGGCTCTTGAATATAATGCTAGGGCTATGGATGTTATCTTTAATAGTTTTCCAAATGAAATTATTGCTAAGATCATTTATTGCAAGGATGCAAAGGAGGTTTGGAGCAAACTGATTGAAATGCATCAAAATGATGAGTTGTAGGAAGGAACATCCTCAAAAATTGATACAAAGTGTGGCACATCAGGAAGTGAAGATGTTTTTGTTAATAAAGAGGAAGAAGTTGATCTTGAGAGTGAATTAAAAAGTGCCTTAAGAGACATTCAGAAATTCAAAGAGGAAGCTATGGTAAAGAATAATTTTGAGAAACAAATTCCTAAACCGAAACTTCAAATTGAAATACTAGAAGTTACAAAAGTGTAGTTATAAATCAAAGAAAAAGAATGTTGCACTTTAGAGGAAAAAGTTGTTGACCTAAGGAAAGAACTTGATATGTGTGACAATAGTAATAAAATGGGAGAAATTTTAGGTAAATAAAGACATTATAATGATAAAACAGGTCTTGGGTTTATAGAAGGTCAATGCTCTTATTCTGATAGTTTCCAGCATAACAAGGTAGCAAAGAGTTACAAGTCCAAAACTTTTATTGATACTACTAAAACAAGGTTGGTTTGGAAACTAAAGAAAATTAATGAAAAGATATAAGGTATAGTTAGTCAAACAATTTTACATTCTAAGGTGAATAATGAATGGATTCTGGAGAGTGGGTGTTCACACCATATGATAGGTGACACAAGTAACTTTCTCAATTTTGAATATTGTGATGGCGGTTTAGTTTGGTTTGGAAATGATGATTGTGTTCAGATCATTGGGAAAGTTACAGTTTCTTTGGATGATAACCTATGTTTGTAGGATGTGTACTATTCAGAAGAACTCAAGCATAATCTTCTGAGCATAACTCAAATCTGTGATCAAGGTTTTTATGTTCTTTTTAATGATCTAGGGTGTGATATTTGAAAGAAAATAGGTGAAATTGTTGCTACAGGTTCAATAACTGAAGGGAATATTTACAATGTGCAAGAAACAAGATGTGTGAAAATGATTGCTCAGTTGAGGGAAATAGTGAATGATCTTCCTCATATTCCTCATCACTAAATCATCTATATGTAGTTTCAAGGTGCATTTCAAGTATTTTTCTTTCATATTTGTATTTGGTTGCTGCATTGGATTTTATTGTTGTAGTACTAATTAATAAAGGAAATTTGATGAGCTATCTACTTGAATAGTATACATTAGTGTATACTGTGTGAAGTTTTTGGAGGGCTCAAAAGTTAGTTTTTTTATTGCATATGGCAATTCTATTTGAATGATATAGCCTTTTTGGACAGTGATATGTCAGTTTTTTTTAAAGACAGTATGAAGGAAGTGACAGTGGACAACAGTTAAGTGAAACCATTGGTGCAATTGATGTAGTGCTACTATTGATAATTGCATATGATTGGTTTGATATTGGTTTTTTAATGATATGCAAATTTGTAGATTTATTTTTGATGTTGTGATGGTATCTACAAGATAGAATTATAATTTGGAGAGGAGTTTACTTATTTTCCTGTTATAAATAGTGGCAAGCTTTAGAATTACATTTGTCAATAAGTATGATTGGTACAGGTAAACAATATTCTTTTGTATTGCTAATTGGTACAAGTATACAACATTCTACTTATTTTCTATAATTAGTCTTAGAATGGGAATATGATATTGGAATTGTTTGTAGGCTGTTAAGGATGCACTTGGTTGTAGTGGCTCACAGGATGATCAAGTTCTTGATGTTCATGGATTCTAGAAGAAAGAGATATAACGTGTTCATGTTTTTTTATGATAGTTAATATCATGATGGTAGTTGGTATGATAGTTTAAATTTGATTAATCAAGAAAACCAGTTTGATATTTCCTTGTGTAGTTATTGAATGAGAGGAAGGTTTCATAGGATGAAAGTTATCTATATTATAGGTGTTTTTGGATAGTGGTATTCATACTTTGGGATTGTTACTTGTTCCATCTATTTTCATCTTTTTTAATAGATCAGGCTTGAGTTCATGAGTATACTAACAGGGACAGTATCATGGCTACATAATTCATGGTTACAATATATGGACAACAATTTATATTATGTCTTTGTGATTGCACATGACATTGATTTTGGTTGGTGTTGGACAATGGACAAAAACTTCATACATATGATAGTGCTCTATTTGAAATCATATATGTATGCAAGATAGGGGGAGTTATGCCTATTTTTCATTCTCCCCTACCATGTGTGTTCCTTGTTCTTGCTGATATGACTATTAGCTTCTATTGGGTTGTATTTTATAGTGAAAGTAGATTATACTTTGTGTTGTGATCCTTATTACATGCTACTAATGTTATTTTTCTGCCTAACGTACTTTGTCATTATTGTAAAAGAGAAAAATTGGGCTGGCCTTGGTACCTACATGTCCTCACAGTCATTCCAGAGATACATTGCTATATTGGTGTCTTATAGTTGTTGTGGAGGATAAATGCATTTGTGATAGAGTAATTGATATCTTCAGTTGTTGTCCTTGGTATTTGGGATATCTTGTGATTCATTGTCCAATAATGGTATGATTTATATTTATATTGTCTTTGTGTATCATTTCTTTTTGCAGCATGTTGGATTATGGTTCTTGATGTTTTGATCTATCCTTAAGGAAATTGCACAATGCTTTCTCCCTTTGTCTTTGGTGGAAAAAGGGGGAAAGAGAGTTGTTTTTTTCCATCAAGGAAAAAGGGGGAGTTTGTTGCCCTCTTAGTTGGTTTCCTTGATGACTAATACACAAACTCTCAAGTATTTGTAGGCTTGTGGCATTATAAGTTGTTCATGGTGGTATGGATACAAGTGTCTTGTGGCATTGATTAATTGATATATCCTTGGCATATAGATCCTCAGTTTCAGTTGTTGTGGCACTTTGGTACAATGAGCATGTAGATTTTTTGCAATGTGGTTGTGTTGCAACTTTGTTACTATTGGTTCGCATACAAGTGTCTTTTGAATTCATTGTGAATATATGCAAATACAATTATATGAGGTAAAAAAAATATTTATATTATATGATATTGATTGAAAAATAAGGTATTCACATGTATTTGCATAAAGTGGTCTTATTAATAAGACTTAATCTATATATGTGCAAAGACAAGGATTTAGTTTATTTGAAAGTCACTATTTTTACAAGGCTTATGCCATGGCAATTTAAGTCTAAAAGCCTAAAGGAATTGTTATATTTGTGAACATGAGCATTATGAGATGTATATCATTTGGGAAATCATGAGCGATATATTTGATTGTTTCAAAAGTCATTATACATTCGGGCTTTATAAGGTTTAGAATACATGTGGAAATGAAAGGGTTGTCACTGACATAATGATAATGTTTTTTATTGACAAAGGTTAAAACGTTTTATTTGTGAAGTTTATCGACACAAAGTCTTTACCTGTAGACACATAAAATTAACCTAGGCCTACAGACTTTATTTTTCTCCTCAGCATAATTAAAATATTTAAATTATGTCCTATAGTCCAAATTCAACTATTAATTAAATAATTCTCAATTATTTAATTAATTCATATTTCTTATTCCTCTTGACTATTTAAATAAATAAATTATATTTATTTTATTTAAAGTAATTTCTTATGTCTTTCCATAATTAAATAAATTCCTAAATTTATTTAATTATTATTTGTCTACTATTTCCTCTTGATTATTTAAATAAATAAACTTTATTTATTTATTTAAATACGTCATTAATTCCTTATGTCTTTTTATAATTAAATAAATTCCTATTATTTTATTTAATTATTGTCCACCTTATCCATTTCATCCATAATTAATACTTATTAATTATTTAATTGTCATATAGACTTTTCTTCTAATTTTAAATAAAGCATTTATTTAAAATTTTCCACTTTCTATTTTCCCACCAAGTAAATAATTTGAAATAATTACTTACTGTCATGTGACTCCACCACTTTTGAATTAAATTAATTTTTAATTCCAAAGGTCAACATCACCTCTTGAATCAAATAATTTTAAATTCTTATTTGATTCTCCAGTAGCTTCATTTTTTGTGCCCACTATCTTCCTGTCACATGCATTCTTAACCTTTGATTTGATTTTTCCAAAATCAAATTACAACCATTCATTTCAAACTTTAACCTAATTTTTACCTAACCCTAATTGCTAGTTGTCACATGCAATTTCAACCTTTGATCTTAGGACTTTTTCAAACTTTCAATCCTAGCCATTCATCTAAAATTGACTTTTTTATTAAAAAGAAATGTCAACCTCATTTGGGGAGTTTGATCATCTCTTGACTTCATCACTTCTTCATACTTCATGCTTCAGAATTTAGGCTTCCATACTTCTTGCTTGTAGAAATCTGAGTATACTTGAATTTTAGATCAAATCCTTCAATATTTGCTTAGGTCTTGTCATAGTCATAGTTGTTCATCAAAAATCTGAGGCAAAACATAATATTGCAGCAAATGGAGAAGGTGCAATGAAGTTTAATCGATGGTGGCATGAAGATTTGGTAATATTGTTTTATGATTTATGTCTTTATGCTCATTTGTGCTTCATTGTTTATTAGGGTTTGATTTATATGCTTTATTGCATTAACCATAATATTTTAGCCCTAATTACATTGGTGAACCCGACGTGAACCCCTTAACTGATTTTTAGCTCAATATTTTGAAAAATTTTGAGGAATTTTGGAGTTAGATCTTTTTTGTTGTAGGTTTTGTTAGCTTCTTGTTGGAGGTTTTGCATCATCTTGAGACAAAACCCTAGTTTTCAAAGATTTGACCATAACTTTCAAACAAATATGTATTTTATGACAAAACCTTTTCTTCCACATAGGGACAATATCAACAGATTCTAGTCCAAAAATCAAAATTTTTAGAGCTGTTTTTAATTTTTTATAATTTTTTTGTTATTTTTCATGAAAAATCAATTTTGAGAGAAAATTATCAAATTTTTTAGATATTTTTACATTTTTGGAAATCTCTCTAAATTTGAATAGGAGTCTGTTCATTATGTTTTAAATTTTGATGAAAAATAATTAGTCAAAAAATATATCTTTCAAAATTGGGGTTTTACAAATATTTGCTTATATCTCACAAACTATGGCAGATCTTTTCACAATTTTTTTTCTACAGATTTTGAATGATGTTAGACACTTTCAAACCAAAAATTAGAATTTTTGGATTGATTTTGAATTTTTTATAATTTTTTTTATTTTTTTCATAAAAAAATAATTTTGGGTGAAAAACAACAATTTTTTTGGATTTCTTTGCATTTTTTGAAAGCTTTGAAAATTTCAGTAAGGATTTTTTCTCTATATTTTTTATTTTTGATATAGAAAACATTTCCAAAAATTAGATTTTTCTTGACTAGCTAACCCTCTAATATTAGTGATCAATTATATCTTGTTAGGGTTTTGGCTTTGTTGTTGGTTTTGTGAATGTGTAGAAAAATAAACACTTCAAAGGAAAAATTGGATCAAGTGAAAATTTTTTTGGAGCTAAAGCAAGTCTAGGTGCACACATTCCATCTTTCATCTCTAATCATTGCTTGTCAACACACTTCAATTTGGGGCTTAAAAATAACAAATTGTTTGATCACACATTTGGATTTTGAGGTCTAAAATAAATCTTGTTTGATGTCACATCATTGAAATTGGGTTAAAATGAACCATTGTCTTCAATCACACATCTTGAATTGGGGTTAAAAAGAACAAGTGCTTGAACTGTTTTACACACATTTCAATTTTCTAAAGGGAAATTAATCACTGCAAGTGTGAATCAAGTGTGTGTGTCCTCCAAAACACCTCACTTGGTTCCATTTTGTCATACCCTTCTTAGGAGGCCTTCTTGGAGCACACACCCCTCTAAGGGATGACCTCAATCGAGTGTGAACCCAAAGACATGCTCCTTTGGGAGTTGAAATCTTGTCACTCTTGGCTAGGCCCCAAAGAACTTTATACCTTTGGGAAGTGAAGGTGAAGGGTGGGTTACCCCTTTCTCCTAGCTGTGTGGTAGGATTTTGCTTTCAAATCATCCCTAGTCAACCTTGTGCATCCTAGCTTAAGACCATTGGCCAATCTCCCCACTTGAATAATTGCTAGGATTTTTCTTGTGCTTGGAAGTGTCTTCTTATCATAATCATTTGTATTGCATCTTGCATCAAATCTTGTCTTGTGTGTGTGAATGTGTATTCAAGATTGAAATATTAATCAAGAAAAAAAAAATCAAAAATCAAAATAAAAAGTAAAAATATAAAAAAACCAAAAACATTAGAAACATTTCAAAAACAAACAAATCTAGGTATCCTCAAATTCAAGTTATCCACATTATCTCCAAGTCAAACTTCTAATCCTCATTTTTATCCTAGCCTTTGTATTGTCATTTAGACCTCACCACCATGTCTACAATTTACATTGATATGCTTGCTAGTCAAGTTGAATACCAATTAATCCACAATGGTCAATACCAACAAGCCATAGACTTCAAAAGAAAATTCATTCAATCCAAATACCAATCAACCTCAACTCATGGTCAACTACCCACATACCCTTCTTACCAACAATCCATAAGCCTTAGTCATTCATCCATCTACCCTCACTATCAAGAGTCACTTAACACAAGCCATACCATTAATCCACAACAAGTGTCCACTTATCACCCTTATCCTAACCTTGACAAGGGAAACCAACTATCCACTAATCCAATCCAAGTCTCCATGTCCTATTCTATTCCTATATCCATTAGCACCTTGCAAGTTCCTAGCCCTTCATCCATTAATCCTTTTCAAGCCATTTCGTCCCAACATACATTTAGTCATGCAAATTCTATCCTTGTCCAAAGTTGCATTCCATTGCCTAAATTTGAGGATACATGTCAAGATGAAAACCCAAGGCATGAAATCATAGCTTCACCTTCATGTCAAGATCAAAGTAGCCCATCTGATGACCCCATCCTTAAATCCATTCAAGAAGTCCTAAATAACAATGGCATCTAAAATACACCTACCCTTGATTCCATTCCTAGTCATGCTATCCAAGACAATCCCATCTTTGACCAAGACACTACCATTGATCAAGAAACCCAAAACAATCCACTCATTGACCTTCATGCCATTCATGATCAAATATTTGAAGTTGATCCTATTCAAGTACTAAACACATCCATTTCCCGAAATGAGACAATTGCCTCCATGGGACACATAGATAATATTCCTCTAAAACAAGATTCTGCTACTCTAGATATATTTGCAAATGATCAAGCTATAGCTGAATTCACTAGACTCTATGACAATGACCATAAAGATGGCTTTGACATTGATTTGGAAGCACCAATAGAATCATCTAAATTTGACATGTCACAAAATCAGACCAAAGATGTCCAACATGTCAATGAATGTATGACATCTTATCAACTAGGATCATCTGTCTTTGTTAGAGCAGGCTTTCTCACAGATGAGAAGATTCCAAGTAATAGTTTCCACATACAGAATCATGGGTCAACATATTGCTTCCAAAATGATAAGTACCCCATCACAAATAGAATCTATCAAAACATGCAATATGAAGGCATTCGAGAACCAATACAATTTCATGAAAATCCTAGACATCAAGGTCTTGGCTATTCGTCAGTCAGAGAATCTAATGATGTTAGCGGTACATCCTCAATATTGGGGGCAACTTTATCTGATACAAGCATCAATATAGGGGCCATGAGTAATCCTTGACATAAGATTGTTGCTAACACTCCTTCCATCCATACCATAAACCATCATTCCCAATGTCCTAAACCTTCCATTTGGAACCAACAAAAACAAAGTCTTACAAGTCAAAAGTTCAAAATCAAATGTCAAAGGCCATTGAATAAAAAAAAAATCCAAGTGGACAATTGAAGTTAAAATGGATCCCAAAGAAAAATAAATCAAGCAAATAAAATATTCTAAATCCAAAAGTCAATCAAAATGTGGAACCACAAGAAAAGAGGACTCCCACATATAATAAATGTCCACCTCCTTCAAAATGGTCATCAATAAAGGAATCTAAAAGTGTTGGTTCCAAACATTATCCCAATCAAAATTCCAAACTCCATCACCCACCCTCCCAAGTTTGGAAAATAAAAAAGTGATTCAGTCAAACATCTAGACAACTCTTCCACATCTACCATCAAAAGTCATAATCCTACATTTCACCTAAAGTCCAAAAATCCCATGTCACAAATCCATCACATCATGGAAACAACTCTTTATTACAAGGACTCACATGGCACTCTATCACAATATGTGTTTTCTAACAAGGCCAACTCTAGTATTAGAAATGACCACAATGACATCAATCAGTTGTATGCAAGTGCTATGATCCTGACAAGAAAACTACTTCAAAAAGGTCATCATTGGAATATCACGGCACCAGTCTCTACATCAACATCGTTAATGGATTCAGGAGATTCAGTGATCAACTAAAATGTCAAGGCCATTCAAAAAAATGAAAAATACAAAAAAATTGAAAAAAAACATTAGTAAAGAGAAAAATTTCATCCAATAGTGAAAACCATTTTATGGTGCTTTGGATAAGTACCATGATGAAAACCTGGCAAACAGGTGTCATGTGTAAGGACAATTATCTATGTGGACCATTACACTTGGGGACAAGTTGTCTCATCTCCCATACTCTTCCCTTGACATTTCCTTATAACATTTCCATTTATCCATCTAAGCATTGGTCTTTCCATCCTTTGATCTTGATAACGACTGGTGTACAAACATAAATCATGCTTTGGGAAACCTCTTGACATCTCTATCCTATGGTTGTATACTCATCATGAAACATCATGTCCTTTCCTTCATATCATTATCTAGACCTATATTATTCCTATGTGAAATAGTCCTTGAAATATCATATGATAATTCCTCCAATCACATTTCCCCTATCTTTTATCAAAGTCCACCTACGATCCTTTCATGTCTTTCACCTATCTTGGTTTTCCCTTGTCAAATGGTATAAGGACACTCCATCATGCCATTCAGTCTTGAAAATATGTCATTCCAAATGCAACCTCCCATGTCAAACAACATCATCATCATCATCACCTGTCAATCAATATTCACCTTGAATAGGGGAAAAATCATGTTTTTCCTCGACATCATTCACATTCATAAAATTTCAAAAAGCCAAAAAAAATCAAAACATTTCAAAAATCCAAACAATTCATAAAAATTCAAAAAAGACAAAAATCATAAAATGTCAAAAATCCCAAAAAAATCATAAGTTATGTTAAAAATCCAAAAAAATCAAAATATCCAAAAAACACGAAAAACATCCAAGTAACTCTCAAAAATCTCAAAATCGTGAGTCAACATTTGTCATGTCATTCAAATAAGGAAAACATAGTCGCACCAGTCAAATAAGTTAGACAATGTCCATCTCATCAAACATTAGGTTACATTGGTCAAAGAAGTCAAACAATGTCAATCTCCTCACACAAAGTTAGCTTTCGTTAGACATAGTCACACTTGAACACAAGACAATCATCAAAATGTTCATTCAAATTGTAATCCAATAGACATTATAGTCCAATTAGTCATTAGTTAAACTCAGACAACATAGTCCAGTTAATCATCTAGTAAAATTAGTCAAATTGCCAAAACAATGTCAATCTCGTCACTCTTTGGTCCTCTCCAAGATGTGTCCTTCTTGGACTTGTACCTCATCAAAATGTCATTTTTCTTTTCTAGATGTGTCTTTCCTGACCTTAGGCACCATCAAACCGTCAAATTGTTGAACTGTCAAACCATCATGCAAACAATCTTTGGCAAGCAAATATTGGCAAACACATTGAATGGTTGTTGATTTTTCTGGTCTATTTTGTCTATTTTTGCTGGTTTGTTTTATCTCTTGGTCATGTTACTAGCTAGCTTGAGGATGTCCCATGAAGGATTTAGAGGTGTGATGACATCCCAATGACCTATTTTATTTTTCTTTGACTGTTGTTTGTGGATTGTCTTAGCAAAAAGACTGGGGCAAGTTGGCCCTTAGTATGAGTTAGGACATTCCTTGTTTATGACTATTTGCTTTGCAAGTGGATGACCTTGCACACCTTGATCTATGTCATACCTTGGTTTTTTTTGTCCATTCGTCACATTTTACCACCTAATGATGATTAATGCAACACCTATTTGTACTTTGGAAAAATATTGAAGGTTTCTTTCTCTGTGATACCATTCCTCTTTTCCGCTCTAACATTTCTTCTAGTCCACATCCTCATCATCCTTGTCTATTTTCCCTATCCTTTTGTTCCTCATCTTCTAGTCCTTTAATCCATTTCGAGAGCCCACTTGTGTTCTCTGAAACTGACTGTTCTCTCGAGGGGGCATATTGACACCTCCTTGTCATTCTTCCTCATCCTATTTTTCGTTGGGGCATATCTTGAACTGAATTTTTCTTTGTCACAATGCAATAAACTACATTATGACAAAGAGGGGTAAAATGTAGACACATAAAATTGACCTAGGCCTGCAAACTTTATTTTTCTCCTCAACATAATTAAAATATTTAAATTATGTCCTATAGTCCAAATTCAACCATTGATTAAATAATTCTCAATTATTTAATTAATTCATTTTTCTTATTCCTCTTGACTATTTAAATAAATAAATTATATTTATTTTATTTAGATACGTCACTAATTTCTTATGTCTTTCCATAATTAAATAAATTCCTAAATTTATTTAATTATTATTTTTCTACTATTTCCTCCTAATTATTTAAATAAATAAACTTTATTTATTTAAATATGTCATTAATTCCTTATGTCTTTTTATAATTAAATAAATTCCTATGATTTTATTTAATTATTGTCCACCTTATCCATTTCATCCATAATTAAATAATTAGTATCAATTATTTAATTTGCATATAGACTTTTCTTCTAATTTTAAATAAAGCATTTATTTAAAATTGTCCACTTTCTATTTTGCCACCAAGTAAATATTTTGAAATAATTATTTAATATCATGTGACACCACCACTTTTGAATTAAATTAATTTTTAATTCCAAAGGTCAACATCACCTCTTGAATCAAATAATTTTAAATTTTTATTTGATTCTCCAGCAACTTCATTTTTCGTGCCCATTATCTTCTTGTCACATGCATTCTTGACCTTTGATTTGATTTTTCCAAAATCAAATCACAACCATTCATTTCAAAATTTAACCTAATTTTTCCCTAACCCTAATTGCTAGTTGTCACATGTAATTTTAGCCTTTGATCTTAGGGCTTTTCCAAACTTTCAATCCTAGCCATTCATCTAAAATTGACTTTTTTTATAAAAAGGAAATGTCAACCTCATTTGGGGAGTTTGATCATCTACTGACTTCATCACTTCTTCATACTTCATGCTTCATAATTTAGGCTTCCATAGTTCTTGCTTGTAGAAATTCGAGTATACTTTAATTTTAGATCAAATCCTTCAATATTTGCTTAAGTCTTGTTATAGTCATAGTTGTTCATCAGAAATCTGAGGGAAAACACAATATTGCAGCAAATGGAGAAGGTGCAATGAAGGTCCATCAATGGTGGCATGAAGATTTGGTAATATTGTTTTATGATTTATGTCTTTATGCTCATTTTCACTTCATTGTTTATTAGGGTTTGATTTATATGCTTTATTGCATTAACCATAATAGTTTAGCCCTAATTACATTACCCTAAATTATTACTCATTTTGAAGAAGACAGTTCAAGGAATGTGCAATTGCTTCTGGAAGCTTTGTGAATAGGTGAAGAAGAGTATGATTTCATGGCTAACTACTCATGAATTAGTTTTTCAGACCACTATGATAGTTATGGCGTGTAATGAGTAGCAAAATCAGTATTTATGTTTCTTATTTTTTAGTTCATTTTACGTAATGGTGAAAAACCCTAGTTTGAGTTCTTGGTTTAGTGTTAACCAAAGTATTTGCATTTAGGTATGTACAAAGTGTTTCATTTCAACTTGGGTTACTTTATTTTCTCATTATTTCATTCAAATCCAAGTGTTTATTGTTTGGTTTTGGTCTATGTTCAAATGCTCATACTTTCTCTCACGCGTGCTATAGACCTTGGTGCTATACATTTTTGTTGGGTTGACTTATAGCTGCATTATGTATGGCTGAAGGTTGTTTTTGTCAAGGGTTTTGTGTATCAATTTCTTTTTCTAGGGCACACCATGTAAAAGGTTTTGTTGTGTTGCATTTGTAAGGTTTATAGAGCTTATTTTTGTAGTATACATTGTTGTTTCGTAGGTGTATACAAAAGGTTATGGTACATATGTATGGGTCATTTAAAGTCTGCATACTTTGTTCTTATCAATGTCGACCAGGCATTAAATGTTTTAGTAGTTACATATGATGATAGTATTCAAAGGATGATAAACCATGATGATTCAAGGGGAAGTTTTGAAGATAGTTAACAAATTACATGTGGCATTATTTGAAAGGTAGTTTACAACAATTACCATTCTTGGAATGTTTATATAAATAGTGATTTATCATTGTTTGAAGTTCGATACTTTTAACAGAGTTATCATGCTGAATGTGAAAACAAAAAATTGTGATTGAAGTTTTGCAAACATGATGCAAAACAGATTGTATAATTGATATATTTGATATTTTAGAGATTCCATAATGAATCTTTAAGATATTAAATGTATTAGATTGAAAGTGAAATATGATTTGAAGTGTAACCCTCCATATTTTACTTTCTATATTGTTTGTTATTAAAATGTATATGCGAAGTGAGATACAAGTTATCATGCTAGTGAGGTATTCTTGAAAAGTCAGTGAGACATTACTTTATTTCTAGTGAAGCATTTGAAATCTATCAATGAGATAGTATTGCCAGTGAGGCATTTGAAATTTATTAGTGGGATAGTATTTCCAATGAGGCATTTAAAATCTACCAGTGAGATAGTATTGCTAGTGAGGCATTGTAAACAATAAGTTTTTTAGATTAAGCTAGTGAGGAATCATTTCTGGAGTTTTATTTTATACCCTAGAGGGTTTTCCACTTGTCAAATTCTTTTTCTTATGGTATCATTGCTTTGATGTGATAATGTTTCATGACTTTGATGATCTTTGGTTTGCTTTAATATTTCTTATTTCAGTTCTTTAATGATTGCATTCAATTCATGAATGTATTTATCATTGAAATATTAAAAGCATAAATTATTCAATTCTTTTTCAAGGAAAAAGTTAAAATTTGTCTAAGACACTGATTCACCCCCTCTCAGTGTCTTCTTCACTCCAACAGTAACAAATGTTGACCATTGTATAGAAAATGCGGCTAAGATTTTATCAGCTGCATCACTCTTGCTTTTTACGATTGTGGCTTAAGACCCTTCAATTGCGACATTTTTCAATTTTTTGTCACTTCACCTTTAGTTGTGTTGTTGTTCTTTACCGATGCAACTCATGAACATGTAACATAACAAAAAAAAACAAGAACATGGGTTTCTTTACAAATTTCATAAGCTTCACATCAGGTTCACCAAATGTTAGATGGGGAAATCTAAAAATAAAAATAGTTAAGATCAAGCATCAACCACTCTAATTAAGATCAAAGCTAAAATCCCAAATCTAAAGCAAGTACAAACAATCAATAAGAGAAATCAAATAAACATCAATAAGATAAAAAACTTCCCATGTTGAACTTGAATAACCTTCCTTGTCTCTCCTCAGATCCGCTTTTGTAAACTTTCCCTTAGCTTCAAAGTATACGAACACCTGTAAGTGATAGTGATAAAGTACCATGAATGTTGGAGAATGTGGTTATAAAGAAAAAATGATGGAGAAATCATTCTTTTATAGAAGAGCTATTCGAACGGATGTACAAGATTGATCTTCTAGAAAGATTCTAAGATCAATGGTGGAGAAATCATGCACTACAAAGTAGTAGGCTAGGGACAACTAAGAACGGACGGTCAAGTTCAAAGGAAGACCAGAGGGAATCAATAGATCATATTTGAAAGGAGAAAGTGGGGGGAAGGTAGTTGAGGAATTAAATAATTAAGTCAAATTAAATATCTAATAGAGGAAAAGTGGTTAGAGGGAATTAAATAATTTTAATAATTATTTAACTATAGAAGAACAAAAGGAAAATGAATAGATATATAATAAAGAATAATTATTTAACTATAGATGAATAATGAAAAGAAATAATTAAATAAATGATGATTTATTTAATTACAAAAATAAAAAGTGTTAGTGATTTAAATAAATAAATACTCAATTTATTTAATTGATCAGAGGAGAATAAAGACCAAGAAGTGAATTAATTAAATAATTAAAATTATTTAATTAATAGAGGAACATAAATAAATACCATAATTAAATAATTAAAATTATTTAATTACGTAAGGAAGTAGATCAAGACGATGGAAAAATGACGCTTGTAGACTAAGACATTTTGTAGTGTCTATAGGTTGAAGTCGAGGTAAGGGTAAGGCTTCAAGATGAGCTTGCAAAAAGGAAGCTTTTATTCACAGGGGAGATAGACACAATCAAATGGTGTGCTATGATGATAGGGGAATATTCTCCAAAAATTGGGTATGTGGTGATAAAAAAGGAAGCATCTCAAGCTTGTTGGCCAAAGAGAGTATGTTGAGGAAAGTATGTTCTACCAAATGTGGGTATATTTTCATGGATGACTTTTCATGGCCACATTTTAATGGGGAAAAGGTTAAACCGTATAGTGATGCAGGGCCCGTTCAAGTGTGTCTTTTGTAAAGACAGTGAGGAGACTACAAATAATTTGCTGGTGGACTGTGCATTTGCATAGCCCTGTTGGTCCACTATGTGTGCCAAATTAGAATGACAAGGGCCATTGAGTAATAGTGTGAAAGAATTCTTCAAAGCTTGGCCGATATTGGATAAAGGATCGACTCTAGCAAGCTTATGGGTTGAGGTCCCAATGATGATCATCTGGCAGTTATGGCATGAACAGAATGAGAGGATATTCAAGGAAAAAGAATCAACAATAGAAGGTGTATTAGGAAAAATAGAAATGGGAATAAGTGAACATTTAAACATGGTATCAAAATCAAAATTTTATAACCATGTTTCTTTGTGGGACCAACATATGATAAGGCAATGGCCTCTTGTCAACCCACCAAAAGTTTTGTTGTTAAGAAGGATAAATCATAGAGGAAACTCAAAGTAAGAACTACCTCTGTTGAGGATATTGAAGCTAAATTTTTATGGTGCCTCCAAGGGAAACCTTGGGCCATTAGGTGTGGGGTTTGTGTTATAGAATGATAGTGGTGCATTGGTCTGGACAACATCTCCCAAACTCCCAAATGGTTCCAACAATGAGGCAGAGGCAACAACTTTAACTAAAGGCCTATAGTATTATGTGGACAATAGATTACACTTAGTAGATATTGGAGGGGATTCTAAAATTATGATAAGGGAAGTCAATACAAAATCTACACCAAGCTAGAAAATAAAGGATTGGTTAGACATTATCTATCTTATGCTAGACTTGTTATGTGATGTTAGGATCGATCACATCTATAGGGAAGAAAATAGGTTAGTAGATGAGTTTGAAAATGAAGGGATCAATCAAGTCATACCTACAAAAAGTGTGAAAGACCCAAAATCTTGGCCTAACATGGAAGCTTTAATTAAAATAGATCTTACTCCTCAAGTGTTGTAAGTGTATCACAAACAAAAGGACAAGGCTCGGGAAATACAATTTGAAATATTCACCTTAAAGGGAAGCCAATGTAGAAGGGTGTGTACAATTTCCATGGTGGGTACAACAGGTATTGAAATTTCTTCCAAGATAAAAATTGGCGGTCCAAGTTTCGAACCAATCAATTAAAGCATAGTAAGTTGGCTCCTCTATGTAAATCTTACATGAAATCTCTAAAAGGAATTTGTGGAAATCTGAAGGGGATATGGTCATCAAAAGGGGATGTCTTTTCTTGTGCTACTCACACCTACTTAAGTTCAAATGAAGGAAAAAGTTGGTACAAGTTTTTCTTTTATTTCTCCTTGGTGCATCGATGGATGTTCTCATAGTGTGTAGGGTCATGCAAGTTGTAGCAGGTCATGGGAAGATACCTTTGGAAGATTTTGAGTCTTACGATGCCCAAATCACTCGAATATTCAAATATTCCTTGATGGAATATGTCATGGTAATAAAATAGGTCATTGGTGAAGATAGGTTGAGGGGCGACCACATTCATGACGGTGTGCTAATCAGTATCTTCCTCTCCAATGTAGCACAAAATATTAGAAGGAAGTAGTTGGTCAATCAAATGGAATTGATTTTGAAAGATAAGTATGTGGATGTAGCCAATAATGCCATGAATGACTATGATCTATGGCCCAACCATAAAATGGTATGTGATGTGACTGATGTGGTACAAGCAAGGAACAACATGGAAGTTGGTGAGGCTTTTGAAAAATTTAGGGAAGTCATTTTAGACAAGGATTTGTAGATCTTTCTTGATCATGTAATTGTAAAAAAGAATTTTCTGTCTAATGGAAAATTTAGTAGATTGGTTGAATTAGGAGTAGGCATCATAGCCCTAATGTAAAAATCACCATGAGGCTCATGATTTGTCATGTACTTTTCTCTTGAAGCAATGAAAGAGTGCTACCAGGTCTCAAGTAGTGATTTGCAAAAAAAAATTGCAATTAATTTTCTCAATGAATATAACTCAAATCTAAACCCTAGATAAGGATGTTGGAAAAATGAGTAGGTTATCTATTTGTTGTCATTGATGTCACCATGTTGATAGTTTTCATGTCACCATGTTAGTAGTTTGGTCTAGTATTTTGCGTTTGTCTTATCTTCTCTGGTGGTTGATCCGGTATTTTTGGTTGTTCCTCCGGTATTCTACACTGCATTTCTCTATGGTTGACAATTACTAATTGCAATTTTGGGAAACTACTAATGGATGTTAAAGGCATGATCATTTAGAATATTATGTGCTCTAGTGTTCATACGGTGTTGTGGAATCCAATCGAATTGTTACTTGTTGTGTTGAAGTCTATTCCTGGCTAACTTGTCAAGATATTTTTGAGATGATATGAAAATCTTAAACATGATCTATTATGTGGCTCAACCTAACATATTGTATTGTGCTAATGGTCAAGTTAATTTTTGAAAATATTTTGTGGAGTCAACAGTTGAATATTTTGCAATAATTTGCATCCAATTAGGCTGACCTAATTGATGTTTACGATGATGATTAGATATATATATGCATGAATGGAAAATAGTTGAAAAAGAGTGTGAATGAAATGGATGGATGAATTTATGTAAGTTGTGTGAAGAAGTTGTGATAAAAAAGGAAACAGTTGGTGAGTGAAGAGTGAAGGGTGTAAAGTCTGAGCATCACCAGAACTATATCAGCACATGATAGGTGCATCTTACCAATTCATTTTGGGCTATAAAGCCTTACTTTATTTTTGTATAATCTTCTGTAGGTAGTGAGTCTCCCTGTTGGACAGTAAGTCCTTTTGTAGGTAGTGAGCCTTTGTACTTGGATAGTGATTCCTTTTGGAAGTGAGCCTCTTTTTAAAATACTATATAGTGTGAGTTAACCCTCATCGCGGTTTTTCCCTTATTTGGTTTTCGATGTAAAAATATAGTGTTCATTGTGTTGATTTACTTTTTATTATTCATGCTTCATGATTATATTTAATAATAGATTAATATGGCTAGAGATTTGATGAGTGATAAAGTTTTAAGTTTAAATCTATGTGACAATTGATTCACCCCCCTCTTAGTTTTCTTGCACTTGTTTAACAATTGGTATCAGAGCTTGTGGTTCCTTGGTGAAGAGCTTAACTGCTTGAGGATCCTAAAGGTTGATCGAAATGGATGATAAAGGAGAACTCCAGATTTCTCTTGAAGATCTTGATAAAGTAGAAAGATAAAATAGGGATCTGAAAGAGAATCTTAATGAGGTAAATGAATGTGTTCGAAAGTTAAAAGAATAGTTGAATAAATTTAAGGAAAGACACAAAGAAGTGAGTGAGTAGCTAAAACAAGAAATAATTAGACTAAAGGTGTCGGTAGAAGAGAAGAAGAGGATTGAATAATGTCTAAATACATTGGTATAGAATAAAGTTGATGAATGCACTAGACTTGAATAGGAAGTGGTGAATCTGAGGATTGAACTGGAGAAGGAAAAGCTTTGTGAGAAAAAATTTAGATATAGCTCCAGTAAACTTGAATAATTGCTTGCATGACAAAAACCATGTAAAGATAAAGGTGGCTTAGGAGTTGACACTGGTGAAAGTTCTAAAGATGTGAAGAAGAATCAAGGAAAGAGGAAGCATAGAAGGAATTTTACAAGAGGATTGCCTATGAGACAACCTAATGCATAAAGTTATCCCTCTTTTGATGGTGTTTAGTTTTCTTGTAACAAATTTGGTCATAGAGCAACTGAATACAGGGGCAGGATGAACCGGTTTTTTGGTTCCCTTTCCAGAAAATGTTTTGAACGTGGGAAATTTGGACACAAGGCTACAAAATGTAGATCTTGAGTAAGGATGATCAATTGGGTAAGAAGGAAAAGGTTTAATGAAGGTAGGATGAATCAATTCTTTAATGGACACTACTATGTCTATAACAAATTTGGACATAGAACAAATCAATGGTGATTGAGAAATAATGGAGGATAGTCTAATCAGAAAGGTGTTGTCTGCTATAACTGTAATAAACCTGGACATATCTCAAAGTTTTGTAGAAGGGTGGAAAGCAGTCTACTCTGGTAGAGAAGAATGATTAGGTAAAGAAGATTGAAAAAGAAGAGATGAAGCAAGAAATGGATAAGTTATGGAAGAAGAAATAAGAAGAGTAAAAATTAGAGACTCCTGATGTGTTTGTACCCTCATCTGGTACAGATGACTTAATTGAAATTTAGAATTAGCATGGTCTTAGGGGGAGCATTATCAGAAGATCATAAAACCCCCTTGAAAGAATGGTGTGTCAGAGGCTGGCACATGGTTGGAATGGGAAAAATGATTATTTAGAGGATTTGGAGAAAAATATGTTGGCATAAGGATTTGAGGACTAAATTAGGTTTTTCTATGCTAAGTGAAGTTGAGCAGTTTTTTGTGTTTATCACATTTTATGCAATTAGGGCAAGCTCGATGGAAGTTAAATAAAATTTTGTGATGCTTTTTAGTTAATTATGCATCTAAAGTCTTTCAAAGGTGCTATGAAGAAATCTTGAGTTATGCTCAAAGTTGTTCTGAAGGGAATTTGAAGAGTGATTCAAGTAATCTAGAACCCTCTCTTTCTGATTGCTAAGAAAATAAAAAAAGGTTCATTGAATTTCAAGAAAAGCATAGCAATGAAGAGTGGTTTGTGTGGTATTACCTCTTTGAAGCTGAAAAGGGTGAAAGTGGAAGAATACAATCATAGGAAAATGAAAGGAATTGAACTAGGATTGAGCGAAGTTGAATTGCAAAATATACAAACCCTAGGGATGCATTTATGGAGTGAATTTTCATGGATTACAGATAAAGAGGTTATTTTGTTCTTGTTGAATCATGTCAAGGATGGAAGCATTGTTTTGGAAAAACCCTATTTGATCTTGAAGGAAGCTATCGAAACAATCATGGGTTATGCAGCATTGGAGATCTCCCTATAAAGAGAACTGTGAAGTATAAAGACGTGGAAGAGCTGACTGGAATCGGTAGAGATCTTAGGGCACTATTGATTGATACACTTGCTAAATTGACTATTAGGTATGTTGCATATGGAATCTCATACAAAATTTATTTCATAAATCATGAAAGCTAAACTTTGACTATTGTACATATTTCCCACCTTGAGAATTTTCTTGAAAATATTCAAATGTCATTGGTTGAGAATTATCCCTTTCAGTTCGGATCTTTTTTGGTATGTCTAGTATTTTACTTTATGAATTCTCTACCTAGAAAAGATAATGTGGTGTGGGAATTTAGTATCCCTATTGGAAAAAAAATTTATAGGTATCTAGAGTCTTTGGAAGATAATGAAAATATGTGCAGATCATATTTCTCATCTTTATGGGAAAACCTTTGCTCCAGTATATCTACATCAAGGCAATTTGAAGTGGGTTCTTCCTCTGGAAAAAGAAAAGTAGAGGTTGTTATCAACGATTCCCCCCTGAAATCAAAAAGGAGAAGAAATAACTAAATACATCATTGAAATTTCTGATGAGAAGGAGAAGAGTCACATATTGACACTGAATCCCTTGATCCTAGTGACATCTAGTCTATGATAGCTGAAGGAAAAATGGAGAAGATTGATGAACTATGGAGTGCTGCCTCGCCTATTGTCAAACTACAAATGGATGATGTCCTGGTAAATTATCTACTTCAAAAAGGAATTGAAATATCTACTATTTTTTATTTCTTTCTAGAAAATTTGGCTGAAATTGTTGAAGAAAGGATGTTGCTTGAAGGTTCATAAGGATGTAAGATGGGAATCTTGGTTGAAATGAGAGGTAAGAAGGCTATGCAGAGATTGTCTGGATTAATTGTGGAAACAAAGAAGTGTGTTAAAAAATTTTTAGATGTTTACAAGTATTGTCTTTTGTGGCCTACAACTGTAGATAATTTCAAAAGAAAATTTGAAGTTATTGAAGCAAAGGTGAACAATATTGGAAAGAATTTAAATATATTTGAAGATAAAGAAGGTAAGCAAAGGATAAGAGTTGGTGAACTATGGGCTGAACTAATCACTACACAAAGACATAGAGATGATGTGACAAAGACTTTTTGGCTCCTTAAAGAAATTGCTAAAGTCTGGCTAGAACATCTTTTCATAATTCTTATTGATACTGAAGATGTTGAGAAACAATGTTTTGTTGAAGATTGGTCACCCTCTTTTACTCTATTGGGATTCTTGGAAAGTACATGTACTAAGATGGAGTCTGTTGTCTTTAACTAGAAGAATTTGTATCCAATTCTCAAAGAAAGGTATAAGAAGGTGTTCTAGGTGAAGAGTGCCATCTTTACTTAATTTCTATTTGCTTAAAAGTTTTGGATTGTTGGAAATTTTTGAAGTTTTTAGAAATATTTTGAAATTTTTGATGTCACCATGTCTACACTCATTTTTTCTGCCCTTTTCCATTGATGTCAAAGTGGGAGAGAGTGAAGTTAAGAGAAGAGATTGGAGTTGGAGAATTTTGTTCACATGTTGCCATCAATGACAAAGGGGGAGATTGTTGGAAAAATGAGCAGGTTATCTATTTGTTGTCATTGATGTCACCATGTTGATAGTTTCAATGTCACCATGTTGGTAGTTTGGTCCAGTACTCTAAACCAGTGTGTGTGTCTGTCTTCTCTTCTTCAGTGGTTGATCCAATATTTTTTGCTGTTCCTCTAGTATTCTACTTCACATTTCTCTATGGTTGAAAATTGTTGATTGCATTTTTGGGAGACTACTAATGGATGTTAAAGGAATGATCATTCAAAATATTATGTGCTCTGGTGTTTATACGACATTGTGGCATCCAACAGAATGGTTACTTGTTGTGTTGAAGTCTATTCCTAGCCGACTTGTCAAGATATTTTTTAGATGATATGAAAATATTAACTGTGATCTATTGTGTGGCCTAGGCTGACATATTGTATCATGCTAATGGTCAAGTTACTTTTTGAAAATATTTTGTGGAGTTGACAGTTGAATCTTTTACAATAACTTGCATCTAGTTAGGCTGACCTATTTGATGTTTATGATGATGATCAGATATATATATATATATATATATATATATATATATATGCATGAATGGTGAATAGTTGAAAAAGAGTGTGAATGCAATGGATGGATGAATGTATGTAAGTTGTGCAAAGAAGTTGTGATAAAAAAAACAGCAGTTGGTGTGTGAAGAGTGAAGGGTGTAAAGTCTGAGCATCATCGAAACTATATCAACACATGATAGGTGCATCTTACAAGTTCATTTTGGGCTAAAACCTTACTTTATTTTTCTATAATCTTCTGTAGGTAGTGAGCCTCCTTGTTGGACAGTGAGTCCTTTTATAGGCAGTGAGCCTTTGTACTTGGACAGTGAGTCCTTCTTTTGGTAGTGAGCCTCTTTCTAAAATACTATATAGTGTGAGTTAACCCTCACTGTGGTCTTTCCCTTATTGGGTTTTCCATGTAAAAATTTGGTGTTCATTGTGTTGATTTACTTTATGATATTCATGCTTCATGCTTATATTTAATAACAGAATAATGTGGTTGAAGATTTGATGAGTGATAAAGTTTTAAGTTTAAATATTTACAATAACTTGCATCCAACTAGGCTGACCTAATTGATGTTTATGATGATGATAAGATATATATATATATATATCCATGAATGGTGAACAGTTGAAAAAGAGTGTGAATGCAATGGATGGATGAATGTATGTAAGTTGTGCGAAGAAGTTGTGATCAGAAAGGAAATAGTTGGTGTGCGAAGAGTGAAGGGTGTAAAGTCTGAGCATCACCGAAACTATATCAGCACATGATAGGTGCATCTTACAAGTTCATTTTGGGCTTAAAGCCTTACTTATTTTTGTACAATCTTCTATAGGCAGTGAGCCTCCTTGATGGACAATGAGTCATTTTATAGGCAATGAACCTTTGTACTTGGACAGTGAGTACTTCTTTTGGCAGTGAGCCTCTTTTTAAAATACTATATAGTGTGAGTTAACCCTCACCATGGTCTTTCCCTTATTGGGTTTTCCATGTAAAAATATGGTGTTCATTGTGTTGATTTACTTTCTGTTATTCATGCTTCATGCTTATATTTAATAACAGAATAATGCGGTTGAAGATTTGGTGAGTGATAAAGTTTTAAGTTTAAATATGTGTGATAACTAATTCACCCCCTTCTTAGTTGTCCTACGCCTGTTTAACAAAGGAAAATAAAATCTAATTTTTTTTGCAAATTTTGCAAATTATTTTTAAATTTTTATAATGAAAAACTAATGCAAATGGATAGTTTTTTTGAAAATAAATGCAAATTAACACCAAGATTTTCAAATAACCTAGGTTTTAATTTAATTTATGCATGAAAAAATCAAAAAAATTGCAAGTGTAAGATATGTCAGGCTCACCAAAATGTAATTTGGGAAAAGTGATCCGAGGGTTTTATTAGGATTAGCCACCTTTCACTATAAAACATTATAATTTGGATC
>VDFB02353493.1:23623298-23635457 GCA_007258455.2 Sequoia sempervirens | reverse complement strand
AGTTTGAACCAAATTGGTTAGGCCCTTATGTGGTTATTGCAGTCTATGGATCAGGAGCATACAAGCTATCAACACCAGAAGGAGACCTATTGGATGAACCCATCAACAGTATACATCTTAAGAAGTATTATGTTTAAGTCAGAAAAAGTCCTGAAGAAATACAAAAAATAGCAGAAAAAGTCTTGAAGAAATACAAAAAACAGAAGAAAAAGTCCTGAAGAAATACAAAAATAGCAGAAAAAGTCCTGAAGAAATCCATACAAAAAAATCAAAACATTTCAAAAATACAAAAAAATCAAAAGAGAATGTCATAGGGTGAAAACCTGGCAAACAGGCAGTCTATTGACAACAATAATACAAAAAAAATCAAAAGAGAATGTCATAGGGTGAAAACCTGGCAAACAGGCAGTCTATTGACAGAAAAATCCAAAAAAATCAAAAAGAAATCAAAAAATGCAATAAATACAGATAGTGAAAATCTGGCAAACAGACGCTATCTGTACCTCTCCATCTATTAGTTCCTATTTTGCACTTTATCTTTTCAAAAGCTTTCCTTTTTCCGTATCTTTTTTTCCGCATCTTGAGGTCATTAATCGCACCATCCTGCCGCCATTTGCCTAGAGAGTTAAAACATCTTACCATGGCTTGATCGTTTGTACATATTCCTTTCCGCAAGTTGTGTCAATCAACAAGGCAAAACTCAACTGGGGGCACTTAACTTTCAGAGCATACCAAAACAGCTAGACCATGACATAGCAATACAAGCATACCAACAAACAACAAACTCCTTTGTCAATGTTATCCGCTCATGACACATTTTTCAGCAAGATATCATATCACTTGTCTATTGGATGATCCAAATATCTGAATAATGTAGGCATTAACAGTATTACATGTTTGATTAAAAGTTGTTTGATTTTCGATATCATTACTCGGGAGCATACTCAATGATGTACTGCACTAGAGTAGCAAGGAACGAGAATGATTTTTCTTTGTCTGCTGTCTTGAGGTTAACAGCCCAATCTGATGCAAATATGTCAAAGGACATGATGTTCAAAGCAAATATCATCGATGACAGTTCCACATTTGCATCAGAACGGTGGTTAATCTTTGTCTGTTTATGCAAGAAATGCTCAGGTCATCTCGGTTCAATTATACCTCGATGCTTGTGTTCACTTGCTATATCAAAATTCATGAAAGTTGTACTCTGGTCATCATTGGCGCTAATTTCCCCTCTGATGCTTGTACATACTTCCAACATTTTAAATGTTCTATGATGATTCAAGAAGGCTTATCACAGGCTCAACAAACTGGTTAGTTTCATATAGTTGCATATTCATTAGCTCATTGTATATATCTGCATATTGGATTCATAGTCGTATTTTGAAGGGCTGAATGAAGGTATTCAAACGGTTGTTATTAAGTTTTGACCTTTTCGTGGAGGACAGTTGGACATTTAATTCATTGCATTCATTCATTTCATGTCATCTTATCATTCATCATTTATTTATCATTCATTGTCTCATACCATTGCATTACCATTCACATTTATCATTTTATTATCATGTTACCATTTTACATATCATTTTACCATATTACCATTCATACCACATTCATTTTCTACCATATCATGATGCATTTCATACATGGAAAATTCAAAAAGAAACTAACATCTCACATATATACATACATCATCACACAATCATTGCATACACATCATAATCACTAGATCATCCTGCATCATAGGGATTAGTCCACACATGTAATAAAAGCATCTCACAATCCATCTCATAACATACATGCATAAATGTCATATCCATATCATATCATAAATGCATGAACATAAACATCATCAGAATTACCGCCACTGCATATCATCACTCATCAAGATAATACAAATGTCCAAATGTCCGATGAAACTAATAAAAGATCAGAACATAAATACATCATACATGATCAAAACTTAGTATACATAATGAATCAAGCCCCAAAATGGCTAACTGGTGGATGCCCCTGACGGAGCTGGTCCAGAAGGAGGTGGCCTGCCACTGGTCCCTGCATCAGGATCTCGTCGAGGCCCTGTAACCTCTCTGCCATGTGTCGATGTCTGGGATCGGGTCCTCATCCTGCTGTGTGATCTGGGATATGGCTCTAGCCGCTGAGGAGGGCATAGCTCCTCATAACGAACTCTGTAATACTCTGCCTCTCTGGCTGCCTCGAATCCCTCTGCAATGGCCTCTCGTAGGGATGTACTCTCTATGGTACCCATCAATCTCTGTGCTACACCCTCAGCCTCCTGTGCCCACCGTCTAAAGGCATCCCTCTCTGCTGCTAACTATGCCACCTGAGGATCCCAAGTGTACGGACCTCAGATTCTGTGCCTCAGGTTTCAGCTCAGTGTCGTGTAAGCCGTGCTCCTCAGAATCGCAGACGACATGCTCAGGCTCGCACTAACCGAATTTCCGCTGCCGCGGCTCATGCTCCCCGAAAGGTGTTCCCAGACTCGGCCTCGCAACGCATCTATCTATGCCTCGCTGGGACGAGGGATGCCACTCCCTAATCACCGCTCAGGGCTCGCACCGGATCTCGACCGCCGAGAATTCAGATCAATAGATCGCCTAGTATCTACTATCTCCGGCCAACTTCGCTATCTCTATCATCTCCGGCCCTCTAAGCGTTTCTCCTTCCTCCCAAAGACCACTTTCCTCGGGCTCTCTCTCCCTCCCTCCCTCCCTCTCCACCTATAGCTCAAGCCCTCCACTCCATAGCTCTCAAGTTTCCACTCGCCACCTCCTGGTATCCCTGCTCCTGGCTGTGGGACTGCTCTGATGGCCCGTGCCTCATCTGGCACTGTGAATCGTGGAAAAGGATGTGTATGAAAGTATTGGGCATAGTCATCGGTCATCCCTGCATCCAGTATGTCTGGCCTGTCCGCCCATACCTCGGGCTGTAAAGATGTGTACTCTGTATAGGCTGCCTGGTAGGGAATGCATGGCCCCCATCCTGTATCCCCCTTGCACCGCCCATAATGAGCAACGCCCTGGGGCATCCCCTACATAAAACAAAACTGTCTCAGTACCCGTAGTGCCAGAAACCTCTCAATAATAAAGGGCATCCGCCCTATCAGGTATTGCGGTCTGCACAGAAACGGCATCTCTAACTGATCCGTCGCCCATGCCTCACAGTCTGTGTACAGCCTCCATATCACAACATCTACATCATCTAGCACTCGCTGCCAGTACTCTACCTTGCCCAACCTCTGCTGGACAACGGCACCAGAATACGCATATACGTACGGCCTCCCGGCTGGTCTCGCCCTGGTACACAGTGGTCTCGTGATAGCAATGTGCTCCCACACCCAGATCTGCAATAATGTAACTCCACTCGCTAGGCTGGTGGATCCTCTGTATACAATTCGATGAAGGTCATGATACATATCTGCCAAGACGCAGCTCCCCCAGGAAAATCTTTGCGGCTGAGTGATCATCCACTCTAGCATCCTCCCCCACCCCACGACAAATCCCTTTGACCGATGGTCCGGTCCAAGGAAACCTCCAACAAATGCTGCCAATACCACTACTAGAGCTGGATACCTGCTGAAATCATCCCAGTCTACCTAGTACCCATAGATACCAGGATCACCGCATATCCGATGTAATGCCTCTATCCCACCGACCTCCTTGTGGTCATAAACCACAAGGGCTCCAACCACCGGGATCCCCAAAATCTGGTACACGTCCTCCGGTGTCACACTCATCTCACCCGTCAGTAGGTGGAAGGTGTTATGCTCGGAATGCCATCTCTCAGCCAAGGCCGTCAACAGCTCCCTGTTGGCCCGAATGCCTCGCGGCATGGTCAACAGTGGCCCCAATCCACAATCTGAAATCACCTATAACTCGGCCGGTGTCAACTCGCCTATCCGCTCCCAGCACAAGGGGAACCACTCTCTGATCTGGAGGCTTTTGAAAGCCTCCTATTTTGTCCAAAGAAAACATCACAACACCCAACATTACATATCAATAATCTATATCAAGTGTTACATCAATCTATCAACATGTCTAATCAATCTACTCTATCATCATTTACTATTTGTTTTTCTTTTCAGGAAAGCAAATTTATCAACACGTATCCTTTTCTGTTTGTATTTCAATCATGAATGCAAATTTTAATCTCTATTTTACTATTTGTTTTCTATCGCAGAAATCAAATTTATCACATCTACTCTTTGTTTTTCAATCGCGAGAAGCAAAGTTATCAAATTTTAAATCATTCAATCACAACATCTACTCTTTGTTTTTCAATCACAAGAAGCAAAGTTATCAAATTTCAAATCATTCAATCTCTCATCTACTCTTTGTTTTTCAATCGCGAGAAGCAAAGTTATCAAATTTCAAATCATTCAATCACAACATCTACTCTTTGTTTTTCAATCGCGAGAAGCAAAGTTATCAAATTTCAAATCATTCAATCTCTCATCTACTCTTTGTTTTTCAATTGCGAGAAGCAAAGTTATCAAATTCAAATCAGTCAATCTCTCATCTACTCTTTGTTTTTCAATCGCGAGAAGCAAAGTTATCAAATTCATATCAAACAATCTGTCATCTACTCTTTGTTTTTCAATCGCGGAAAGCAAAGTTATCAGTTATCTATTCGATTTTCTATCCTATCAACAGGATGATCTGACAATTTATCTATCTATTGACTAAAGAAGCAATTTTTATCATTCTTTTTTAGCAAATGGCCATTCTGGAAAAAATTTCCTAAATGCGCAACTCTGTTGCTCATATGCGCTAAAAACCCATATGCGCCAAAGTTTTTCTCAAAAGTGCAACACTGTTTCCTAAATGCGCTAAAACTCCGAATGCGCAACTCTCTGCCGCGGATGCGCTATTTTATCTATCAAATGCGCAACTCTAACATTTTTGAACCAAACCCTCAAAGCGCAGTTCTGTGCCCTAGATGCGCTAAATCTCCGACCTAGCCTATTTTGACCTAGATGCGCAACTTTATCTGTCGGATGCGCTAAAAGATCAGTTCGTGACCTATGCCTAAATGCGCTACGAAAAACCCTAGATGCGCTAAACTATTTGTCGAATGCGCTAAAACTATACCTATATGCGCTAAAATGTTCCAAAAAACTTGCAGTCTGACTTTAAATCAATCCAAAATCGATCAAAAATGCGAAATTTGACAACTTAGAGGTTTCAAATCACTCACCGGTGGCCCATACGCTGCTGGTCTCTGATACCGTCGCGCTCGCTCGAACCTATGTCTGTGCACGGGGATCACCATTTCGCCAAGTCACTCTCAGAGCTCAAAATTCACTGTAGCAGCAAGGTGAAAATGACACCTCATTTTACCCCTTTTACCTTATAAGGGTCTTTTCAGGATGGGCAGTAGGGGCATTTCCCATTTTTTTTCATCCTCTTTTTCACTGGGGCATCAACCACCTTATCTATCAGGAGCTAAATCACTATTCCTCATCAATTTCTTTTTCTGTGATTTATCTCCCGAGGGGGCATCATCAATATCAAAAATCGAAATATATCAGGGCTTTATTTTCTTTGAAGTAATGCGTTTCACACATCACTTCAAAGAGGGGCAAAATGTATACGCATAAAAATGGTCATGTCTATAATCCTGGCAATTATTTAATTAATTTTGAAAATCCTCTACATATGATTAAATTTATTTAATTTAATTATATTGTTCATTCATCTTATTTCTTCTTCCATAATTAAATAAATTTATTTTATTTAATTATTTTCACATGTCCACTTAATTAATTAAATAAATACATTCTATTTATTTAAATTAATTATCATTGTTTGAATTTAAATTAAATCTTTTGATTTAATTAAGTTTAAATATTTCTCTTTCTTCTATTTTAATTCTCTTCTTCTAATTAATTAAATGTTTCATTTAATTAATTTCATAAAAGTGATTTAATTAAATAGATCTTATTTAATTAAAAATATCTTATGATTTCTTTCTAAAAATCAAAATTAGGTATTTTAACCTAATTGTGCAATCTTCTCATATCATAATTAAATATTTTATTTAATTATGAGATATTCTGCTTTTTTTCAATAAAACCTGATTAAAGCTCTTTTCTCACCACAATTTTTCTTCTGCTTTTAAAAGCCTAATTAAATATTTTATTTAATTAAGAAAAGTTGAATGTCCTCCACAAATAAATAATTGATTTTTTTAATTAATTATTTATCAGCTTTTAATCTTTCTTTTATTCTTATCTTCCATTCTTTTTCCTCTTTCATAATAAAATAGAAAAATTTGTTTCTAGGGTTCTTCTATCTTATCCTTCAGTTTCATCTTTCTTCAACCGTTTGATCTACCAGGAATTATCACAACCGTCAATCGAGACAGCCAATCAGAATCAGTCAGAAAGCCCTATAAATACCTGTGTGAATCCAAACATTGATAATAGGCAATTAAGTAGAGTTTATGCATTTAATTCATTTAGTATTCATAGCATCTTGTTTATTTCAAGTTTCTTAGCTAAAATCATTATCATAGCTTAATCATGCATTCATATCATAGCAAAAATCTCGTTCTTTAGGAAGACAGTTTATTGAGCCTAGCCACTAATCTGAGAACACAAGGCTGGAATCTACAAAAACGCTAAAGATAGAGGACGATAGGACGACAACGGGAACAGGATACTGAGTTTGCACATCTCTATTCCTTTTATATTTCTGTTTTTGTTATAATGTTCTATTGGTGTGTTTGAACTAGTTTTAATTCATTTATGCACTTAATTTTCATACACACAGCTATGATGTTTCTACACTTGTAGAGGGAGTTACACAAGGACTAGACTAAGGTTCTATCCAAAACACATTATCATTAGGAATTCCATCCTAATAGAAAATTTTCACTAGACTACCACTTGGGACAACAACTCACATGGAAAAAAAATACACATTCCTAATCCACCAACATTTGGAAACAAGAGAACTCATGCCACAACACAAGGACAAAATTTTAAATTTGGTGCCTCATCATCAAAATCCATGGGTATGAAATTCACAAATCATCTATTCCAACCCACAAATTAAGGTTCCACACCTCAAAATCAACCCAATAAATCAAGGAGGATTCATATTGTTCCACGAAAGACACCAAATCAAGGCCCTACACCATCATTTCAAAATCAAAATCAATGGCTTACACCTCAATTTTAAAACACAAATCAAGGTCACATGCCATCCTTTTAAAACACCAACCAAGGTCCAACATTTCAATTCCAAAATGCTAATCAAGGTCCAACACCACAATTTCAAAATACCATACCAAACACAAGCATGACCTTTGGTAAAAATCAAAATACCAATATCATTACAAATCAAACCAACACCAATACAACATTCACACATCAATATCAACAAGGAAATCAAGGTCCCATGCCATAAAATGTCACTCCAAATCCAAAATTTGATCATCTCAATAACAACACCAATTACATCATGCCAAATCAACCAAATGCAACACCATCTATCATAGACACCTTAATGAAATAAATCCAAGAAATACAAAAAAAATGACAAACATGCAATTAGGGACAACTACTTGAAGACATATTTTGTGGAGGAATTGTATCCTTATCCATTTGATAGAAATCTATACATCTCACCTTTCCCTCCACATTTCACTCCACCAACTCTTATCAAATACAAAGGGAAAGGTGATTTAGTGGGACACATGTGAGAATTTAACATGGAATTTATGGACATTGAATATGATCCTACTTATTTGATGAGACTATTTACGTGAAGTCTTATAGGACAAGATCTAGATTCGTTTGCACACCTTCCTCTAGGGATTCAAATATGGGGTCACTTGGTTAACATATTCATTAATCATTTTTCCTTTAATATAGAAAGTGGCATGACCCTGACAAAGCTATGCACAACTAAAAAAGAGGAGGGAGAATCACTTACATCATTCTACCAATGATGGTGAAGTATGCCTAGAAAATGTCCTTGTCACATACTTGAGAAATAGTTAGTCCCCATGTTTGTGGAAAACCTTAAAATATAATTAATGACTAGAATCCAAATACAATGTTGTACAACTTTTGAGGAAATCATTGAAAAGGTGTCTTTATTGAGAAATCTCTTGTGGCAAAAGGACTAGTCAAGGTTTCCAAAGAAACTCCAAAAGCTAATAGTGACAAAAAAAAAATTGGTCTCGAAACAAGAATGTCACTAATGATGGGTTTATTGATGAAAAAATGGTAAAAAATGGCCACCCTACCATTTACCGTAAAGATCTTTCCACATCAAACCAAACCAATGGAAATAGGGTGCTTTAATATTTTAGGAGATGAAACACTAGGGTTTAGGACTATTTCACTCAAGTTTCACTCAAGGAAACACTAGAGATCTCAATATGAGGATAGAATGAGAGAAAGATACCTTTTGAAGGTTTTCCTATGGTATGATAAAGGCTAAAGAAGGGTTCACCACCAAGCCATGGTTTGGAAAGATAAGTAACAAGCAAGAGCTAATGACAAAACCTAATGTTATGAAAAGTTCAACAAATGACCTAGAAATGAATGCAAAATAGAATAAAAAGCTATAAAATAAGAGAGGTACAATTGGAAACCTAAATGTGCTTGGGATAAGATTTGAAATCCTAAAAATACATCATTTAGGACACACTAGGACTCATACGCTAGGTTGGGTGTATCAGTCCCAGTCTAGGGTTTCTGGGTTGAAATAGGAATCTGGCAGTGTTGACTCTAGATCTTTAGAAATTTGGAAAATTGCCTATACTGGGACTCATACGCCACTTGTGGCATATTAGTCCCATTTTTTATTTTTCAAAAATTCAAAGTAAAGATCTGCTTTCTAACCTCTTCTCTTTCTTCCCAATTTGATTTCTAGATTTGAACCTATAAAAAAAGACTTGAAAAAAAATATAGTGTTGATTTTCTTATGGGGGGTTTACCTTGGTCAAACCCCTAGTTTGTTAATTAAACCTTGATAGAAATAATGGATCATCAAAGTAAATGTGAATACAAACCATAATATTAAGTGTATATAAGATTAGGAAATCTAAAATGCAATGCAACCCTATTCTAATGTGCTAGAATGAGATGCATGAATGACAAATGAAGATCATGAATCACCTAGGGAGATCTCTAATCACCCTAATAAGCCATAATAATACATGTAACTTTCTTAGGTTGAAAGTAGAGTGATAACAGAGGATAGAATCACTTAGGAAACAAGTCATTGGGCTTGGCTTGATGGCTAGTTGCATATCCCCAACCTAGAATCCATCATGACTCACCATAGGCAACCATAATCAATCCTTGAAAATGCTAGCTATTGAATGAAAGTGAGCTTGAAGACTTGAAAAAACACTATTATGCTACTCCAAGACTTAAACTTTGTTTGCTACTTGATTTTGAATGCTCTTGTGAATGTTTAGACTTTGAATTGCTTCCTCTAGATGAAAATAATGACTTGAAAGATTGTTTATATAGGAACTTCATCTAATTTACCATTATTTAGATCTCAAAAGCCGACATCAACCAAAATTTTGAATTGAAAACCTGAATTTCCTGCTCAAACCCTAAAAATAGGCCACATGGGACTCATACGCCACTTGTGGCATATGGGTCCCACCTAGGGGACTCATATGCCCAAGGTGGCATATGAGTCCCACCCTAGTTTTTTGGGGTTGGCCAATAATGGGTTGTTAGAAAATTTAATAATTTTGTTGATTTTGTGAGGATTTTAATTGAAATAAGCCTTGAGATCCAAAATAAAGGGTCTTAGGAACCTATTAATGATGATTTAAAGGGGTCATGAATGCAAGGGTACCAAAATAGGTCTAAATTAAGTATGAAATTGTACCATCTCTAAGAAGGGAGTAAAATTTATGTTGCCACATTTAGCCCCCACTTTAGCGCCCATATGACTCTACGTGCATGTGCAAGCTAAAGGACTCTAAATAATAAACTTCATTTCATAAAAGGATACTCATATGGATTCATTTATGAGCATGGGAGAACGAAGCCCCCACTGTAGCATTCTGCAAAACCACAATGTTAGGAACCGCATCTTGCAACACTAATTCATTAGGTTTTCAAAAATATTCTTATCTAACTTCTTTATGAAATTAAATTAGAGGGTAGATGTATGCCCCCCCTTAATTCTGCTTGCTTTAAGGAGGTGGAATCAAGGTAGCAATCTAACAACATTGAATTAGGTAAGTCATATCATAGGGTATTTCCAAGTACCATACCAAATAGTTATAAACAAATGGAAATGGCAGGTGTAGAATCACAAATACAACGTAATAAACACCATTGAAAATAGAATTCTCTAGCCCCCGATATGCTAACTTGAATGAAAATAAATTTTGACCCTAATATGCAAAAGATCTAATTTAAACATATATAAGAGTAAAAAGTGAAGTCATTTTGTCTTTTCACCTTCTTGTAATTTGACTTTGCTGGAGAGTGAGTGAGAATGCTAAGAGTTCATGAGTATGTGCCTACGAAGCTCAAGAGCCTGTGGGAGGAGGTAGCTCGAGGCAATCTTCAACATCAGGTGAGTCGATTCTTCTTCTCCTTACCTTTATTTTTAGGCATGTATGTTATGTTTTACACAGTTCTGGATTAGATTAAGGACATTGGAAGAAAAAGTCACAAAGAATCCCTTTTTTTTCATAGTGTCCCCTTTTTTGCAAAGTGTCCCATTTTTTGAAAAGTGTCCCCTTTTTAGCAAAGTGTCCCACTTTTTCGCAAAGTGTCTTGTTTCTTCACAAAGTGTCCCAAATAGGGAATAAAGTGTCTAGGACCCTTAGAAAAGTATCCTAAAACAACTTTAGCACACTTTTTTACTATTGATGTATAGATTTAAGATTTTAGAATACTCATATGACATTTTTTTTTTTAGATTCCACCACAATTGCGACAACATCTCGGTGATAGACAATTTTTTCGCTTACAAGACCTTGTCTTGACATTATCAGAGATAGATACTCAGATTTTATAGACAACTAGATTATACTGGGCATACCTCATGCCTCCCATGAGGTACCATGACACCATGTTGATGGAACTTGTGGAGAGATGGGATGTCGATACCTGCACATTTAATCTACCCACCGATGAAATGAAGATCACCCTAAAGGATGTACATCGTATCCTTCGGGTTCCCATCTAAGGTGAGACCGTGTGCTTTGCAAGGGATCATTCATACAAATAGGTGTGATAGATATAAGATATTATTTGGGAGGACCTATTTGAGATGAGATTATAGGGCCACATATTGAGCTAGTGTGGCTACTCTATGCATGATCACCAGTCTTGAGATGGATCATGAATTTCACAGTAGAACTAGTACTCATCCTGAATGGTCGAGGAGCACACTTGGATGGAGGTCTTGTTCACATGATCAGGTAGGTGGAGCACCATAGGACTATATATTCCTAGGGCTACAACATCCTTGCACATTTATATTATGATCTACGGAGGTTCACGTTTCACGAGGTGGATAGCATGGTACATTGTACACTACTACAGGTGTGGTGTTTAGAGCATATCACATGCACCAAACCAATAGGTTTTCCATCTAAATTATCCCTTGGATACCCACATGCATTCAATTATCCACTAATACGGGTGTGGTAGTATGGAGATTTACATTTTTGGAGGGTTTGATTTTACCAACTAGATTAGGAGGAGGTCCTTTGGAGACCATACTAGCTAGTACGATAGTGGTCAAATGATACTCGGCAGTTGAGGAGGATGTAGAGGGATAGGTTTCTCCTAGGGAGGTATGATTACGTAGTAAGACCATTCTACTATGATCATATCATGCAACAATTTGGTCAGATACAGTTACCACCAGTAACACATCCTTTTTACAAGCGATCAGTGCAGAGTGCTCAAAGGCCAAGAGATACTAGGTGTTGGTGTAAATAAGTGTTTTACTTATTACACTTTACTTAAGCTTACTTAGGGAATGTATATCATTGTAGTTTGCACTTTTGAAACCTAGTTATTTGCATCTTGCATCTAGGTTTGTGCATACATTAAGAGATGTGATTAGGACACTTAGTGTTGGTATGTGGCAACTGATCATGCTATACTGTATAACCCATGGTATACTGTACACC
>VDFB02353493.1:23566966-23623198 GCA_007258455.2 Sequoia sempervirens | reverse complement strand
TTTATTGTTGAGCCTGCGAGCTCCATTTTTGGGATATCCATTGACTCTATCCTGTGACATTGCATATTTTTGAGATGAGATTTATATGATGATGCAGTTTTGATGCAGCCCATATGTGTTATGTGATGTTCTATGAATTATGTGTCTATGATATATGATGCTTAATTTATGATGCCATTTATGTATTATGATGTCTATGTTGTGATTTTTGATGCCATGGTGATGCAATATTCATATGCTTATGTTAATGATGTGCATGATGCATTTATGTAAAAGATGCAATGATGATGATTATGTTAATGCAATGTTTGTGATTATGTATATAATGTAATGCCATGTATGATATTATTTAATGCCATGGATGATGTATGTATGGACCTAATGCAATGGATATATCATGTATGCACTTATGTTTTTGAATGACACAGGATATCATCGCAGGATGGACGAGAGAAGATGGCGGGACTGATGAGAGAAGATGACCAGACCAAAGAGGAGAAGATATGAGACCTATGAGAAGATACAAATCCTTCAAAACTTTACTATAGGACTTTTAATATTCATTGCTCTTTAATCATCATTGGGCAAACTGTTGTAATGGTCAACAAACACCAAGATATGACGTAGATCTAGGTGTGCAAGGTCGTACCATTACCCAAGACAAAACAGTCATAGACAAGGATGAGTATGACTCATACTAGAAGCATGCTTGCCCCAGTCTTGTTGTCATCATCAACCACAAGCAGAAAAGGACAATGACAGATCATGAAACGTCGTTGCTTCTCTAAATCCTGTTGCCAGGACATTCTTGAGAAACTAGTGACATGATTGTCAAACTATAAAAATGCAGTCTCTATCATGATATGTCGTTGCTTTTCTAAATCCCAAGATCAGGATCTCGCTGAGAAGCTAGTAGTCATGCGTGTCAATTGTCATGCTACGTCGCTGCTTCTCTAAATCCTGCTTAGTGGGATCTTGCTGAAAAACTAATAACATGATAAAAGATGAAAAGACAATTGCCAAGTGTTTGTCAAGTGCATATGGATGTCCATTGTTTTGATGCCAAGGTGTCATGTCTGATGATATCAAGATGTCCGAATGTTGAAATGTCGAGACTTGGTGAATTCAGGAAGGACACATCCTGAATGATGCCGAATGTCGGGAGGATTCGATCCCTAATGGTCGTAAGGGGTCCCTCAAAATAATGACGATGCCTAGGAAGGACACATCCTAAAGCATAAATGACAGAGTTGGTTCTTCAGAAGGACTCATCTGAAGAACACTAATGTCAGGAAGAGTGATCTTTAATTGTCAAGAAGATCGCTCAAAAGGCCGAATGACGATGACGACGCCTAGGAAGGACACATCCTAAGGCGTAAATGACAGAGTTGGCTCTTCAGAAGGACTCATTTGAAGACTAACTCAAAAATTCTGACAGTTGAATTAATGATTTGACGTGCTTTGACTTGTGTTTGACTGAGGTTGACTTGTTGTGACCGAGGTCGACTTGTGTTTGATTATATGTCGATATTGCCTTGATGAGAGTGTCATGTTGAATAAAAGATTGTTTGAATTTGTTCCAGGAGTTTTCCCATTTGGAAATTGATTGAATATTTTTGACGTGTGTGCCAATGTAATGTCATGAACCCTAATGGACTGACCTAGTGCAGCCCCTCTGGGCTCATCAGCAGATGGCTCCTTGCTCACGGCCATACACCGAGACCTCGAGGTTCGACACGACCAATGACTTTGTCTTGATGAGCAAAAATTGCGCCATGATTTATTTTGACAAACCTAATAGGACTGACCTAATGTCTCGGGGACTCAAGTATGAGTCTTGCCTACGTAGCAAATGCGCAGAGACAACGTAGTTCGGACAAATGACATGGACTTATTGACTTGATTGACTTAGACTAGAGATGACAGTGTACTTGTGTGCCTTGTGCGGTCGACTGTTTTGTTTGGTTTTCTTCGTGACGTTTTATGATTTTTAGGTCTTTTTTCAGGACATTTTATGATGTTTTCTTTGTCTTTGCACTTTATGATGTTTTGTCTTTTTCTCGTGATTATTTTATGTTTTGCCGACTTTTATGATGTTTTGTCTTTTTTTCAGGACCTTTTTATGATGTTTTTGTCTTTTTTCAGGACTTTTTATGATGTTTTTGTCTTTTTTCAGGACTTTTTACCACAGTTGCATGATAAACATTTTTCCCCCAGTCAAGTTTAAGATTTGGCCATTTGCAAGGGATACGGATAAGATGTTGTTGACTTGCTGGACAAACAGTCGTCAGGGCTTGATGTCAATCGTTCATCCACTAGGACAGGTAGAGTAGGATGTGATGGTGACTTGCGGAATAACGACGAAGATAGCTTTCATCCTAAGCCAAGTTTAGACCAAGTGACAATAGATAGCAGAGCAATGATTGATTACGCATAGTGCCTATTTGCCAGGTTTTCACCATGGTATTTGTCCAAAGCGCCTGTTTGCCAGGTTTTCACTATTGGACGAATTATTTTTCTTTTTACTATTTTTGTGATTTTTTTGATTTTTTTGGTGTCACCAAGACGCTTGTTTGCCAGGTTTTCATCAAGGTGATGATTTTTTTCATTTTTCAATTTTTTTGTATTTTAGGGCCCTCCAGCTTCGTCCTCTGATGCTATGCATAGAACTTTCGGAGGTGTAAACTGTTGATGGGTTCAGTCAATTGTTCCCCATCTGGAGTTGCCAGTTGATATGCCCCAGAACCAAAAGAAGATATGATGATATATGGACCCATCCAGTTTGGTTCAAACTTTCCTGGCTTTTCTCTGTCTGCTTGGTTCTTAGGGTTCTACATGAGAACCAGGTCGCTATTGTCGAACTTTCTGACCATGACCTTTTTATTGTAGCTGCGACAAAGGCGATTTTGATATGCCTGGAGGTGATTCAGTGAGTTTTGTCTCCTCTCGTCCAACATTTCCAACTTGTGCAAGCGTGATTGTCGGTATTCCTCTTCATTAGTTAGACCCTTCAAAGAGACCCGTAATGAAGGAATTTCGACCTCAATGGGTAAGATGGTTTTCTGCTAAAAACCGTATGGGTAGTCTCCGAGGGTGCCTAACGCTAGTCTTGAAGCCCAATAGAAAGCGGTTTATTGTATGCCTATCGCCGCAAATATTGACAAAATTTTAAGGATCTTGATAATGGTTTTATTCGACGCCTCAGCTTGGCCATTTCCTTGGGGGTAGTATGGGGATGAAAATTGGTGTTGGATATGGAATTGCTCACATAACTCACGTACGTCTTGGTTTTTGAATGGACGTCCGTTGTCAGTGATGATGGACTGTGGGAGGCCATACCGGCAAATGATGTAATTGAGGATAAACTTTGATATTTGTTTGCCGTAAGAATGTATGTCAATGGAATGGTTTCGACCACTTAGAAATACTCAAGTATGTAAGTGGATAATGAATTTATGGGTCGCTGGAGGAGGTTGATGAATCTTACCCATGAGGTCGAGTCCCCATTGAGCGAAGGGCCATGGAGAAGTGATTGACCAAAGTTCTTGTGCTAGAGCATGGACCAAATCACTATGGATCTGACACTTGCGACAGGTTCTGACATATTCTATTGCATCTTTTTCCATTGTCGGCCAATAATATCCAAGTCTCATTAGTTTCTTAGCCAGAGTAGGACCGCTCGAATGAGATCCGCATATACCATCGTGCACTTCTCGTAAGGTCGTACATGCTTCATCGGTGTCAAGACATCTAAGGAGGGTACTGTCGAAACTACGGCGGTATAGGGTATCGCTGATAATGGCATACCTTGTGGATTTTCTAATGAGGGACTTCCTTTGGTTATTGGATAGGTTCGATGGAAGGGTGTGAGTCTTTAGATAGTCATAAATGTCCTGATACCAAGGAGAGTTGGGACCAACAAGTTCACAAACCATTTCTGACTCTGGGATATCATATGCCGGTATCAACAGCTATTCTACTAGGAACTCAAATTGTGACACATTTTTAGGGATGTCCAAGAGAGAACTAATAGTAGCCATTGCGTCAGCTACTTTATTCTGTACCCTGGGGATTTGTTCAAAAGACACTGATTGGAAGTATGTTAGGAAACTGTCCACCATCCTCTTGTAAGGAAGCAACTTCTCATCCTTTGTTTCATAGTCACCATTCACTTGTTTGATTACCAGCTGGGAATCCCCGAATACAAGTAATGTCTGAATTTTCCATTTGATTGCCAGCTTGAGACCTGTAACTAGTGCTTCGTATTCGGCAATGTTGTTTGTGCAAGGGAAAGCAATTCGAAATGACTTAGGAATTGAATCCCCTTGTGGTGTGATGAACAAGATTCCAGCCCCTGAGCCATGACCAGTGTGGGACCCATCAAAATACAGTTTCCATGGTGTTGCTGGTTCCGTGTGAAAAATGGATTCGTCAGGAAAGTTAGTTACCAATGGATGAGAGGCTTGCATTGGCGCATCTGCCAGTTGATCTGCTATTACTTGCCCTTTTATCGCCTTGCGTTCAACATACTGTATGTCATACTCACTTAGGATCATGACCCATTTTTCCAATCGGCCTGTTAACGCTGCTCGACTTAATAGGTATTTCAATGGGTCAATTTTGGCAACTAGTTGTGTCTGATGATTGAGCATGTAATGCCTTAGTTTTTGGGCTGCAAAGACAACTGCGAGGCATGCACGTTCAATGTATGTGTAATTCAGCTCGTAACCGATCAGTGTGCGGCTGATGTAGTAGACTGCTCTTTCTTTCCCTTCATGATCATTTTGAGCCAGTAATGCCCCCAGTGCTGAACTAGTGGTTGAGATGTATAGAATTAATGGCTTTCCATGAATAGGCGACATGAGGACTGATAGCAGGTAATATTTGATTTGCTGGAAGGCCTGTTGACATTTATCTGTCCATACAAAGGGGACACCTTTGCGTAACAGATACTGGAATGGGTGGCACTTATCTGCCAATTGGGCTATGAAACGACGAATATATTGCACTCTGCCTTGTAGGGTTCTGAGTTCACTGATCCCTCTAGGGGGAGGCATGTCTATGATTGCTTTAACCTTTGCCGGATCAACCTCTATGCCTCTTCGGGAAACTATGTACCCCAATAGCTTACCTGACGTGACCCCAAAAATACATTTCTTAGGGTTTAATCAAACCTTGTACTCTTCTAGTCTCTTGAAAATTTTGTCAAGTACGTTCAAATGATCTTTCCTTATTGTTGATTTGGCCAATAAGTCGTCTACATAGTCTTCCATTATATTGTGCATCATATCATGGAAGATCGTGGTCATAGCCCTTTGGTAGGTGGCACCTGCATTTTTGAGACCGAAGGGCATGACGTTCCAATAGTATGTACCCCATGGGTAGGTAAATGCTATTTTGTGTTGGTCCTCAGGAGCAATCTGAATTTGATTATAACCAGAGAAACCATCCATGAGGGATAGCATCTCGTGTCCTGCAGTTAGATCGACTATGATGTCAATGTTGGGCAAAGGAAAGTCATCCTTTGGACATGCTTTGTTTAGGTCTCAGAAATCTGTACATACCCGAATTAGTCCATTTGGCTTTGTCACCGGTACTAGGTTGGAAATCCATTCAGCATAATCTATAGACCTTATGAATCCGGCATCCAGTAATTTCTTTAACTCGGCCTTAACCAATAGAGCAACTTGTGGGTGCATTTTGCGCAACTTCTGCTTGACTGGTTTAGCATTGGGTACTAGTGGCAGATGATGTAGAACCAGTTTGGGGTCCAATCCTGGCATGTCAGCGTAGGACCATGCAAAGTTTATTTTCCGTTCTGCAAAGAATTTATGAAATTCCGGTTTCTCTTCATCTGTCAATGATGCCGCAAATAGGACCATCTTGGGGTCTTCTGGAGTCGAAATGTTATCCTCTATGGTGTCCTCAACAAGCATGGCCGATCTCTCCTGTTGCACGGGGAGAAAGTCCAGTCCTCCATCTTTGGGCGCCTCCGAGAGGTTTTCACCCGCAGATACGTCCTTTGTTTTTACTATTTTACCGTCAAGAGGTGCCTTTCGGTTTTCACCTAGAGACGTTTCATTTTTTACTTTATTTTTACTTTTGCGACTAGAGGACTAGACCGTCTCACCAAAGTATGCCGCACAATCCAAATCAATAGTAAATCCTGATCTGTGGTCCCCACTAGGTATACCCTCACGTAATCCCATGAATTCAGCAATGGCTTCATCATTTTGGAATGTGTCTAGAACTGGCGGTCCTTGTTGGTCCCAATCGACTAGTTCAGGGTAGACTAATGAAATGCCATCTTCAAGGCTAGTGAATTCGGTGAGGATGCCGATAGCATACTGATGGATTCATTGATGTTGTAGATGAGGTTATCATCATCCAACTCAACATCAGACTCTATCCAGTATTCTCCTTCACTAGTGTCATATTCATTGTCATAATAAGGGGTGAAGGTTTGAGAGCCCTGGTTATCAATGTCATCGAATACTTCAGATAGATTAGACTGAGGGGGTTCAGATGGTGGCTATTGCATGTCATGAGACGTGGTAGTGGGGTTTTGACTATTTGGTGCCTGCTCAATTTTGAATGTTTTCCAAAATCGTTGTTCAGAGGTCAATTCCCCTGGTTCGACAAACAAGTCATCAAGACAACAGTCACTTAGGGATCGTTCGGAGCCAAATTCCCACTCGTGAGAGTCTGTTTCGGTTAGGTATTCCCTAGTAGTCTCAACACTTTTAGAAGCATGTATTCGCTCATTAGAAAGTTCATGGGTACGTCGAACATCATCGTCGAGTGATCGAAACCCTAATCCAAGATACTTCAGAGTTTGGAAAGTTTCTATGGGTTCTCTTCGACCAGTTTTATTTTTTCCAAGGCCACTAGTACCATCGTAGCCTTTAGCCTTCATGATATTGTAACCCTTGCCATATTTCTGGACTGGTAGTGGAGGTAGTGAGACTGTATCCTTGTAGATCCATCCTGTGATGTCTGTAAGATCTTCATCACTCATGTCTCCCCACTTGATGAAAACTGTATTTGGTGGAACTTTGAATGTTTCTTGCGGTTCCATTCTGAAACATGGTCGACCATATATCTTTGGAGGAGTAGGTATTGTAGTTATGCTGTATGCGGTATTTAGTTTGAACTCTCCGCAGCCGAGGTCCTGGATTTTATCAGTTGATTCGGGCTTAGGGTTGGTGGAGGGTTGTGATATGTCAGAAGACGTGGATGGAGTGGATGTGGAAGATGACCCGAGCATGGAAGGGCCGATGTATTTGGACGAGGAGCCAGGTGCTTCCTGGTTAATAGGTACTTGGTTTTCAGAGAGACCCCTTAAATTGGTACAATATTTGAAAGGGTCGGGGTCTCCGTATATGGTGACTTCTGTACCATCAAAAGGGAACTTGAGGCATTGATGGTATGTTGATGGAATGGCTTTTAAAGCGTGGATACATGGACGGCCAAGTAAAATTTTATATGGTAGTTCCAAATCCAGGACCTGGCAAGTTGTGTCGACAATGAGTGGTCCCACTCTGATAGGGAGAGAGATAACACCTCGCGAAGAGCGTTCCTCATCATCATATGCTTTGATCACTATGCTTTTTGTTGGGTCTACGCATGCATCAGAGAATCCAAGAGCCTTAACCAGTTTAAGGGAGCATATATTCAACCCTGCTCTGCCATCTATTAAAACCCATCTAACCTTGTGCTTGTGGACAAAAAATTCTATGTGTAACGCATCATTGTGGTTGGTTTTAGATGATGAGTAATCTTGATATGAGAAGGTAACATGGTGTGGCGTGGTGAGATATCCCACCATAGTTTCAAACTGATTGACATCAATGTCCTTTGGGATCGACGACTCTAAGAGAGTTTTATCCAGGATTTCTTTGTGTGCGGGAGAAATACGAAGCAGCTCAAGGATAGATATTTGCGCAGGAGTCTTTCCTAGTTGGTCAATGAGATTGAACTGACTTTTGGGTTTCCACTGTTGTGGGGTTGAGATAGGTTTTGGTTGTTTAGCAAATGAAGCTGGTTGTGATTGCTTAGCAGATGGGTCTGCTACAATGCTCTTGGCTTGTCTAGGGGGAGGTGGACCAGCTATAGTGACCTTGCCACTTTGCGTAGTAGCATTGCACTGTGGTGCTCTCCTGATCGTAATGGTGTTGATGTACTCCTTGTCCGTTCTAACATTATTTATTGTTGGTCCACTAGAGTAATCGTATTTGACTCGGGTGAAGTTAGTGTGGTTCTGTGGACCTGAAGTGGAAGCATTATGGGGACCATGATCTTGCAGTGGATTCTTGTGGATAGTATGATCCAAGTTGGAATTGAATTGCGATCCACCTACTTCGATGGTGTGATTTTCAATAAGGTCCTGGATTACGTTTTTCAGTTGTCGACAGTTGGAGGTTGCATGCCCTTTGACTCGATGGTATTCACAAATTGCGTTGTCATCCCACCATGCTGGTTTGAATTGTCCTGGGTCATA
This sequence comes from Sequoia sempervirens, assembly GCA_007258455.2. NCBI lineage: Eukaryota > Viridiplantae > Streptophyta > Pinopsida > Cupressales > Cupressaceae > Sequoia > Sequoia sempervirens. Next base: position 23,614,698 of record VDFB02353493.1, on the reverse strand, counting down.
AGGTTTTATTTCCGAAAGTGTGATGACCCCATGTTGGATGCATTTCTTGAGGACATCTGCAATGGGTTCTCCTAAATTGGTGTATGTGCGACCTCTAGGGAATTGTCTTAGTTGACGATATTGTCCTTGTCGGTTTTGATCATTTTGACTGTTTGAAGGAGTATTGGGGGGAGGTGTCAATGTCGTTGTTGGTCTGTTTTGTTGTTGTACCCATTTTAGAGCCAATACGGGACTTGCAGTCTTGGCGTCTACAACACCATCATTTGTAACATGTTTATTCTTGACCCAATATTTGTTTTTGTCAGCGGGTGGGTTGGTGTTTGGGTTTTTGGAACCATACCTCAGTTCTCCCTTTGCGATAAGGGCTTTCTAAATTTGGACCCCCTTTTCCACTAATTCTGTGAAGGTTGTGCAACAATGTATTTGCAAAGCGAATTTGAGGGGCCCTAAAAGTGTTTGGACAAACATGTCAACCTTTTCCCTTTTAGGAATGTCAATGTGGCATCGACTAGCGAGGCTTCTCCATTTTTGAAAGAACAGGATAAATGTCTCACCCGACTCTTCTTGTGTGAGATTGCATAAGCTAGTGATAGAGGTGTTCATGTTAATATTGTATGCATAATTTTTTATGAACCTTCTTTTGAGCTCATCCCATGTCTGGATATCCTTTTGCGTTGAAAACCATTCAAGGGCTTGACCCGCCAAACTTTTGGAAAAAAGTATCATCAAGTATGTGGGTTCATAGGCGATATCCATACAGTTAGTTGTGAATTCGTGAAGATGTTCAATGGGATTTGTCTTGCCTTTATATTTAGTGAAGTTGGGTGACACATATCCTGGCAGAAATGTGGGCATACGTAAGTTTGTGTCGAATGGGTATACATTCAGATCATATGATATTTCGGATTTCCCGCCTGTGATGAGCATGTTTTGCATCATCTTCGCCATATCCCGCACTGTTGTTTTGAGTTCATCTATGGTAGGGTCATTTACATTTCCACACATTGGATTGCCTAGTACCCCATGTGTTCCAGCATGAGTATACGTGTATTGTGGCGGTACGGGTTGTTGTGGTACATATGACGTGTGTTGTTGGTATTGAAAGTTGTGATTAGGTGCATGTTGATGAGTGTGAACATTGGATGAGTATGTTGGAATGTGTCCCCTAGCTATGCGTGTCATTATTTGGGGGATGTTGTGACCATGAATGTTAGGATGTATCGACGATGTCATGGGTTGAGTTATTTGGCCACTTTGTGTGAATTGCTGATTTTGCACAAGGGGAGCATTGGTATTTGTACCTTGGGAGGTAATGACGTTTGACTGTGTTGTCATGTTAACGTTTTGTTGTTGTCCTTGTATAAAGATACGCCCTGTGGCTCCTCCCAAAGGATGTTGTGAATTACTACTGAACGATTTTGTTGAAGTTGTGTTCATGGTAGTAGATGTAGTTGTCAAGGGGGGGTTATGATGACTTGATGATGCCCCCATTGTATTTGCTGTTACGATAACAGGAGGATTGGAATAATTTTCCGATGATGTCAAGGAGCCAAGAGTGGTTGTATTTAATTAGGGTGAGGTATGAAACCTAAGGTGATCAATGCAAAGCTAAGAGACAAAACTTTGAGCAATTTCAAATTGGGTTTCTGGCAGAAACTTTTAGATGACAGAGTTTGACAGATGGTTGACAGTTTGGAGGTCTCTGGTTTCGACTGTGCAGTTTTAAAATTTTGATAGGCAAATGCGTCTCAGTTTTGCAATTGCGTCACGGTTTAGCAATTGTGGTTCAATTTATCACTTGCGGCTTTTTGACTATCATATGCGACTCGGTTTATCATATGCGGCTTTCGGGTTAATAGATGTGTCGCGACGCCTACAGATGCATTGTTTAAAGTTTTAGATGTAGTTTATCAGAGCAGTTGCGTTTCAGAATGTCAGTTGCGGTTCGACAGATATGACAGTTTTGTTTCAAAGTGATTTTTGTGGTATGTTGATGGAAGTTTTTGGTCTGTTTGATGAGTGTTTTGTTTGGACTATGACAAAACCAGAATGCACTTGACAAACACAGCGTTTTAAGGAATAACCAAACACACATGAGATAAGCACAATCCTAAAAAGGCCACTAGGCCATGGGTTTGTATACTTGATATAGCCCACCAGTTATACCCCGGATTGGTGATGAACACCTTTCCTTCTCGAGAGCGGATAGCTTAGAATTTGGTGGCATTGGCTCCCCTTCATGGCTCATTAACGTCATTCGAGCACACCAAATTCAGATTCATTGGGTAGTGACATCCCAAGAATTGCTATCTGTACTCAAGGGGATCGGTAGTGAGTAATCTTCGGGCATGATACTGTACCCTACACTATATCAAGCAATGACCAATAGAACAGTTGGACACTAAGACAAGAGGTGTTTAATTTGGGCATTCCGTTCGTGGGGCATGATCCATGCGGCGAGAGTCCCCTTTCGGATCCATCTCGTCGGAACCACGCTCGTGATTCTTGGGCTTTCCCCAAGAACCCACTTTTCTATACCGGTTGGAAGTCCCTCGGTGTCAGGGTGCTACCGATCTGAGTCATCCTGGGGTGAGTACTTTTTCCCACCAGAACAGGCCCAAGTTCTAGAGTCGGTAACCGTTTCTCTTACACCCAGGATCGCACGAATGCACAAGGGGAGAGGATACTTCGATATACTGAATCGTGAAGGGTAAAATAACAAGAAAAGAATGGGTCTAGTTTTCTGATCACAAGGTTTTCACCAAGTGAGAGCATACTCACCTACCACTCCACAAGCACAATCAAGCATGAAAGACATGATTCTTTTTATAAGCACCAAATTCAAAGTTTTCTAATCTAGAAATAAACAAGTACACTGTTTGTTTTCTCCTTCTTTGACATGCGAATCTGCAAACAATAAGTTAGTAGTCTTGTATGTAATGGTCTTGGACACACGAAAAAGGATCACCACACGCTACAAGAAATTATTAGTAACACAAACGCTCTAATCTAGTTAACATGCAGGAATAAACACAGAAAAAGACAAAAAACTAGTAAACAAAAAAAAAAGAAAACCCGAAATTCAACAATTAAAATCTCAGAACTGACCAAAAAAAAAATTTACCAGGCAAATGCGGCGCGGTATTACTAGACAGATGCGGCGCAGTTTGGCAAATGCGTCGTTCGGTTCTATGAATGCGACTCGGAATGTCAGTTGCGTCTCTGTAATTGGTAGTTGTGGTTTGTCAGAATAGTTGCATCGTTTCTGTTAGCAGATGCGTTGCGACGTTTGCGGCGATCCGTACCAGTATTTTGCAAAACAACAGAAAACACCAAAAAACCCTACCAAAACAGAAAGCCGCTACCAAAAAGGATTAGTGAGAGAAAATCTAATCTTATTCAACATGCAGGAATAAAGACAGAATGCAGAAAAACATAAGATTAGACAACCCGAAATCCAAAAATAAAACCCTCAAACTGGAAAAGAGTATTATACTAGACGATGCGGCGCGGATTGCAAATGCGGCTTTCGGGGTTTCGTATGCAGCTCAGGAAAAATAGATGCGTCGCTCTGTGCGTCAGTTGCGTTGCGACAGAGCGATTGCGGCTCTACGGTTCTCATGTGCATCGTGATGCATATGATGCGTCACAATGTTTTAAAAAAGTTGCGGCGATCCGTACCTGTACCCTGCAAAATGACAAAAAATGCCAAAAAATGTATGAAAAGCCAAAAAACGACGTCGGGTTCACCAATGTAATCAAGGGAAAATTCTAAAATTAGTTAGAGGGGTTAGCACAATAACAATAAAATTCCTATGAAAATAACAAAGCACAAAGGAAGTGATGTGAAGACAAAAGGGATAATGTTACCCTAAGTCTCCACCTTCCATGATTGACCTTTGTTACACCTCCTAGCTTGCAGTAAATAAAAATGCCCTCAGATTTATGTGAGCAACTATGACTAAAGACTAAGCCCTATGCAAGTGTTGAAGGATTTGCAGAAAATAAAATGACCCTACAATGGACTAAAATGACTATGGCTGTAAGTGACTATGACTGTAAAACTAATAGTAGCATAAATTGAAATCTAAACCTGAGAGAGACTAAGAGTGCAAGAGGTCAAGAGAGTCAGGAGGAGCAAATGAGATCAAAATTGCCCTTTTATGAAAACTGCAATTTTGAACATGTGGCCAGGATGAAAAGATGACAAGAACCCTAAGATCAATGCTTAAGATTGAATGTTGCTATGTGCATTAGGGTTAGGTCAAAATTAGGGCAAAAGATAAGAATGAAGGGTCAAGATTGAATTATAAAATAATTCAATCAATGGTCGAAATTAAATGAGATGTCAAAAGTCAAGAATTAATTTGGAAGATAAGGCTGGCACGGACAAAGAGGTTGCTGGAGAAATTAAATAATAAAATTTATTTACTCCAGGTGACTAGTAAATAATTAAATAATAAAGATATTATTTAATTATGGAAGAATGTGACAAAAGAATTATTTTGAATTTAAATAATGATTTAATTCAAAATTCAGGAGAATTGGCTAAATTAAATAAATCAAATTTATTTAATTTTAAAGAGAGAAAAAGCTAATGAATAATTAAATAATTAGGATAATTATTTAATTATAGTGGGAAGTGGACAAAATTAAATAAATAAGAATTTATTTAATTTTTAGAAGAAGGGGATTTAATTAGTGACGTAATTAAATAAATAAAATTTATTTAATTAATCAAGAAGACATAAATGACAAAGGGAAATCAAATAAATTATGAAATTTATTTAATTAAAGGAAGACTTAGATAATTAATGACGTATTAGATAAATAAATACTATTTATTTATTTAATAATCAAGGAGGAACAAATGACATGAATTAATTAAATAATTATGAATTATTTAATCAATAGTCGAATGTGGACCAAGGACATAATTAAATAACTTAATTATGCTAGGACGAAAGTGGTAAAAATGAAGCTTGCAGGCCTAGGTCATTTTTAGGTGTCTACAGTTCCCAATGTATACATGGATGTTGATCTTTTGAAGGATATCACCTCAAGGTATGACCTATTTTCTAGGGTGGTCAAGACATTTGATGGGGTAGATATGGTAAGGATAACCAGGAAGGAAATTGAAGAAATCTTTGACTTGCATGAGTGGAGTTAAGATATGGTCCCTTTGGATATGGATGATATTAGAAAAGAACACAACAATACCAAGGTGTTCATTAGAACAAAGATGTTACCTCTGCATACTGTTGTAATTGGTATTGGAAAACATAAGAGGCAAATCAAGATTGCTAAGAAGGAGCTTCAACCTTTCCCAATGAGCTATTTTGCTAGTTATTTCAGAAAGACTATGTATTTTATGTGCCAAATGATTGGTTGTACCCCACTTGACACTTTGCAAAAAGAATATAGTTATTTGGCCACACATTTAAAACACCCATTGTATAGCATTGTCTATGATTATGGTAATTATCTGGTAGAATGCATCCATGAAGGCTTAGTTGTGTTGAAGGAAGGAAAACATTGGGTAAAGTTCTGGTGGTATTCACTGTTAATGCACATGTTTTTGCATAGAGGACAAAATATTTTTGAAAAGGATATCACTTTGAGAAGGAAAGAGGAAGGTGTTGACCTTCCTGTTCAGTGTTGGATTTGAATTCTGGACAAAGATGACAAGAAATACAATTTTGTAATGTTCCAAACTATTTTTGCATCTAGAATAAAGAGGTCCCTAATATATGAACCACCAAGAATTCCCAAAGAAATTTATGAGTTCTTGAGACCCATGGAGATGAGGCTAGACTTGAACTTGAGTCATAATTAGGGAGACTTGATTTTATATCTTGAGAAGACAATTTTCAGATTTTATGTCAATGGTCTGGACCCATATGTTTTTCCAAGGGATGTGCCTTTGAGGATAGGATTCCTCAAAATCATGAGGCAACTAAGAGCTTCACAAGTAATACATCTACTTGATACAACAAGGGGTCATTCTTTCTAGAGTGGATAGAATTTGCTAACTTTGTTCTGGTGAAAGGGGTGTGGAAGAAAATAGTACATCTGTTGGCACCTTATAAGTTGATGAATATGCACTTGAGGAATCATGATCCTGAGGGCTTCATTACTAAATTAAAAGAAAATAAGAAAATGGGTAATTTTGTGCATATTTTTAATTATCCTAAAGATGTCATTAGGAATGTTTTTACAAAGAAAAAGATGAAAGGAAAGCTAAATACCTTGCTTATAGGAAGATGGTACAATAAAAATGGAAGAAGGATCCCTAATATGATCCTCTGCCAAACATATCTAGTGAATTTAGTAGAGTCATACATGTTATGGATAATTTTGAAAATGCAGTGGGTATGTTAAGGGAACAACAGGAAGTCACAGATAAAGGAAAGACAAGGGTGGTTGAAGAAGATGTTGAATTAACATTAGAAGAAAGGCCTACATACCAGCCACCCAAGTAATTGAGAATTTACTCCAAGAGGAAGAAAGCAACAGATGATGAATGAGGCTTGCTAGCCCCAATCACTTCTGAAGGGCCAAAGGTAGATTCTCCTGAGAATGCACCGCCATCACCTCCCACACAGGCTCCTTTTCCTATAATTGATCTTGATTCACCTCCTAAAATTCTTGTTCCTCTTGAGCAACCACCTCTAAAGAAGCAAAGAACTGAGGTAAGAGGAGTTGTTGAATATTATAATATAGATGAGGATGACATCTATATCACTCCTAAAGATATGTAGCTAGGAATGCCTCCTGAAGGGGAAATTTCCTCAAGTTCAAGATAGAGCAGTCTTAGATTGGGAAAGCTTGACATCAGTGGTTTAAACACTACAAATGACCTAAGAATAGAAGCTTGTAAGGAGTTTATGGAGGATGATTCCTTTGTTGAAATTTCTACATTCAAATATTTCTGGTGGAGATCCAAAGCTGCAGAATATGCAAAGAAAGTGGCTAGTGAAAGGAGTTTGCATCTAGAGTTTCCTGAAAGTGTCATTTAGGAAAATGTGAGAAGTATTATGAAGAATGAGTTTCAAAAGATTAATGCACAGGACGGTAGAGAGCTTGTAAAGAAGTGTGGTGTGCTACTACTACCAGAATGGAACATTGTTGATGTTATTGTCCTAGATGCTATAAGGAGGGTTGAAAGGCCTCTAGTGAAAATGAAAGAAGAGCTAGAAATGGCACTTCGTGGTTCAACATTTAGTGAGGATTGGGATGCATTGGAAATATGGTCACTATCTATGGGATCTAGGAAACTAGTCCTTGCAAAGCCATCAAGTTTTAGTGGACAATTGCTTGTGAAGAGAGTTTTTGATACCCTAACTTTTGAGGTAGCAGACATGGTTGTCAATGTTGCTAGGTTCACTAAAGTAACTATGGAAAGTCTCACCATAGAGAGGGATGACCTCAGGAATAAATACCAAGAGCTTCTTAGTGAGTATGATAATATTCAACAATAGGTGACCGTATTAGAAAATGAATTAGTATTTTATAAACAAAGAGGATAAATACAAAGAGAACAGGGTTAACCCAACTCAAGTCACCCACCTCTAGTGTCTCCAATTGCATCTTCCCAACATTCACCTCATGGTCAGGCCTTAGTAATGATGCCATATATTTTGGGACAAGGATTACTCTCAGTAGAGGAATCTAGTAAACTAGGTCCTAGCTCATCTGATGAACAAATAAGGGAGCAACTTCTTTTGCAAGTTGAGACATATAAAAAGTTGTTGGAAAAGGCTTAAGATACAATGTATGAAAATGTACCAAAAATTGTTCATACTATCTTGAAGCATTTGAATGAGAAGATTTAGGCTGGACTAAATAGTGTACATGACAATTACACCCTAATGATGCAAGAAATAGGATTGTCCCAAAGGGATAAAGAGTTGGCCATGCCAATCTTGAACAAGTGGATCCCAAGGGCTGAGAGATTAAAGTTAATAGTAGTTGGAGCTGGATAGCATGAAGACAAGTATCCTCATGTGCTTCCAACTTATACATTTTTTGTTGAGCTAAGTGAGCAAAAGTTTTAGGGATACATAGACCCACTTGAGTAGAAGATAAAATAATTAATAGCTCATTATGATTTGGCAGATTTGTCACCATTTCCAAATATTCCACTTAGTAATTATGAAATGAAACCATTGCAAGTATGGAAAAGAGAGATGGATGAGGTTATCGACTCCCAGGTGAATGAAATTTGTAAAGAAGTTGATATTAATATCTTTAATGACACTTTGGGAAAGTTGACAATTATTGTCTGCTTTTCGGAGGACTTTGACAAGGAATCCAATTCTGTAATAACCAAGTACTCCCCAAACAAGAATACATTAGATAAAGTTATCAATTTCAACTGGTCACCTGATGAGGAATATGAAGAATGGGGAAGGGTATTGGTTGGATGATTTGGTTTTTAAACATGGATGTGAAACATATAATTGGTCAAGTATTGTGTAGGTCTGGCCTTAGAAGTTACAATGTATAAAATATGTGTTTCACAAGAAAGTATCAACTATTAATGATGTGGAATGTTGACTAAGATGCAAATTCACTTTTGGTCTACATCATGTTGTCATCTTTCCTGGTGAAGTGGACGTGCTATAATGAAGAAGGTTATTCTTTTTGACATGTTCTTTTTGGAAGGAAAAGTTGCTCCTTACAATGAATGTAAATAATATTTGCCTTATTTATATTCCCTCCATTTTGAAGAATGCAAATATAACTGAATTAGGGAATATTCCTTATAGCGGTCCAATTAGAATGTGTCATGTGTACATCTATCCTGAAGCTTGTTTTTCTCCCTTATTCTATAAAAGGGAATTCAGGGCCATTTGTGTGGGTCTTTTGTTGAATTCTAGAACTAAATTATGAAATTTAAGAACATAGAGGACATTTGCTAAGCTTTTGTCTAATGTTTTTAGTCTAGATAGAAAATTTTGTCAAATGTATGGTTCTTGAGCACATCTAAATGATAATGGAGATTTTCCAAGTCTATAATCTCTCCATTTTGGCTTTATATTCAAATTATTAATGAAAATATTGATCAAAGATCATTTCTTTAATTTTCATCGTTTCATACTTTGATATATGTTTTGGTTTTAGCTTTGGTTCATAGAATGAGTTAAAATGCTTGAATCAAACCATGAATTCATATGTAAGGTCATTGGATCTGATAAGTAGTCTTTAAAATTTGGTTACGAATTTTTGAATTACAAAGTAAAATCACTTAGATCTTGGGTGTTCAGTATAAAATATACCTTATATTTCACTTTCCTTAGAATCCTATCCCATAGATAATGGAACTGATCATAACCCTATCAAGTCTTTCTCATGGTTCCAATTACCTGACTTGAGAAAAATCTTTTAAATAATCATTTATCTATCTGGAATTTGTAGTATTTTTTGTAGTTTTATATTCTTGGCTTAAGGTGTATATTTCATTCAAGAAATTTCCAAATTCTTGGAGAGTTTCATCTTGTTAGTCATGGGTGAGAATATATCTACTTGAATATGCAATGTACATGTGAATTGTCTAAAATAGTGGTATAATATACATTGTGGGATCACTCTCCCAGGTTTTATAGAGCTTGAAGTGTAGGAGATAGAGAAATTAGGTGTTATATCTTGTTCGTTGGCCACTTGTCTTGCAGATATTCAAGAATTGAGTTTAGAAAACTCATAGGTATCTGGTGAGACTTGCTTGGTTCATTGTAAACAACCAACAGGCCCTTCAAACTAGGTGCACATGGAGGTGCATTAGTCCAGTGGATCCATAGATTCTTCATTTATCTGGACTGATGAATGGGTCTACTCCATAGGGGGAGTAGAAAGTTTTCATTGTTGTAGTATGATTTGCATGGGTGCACTCCTAAGGGGGAGTGATCAAATTTTTTGATATTTTCCATTGATGTCAAAGGGGGAGAGAGAGTCATGTGAAAAATAGTAGAAAAGGAAGAGAAGGTCTTTTCCTGGAATATTGAGAATACAAGAATGTTGTGTAGACTGTCTAATCTAAACATAAAGGAAACTATTGTCTTTGATGGTTTTTCACATAATGTGTTGCCATCAATGAAAAAGGGGGAGATTGTTGCAAGTATGAACAAGTTTGGTGGTGTTGTCATTGATTTCAATAGTTCAAAATGTTGCAAATTGTGCATGTATAGTTCAGATGTTGTTGAGATGTTGTGAGTACATGGAGCTATCCTTATGATGTTACAGATGTGCTAACATGATGGGTTACCAAGTGTTTTTGAGAAAATTAGTAAAGAGTGAAGTCATAGTTACGTATGTATTTAGAATGTGCTCGGGTATGTGATATGTGTTTCTTTTGTGTTTATCCTATGCTTGTGTGGATCTAAAGGGTTGTTGTTGGGGATCTATTGGTGACATCTCATGATTTGAAGCTTTTGGTTGTATGGAGTGTGAAAGTTATGTTTACTAGTGTGTGAACTGGTTTGACAAAGTTGCTTGTCTATGGATTGGGAGAAATGTCTCTGCTCCACAGTCCTCCAATAATTTTTTTCAGGTCTGGTGGATCTGGAATATGTCTTGTAATGATGTTCTCTAGGTTTTGGAAGAAGTGTTTGTGGTTTGGTACTTCAAAAGTTGAGTTTCAGAGTTGTTGTGTATGTTTGCACAGTCTAGATGAACTATTGGAAGGTGTTCTATGTTCAAAGGTTGTTGCACTTGCTATGGATGTATTTGAAGGTATTTAAGATGTTTTCTCATGCATTATAAAGTGTATTATGTCCTCTGTGTGTTATCTTCTTGCTAGAAAGTGTGTACTTCAATGTTCATTTGTGTTTTCATTAGGTTTGGTCGACCTAGTGTTTACACTTCATATGGAGAATTAAAAATTCAATTAAGGAAGTGTGTGGTTGATATGAGACATTAATTTTGGTCTTGGTTAAGTGGTTAATTGGTCCACTCTCATTTCTTTCCACCATAGAAGTGTTGAGTTGCTGACCTAATTTGAATTTGCGAAATGAAGCATATGTCGCCAACCTTTGGAGAAATTTTTTAAGGTTGAAGATGGTATAAATACAAGTTGAGATGCGAAGGATTAAATCATACAAATTAATGAAGTAAGCCACAAGTGAAGATAAGATTTATGTGAAAGTAAGTTGAGGCAACAATACTTTATTGTGTTAGATTCCCAAAAGCAGTGAGCTAAAGGTTTCTACAATCTTCTAATCAAGGCTACAAATGTGTGTAAATTATTGTGGTGGATCCTTCTGTTATCTTTTGTATCTGTATGTAGTGAGCCTATTAAAAGGCATAGGAAAACTAAGAGGGGGGTGAATAAGTTATCACCAAAATTAAACTCAAATTTCAACACTTATCAATTTCACAACCACACTATTTTATTATTACGTATGAACATAAAATGCAAATAATAGAAAGTAAAATCAGCACAAAGAATGCCATATTTTACATGGAAAAACCATGATGAGGATTAACTCACAATATAAAGTGATAGAAAAACTAAATACAAAGGCTCACTACCAAGGGAGCACTGCCTAGAAGAGGACTCACTGTCTAGATACAAAGGGTCACTGCCTACATAAAGGACTCACTATCCAATAGGGAGGCTCACTACCTACTGATACAAAAGAAAAAAAAAGATCTAGAACAACAATTTACACACATTCACAGCCTTGATCGGAAGATTGCAGAAACCTTTAGCTCACTACCTTCAGGAATCTAACACAATTAAGTACTACTGCATCAACTCAATTTCACACACTTCTACTCTTTTATTTGTGGCTTACTTTGTTACTTTGCATCATAAATGATGAAACATTAGTTTTCCTATTGCATTTTTAAACCCTTGTCACCTTTAGGAGAGTTTAGGATTCATTTTTCTTAAGAACTTGAATGTTCTATTTTGTTGTTGACTCCCTATTTCCTGCTACTAGTCATTTTTATTTTTTTTTAAATTGTGTTTATGATTATTTTCTAGCAACCAGTTCTCAAATCCTAGGTCTAGGAATTTTTAATCTTTATAAGGATAAGATAAAGACCTGCTTGGCCTTTTATATCCTTTGTATTATTATGGCTTAGGTGTCCTTAGGTCCTTTCTATCATATCATCCTAGAGAGTCCCCTCCATTAAAACAACTTTTGAGCACATGCCTAAAGGCTTTCACTTAATTTTAATTAGCCTTTTATCTTTATTGCTCATCGCTAATCACTTTTGAAATGTATGTTTTGAATCAGTGACAAGTGATGAGGTAATACCTCTTTGATATCGCTCATCGCAAATAGCTATTGGAACTTTTTATTTAAATGGATGATGAGCAAGGTTCTTAGTATTATTGAAGGATCACTTATCGTTGATGGTTTTTGACCCCTCAATATTGTAATAGCAATGAGCAATGCCCTCTGGCCTTATGATCTTATTTTCATCACCTATTGTGAGTATGTTATGAAATTATTTTTCAAATCAACAATGAGCGAGATGAATTTCCATTGCATCGCTTCTCGTGGATTTTCTTTTAGCGCTAAGTTCTTGATTAGAAATATGAAATATGTAATGACATTATTATAATCTCTCATTACCAATTGCCTAAAAATCTTATGAGGAGGATTGGTGATGAGAAATGGCTTGATATTTTATCATTTATCACTGATCCATTTCAAAGCCTTAGTTTTGATTAGCAATGGGTGATAAAAGTTTATTATTCTCAAAAATGTTTCTTTCGCCAATATGGGTACATCTTATTTGCGATACCTTTTGTGCCATTGATTTTTCATGCAAGTGTACATGTCCAAATATGATGCTTTCCCTATGTCTCCCATCATTGATATGATCCCAGATGTAAAGTGGGATCAGCGAGGAGCGATGAAAATGAATGTGATAAGGGGAGGGGTCGCAGATCCAAGGGCTGAGATTTCATCGCATAAAACACTTACATCGTTGATAGAGTTGGATGAGAATGAAGTAAATCAGTGACAAGCAACAACCACTACATGAAGAGACAACGTGGAAAAATCCTGAGGACTTCATATAAAGCAAAGAGGAAGGTGGTGAGATGGATTAATAACCATTGATATAGTTTTAAAGTTGAAGGATCAACAATCAGGGTTTAAACCTGAATGACTAATTGTCAGTTCACTTGCGCGAGATTATTATCAAGTATTAATGGTTGCATGCCTCTCTCTCTTGGTCGTAGCTAAAAATAGAAATCTAGTTGATCATGCATTCAAATTAATTGGCTAGCAGAAGGGGTACTAGAAGCTAAAGAAATTGTGGGGCAAGCTCCAAAAGCTACTAGTAACCAAAGTGGCATAATTTTCACCTAGGTAAGCAAAATTGATACTTCCTTCTAATTGAAGTAGTGAGGTGAATTCCTTAGAGAATTGATAGGAAGTCAGGGGAATTTTCTATTTGTTCATTATTGGTAATTTCAATTTGGTGATTGAGCACTATATAAATTTTGAAGAAAAGTGTCTTGTTCAATAGTAGTGTTTTGTCCTATCATAATTGTGAATGGTTTCACTTGGTTGTAAGAAATTGTAAACCCTAGTTCCTTTTGAATTGCAAACATGAGTGACCTAGAGCATAGTGAATCTAGTGTTAGACTAGAAAGGAAACCAAAATAGAAGAGGGTTAAATGACTTAAAACTCAGGATGCTTTAGTTGAAGTTAAGTCTAAGCTAGTGGCAGCGTCCAACCCTTCACCAAGTACTCCTACAATATCCACTAGGTCTAGAAGTGCAAAGAAAGAAACAAAAAAAATTATGCAAGAGGCATTTAGAGGTGTCAAAGAAGGAGGCTCACGAATTAGTAAAAGGCACAAAGTTCAAGTTGTTGTGACCACTAGGTTGATTGATAGTGCTGGAGAAATTGGTGAAAACCCCAACTCCAAAGTGGATGGCAATTGTTCCGATATGCTTTCAATAGGCGACATTCTAGCAAGCCCACATGTTATTTATGGGGGTTGAACCTTGGAAAGTTGGTGGTCCCAAATGTGTTTGTAGAAGTTGATTTAATGATGGAACAAGCAAGACACTATAACCCTACTAACAAGACAATTAGAAGTGAAAGTGGTGATCTAATTCTAGAGGTAATGAAGGATAAGATGATATATTTATTTGGGTTAAATCCTAATTATATTACAAAATTCAGACATGCTAAATTGTATGCTAAGTATGAGAGGAGAAAATTTGCATATAAAGAAGCATTTCTTCTGTGAAATAGGAGTAGGGAGAGATTCACTACTAAGGATGCTAAGCCTTTTGAGTATGAGAAGTATGAAGATTATTTCAAAAACAATTATTATTGCTTAAATCAAGTATTGGCTCAGGAATTTGAGGTTAGGATAGCTCCTGATTTATTGGTGATGGTGGTGGATATACAAAGTCACAATCAAAAAATAGGTTTTGATTATGCTAACTTTTTTATTGAACAGATGCATGAGGATTTTCTCAATCTGAAAAAGGAGATGTTCCCTTTGTGTTTTCCCCATTACTAATTGTTGATGCATATGCTCTTATGGAAGGTGACTATGAATGGAAAAGGAAATTAAATTTGAAGCTCAAGGATAGTGAGAATAATGTTCGACCTATACAAATATGGACATATATCTAGGGTGAGGATTGTTCCAATTCCAATTACATCTTGTTTTCAAATATTGTAAGATGTGGTATTCTAGAGACATTGGGTGTAGTGACTATCCACAGACTTTCTCCAAAAATCAGAGGTATCATGAGCCCAAAAGATGTACCAGGCTCTAAAGCAATAAATAATTGGGCTGATTGGTTTCTACATTCTCAATATACTTTGATCAGGGCCTATGGAGCTAAGGTGGCATCTCATTGTCTACCCTTGTATGTTTCATATAGATTGGATTTCATGGAGCTAATGTGGAAAATTGATGTCATGGATTATGAAATGTTTAGAAAGGTCAGAAAAGGCACTATGATACATCCCCAATGTACTTTTTCTTACTTCACAGTCACTACCCCTGAAGGATATGAAAGGATTGGCATTATGGTAAATAATATTAGAATGCTTGTTGATGAGATTAGAGTTTTTGATCCAGAGGGATTTGTGGTAGGAAGAAGAAAACAAAAAAGCTTAGGTATCATATGTCATGAAATCTTATATAGAGATGATGTACTAAGAAATCTGATAAGTGATGAGGCTATCATGACTAGGAAAAGAGAATGGACAACTATAATGAATATTGAAGAAAAAATCATGAAGAGGAATGCCTTTAACATGAGTCCATACAGCGTAATTGTAAACCCCTTGGAAAGAGCCTTCATTATGTTAATGGACTATCAGTCTGGTGAGTTTAAGGTAAAGGTAAAGGAGGCTACTAACAAAGAATATGTTCTCTTGGAACAACAACAAGAAGAAGAACCTATGGATATCCCAGAACAACCTATAGACGTTCAAGAAGTCAATGAAGAAAAAATGGTAGAACATGTGCTAGGAAATGAGGAAGTGGATCTGAAACTTTCTCTCCCCCATATTGAAGAAACTCATAGTTTAGATGTTCCTCCTGATAGGATTGTCAAATGGCAATATGATAGAGAAAATGATGATGATCCTAGGATTAGGGAGTGTGATGAATTTCTAGTTGATGATATATTTGTACAGAACAAGGAATTTTAGGATTTTATGATTCAATAGTGGAGTAAGGAGATAAAAAAAAGAGACTTGAATCATCTTGAGCTAACGTTGAACCTTCTCATTAGGAGGAAGATGAGAAAGCAGAGGAAGAGAAAATCAAGGCTGAAATTGTAGCTATTACTCCTATTGAGGCTTGAAATATTGTCAAGGATAGTGGAATCATGTTGTTACTAGGATGTACTATCACTATTGCCATATCATATGATGTAGTCAGGAGAGATCCTCAAGCTTTGATATTTGAAGACCAATTTCAGGATAAAGTATTTGGTTCTAGATATAGTCCAAAGTTGCATACTCTTGCAATTTGGTCTATGGGAAGTTATTGGTTCACTACTGGTCAAAATAACTACTGACATAACTCCTATACAAGCAACTGAGTTAATTGCACATGTTTCAATGCTTAAAGTAGATACTACACATATTTCTCAGAAGAAATATGAATCATTGGTTAAGGAGTATAATAAGGCCTTGAATGAGTTGAATAAAATGAGAGCCACTATTCAGGCTACTTAGAAGACAATAACTTAGGCATCTTCTTCCTCTTCTTCATTTGATATGTCTACACAAGATAGGGAGACATTGGCCCTAAGAATTGATGATTGGAAAGGTAAGTTGATTGTTGAGAAGGAGGCCTTGATGAATGAATGGAATAATTGGATTACTAGGGTGAATGCTTTGAAAGAAATGAGGCCCAAAATAAATGAATACCTTGAGGCACCCACCAATATTCCTAAAATTTTGCAAATCATTGACTCAATAAATAAAATAACTACTTTCCATGGGATGTTAGGTATATAGCTCCAGAGCAAGTTGAAGATATTCAAAGAAATGGATGAACATGGTATGCCTCAAATATTGATTCCAAAAGGTGAATTATATCCATTTGACACTTGGAAGAAATATTTGGGAGGGATTCTTGGAGAAACTATGACGACTTTGTGTGTCACTGATTACATCTTGCTCAATTCAAATATTGACACAATGGTGGAAATTGAATCAAGGATGGATATATTTGTTAAGGAAGCTAGGATTTTAATTGATTCTAGGTACTCTCAGTACATTACTAAGGTGCAAGATTTATTGAATGTAAAATGGCCCACTGAGGAGGAATACACCACTTGGTTGGAGAAATACATAGAATGAATTTGTGCAAGGATTAGTGAATGAGAAGAATAATGGACAGGAGAAGAATAATACATAGCCCGAATACAGTACATATTAGGCTTTTGGTATAACATTGTAGAATATTATTCTATCCTTAGATTCAAATGAATAGCATGTGGTGCTAATGTGGATTAAATAATTTTGACATTTTTATGCTTTTCTTGTATTGCTTCATAAGTTTTGTTGTTTTGATTCTCCCACGGTTGGAATTTTGAACACATGGGGAATATCTTGAAACTATTGTAACAAACCAATGATGTTTTTTGGAGGTGGGACCTATTTTCTACAAAGAGTTGAGGTCAATTTGGCTTCATCCTTATTTACTCCATTTGAAGACTCGAGTATAACTAAAAATGGAATATTGTTACAAGCAGTCCAATGAAATCATGACATGTGTGCTACCTGGATTGAAGCTTGTTTTCTTCTTCATCTCTATAAGAAGGTATTTAGGGTTAGAAGCACGAGAGTTGAATTTTTTTTTGAGTTAATAATATGAAGTTGTTAAGATAATACGAAGAAATTTTTAGAGTTTGTGTCCTAATTTTCTTTTGGAGTTCATACTTATGCATGTAAATCTGATAATGATATAACATTTATTGTAGACATGGAAAATATACCAACATACTTGATCCCAATTACTAACACCATTTCATCCTGAATCATCCTTCAGTCTAACCATTTAATCAAATGCCCTTATTTGATTAAATTCATCAATTTTTCTCTCTTAATTAAATAAATCATTTTATCTAATTAAGTCTTTCTCCCTTGTTAATTAAATCAACAAATCTGATCTAATTAAACCCTATTACCCTATTTAATTGAGTAATTAATTTTATTTGATTAAATCTCTAAATTCCACCTATTAAATTAAATAATTTAAAACCTTATTTAGTTTAATCTAACTTCATCCCCCTTAATTAAATAAATCAAAATCTTTTATTTAATTAATCTTTGTATCACATTCTTCTCATATTTGATTCAAATTAACCTATAAATCTAAGTCAAATTTGTCACATTATCTAATCCTTCATTAAATTAATTAACCTTTGATTAATTTAATCCTAATCCATGTCCCATCCTTTAGCTCTTGCCACTTGCACATGAAAATAGATTTAATTCATTTATTAAATATCTATTTTCTCTCAACATGGCATAATGGAGGAATATTCTCTCAAATTTGAATTCAAATCCAAGTGGAATTTGTCCTTCTAACAAGGAATTTACTTCACCTAACAAGTCCTTTTTCCTTGAGCCAAGTGGTATTTAAGGCATTTCTTTTCCCTCTTTCATTTCATTTCACCATCTTCAAATATCACCTAATTGCATTTATGGGCACATTAACCAAAACTTGCACATCCCTCATCCATTCACATTTGGACAAGTGCAACCTTTCCATTGGTTGAATGTTAGTCCCACATTGCTCCATTTTGGGCATTTATCCATCCTATAATTCTATAAATAAGAGGTTTCTTTCCTCATTTGATCATCCACAATTTGAGTAAAGTTATTATACTCAAATCCATAGTAATTCTCATCCATCTTAATCCAATCTCAGCTGGATTATATAGATTTTCATCTTGGAGCACACTTCAATCATCAAAAAAGTGGATCACATCTTCATAAAATCACCAAGGCTTGCATAGGAGTTGAGAAAGGGCCAATTTCCACATCAAGTTGGCACCAAATCCCCCAAGAGATTAAGAGTTTTCTTTGTATTTGAATAGGATTTAACATCTTTGGCTTATGTTTGTTTATGTTCTTCATTTCATTCCTTTTCCTTTACAATTCAAATGCATTTCTTGGGGAATAATGATACTAACTTGTATTTGATCTAATAGGGTGCTTATTGCTTGTGTTTATGTAGGTTTAGAATCTTGGTTCACATTTTGGCACTAAAAGGAGGGTTGACCATAAGTTCTAATCACGGTTTTTCACCAAATTATGTGCATTTTTGTTTTTTTTTCTCTATAGGGAAGTCCACCACTGATAAAATAGAATCACAATTTAGAATGACTGGGACTCCAATGTCACTGTATCACACTGCTACAAACTCTAAACTCTGACACTCTTTGTTTCCTGCCCGGGATTCAAATTTCCAAAGTGCATCGCTAAGCCTTTTTCGCTTGGTGGAATCTTTCTAAATGCCAAACTCCACTGTTGGTTGAAATAGTGATGCCTTCATGCTCTTTTTCCTTGTTGCAAAGTGATGCTGATTGAAAAGTGATGATATATACCACCATTGGAAATTTTAAACTACACCACCTTCATAGGTTCCATCACTAGAGGGAAGTAAAAAAAGTGAAAATTAGTTTTATGGCACATGCTTTTTTTTAAATTTTGATCATTTGGATTATTCTTTGACCTCCTGATCTCTATTTTTGCAGATCTAATTGATTTTCTTGTAGGTTGGCTTGATTAGAAGTGAGGAAGAAAAGAGGCATGATGATATCATTCTTTCATGATACCAAGTGTTTTTGAACACTTTAGTGTTTTCTTAACACTCTAAGAGAACTCACTTTTTTCTATTAAGAAATCTTGTTATCTTTCATGCTTAGGACCTACTAATTTTCCTCTTAGGCTCTAAAAAGAACACTACAATTTCTTGTTACAAAAGGGCTTAAAATGAATTTTAGGACACAAACTTACTAGAGTTGGTTTTTGGATTTAACAATTGAACAAGGAAATCTTCACATTTCCTTTGGTGGTATAAAAGGAATTCACTTTTTTTCTTCGTGGGGTTTAAAATGAACAAGTGCTACTTTGTTTTGTGATTTCTTACTCAAATTAACACAATTGAAAAGACATATGTGCTTCTCTCATGCTTCACGACGATCTTGAGAATCAAAAGGATTTTTGGTGGTCTTAAGTTGAGATAAAGTAAATTCCTCCACACTTCATTTTGGGATAAAAATTAAAAAAAACATCTTGTGAGTGTGAGTAAACCTATCATGTGTATTCTCTCTTTGTTTCTCAACAAAGATCGATCGAGTTATGGATATGTTTACTCACTTTTTTTTTATCTTAGAGGGCCTGCCTTGGGGAAAAATTACTCACCCAAGGGAACGACTCAACCAGTAACACTCTAAAGCCAAGAGTATTTCTAGCCAAGATATAAAAGTGGGTACTGGAACAAAGGCTAGTATCACACGGTTGGCCCTAAGGAGAAGGGAAGTAATGGTCTCTAACCTTGATGGGTCAACTCCTATGAATAGAAAGTCTAAATTAAAACCCTTGTTGTAGAAAAGAAAAAATATCTATCTATTTGTTGGTGCAGGAATGATCATTCTAAATCCACCCCACACTTTTACGATTTTTAGTAGAAATGGAAAATATGCCATGGGAGTTTCATGGTTACTAATGCTTGGCTGTGCTGAGAAGTGAGTGCCTTGTAGGGGAGCTAGTGGGGTCAAGCATCTAACCATTCGCTAAAAATAAGTGTAGCTAGAATTATCCAAGTGGGGACTCAACAAATATAGTCTTTCATATCCATATGATTGTTCTTGTTCTTGGTTACAAAACACTTTTCTTGTTCGAAAAAATTTGGAAACAAACATTTAACATTGTCATCAAAACCTCAAGCCCTTTAGGAAGCAAATACAATTGACCAAATTCATGTGTTATTGCTTGCCCTTGGGATTTTATCCTTAGAGGTTTCTAAAAACTTGGATTTATATCTCAATTTTCCTACTAAAGTAAGCATTAGGTAACTCTTTCTTTGATTTCTCCAATTTCCACATAATACACTTTGTGGGATGAGAAGAAATTAAAACATTAGACATCTAGTTGCAAAGCCTAAACAAGAAGTGTTTGTGGAAAAGTAAAGTCATTAAACAAATACTAAAGACAATTGAATCCCACACATGTATCCCAAATGATTTCATGCAAGATCAAGATCAAGAAACCAAAGGTAAAAGGTCTTAGTATAAAAAATCACCAAAAGCATCCCTTAATGCAATACGAATTTAGATGAAAATTTCCTTTTAACTTCTACAGGAAAGCTTCAAGAAACAATCCTAGTTTATACTCGTTCTATTGTTGTTAAAACCCAAATCCTTTTAGGGAGTTTGAGCATCTTGTTTAGAGAAAAGCATGTTCTTTAAAACTGAGGTCTAGCAAGCAAGAGTCTTTTTTAGGTAAACATAGGATCAAAATCAAACCTTCATCCATCTTTGAACATCAAAACAAAAATCATCTCATCATCAACTCTTTGAAAAACTTGGAAAAATCCTCCATGTTAAACTTTAAGAAAATTATTTGAAACCAATCTAAAATCATCTTGTTTGATTAGATGTTTGTAGATGCATCCTTCTCCACATATTTAGTCAAATTATCAAATATTTTGAACAAATTCATCCCTTGATAACATCTAACATCTTGGGATTTAAGAATTCATTATCCAAAATAAAAATAAAACCAATAAAAATCATCTTGTTTGGATAGATGTGCTTAGATTAATCCTTCTTCACTCCTAGAAAAATTAGCATCCTTTGAAAAAAATCTACCCTAGGACAACATCCAACCTCTTAGAGTTTATGAGTTCACCATAAAAATCAAAATCCAAATCAAATAAATCCCAAAGAAAACATCAAAATCAAGTCCTAAAGTTTAACATACCCTTCAATATTTTCTCAAAGAGTTCAAATCATCCATCAAACACCCATCTTACATTCATATCATTATCATCCTTTGATCTTTAAATCACCCTAAAAATTTCTCTTTTGTACCTAAAGATATATCATTCTAAAATAATTAGAGGTTCATCTCTCATATTCTTGAAAAATTGATCCCTATTTTATGGTGCAAACTAGATCTCAACACAAGATGGACATGGAAGCCCACAAAGAAACATCAACCTCAAGTGATCTTAGTCAAACCAACACCGACATGAATCCTATTGGATCAAGCAATCCTATGACCAATATTTCACTCCCTTGAGACCATCAAGAGGATGGACAAGTAGAAGACCTCACAAACAACCCTCTTGATATGACCCAAGATGAGATCAATGAGATGGTTCAAAATCCTGAAAATCACGGGATTGTTAACATCATGATGAAAATCCAACCTCAACAATACATGCTCAAACTATTAAAACTAGGGACTAAACTCCCTTTCAAGTATGACATGAGCACTATTATGGAACCACCTTTGACATCATTCAAACTTCCCATATCATCTACACCCCCATCACATCAACATCCCAATTTAAAAATATCACTCAACCCATCCCCCAAATCACATCATCAATTGCTCCAACTCAACCGATCGTTAATAGAGGGAGTGCATTTATTAATGCATTGCAAACACACCCTCTTGTAAATAATCAAGACTTGGATGCAAAAAACTATTTTGGGTCAAACTGTCCCCCAAAATCCATCACACCCATATGTCCCCCTTACCTTTCATAATGACCCATCATCATCATCATTTAATGCAAACCACAAACCTCTCACCATAACCTCATAAGGAGAGGGAGACATATTTGGACCAGGGGGAATCTTTGACACTACATCTACATCATTTCCCTAAGGGAGTATGCCACTCACATTTCCACCACTTCCTCCCTTACCGACGATATCAACATCATCTCTTGGTTTGGGGCTCCCCCCCTTACCAAATATTAATCAAGAAAATCAAATCAACCCGCTAATTGCTAATCAAAATATCTTGTCATCGACATCGCAAAATAGATGACAACCATCTCGACAACGCAAGTCACTACCATCACATCATCAATCATCCCCCAAGTATATCAAAACATGGTATCTCAAGGACCAAGCATATCAATCACACCATCCACCACCACAATCTCAATCATCAACACGATGGTGCCTCAAACCAGAACAATTACCATTTCAAACCTACCTCTCACCACAACAAGCACCATTCTGAACCCACCTCAGCCACCACCAGTAGCAGACATGAACACATCAAACCAATATAGTATTGTGTTGCAAGTAGCTTAACAAGTTGCATATCAAAAGGAACTCCAACAAGTACAAAGACAACAAGACATGCAAGTTGCTCAAGCTGCCCAAGCTACATTACAAGAAAAAAAATGCAACAAGCACAATAGGCTGGTCAAGCCCAAATCTTATTACAACAATAACAACAAGCTACACAAGCACAAGCACAAGCTTAGGCTCAAGCACAAGCTCAAGCACAAGCTCAGGCTCAAGCGCAAGCTGAAGCACAAGCTCAAGCTGAAGCACAAGCTCAAGCTCAAGCACAAGCTCAAGCTCAAGCACAAGCTTAAGCACAAGCTTAAGCACAATCTCAGGCTCAAGCACAAGATCAGGCTCAAGCTCAGGCCCAAGCTCAATATCAAGCACAACAAGCACAAGCACAAGTGTAGTAGCTTACACAATAACAAGCAGCACAATAACAAGCATATTAGCAAGCGTTGAAGCAATACCAAGAACAATATGAAGCAACGCAATTAGCAGGTCAACACCAAGCATTGTTGGCTCAACAACAACAACAAGCTCAACAACAGGCCTTAATAGCACAACAAAAATAGGACCAACAACAAGAATTGTTGATACAACAACAATTATAGGCATATTTGGCGCAATAGCACATGCAAACACCATCCATCAACATACCAACCAATCCACCCATCCCACCAAGAATTGAACCACCTTAAGAAACTTTCATTCCACCCCCTGATCCTTAAAATGATGTCATATCACAAATCAAGTTTCTCTCACAAAAAGTGCTTGATCTTCAACCAGGGAAAACCATGAAAACACCTAGCAACTTGTGTCCTTATCCATTTGATAGGAGTCTTGTAATGAAACCATTCTTGAAGGGATTTGAGATCCCAAAATTTGACAAATACCATGGGATGAGAAACCTTGAAGATCACATCAAGGAGTTTTAGGTTCATTGCATGGAAGTCACATATGACGATACCTATCTAATGCAGCTATTTCCTAGAAGTTTGGTAGGCCAAGCTATGGACTAGTTCTCTCACCTCCCTCCGGGCATCAAAAATTTCTAGGAAATCGTAGATGCATTTATCAAAAATTATGCATTCAATATTACAATCGATGTTAGTCTAGAGGAACTATCAGCTTTGAAACGAGAATGAATCATTTGCTTCATTTCTACAACAATGGCGATCCAAGGCCAATTGGAGCAAATGGGCAATGCCAGAAGAACAAAAAGTGTGCACTATCATCTCCAACCTCGATGGTGCCTTGGATTTCCATGTCAAATTCCAAGGGATCACCACATATGATCAGTTGATCTCCAAGGTTCTCAACATTGAATGAGCCCTTGCTACACAACCAATGACACAAACTTATCTTGATTAGCAAAGCAACCACCCATCTTCAAACTATAATGACAAACCTCGAACATGGGCAAGAAACAAAAAAATTACCAATGATGGTGTTGTCGATGCCAAAGTTGTCATCAGTGCACCTTGACAAAACACACCCACACCACAATAGCAACCCCAAAACCACCATCAAAATAATCACCAAGCCAACATAATAACTCAATAGCCAAAAAATTAGACCATCAATAATGTCAATGATCAAAGGGGGCCACCCCAGTGAAACAAAAACTCCCCTAAGTAGAAGTATACTGCCCTTGGGGAACCACTTGAGGTTATCATGAAGACATTGATCAACGAAAACCTCATCAAGGCTCCCAGCTATGAGAATTATCAAGAACCAAATGTGCAACAACCCTGGTATAATGAAAACTAGCTTTGTGACTTTCAAAAAATTAAAGGACATACCACTAACAACTACACGAGGTTGAAGAACCTGGTCCAATACCTCATTGATCAAAATATCATAAATGTGGAGCTACTAGGTGGAAATCAGAACCTCAAAATCTACATGAATTTGATGCCTAACCATAACAACAAAGGGAAAAATAACACTAATAAGGGGAAGGGTACCTTCAAGAGTGTGAACCATGTGTACGACAATGTTGTTGCATCCCTAGATCAATATTGTGCTACCATCACCATCAAAGGAGCCCATGCTAATTGTGGAGTCACCACAAGAGGTAGAAAAATTACCATTGTAGGGTCATCTTAGCCAAAAAGAGCACCCGCGCCCAACCCAAGATCTGTTCCTAGCAACTATAATGTCCTTGATCAGCTGAAAAGAACCCCAGCACAAATCTCCATAATGGAGTTGCTAAAAATTTCATCCGACCATGAGAAAATCCTTAAGGAAGCATTGGCTTCATCCACTGTCCCCACAGATCTTGATGTGGAACAATTCCAAGCTATGGTCAAAAACATCATCACTCTGAATCTCCTTACATTCTCCAACCAGGACTTTCCCACTCAACCATCTCACAACCATGCACTCCATTTAGAGGTCCTTGTACATAAAAATAAAGTCAAGCGAGTCTTGGTGGATGGAGGTGCAAGCTTGAATATTTGTTCCCTCAAGCTCATTAAAAACCCAAAAATATCAGAGCATTCCATTAACAAAGGCAAAGGTATTACAATTAGAGTGTATGATAATCAAGAAAGAGTGTCCCAAGGAACAATCCAAATCCCTATTCAAGTGGGACCAACTATCATGGAAACTACCTGTCAGGTCTTGGACCTTGCTTGCCTTATAACATTCTCCCGGGACATTCGTGGATCCATGCAATGCAAGTAGTAGCATCAATCTTCCATCAATGTGTCAAATTCACATATGAGGGACAAGAGTTCAACATCCATGGAGATCCTGAACCATTCTCTTACTGCATGAACCTAGAGGAAAAATACTACAAAATCCCTCAAGTGCCAAAGAATGATAAAGGCCCATCAACACCATACATTGATCCAACCACTCTCACTTCTAGCTATGCGACAGAGACAACCACCACTCCTGCCATCCCCACCATCTCTGATATCAAAGTCATCATCTAGGATAATGGTTGTGGAAACTATATAATTCCCAAAAATGCTTTTGTGGTAGGAGTGTTACCACAATCTCCCAGATCATGAGGATGACTACAATCAAATGAAGCGTCCACATCCCAAACATCCTCTAAAGGATATTCCAACTTCAAAATTTGGGGAGACCTTGGTTGAGAAGTAATAAAGGAGGATACAACCCATCTCCTATACATAGATAATAGAACAAAATCTAATCTACCTATGAATGGCAGTAGTAAAGGTTTGCAAATGATTTACGCAGTGGGCTATGACAAAAACCAAAAACTGGGAAAAAACAAAAAAGGGCTTCTAATACCCATCATTCTGAAGATGCGAATGAGAAATATTATCCTTGAATGTACCCCTCAAGGAATAACCATACGTGGCAAAAATACCCCATTTAAAAAGGTCAAAACTCCTCAGCATACAATAGCTACCCTACAATTTCCTGTATCTACTAGCCTACCCTTAGACAACTTAACATTTGACATAAATGTTGTCTGTAGTAGTAGTGATGATGAAGATCCCACAACCAACCTACCCATACTCTTTGAGGATACCACTCTTCTCATGATTAGTACTATGTCATTTGAGCCCACTGACAATCAAAACCATGAAATATTCCTAGTCTACCCACAACTCATTGATTATTACCAATGAGGACCACCAATTTTGGACACATTTGAAAATGATGAGGCACTCTCAAAATTCATGGGACTATGGGATAATATTCCATGTGGGTATCACAAAGGAGGATTCATCATCAAACTGGATACACATGCATACTATGGGGAAATGATTGAATCCCTCAATCACAAAAGCAAAAAATTGAGAATAATCTCTAGGTCCTTAAGTGAAAACACAACTCTGGTACTCTCTGACCTAAAAATAGTAAAAAGAAAGGATGCATTCTGTTATAACTGTAAAATTCTAAATAATTTCAAAAGTTGTTTCATACCCTTGAGTTTCCAATCGAGTCCTCACCATATTCTCAAGGCCTTTCTTCATAGTATTTTGCTCACATTCTGCCCATTTTTATCCCATAAAATCCATCTAGGTCTGAGTATTTCACATAATAGTCCATATTGGCATGAGATTATCAAGGTCTCCCTGACCCATAATGCATTTTTGCTTGTATACATCTGTCATTTCCTATCGGCAAGACCTCAAGGATGTCACAGCAATTGAAATTCATACACAGGTGCCTATTGGTAGGACATTTTTCATTGTCTTGGTGACTCAAAAGGATTATCCTCAGCCAGATGAAGACTTCGAGGTGAGTTCTTACTGATTACATTATGTCTCAGTGACTAGCACATAGAACGATGTATTGACAAGAGTTATTTCTTCGGTATGTGGTCTCACCGAATGGGTTGTGTCTCACCGACCATGTGCACATGGACGCAGTTCGGCCAAACAAAGGGTATTCGGGATAAGGTCTCGGCAAGTTTGAATTGTCTTACTGACCAGTGATAAGGATATGCATATCAGTAAGACTAATATGCATCAGAGTAAAGTCTTGGTGAATGCCTTAGGTCTTGCCAACAATACGAATGAGCTCTATCAAAGACTATCGATGTGAGGTTATATAGTCTTGCCGATCTGAATGTCACACCGATTTACTACTTCATCAGTGAGAGAATAATATTGTCATGGCGACAAAAAGTGAACTTCATCAATGAGAGAATAATATTGTCACGGCGACAAAAAGTGAACTTAAGGAGATTTCTCAGAGAGACACGAGGTATTCTATGGGATGTCTCCCCGACAGAATGTCACAGCGAAACACAAAGATCAAAGGATACCTGTCGATAAGACTTTGGACTTTAGCATAACTATAGGATGTCACCGCGAATGTTTGGCTAGTGTTAGCAAAATCCCAAATTCAACTGTTGGCTGACATGTGATTATGAAACGATGTGTCTCTTCAGATGTAAATGTATAAATATCCATTTTTGATTGTAAATGAGAGGGGATTAGATTAGATATTCGATATATAGTAGATAGGGTAGATAATATATAGTTGGATTAAATTTCCATAGAACAGAGACTACATATGTATGATTTCAAAATGGAGATATCAATGAAAATCAATTCATGCGGCTGCTTATTTCTAATTTTAATTGTCTGTTGTGCTTATTGAAAGTATTACTAAGTTGTCTCCAAGATTGATGTTTTTTGGTTGTTTAAATTGGTATAACAAGTTTATATTCAATTTTTCAGTGCATATTTGTTGTATCTGTGTGGTTAATTGATTGGTTCTTTCAAGAAAAGATTAAATCCTTTTGGTTGATCACAGTAATCAGGGAAATTCATCTAGATTATTAAGAAGAGCTTAGCAATTATAGTCTTGCATGTTTATACAAGTTATAAACAAAACATATGCCAACAATTTGAGCGTTTTCCATAAAGAGGTTGCTCATTGATATTTTATTTGACTCCGCATACCCAATAAGGCACTAGTCTCTGCATTTCACCATTTAGATTCATTCATTTTCTGTACATCTATTAACTGAACATATTAGGATTTAGTCTTGAATATTGCTATACAATTTATACAAAGTTTAGTTTTTTTGTCCACCTCTATCTGCCATTGTGGGCAAAGCACTTCAAAGAAGTAAGCATAAATCCAAGTCTGCTTCACTCATATAGGTTCACCTACCTAGGTCCAGTAGCACCTGAAGAGTAGAAGGTCTAAGCCATTCGACCTTGTCTGTTACCCTAAAACATATCAAGAGTTTGGTAGCCTCTTGAGGCATTCTTCCTGCATTTTGAGAGCTATCAAATTGGAGACTCTACTAGGGATGAACATCAAAAAATCTTGTTCTAGCCTATCCATCCATAGAGTCAATATAGTTCTAAAATCGGTCTTTAACCAAAGGTTCACAATTGTTTCATTTGCACTCCCCATTCGAGTCATGCACTTAACAAATTGGCGACTCTGTTGGGGAAAAAAAATAGAATATCCAGTTGAAGATCATCATATAGAGTCATTAAAGAAATATTTATAATTTGAGAAGTTTCAGAAAAGATGATTCTGCTAGGGAGAAGATAAAAAATATTTATTTCAAAAGAAACATTTTCCTACTTTCGGAAAAGTAGGTGGCAACTCTGGAAAAAACTTGATGAAGAATGGAATTTGTGTATGGAACAAAAGAACACTTTGAAAAGTAGTAGTTGATAAGAGGAATTGAAGAATTGAAAAAGAAAAGGCTGCAATTGGACAAGAATGAATACACAAATGCAGGTAGGTATTGGACCCCTCAAACGCTTGATAATACAATTGGGAATTTTCACAACCCAGGTAATGCACTTCATGCATAGTAGAAAATTTATTCATTACAACCATCAAAGTAGGTAAATGCTTATCCAGTCCCTCCTGGACAAAGATTGGCAGGTCATCAAGACTATCAATGTGATCAATGTCAAATACAACACAACTCCATCCCCCTTGGACATGTCAGTTACAATCTGCAACAAGGTATGTATCAAACCCAACAATCTAATGCTAATGAATATTTCAAATATCTTTTGGATGCCTTTCTTGGTATAAGGAGATATAGAGGAGAATATGGGTGCTCTTTACTCTACATAATGATGAATATTTGTAGGAGAATACCTATTAATTTCCCACCTTGTAAACTTGAGATCATTCAGCAGTTCATGAAAGTGTATGAACCAAACACAGTTTATTGGCCTAAGTCATGCATACCAATTTATTTTGATCAACTAGATGAATGGAAAAACATTGTAGACAAGAAAAGATATGAAGATAATTGTGACATCATTGATGAAGATAGAGAAATTGATCAAAATGTGCAGCAATATGTGTGCCAGGATCAACAATTAGAAGAAGAAGAAGATGAGTATGTATATACTCAAAGCTAGGACTCCATCACAGAATCAAGATGCAAAATTTCCCCCTTGGATGCATTTCTTGACATAAGGAGACATGAAGGAGAAGCTTTAATTCCTCTATACAATAGAATGTCAAAAATTTGTATGCAAATACCTTCTCATTGTAAGCCTACAAGGACCATGTTTGTTGAACAGTTTGTAAGGGCATGGGATCCTGAATTAGTTTATTGGCCAGAAAAGAAACATACCTTTGATCTAGTGAATAAAATTATTGATAACATGCATAGGAGAAGGTATGATGACAATGGTGATATCACATATGAGTATTAGGGCATTGATCAAACAATGCAGCCAATAGAAGATGAGACAAGTGCAATCCAAAATGGTTCATATGATAGCTTGCATGAGGAAGATGAAGATACAAGAGATCTCTCTTACATAGCAGATTGTGATAGGGAAAGCAGTATGTTTTATGAGGGATCAAATGAGTATTTAGATTGTGAAGATGGACTTGTGGATTTTGATTTACAATCAGGTGATTCTTATAGTTCTTGTGATAATCAAGAAGAAGAAGCAATGGAGAATGTGGATCGATTTGATAATTAACAAGTAACACTTCCTACTACAGATGAGAACCATGATACATTTGATGATGAAAAGGAGAGTATGTCAACATTTGAATAGAATAACTACAATGATCTTGAAAATTGCCATGTTGATGAATTGGAAAATGAAATGGAAGGGGATTGTGTATCATGTCACAATGAGGAAGAGTTTGAGGGCAATCATGTGAATCTTGATTTACAACAAGGAGATATTTCTAGCTCTTGTGGAGATCAAGAAGAGGGAGAAATAATAGAAGATATGGGAGAAGAAACATGTTCACTCTGTAGTGAGAAAATTTCAGATTTGCTAACTCTTGAATACTAGAGATGTGCACATGAAGGTGACTATGAAGTCCTATGTCTAGCTTACATTTGTTTTGACAGTGAAATTTCTTTGTGCAATGATTCATTTGAATCTC
This sequence comes from Sequoia sempervirens, assembly GCA_007258455.2. NCBI lineage: Eukaryota > Viridiplantae > Streptophyta > Pinopsida > Cupressales > Cupressaceae > Sequoia > Sequoia sempervirens. Next base: position 23,584,087 of record VDFB02353493.1, on the reverse strand, counting down.
AGAACATTTCTCAAAATGATGGAGAAAACTTTCAAGTTGATCAAAAACCTGTGTCCATTCAAGATGAGGTATGTGATTTTGAAATTTCTAACTCGTGGAGAAGACATCTATTTGCATACCAAGGAGGACAAAATTCCAGCATTGATTGGTTCATATATGCATAATATTGAAGATATGAGTCATATTTCAATATCATTTCCAAATGGTGATACCGAAGAGGTGCAAAAGGTTTCAGAATTGTTTGTCTCAAACAGTGTTGATATGACAAATTTTTTTTTATCATGACAAGCACTCTGATGGTGAATTTTTAGTACAGCTGAGAGAATGTTTTATAATTCATAACAGTGAGAAAGATGATGAATTTTTTTGCATTGAGTATGCATGTACTTTGTAAGTTAAGGATAACAAAAATTTGTCCCATAATGATGGAGAATTTGAATTAAAGAATGGTGAAGGGAATTTGGGCCAAGCTAAGCATGATGATTCTCTAAAAACTTTCAATAACAATGACAGGGAAGATTGCATGAATATCTTCAAGAAGAATTTTATGAACTTAAAGAAAAATTAGGTGTTTGAAAGAGGAAAGTATGGGCCTTTCTTTTGGATGGCCTTGAACCATCATTTATGGTTTGAGTTTCACACTATAATAGTTCAAAACTGATGAAGTTAAAACACAAAGGATTAAGGGTTGCCAGTGCATGGACAACTCTTGATGATCCTCTTCAAAATTATTTTCCATGTGCAGTAGTTTAGGGTTTTGTTCATCTCTTTTTTGCATTCATTTCCATTCCCATTTTGCTCACTGATCCATCACATTGAGTCTAGTCTGCTCACACAGAGATCTAGATCCTTCTAATGATTTTACAACCATTCATCCCTAGATGAAGCCACTGTTAGAACTGTAAAATTCTAAATAATTTCACAAGTTTTTTCATACCCCTGAGTTTCCAATCGAGTCCTCATCATATGCTCAAGGCCTCTCTTCATAGTATTTTTCTCACATTCTGCCCATTTTTATCCAATAAAATCCATCTAGGTTTGAGTATTTCACATAATAGTCCATATCGGCATGAGATTGTCAATGTCTCCCTGACCCATAATGCATTTTTGTTTGTATACATCTGTCGTTTCCTATCAGCAAGACCTCAAGGATGTCACAGTGATTGAAATTCATACATAGGTGCCTATTGGCAGGACATTTTTTGTTGTCTTGGTGACTCAAAAGGATTATCCTCGGCCAGACAAAGACTTCAAGGTGAGGTCTTACTAATTACATTATGTCTCAGTGACTAGCACATAGAAGGATGTATCGGTAAGAGTTATGTCTTTGGTACGTGGTCTCACCGAATGGGTCGTGTCTCACTGACCATGTGCACATGGACATACTTCGGCCAAACAAAGGGTATTCGAGATAAGGTCTTGGTGAGTTTGAATTGTCTTACGGACCGACGATAAGGATATGCATATCAGTAAGACTAATATGCATTAGAGTAAAGTCTTGGTGAATGCCTCCGGTCTTGCCGACAATGCGAATGAGCTCTATCGAAGACTATTGGTGTGAGATTATATAGTCTTTCTGATTTGAATGTCATGCTGACTTACTGCTTCATCGGTGAGAGAATAATATTGTCATGGTGATAAAAAGTGAACTTAAGGAGATTTCTCGGCGAGAAACAAGGTATTCTATGGGACGTCTCCCCAAAAATAGAATGTCACAGCAAAACACAAAGATCAAAGGATACCTGTCGATAAGACTTTGGAAATGTTTGGCTAGTGTTGGAAAAATCCCAAATTCAATTGTTGGCTGATATGTGATTATGAAATGATGTGTCTCTTTAGATGAAAATGTATATGTGATCAAGGGAAAATTCTAAATAGTTAGTGGGGTTAGCCCAATAACAATCAAAGTTCCTATGAAATAACAAAGCACAAAGGAAGTGATGTGAAGAAAAAAGGGATAATGTTACCCTAAGTCTCCACCTTCCATGATTGATCTTTGTTATACTTCCTAGCTTGCAGTAAATAAAAATGCCCTCAGATTTGCGTGAGCAACTATGACTAAAGACTAAGCCCTATGCAAGTGTTGAAGGATTTGCAGAAAATAAAATGACCTTACAATAAGCTAAATGACTATGACTGTAAGTGACTATGACTGTAAAACTAATAGTAGCATGAAAGAGACCAAGAGAGCAAGAGGTCAAGAGAGCAAGAGAGAAGCAAATGAGAACAAAATTGCCCTTTTATGAAAACTGCAATTTTGAATGTGTGGCCAGGATGAAAAGATGACAAAAACCCTAAGATCAATGTTTAAGATTGAATGTTGCTGTATGCATTAGGGTTAGGTCAAAATTAGGGCAACAGGTAAGAATGAAGGGTCAAGATTGAATTATAAGATAATTCAATCAATGGTCGAAATTAAATGAGAAGTCAAAAGTCAAGAATTAATTTGGAAGATAAGGCTGGCACGGACAAAGAGGTTGCTGGAGAAATTAAATAATAAAATTTATTTACTCCAGGTGACTAGTAAATAATTAAATAATAGAGATATTATTTAATTATGGAGGAATGTGACAAAAGAATTATTTTGAATGATTTAATTCAAAATTCAAGAGAATTGACTAAATTAAATAAATCAATTTTTATTTAATTTTAATGAGAGAAAAAGCTAATGAATAATTAAATAATTAGGAAATTATTTAATTATAGTGGAAAGTGGACAAAATTAAATAAATAAGAATTTATTTAATTTTAGAAGAAGGGGACTTAATTAGTGACATAATTAAATAAATAAAATTTATTTAATTAATCGAAGACATAAATGACAAAGGGAAATTAAATGTTATATTTATTTAATTAAAGGAAGACTTAGATAATTAATGACATATTTAGATAAATAAATAATATTTATTTATTTAATAATCAAGGAGGAACAAATGACATGAATTAATTAAATAATTATGAATTATTTAATCAATAGTCGAATGTGGACCAAGGACATAATTAAATAACTTAATTATGCTAGGACGAAAGTGGTAAAATGAAGCTTGCAGGCCTAGGTCATTTTTAGGTGTCTACATTTTGCCCCTCTTTGTCATATGTCGCTTGTCGCATTGTGACAAAGAAAAATAAGTCAAGAATATGCCCCATTGAAGGTACAGAGTATTCCTCCCCGGAAATTTTCAAATTTTGGGCGCCAGAAAAATTTGCAAAAGGTCCTGATAAATCAATTTAATGGCTACAAAAATAGCGACGCAGTCGGTTTCAGATTCTGACATGTTTAAAGCAACTTACGGGGAGTTCAAAGGTGCGGAAATGAGCCTCCAGTATTAACCGCGGTTGAAAAATGTCATTTTCACCCTATAAATAGGTGTTCAAAGGGGTAAAAGTCAATTCACTTTCACTATTCACGTTGCGAATCCTGAGAACTCAGAGCGAAAGGCGCAGCAGCGACGATGGTTATTCCAGTGACAGAGCACCGCGGAGAGATCATGAGGACTTTTAGACGGCCAGAGGGCTCAGGACCAGCGGTACGTACCCTAAACATACTTTGTCATTTTCTCGATTTACGTGCTTTTTAATGTTTTCTAGGGTAGAGAACGAATGCACCGCGACGAATATGCGTTCACATAAGCCGCAATTTCCTTCGCGTTTGCCGCATTTGATGCGTCGTGACGCAAGTGCTCAGGGAAAACAAGCCGCACCGGCGGTTTGCGTCGCATTCGATATTTGGTGCGACGCAAGTGCTTAACTGAATCGCATTTGGCCTCTCAAGTGCCGCAATCGCAATGTTGCGACGCAACTAATTGTTTGAATGTCGCAAGTGGAATGTTGTGCCACATTCGCAATGTGGCGGCGCAAACGCCTAAAATCGTGACGCAAGCATCTTCAAGCGACGCACTTGACCTATTGCAACGCATTTGATTTTTCGAACGACACATTTGCGTTTTAGCGACGCATTTGCTTATTTGCGACGCATTTGCCTGTTTTCTTACTTTAACTTGCTTTGATGCTTTCATGCCCTTAGTTATTTTCCATGATGGTCACAGTTGCCCCAAAAGTGCTAATGTAGTGTTCATCTTTTTGCAGAGGCAGCTTACCCCTATTTACACGAGGGAGAGCAGACCGAGGACCTTTTGGTTTGGCGATCAGCTAGGCCCGTGAGAGCGGCGACGATTGATGAGACTCGACTTATTCCATGCTGCGTTCATGCCCGCTATTTGGGCGAACAGGGGTTTGCTGACGGCGCTGTGCGAGAGATGGCGTTCGGAGACCTGTTCCTTTCAAATGCCGACAGGTGAGGCTATGATTACTTTGGAGGACGTCTACCGTATTCTCCAGATTCCGATTCGAGGGGAGCGGATCGTGTACAATCCCCGTCATGGCGAGCAGACCTTCCGGGTGTACTACCAGGATCAGGGTGCCGGACTCGGCATTGAGGGTTACGAGATCCATTGGGATTTCCTGGCGGAGCACTACAGTCGCTTTGATGCATTTCTGGTGACTCTAATTGGTGGGATTTTGGTTCCTGACCGAAGAGGACATGGATTTTTGATTGGTTGGGGGGATGTCATGGTCGACATGCGGCAAGATAGGACAGTTTATGCATGGGGTCCCTGTTTGCTGGGGATGCTTTATCATCAGCTGCATGACGTTGTATACAGGAGAGGAGAGAGCATCTCCTGTCGGACCACACTGATGATGATCTGGGCATAGGAGCATATTGCCATATTCTGCCCTCCTATCGACAGACCACAGCTAGCCGAGGGGATGCCTTATTCCTACTACTATGCCGGCGCACTACAGCAGACCCACATGGGTGAGACAGGGTGGTGGCGGCATCGAATTGATACCATGGTGACGTTCATCTGGAGACCCTTTAGGGATTGCGAGGCATGGGATGATGAGGATGATCATCTCAGTTTTTGCAGGAAGTATCGATATCTTATTGGCCGGACAGTACAGACATCCCTGATTATTGAGATGTACCTGCCGTAGCATGTACTGAGACAGTACAGAGAGCAGCAGGATGTACCCATGGGGACCGCAGAGTATGCCCGATCGTCCAAAGAGTATGCATGGGGGCCGGCCATCCCAGTGGCCTTTGCGACACAGCAGATTGACGGGCTAGTAGCCCAGGCCTGGGGTTGGAGAGGTGGAGCAGCAGATCCAGGTACCACACCAGCCTATGATCTATGGTGGCAGGCACGCCGACCCATGCCATTGACAGATCCTGACGGGCCAGCACCAGTTGACAGGCGGTCAGTGATTCCACGAGTGCCAAGAGCCAGACGAGGGCGCAGAGGCAGAGATGGGGGTAGAGGCAGAGGCAGAGGCAGAGGCAGGGATGGAGATGGAGGGAGGGGTGGTGATGGAGGGAGGGACGGAGGCAGGGGTGATGATGGAGGGTGAGGTGGAGATGGAGGCCAGGGTGATGATGGAGGTCCAGGTGGAGACGGAGGCCATGGTGGAGACGGAGGTCAAGGTGGAGACGAAGGTCGAGGTGGAGATGATGGAGGAGATGGCAGGAGGTGACGGTGGGATGGACAGGTACCAGGTCATAGGGTGAGACAGCGCGTGGCCAGGGTAGCATTAGATGCTATCCCCGAGGTCGGTGAGACAGGAGGGAGAGGGCAAGGGGAGATAGGAGGGGGAGCTAGAGGTGGGGGGATAGGAGGAGGCAGAGGGGGAGAGACAGGAGGAGGATGTCAAGGCACCAGAGGTGGATGTGGCAGGGGAGGAGGAGGCGAAGGGGGAGAGACAGGAGGCGGAGGTGGCAGGAGAGGAGGAGGCGGGGGTGGAGAGGAGGAGGCAGGGGTGGCAGGAGAGGAGGATGATGATGATGACGAGGAGGATGAGGCCATAGGTGAGGCAGAGAGACTCCTGAGATGGCAGATGGTGGAGGGTGAGGAGGAGATACCATCCTCAGAGTTGCCACCGGATGCTACAGCTGATCAGTGAGTGGCTGATTTGCAGCAGAGATTAGATGCCAGCCTGGCACAAGTAAGGTCGTTACAGTCGGCACTGTAGGTAGCCCATGTAGAGCGGGATTAGGCGGTGATTCGCCAGCAGGATGCAGCGCGATGGTGTACAGAGTTTGCGGCCCTATGTATAGGACCCATAGGAGACATGGCTCGGGAGCTTGCTAGGGTGAGCACCAGGTTGGGACAGTACAGGACACTCTATGAGCAGGCAGTGCTGCCAGAGCAGCGAGATCCTACCCTGTCTCGATCACAGACGAGGACAGGCAGTGGGCACAGGTCGGGTAGTGGCAGTGGTACCAGGAGACACACCAGTGTCGGAGGGTCGACTTCCACAAGACACACATCAGGCCACAGGTCACATCACTCCCGCAAGCATACTCCGAGTCATCATTCGGGGCACAGTCAGGGTTCTATTGGTTCAGCACAGAGGTCAGTACAGGGTCAGCCACTAGTGACAGATCCTACCACTTCTCAGAGTCCAGCAGTGGTGACCTCACAGGTGTTCCCTACTGTCACGACGATGCCTTCATTCGCAGCTCCCTCATCTTCACAGATACAGGCCACTACAGGACCATCCATTGCTTCAGAGCCAGTGACAGGGCCTCAGCCACCACCACCTTCTTCACCCCGAGGGGATGATGAGAGCCTACCCTAGGGGCATATTTGTATTTGGACACACTATGTTTATTGATGAGCCTGCGAGCTCCATTTTTGGGATATCCATTGACTCTATCCTGTGACATTGCATATTTTTGAGATGATATTTATATGATGATGCAGTTTTGATGCGGCCTATATGTGTTATGTGATGTACGATGCTTATTTTATGATGCCATTTATGTATTATGATGTCTATGTTGTGATTTTTGATGCCATGATGATGCAATATTCATATGCTTATGTTAATGATGTGCATGATACCTTTATGTAAAAGATGCAATGATGATGATTATGTTAATGCAATGTTTGTGATTATGTATATGATGTAATGCCATGTATGATATATTTAATGCCATGGATATGTATGTATGGACCTAATGCAATGGATATATCATGTATGCACTTATGTTTTTGAATGACACAGGATATCATCGCAGGATGGACGAGAGAAGATGGCGAGACTGATGAGAGAAGATGACCAGAACAAAGAGGAGAAGATATGAGACCTATGAGAAGATACAAATCCTTCAAAACTTTACTATAGGACTTTTAATATTCATTGCTCTTTAATCATCATTGGGAAAACTGTTGTAATGGTCAACAAACACCAAGATATGACATAGATCTAGGTGTGCAAGGTCGTACCATTACCCAAGACAAAACAGTCACAGACAAGGATGAGTATGACTCATACTAGGAGCATGCTTGCCCCAGTCTTGTTGTCATCATCATCCACAAGCAGAAAAAGACAATGACAAATCATGAAACGTCGTTGCTTCTCTAAATCCTGTTGCCAGGACATCCTTGAGAAACTAGTGACATGATTGTCAAAGAATGAAGTCTCTATCATGATATGTTGTTGCTTTTCTAAATCCCAAGATCAGGATCTCGTTGAGAAGCTAGTAGTCATGCGTGTCAATTGTCATGCTACGTCGCTGCTTCTCTAAATCCTGCTTAGTGGGATCTCACTGAAAACCTAATAACATGATAAAAGATGAAAAGACAATTGCCAAGTGTTTGTCAAGTGCATCTGGATATCCATTGTTTTGATGCCAAGGTGTCATGTCTAATGACGTCAAGATGTCCGAATGTTTAAAGTTTTGATGACCTTGAAAATGTCGAGACTTGGTGGATTCAGGAAGGACACATCGTGAATGATGCCGAATGTCGGGAGGATTTGATCCCTAATGGTCGTAAGAGGTCCCTCAAAATAATGACAATGCCTAGGAAGGACACATCCTAAAGCATAAATGACAGAGTTGGTTTTTCAGAAGGACTCATCTGAAGAACACTAATGTCAGGAAGGGTGATCCTTAGATGTCAAGAGGATCGCTCGAAAGGCCGAATGATGATGATGACGCCTAGGAAGGACACATCCTAAGGTGTATATGATAGAGGTTATCTTTCAGAAGGACTCATCTGAAGACTAACCAAAATTTGACAGTTTGACCGGTTATAATGATTTGGTTTGATTTGACTTGTGTTTGACTAAGGTTGACTTGTTGTGACTGAGGTTGACTTGTGTTTGATTGTATGCCGATATTGCCTTGATGAGATTGTCATGTTGAATAAAAGATTGTTTTACTTTGTTCCAGGAGTTTTCCCATTTAGAAATTGATTGAAGATTTTTGACGTGTGTGCCAGTGTAGTGTCATGAACCCTAATAGACTGACCTAGTGCGGCCTCGGGGGCTCATCGATAGATGGCCTTGCCTACGTCATACACTCAAAGACCTCGTAGTTCGACACGACCAATGACTTTGTCTTGATGAGCAAAGATTGCGCCATGATTTATTTTGACAAACCTAATAGGACTGACCTAATGTCTCGGGGACTCAAGTATGAGTCTTGCCTACGTAGCAAATGCGCAGAGACAACATAGTTCAGACAATGACATGGACTTAGTGACTTGATTGACTTAGACCAGAGATGACAGTGCGCTTGCATGCCTTGCACGGTCGAATGTTTTGTTTGGTTTTCTTCAGGACGTTTTATGATTTTTAGGTCTTTTTTCAGGACACTTTGCAATGTTTTTGGTCTTTTTTCAGGACATTTTATGATGTTTTTGTCTTTTTTTAGGACATTTTATGATGTTTTTGTCTTTTTTCAGGACATTTTATGATGTTTTTATCTTTTTTTAGGACTTTTTATGATGTTTTTGTCTTTTTTCAGGACATTTTATGATGTTTTTGTCTTTTTTCAGGACATTTTATGATGTTTTTGTCTTTTTTCAGGACTTTTTACCGCAGTTGCATGATAAACATTTTTCCCCCAGTCAGGTTTAAGACTTAGCCATTTGCAAGGGATACGGATAGGATGCTGTTGACTTGCTGGACAAACAGTCGTCAGGGCTTGATGTCAATCGTTTATCCACTAGGATAGGTAGAGTAGGATGTGACGGTGACTTGCGAAATAATGGCAAAGATAGCTTTCATCCTAAGCCAAGTTTAGACCAAGTGACAATAGATGGCAGAGCAATGATTGATTACACATGGCGCCTGTTTGCCAAGTTTTCACCATGGTACTTGTCCAAAGCGCCTATTTGCCAGGTTTTCACTATTGGATGAATTATTTTTCTTTTTACTATTTTTGTGATTTTTTGATTTTTTTGGTGTCACCAAGACGCCTGTTTGCCAAGTTTTCATCAAGGTGACGATTTTTTCATTTTTTAATTTTTTGTATTTTAGGGCCTTCCAGCCTTTATCCTCGATGCTATGCATAGAACTTTCGAGGTGTAAATTGTTGATGGGTTCAGTCAATTGTTCCCCATCCGAGTTTCTAGTTGATATGTCTTTAACCAAAAGAAGATATGATGATATATGGACCTTAAAAACTCAGCTTTGTCTTAAACTTCTTTCTTTGGCTTTTCTCTCGTCAGCTTTGGTTCTTAGGGTTCTCAGATGAGAACCGTGTCACCAATGTCAAACTTTTCCCGGACCATGACCTTTTTGTATTGTAGCTGCATAAAGGCTTATTTGATACGCTTTGAGGTGATTCAGTGAGTTTTGTCTCCTCTCCTCCAACATTTCCAAATTTTGTGTCAGCTGATTATCGTAAGATTCCTCTTCATTAAGTTAGACCCTTCAAAGAGACCAGAGCGGCGAATTTCGACCTCACGGGTAAGATGGCTCGCTACCAAAAACTAGGGCAATGGTGTAGCTCCCCGTGAGGCTTAATGTAACGTTAGTCCGATAAGCCCAATGTATGTGGTTAGTTGTATGTGCCAATCGTACGTGTCATCGATAGCCTTTTAAGGATCTGACAATGGTTTTATTGGATGCCTCAGCTTGGCCATTTCCTTTGGGTAGTACGGAGATGAAAAGTGGTGTTGGATATGGAATCGTTCACATAACTCACGTACATCTTGATTTTTGAACGAACGTCCGTTGTCAGTGATGATGGACTGCGGGGTACACGGAAAATGATGTAATCGAGGGGATGAACTTTGATATTTGTTTTCCAAGAATGTATGTCAATGGAATGGTTTTCGATCCACTTTGTGAAATAATGAAGTGGCGGTGATAATGAATTTATGGTCGCTTGAGGAGGTTGGATGAATCTTACCCACTTGTGATCGAGTCCCATTGAGCAAGGGCCATAGAGAAGCGACAATGGGTTCTTTGTGTCAGAGCATGGACCAAATCACTATGGATCTGACACTTGCGACAGGTTCTGACATATTCTATTGCATCTGTTTCCATTGTCGGCCAATAATATCCAAGTCTCGTTAGTTTCTTAGCCAGAGTAGGACCACTCGAATGAGATCCGCATATACCATCGTGTACTTCTCGTAAGGTCGTACATGCTTCATCGGTGTCAAGACATCTAAGGAGGGTACTGTCGAAACTACGGCGGTATAGGGTGTCACTGATAATGGCATACCTTGCGATTTTCTAATGAAGGACTTCCTTTGGTTATTGGATAGGTTCGATGGAAGGGTGTGAGTCTTTAGATAGTCATAAATGTCCTGATACCAAGGAGAGTTGGGACCAACAAGTTCACAAACCATTTCCGACTCTGGGATATCATATGCTGGTATCAACAGCTGTTCTACTAGGAACTCAAATTGTGACACATTTTTAGGGATGTCCAAGAGAGAACTAATAGTAGCCATTGCGTCTGCTGCCTTATTCTGTACCCTGGGGATTTGTTCAAAAGACACTGATTGGAAGTATGTTAGGAAACTATCCACCATCCTCTTGTAAGGAAGCAACTTCTCATCCTTTGTTTCATAGTCACCATTCACTTGGTTGATTACTAGCTGGGAATCCCCGAATACAAGCAATGTCTGAATTTTCCATTTGATTGCCAACCTGAGACCTGTAACTAGTGCTTCGTATTCGGAAATGTTGTTTGTGCAAGGGAAAGAGATTCAAAATGACTTAGGAATTGAATCCCCTTGTGGTGTGATGAATAAGATTCCTGCCCCTGAGCCATGACCAGTGTGAGACCCATCAAAATACAGCTTCCATGGTGTTGCTGGTTCCGTATGGAAGATGGACTCATCAGGAAAATCAGTTACCAACGGATGAGAGGCTTGCATTGGTGCATCTGCGAGTTGATCTACTATTACTTTCCATTTTATTTCCTTGCGTTCAACATACTGTATGTCGTACTCACTTAGGATCATGACCCATTTTTCCAATCGGCCTGTTAACGCTGCTCGACTTAATAGGTATTTCAATGGGTCAATTTTGGCAACTAGTTGTGTCTGATGATTGAGCATATAATGCCTTAGTTTTTGGGCTGCAAAGACAACTGCGAGGCATGCACATTCAATGTATGTGTAATTCAGCTCGTAATTGATCAGTGTGCGGCTGATGTAGTAGATTGCTCTTTCTTTCCCTTCATGATCATTTTGAGCCAGTAATGCCCCCAGTACTAAACTAGTGGTCGAGATGTATAGAATTAATGGCTTTCCATGAATAGGCGACATGAGGACTGGTGTTGATAGCAAGTAATCTTTGATTTGCTGGAAGGCCTGTTGACATTTATCTGTCCATACAAAGGGGACACCTTTGCGTAACAGATACTGGAATGGGTGGCATTTATCTGCCAATTGAGCTATGAAGCGGCGAATAGATTGCACTCTACCTTGCAGAGTTCTAAGTTCACTGATCCCTCTAGGTGGAGGCATGTCTATGATTGCTTTGACTTTTTCCGGATCAACCTCTATGCCTCTTCGGGAGACTATGTACCCCAATAGCTTACCTGACGTGACGCCAAAAACACATTGCTTAGGGTTTAACCGCACCTTGTACTCTTCTAGTCTCTTGAAAATTATGTCAAGTACCTTCAAATGATCTTTCCTTGTTTTTTGATTTGGCCAATAAGTCGTCTACATAATCTTCCATTATATTGTGCATCATATCATGGAAGATCGTGGTCATAGCCCTTTGGTATGTGGCGCCTACATTTTTGAGGCCGAAGGGCATGACGTTCCAACAGTATGTACCCCATGGGCAAGTAAATGCTATTTTGTGTTGGTCCTTAGGAGCAATGCAAATTTGATTATAACCAGAGAAACCATCCATGAGGGATAGCATCTCGTGTCCTGCAGTTAGATCGACTATGATGTCAATGTTGGGCATAGGAAAGTCATCCTTTGGACATGCTTTGTTTAGGTCCCGGAAATCTGTACATACCCGAATTAGTCCATTTGGCTTTGTCACCGGCACTAGGTTGGAAATCCATTCAGCATAATCTATAGACCTTATGAATCTGGCATCCAGTAATTTCTTTAACTCGGCCTTAACCAATAGAGCAACTTGAGGGTGCATTTTGCGCAACTTCTGCTTGACTGGTTTAGCATTGGGTACTAGTGGCAGATGATGTAGAACCAATTTGGGGTCCAATCCTGGCATGTCAGCATAGGACCATGTAAAGTTTATTTTCTGTTCTGCAAAGAATTTATGAAATTCCGGTTTCTCTTCATCTGTCAATGATGCCGCAAATAGGACCATCTTGGGGTCTTCTGGAATCGAAATGTTATCTTCTATGGTGTCCTCAACAAGCATGGCCGATCTCTCTTGTTGCACAGGGAGAAAGTCCAGTCCTCCATCTTTGGGCGCCTCCGAGAGGTTTTCACCCGCAGATACATCCTTTGTTTTTACTATTTTACCGTCAAGAGGTGCCTTTCGGTTTTCACCTAGAGACGTTTCATTTTTTACTTTATTTTTACTTTTGCGACTAGAGGACTAGACCGTCTCACCAAAGTATGCCGCACAATCCAAATCAATAGTAAATCCTGATCTGTGGTCCCCACTAGGTATACCCTCACATAATCCCATGAATTCAGCAATGGCTTCATCATTTTGGAATGTGTCTAGAACTGGCGGTCCTTGTTGGTCCCAATCGACTAGTTCAGGGTAGACTAATGAAATGCCATCTTCAAGGCTAGTGAATTCGGGTGAGGATGCCGATAGCATACTGATGGATTCGTTGATGTTGTAGATGAGGTTATCATCATCCAACTCAACATCGGACTCTATCCAGTATTCTCCTTCACTAGTGTCATATTCGTTGTCATAATAAGGGGTGAAGGTTTGAGAGCCATGGTTATCAATGTCATCTGATACTTCAGATAGATTAGACTGAGGGGGTTCAGATGGTGGTTGTTGCGTGTCATGAGATGTGGTAGTGGGATTTTGACTGTTTGGTGCCCGCTCAATTTTGAATGTTTGCCAAAATCATTGTTCAGAGGTCAATTCCCCTGGTTCGATAAACAAATCATCAAGACAACAGTCACTGAGGGATCGTTCAGAGCCAAATTCCCACTCGTGGGAATCTGTTTCGGTTAGATATTCCCTAGTAGTCTCAACACTTTCAGAAGCATGTACTCGCCCACTGGAAAGTTCATGGGTACGTCGATCGTCATTTTCGAGTGATCCAAACCCTAATCCAAGATACTTCAGAGTTTGGAAAGTTTCTATGGGTTCTCTTCGACCAGTTTTATTTTTTCCAAGGCCACTAGTACCATCGTAGCCTTTAGCCTTCATGATGTTGTAACCCTTGCCATATTTCTGGACTGGTAGTGGAGGTAGTGAGACAGTATCCTTGTAGATCCATCTTGTGATGTCAGCAAGGTCTTCATCACTCATGTCTCCCCACTTGATGAAAACTGTATTCGGTGGAACCTTGAATGTTACTTGTGGTTCCATTCTGAAACATGGTCGACCATATATCTTTGGAGGAGTGGGTATTGTAGTTATGCTGTATGCTGTATTTAGTTTGAACTCTCTGTAGCTGAGGTCCTGGATTTTATCAGTTGATTCGGTCTTAGGGTTGGTGGAGGGTTGTGATATGTCAGAAGACGTGGATGGAGTGGATGTGGAAGATGATCCGAGCATGGAAGGGTCAATGTATTTGGACGAGGAGCCAGGTGCTTCCCGGTTAATAGGTACTTGGTTTTCAGAGATACCCCTTAAATTGGTACAATATTGGAAAGGGTCGGGGTCTCCGTATATGGTGACTTCTGTACTGTCAAAAGGGAACTTGAGGCATTGGTGGTATGTTGACGGGACGGCTTTTAGAGCGTGGATCCATGGACGACCAAGTAAAATGTTATATGGTAGTTCCAAATCTAGGACCTGGAAAGTTGTGTCGACAATGAGTGGTCCCACTCTAATAGGGAGAGAGATAACACCTCGCGAAGAGCATTCCTTATCATCATATGCTTTGATCACTATGCTTTTTGTTGGGTCTACGCATGCATCAGAGAATCCAAGAGCCTTAACCAGTTTAAGGGAGAATATATTCAACCCTGCTCTGCCATCTATTAAAACCCATCTAACCTTGTGCTTGTGGACAAAAAATTCTATGTGTAATGCATCATTGTGGTTGGTTTTAGATGATGAGTAATCCTGATCTGAGAAGGTGACATGGTGCGGCATGGTGAGATATCCCACCATAGTTTCAAACTGATTGACATCAATGTCCTTCGGGACTGACGACTCTAAGAGAGTTTTATCCAGGATTTCTTTGTGTGTGAGAGAAATACGAAGCAGCTCAAGGATAGATATTTGCGCAGGAGTCTTTCCTAGTTGGTCTATGAGATTGAACTGACTTTTGGGTTTCCACTGTTGTGGGGTTGAGACAGGTTTTGGTTGTTTAGCAGATGAAGCTAGTTGTGATTGCTTAGCAGATGGGCCTGCTACAATGATCTTGGCTTGTCTAAGGGGAGGTGGACCAGCTATAGTGACCTTGGCACTTCGCGTAGTGGCATTACACTGTGGTGCTCTCTTGATCGTGATGGTGTTGATGTACTCATCGTCCATTTTGACATTATTTATTGTTGGTCCACTAGAGTAATCATACTTGATTCAGGTGAAGTTAGCATGGTTCTGTGGACTTGAAGTGGAAGCATTATGGGGACCATGATCCTGCAGTGGATTCTTGTGGATAGTATGATCCGAGTTGGAATTGAATTGCGATCCACCTACTTCGATGGTGTGATTTTCAATAAGGTCTTGGATTACATTTTTCAGTTGTCTACAGTTGGAGGTTGTATGCCCTTTGACCCGATGGTATTCGCAAATTGCGTTGTCATCCCACCATGCTGGTTTGAATTGTCTGAGGTCATAAGGTTTTATTTCCAGAAGTGTGGTGACCCCATGTTGGATGCATTTCTTGAGGAAATCTGCAATGGGTTCACCTAAATTGGTGTATGTGCAGCCCCTAGGGAATTGTCTTAGTTGACGATATTGTCCTTGACGGTCTTGACCATTTTGACTGTTTGAAGGAGTATTGGGGGGAGGTGTCAATGTCGTTGTTGGTCTGTTTTGTTGTTGTACCCCTTTCAGAGCCAATACGGGACTTGCAGTCTTGGCGTCTATAACACCATCATTTGTAACATGTTTATTCTTGACCCAATATTTGTTTTTGTTAGCGGGTGGGTTGGTGTTTGTATTTTTGGAGCCATACCTTAGTTCTCCCTTTGCGATAAGGGCTTTCTCAATTTGGACCCCCTTTTCCACTAATTCTGTGAAGGTTGTGCAACAATGTATTTGCAAAGCGAATTTGAGGGGCCCTAGAAGTGTTTGGACAAACATATCAACCTTTTCCCTTTTAGGAATGTCAATGTGACATCGACTAGCGAGGCTTCTCCATTTTTGAAAGAACGGGATAAATGTCTCACCCGACTCTTCTTGTGTGAGATTGCATAAGCTAGTGATAGAGGTGTCCATGTTAATGTTGTATGCGTAATTTTTTATGAACCTTCTTTTGAGCTCATCCCATGTTTGGATATCTTTTTGCGTTGAAAACCATTCAAGGGCTTGACCCGCCAAACTTCTAGAAAAAAGTCTCATCAAGTATGTGGGTTCGTAGGCGATATCCATACAGTTAGTTGCGAATTCGCAAAGATGTTCAATGGGATTTGTTTTGCCTTTATATTTAGTGAAGTTGGGTGACACATATCCTGGCGGAAATGCGGGCATACGTAAGTTTGTGTCGAATGGGTATACATCCAAATCATATGATATTTCGGATTTCCCACCTGTAATGAACATGTTTTGCATTTTCTTCTCCATATCCCGCACTGTTGCTTTGAGTTCATCTATGGTGGGTTCATGTACATTTCCATATGTTGGATTTCCTGGTACACCATGTGTTCCTGCGTGAGTATAGGTGTATTGTGGCGGTATGGGTTGTTGCGGTATGTATGATGTGTGTTGTTGGTATTGGAAGTTGTGATTAGGTGCATGTTGATGAGTGTGAACGTTGGATGAGTATGTTGGAATGTGTCCCCCAGCTATGCGTGTCATTATTTGGGGGATGTTGTGATCATGAATGTTATGATGTATTAACGATGTCATGGGTTGAGTTATTTGGCCACTTTGTGTGAATTGCTGATTTTGCACAAGGGGAACATTGGTATTTGTACCTTGGGCGGTAATGACGTTTGACTATGCTGTCGTGTTAACGTTTTGTTGTTGTCCTTGTATAAAGATACGTCCTGTGGCTCCTCCCAAAGGATGTTGTGAATTACTACTGAACGATTTTGTTGAAGTTGTGTTCATGGTAGTAGATGTAGTTGTCAAGGGGGAGTTGTGATGACTTGATGATGCTCCCGTGGTATTTGTTGTTGCGATAACAGGAGGATTGGAATAATTTTCCGATGATGTCAAGGAGCCAAGAGTGTTTGTATTTAATTGGGGTAGTGTTGTGGATGTTGTGGATGATTGTGATCCCCCAATAGATGTAGCGTTTATTGTATTGGAGATGTTTGGGATGTTGGATGTGGTATGCAGTGTTGTGGTGTCAAAAGGGATGTTGCTTGTAGTATTTAGGATTTGACCACTGTGTGATATGTTATGAACATTGTTGGCATT
Organism: Sequoia sempervirens; assembly: GCA_007258455.2. Lineage (NCBI taxonomy): Eukaryota > Viridiplantae > Streptophyta > Pinopsida > Cupressales > Cupressaceae > Sequoia > Sequoia sempervirens. The sequence goes on along the minus strand of VDFB02353493.1, from coordinate 23,567,116 downwards.
AGGGTCATGTAATGTGTTAATGTCAAATCCTAGTGGTAACTTAGCTCCTTCACTCAAGAGCATAGCTACGAATCTGTCTCTGTCGTGATGTGCTATTGTTTCAGCCAACTGATAGGCCTCTAGGTCTTGTGTCAATGCTTCTATGTGTTC
>VDFB02353493.1:23510508-23566866 GCA_007258455.2 Sequoia sempervirens | reverse complement strand
TTTTCCTTAGTCAAAATTTTCATATTAGTCTTCATTGTCACTTTGGAATTTGACATCCTTTCTTGACAATTTTATCACCTTGCATTAGTCATTTCCCTTAGACAAACGTCATTATCACTTTGCATTTAACATCCTTTTTAAACAACATCATGACATCCACCACCTTGTCTTCCCTTCAACAAACTATTGATAGGCTTGCTAGTAAATTTGAATACCAGTTACTCTGTAGAGGTCAATACCAACAAGCCTTAGACTTTAAGAGACAATTCCTCCAAACAGAAAATCAATGTCCTTCGTACCAACAATCCATGAGTCCTAGTCCTCCATCATCTACCCTCACTACCAAAAGTCACTTAACACCATCCATGACATTACTCCACAACAAACATCTATTAATCACCCTTATCCTAACCTTGACAAGGGAAACCAACTGTCCACTAGTCCGTTACAAGTCTCCACGTCATATTCTAGTCCTTCACCTATCAATCCCGTCCATGTCTACATGTCTTATCAACCATCTACCAACTCATGTCAAGTCCCCACATCATACCATATCGATCCAGTCCAAGTCTCCACGCCCTATTTTAGTCAACCTTACACCAGTCCAGTCCAAGTCCCCATGTCATATCCTAGTCCTTCACATGCTAGTCCACTCCAAGTCTCCATGTCATATCCTAGTCCTTCACATGCTAGTCCATTCCAAGTCTCCATGTCATATCCTAGTCCTTCACATGCTATTCTAGTCCAAGTCTCCATGTCATATCCTATGCCATCACCAACTAGTCCAGTCCAAGTCTCCATGTCCTATCCTAGTCCTTCACATACTAGTCCAGTCCAAGTCTCCATGTCCTATCCCAGTCCTTCACACACTAGTCCAGTCCAAGTCTCCATGTCATATCATAGTCCTTCACCTACTAGTCTAGTCCAAGTCTCCACGTCCTATCCTAGTCCTTCATTCATTAATCCTTTTCAAGTCACCCCCTCACAAGCCACATCTAGTCATGAAAATTTTGTCATTACTCAAAGGAACAACCCATTGTCTAAACTTGAGGATACATGTCAAAATGAAATCCCAGAGCATGACCTTATAATTTCACCCTCATGTCAAGAACAAGGTAGCCCATCCCATGACCCTATCTTAAAGCCCATTCAAGAAGTCTTTCAAGACAATCATGACATCCAAAACAAACCTACCCTTGACAATAATTCTATTTCCAATTATATCATCCATGGCAACCCCATCTTTGACCAAGAAGTCCAAGATGATCCACTCCTTGACCTTTATGCCATTCATGATCAAACACTTGAAGATGACCCTATCCAAACTTCGAGTAGATCCATTTTACAAAATGAGACACTTTCCTCCATTACACACATAGATGATATTCCTCAAGAACAAGAGTCTTCCATTATGGACATATTTGCAAATGATCGAGCTATAGCTGAATTTAGTGGACTCTATGACACTAACCATAACGATGGCTTCGACATCGACTTGGAAGCACCAATAGAATCATCTGAACCTGAAATGTCACAAGATCAGACCAAAGATATCAATCAGAAATATTTCCAACATGACAATGAAGCTAAGACACTTTATCAACTAGGGTCATCTATCTTTGTCAGAGCAGGCTTCCTCATAAATGAAAGTATTCCAAGTAACAGTGTCCACATACATCATGATGGGTTAGCATCTTCCTTTCAAAACAATAAATACCCCATCACAAACAAAATCTGTCAAAGCATGAAATATCAAGGCAAAGGACTAGGCATACATGAGCAAGGCATTCAAGAACCAATACAACTTCAGGAGAATTACAGACATCAAGGTCTTGGCTATTCTTTAGTTACCAAATCAAACGATGTCAGTGGAACCTCCTCGATACTGGGGGAAACCTTGTCAGATACAAACACCAAAATAGAGTCCATGAGAAATCCTTGTCATAAGATTGTTGCCAATACCTCGTCCACCCACACCATAAACCATCATTCTCAATATCTTAAACCTTCACTTTGGAACCAACAAAAACAAAAGTCTTACAAAGTCAAAAATCAAATGTCAAAGGCCATCGAATCAAACAAAAAGACAAGTGGACAAATGAAATTAAAATGAATCCCAAAGAAAAGTGGATCAAGCAAAGAAAATATGTCAAAAGGAAAAGTTAATTACAATGTGGAGCCACAAGACAAGAGGACTCCCACATACAACAAATGTCCACCTCCTTCAAAATGGTCATCAAGAAAAGCATCTAAAGGTGTTGGTTCCAAACACCATCCCTCCAAAATCTTTCATCCACCATCCCAAGTTTGGAAAATAAAAAGTGATTTGTCCAAACATCCAAACAACCTTTCCACATCTACCATCATTCGTCATAATCCTACATCTCATCTAAAGTCCAAAAATACCATGTCACACATCCGTCACATCTTGGCAGCAACTCTTCACCATGAGGACTCTCATGGCACTGTATCGCGATGTGTGTATTCTGATAAGGCCAACTCTAGTATCAGAAAGGATCACAATGACATTAATCAGTTGTCTGCAAGCGCTAGATGATCCTGAAAAGACAACTCCTTCAACAAGGACATTATTGGCATATCATGGCACCAGTCTATACATTGGCACCATCAGTGGATTCAGAATAGTTAGTGGTCATCTAAAGCATCAAGGCTATCCATAAATATCAAAAATACAAAAAAATTGAAAAATTGTGCAAAAAATCATCACCCTGATGAAAAACTAGAAAACAGGCATCTTGGTGACACCAAAAAAATCAAAAAGTCAAGAAAATAGTAAAGAGAAATTTCGTTCAATGGTGAAAACCTAGAAAATAGGCTCCCTCGATAAGTACCATGATGAAAACCTGGAAAACAGGCGTCATGTGTAAAATAAATCATCTATGTGCACTTTTGCACTTGGGGGAAAGTCATCTCATTTCCCATGCTTTCCTCATGACATTGACAGCTAACCATTCATTCATATCATTTATGTCCATTTTCCCACCTACCTTGGTCTTGACATAAAACTGGCACACATAAATCATGCTTTGGGAAAACTCTTGACATGTCTATCCTTCGGTCATATATTGTTCATGAAATGTCATGTCATTACTTTCATAACCTCGTTATCCTTATGTGACATAGTCCTTGAATATCATATGACAATTCACTTAGTCTTATGTCCACCATCCTTTACCAATCCCACCTTTTTTCCTTTCATGTCTATCACCTATCTTGGCTTTCCCTTGTCAAACGATCTAAGGATACTCCATCATCCCTTTTAGTCCTAACCAAGTCATTCCAAATGCAATGAGTCTAATCCATACAAGCACATTATCCAAAATATTACTTGACTTTGTTCCTGGCCCAGCTGCAAACCTCAATACTTTCGTCACATTATCGTTGTCCTCATGTTGTTTTGGGATGCATCCTTCCCATGTCAAACAACATTGCCATCACCTGTCAATTGGTATTTAGCTTGACTAGGGGCACAATCATGTTTGTCTTTGGATTCTCGTGCATAGGAATCAGTCACATGCATTTGTCACGATCCTCTTAAACCATTCAAAAATCCAAAAAAAATTATAAACTATCAAAAGTCCAAAAAAAATCATAAAAAGACAAAATACAACAAAAAAATTATAAAATGGAAAAATCCAAAAACATCAGAAAAAGTCCTGAAAAAAGATCTAAAAATCGTAAAATGTCAAAAATCCAAAAAAAAAACCAAAATAGGTCCAAAACACAAAAAACATCCAAATCAATGTCAAAGTCCCAAAAATAGAGTCAAATTCTGTGAAGTCAGTCAGTCTATGTCATTGTCGAACTACAATGTCTCTGCACCTTTGCTACGTAGGCAAGACTCATCTTTGAGTCCCCAAGACATTAGGTCAGTCCTTTTAAGTTTGTCCAAATTAAATCATGGAATTTGTCACAATCGTCACATTGGTCAAATAAAGCAGACATAGTTGCACTTGACACAAGATAGTCATTTGAAATGTCAATGTCAAAATTGGTCAAAATCAGACAACATAAGCCAATCAATCATACAATCAAAATCAGTCAACTTTCCAAAACATTAGTTACAATGTCAATCTCGTCACTCTTTGGTCCTCTTCAAGATGTGTCCTTCTTGGAGTTGGACGTCATCCAAATTTCCTTTTCCTTTTCAAGATGTTTCCTTCCTAACCTTAGGCACCATTAAACTGTCAACCTGTCAAAATTGTCAAACTGTCAAACAATCAATCTTTGGTAAACAAACATCAGCAAAAAAAATTAAATGGCTGTTAATCTTTCTCGTTTGTCTTGTCTTATCTTTTGACTATCTTGGCTATTTTGTCTTATCTTTTTATTGACTTGTCTTTTGGTCATGTTACTACCTACCTCGAGGATGTCCCATGAGGGATTTAGAGGTGCGATGACGTCTCATGACCTATTTTGTTTTTATTTATCTATTGTCTATGGATTGTCTTGATAAAAAGACTAGGGCAATCACACTCTTAGTATGAGTTAGGACATTCCTTGTCTGTGACTATCTATTTTTTTGCAAATGGATGACCTTGCACACCTTGGTCTACGTCATACCATGGCATTTGTTGTCCATTTGTGCCATTTTTTTACTACCCAATGATGATTCGAGCAACATCTATTAGTTCTTTGGAAAGTGTTGAAGGATTCTTTCATATAGTCTACATTTTCATCATCCATATCTTTTGCGCTAACATTTCCTTGTCTCTTCATATTCTAGTCTTCTCATCAATTTCGAGAGCACACCCGTGTTCTTGGAACTCAAGTGTTTTCTCGAGGGGGCATACCGCTACCCTCCTTGTCATTCTTCTTCATCTTATTTTGCACTGGGGCATATTTTTTACTTATTTTCTTTGTCACAATGCGACATGCTACACTATGACAAAGAGGGGAAAAATGTAGACACATAAAAATGGCCTAGGCCTGCAAGCTCTATTTTACCACTTTCTTTTTTTTTTTAAAAGGGGTAAAAACTTTATTGAAACTCAGTAAACAGCATTACAAAGGAAGCAAGAGACCAAGGTCTCCAGGAAAAACCAAAGCCATAGAAAAGAAAAAAAACAATCAGCACCATCAACCATCACCATTCCCCTCCCTATCCTCAACAAGAATTCTCTCAAGATCAAGATGAAGCGCCTAAGGAACCAACTCCCACTCCTCAATTCTCCATCCCTTAGCATGCTCTGAAGCCCATTTCTCCAAGCAATTAGCAGCCCTATTCTACTCCCTTGGAATATGAATGAAAGTTACCATCTCCATTAGTGAACTAACCTGCAAAATCTGTTGCACCACCCTAGCCAACTGCCAACTGACATCTGCCACTTTTTGCTTAATAAGTAAATCAATCAAGACCTGGAAATTGGATTCATAAATAATCCTTCTCCATCCCAAATCATGAGCCCTCTCAAAGGCACAAAGAATTGCCAACCCTTCCATAAGGTTGATGGTTTGAGCCCCATCATAGATCGAAAAGAGGAAAACCACCAAACCCAAATAATCCCTACCAATCCCCCCAATACCAGTTGGTCCCGGATTGCCCCTGGAGGATCCATCAGTATTAATCTTTAATACCCTAGTTAGGGGAAGCTGCCACTTTCCAGACTTGTGAACCCTTTGCTTCATACGCCTCCCACGCTTTACACACACTGAAGCCAAGGAAGACCCCCAAATCCCCAATCTCTCCACCACCTCAGCATCCATTTTCTCCAACGGGAAATCCACCGCACACTTAACTTCCACCATCTCCTGAACCATGCCCAATATTCTTTGTCAAATTTGTTGCACAAGCTTCTTCTCGCCATGAAATATCAGCTAATTTTGTTCCAGCCAAATCTGCCACATCATGAAGATAGGCCCCATCGACCACACCTCCTGCAAAAAAGAAGCCATAGAAGGAGGCCTACCCAGCCCCCGCCAGAACTCAATCAAGGAGGAAGCATGAACACTGGGACTTTTCCAAACACCCCACTAGAAGTGCCAAAGTTGGAGGGAGAAAGGGAATAAAAAAAACCAATGAGTAGAGTCCTCCTCATTAGCCCCACACAAAACACAGAAGGAAGGACCCTGAAAGCCTCTCTTCTGAATATTATTCCAGGTCAAGCACTTATTCCAAGCCAAAATCCAAACAAAATAATTACATTTTGGCCAGGAAGATTTGTTCCAGATCTTCTTTCACCATTGAATTTCTTCCCCATCCACCCCATGGGACAGTAATGCCCAATATCCAGATGCAAGAGTATATTCCCCTTGAGGATTGGGAAACCAGGCAAGCACATCATCATCTTGAAGAGAACTACAACGCCTACTGGAAAGGATACTTTGTAGCTCAACACACTCTTTCGGCATACCAACATCTGGCCACTCATCATGAGACTTCCATCCGGGCACCTCCAGCTGACCACGTGAGGAGGACTTAAAATCACTCACCTGTTGCCAACCAGCCTCAAGAAGTCTCTGATAGAGGTTCAACAAGTGGGGAAACTAAGAAATGATGGGGGAGATCCATCCCAGGAGTCAAACCAGAACTGAACCTCAGACCCCTTCTTACAAATCCAAAATAAACCTTCCTTAATAAGCGCGACCCCTTTCTTTAGAGTGCTCCATATCACTGATCCCCTCCCAACAAGGAGGTAATGAGGTATTTCAGGTTGAGGGATCCCCAGAAAGTACTTCTGAGATAGGATCCTAACCCAACTCTTATCGTGCTACTTACACCACTGCCAATACAATTTTGCAGCCAGAGCCACACCAGTCAAAGCCATCTACCGCAAACCCAAGCCACCATACTGCTTTGGGCTACAAACAACCTCCCATCTAACCAGACTCCATTTGGAAGACTCCAAGCAACCAACCCATAAAAATTGTCGTGTCACTAAATCTAAGTCCTTAACAAAACCCAAAGGGGCGACCTGGAGCATGCATCTATAAATGGGAAAAGCTTGCACCACAAATTTGATTAGTTGAACACGACCAGCAAAGGATAACCACTGATGAGTCCAATGATTAACCTTCGCTTGAAATTTATCTAAAATACTCTACCATGACTCCCTAAGCATTCTTCCCACTGAGATAGGGATACCAAGATAGGTCAAAGGAAGAATCTCGATCTGAAACCTCAAAGTTTGAGGAATCCTCTATTGAATGGGGCCCAGAGTGTTGAAGAAGAAAATAGAATACTTATCCTCATTGATCTATTGACTTGAGGCAACCAGGTAAACATCCAACACCTTATGAAAATTAGAAGCCTCCTACATTGTAGCCATACCCATCAGAGCAGTATCATCCACAAACTATAGGTGAGACTGCGGTGGTAAATTACCTCCCCACCTCCAACCCTGAATGATACCAGACTCCACATTCCATCTAATCAATTGCCCCAAACCTTCGGCAAGGAGAATAAACAAGTACGGAGAAAGAGGATCCCCCTGGAGAAGCCCCCTCGAAGCATCAAATAGCTTAGAATGATTCCCATTAATAAGCACAGAGAAGGAGACCGACATAACACAACTCATAACCCACTGAATCCACTCCTCTGCAAATCCAAAAGCACCAAGAACTTGCCAAAGGAAGGACCATCAAACTCTGTCATAAGCCTTCTCCATATCCAATTTGATAAGCATTGCCTTTTCCTTGGAGCTGGCCATAGAATGAATGGTTTCCGTTGCAATAATAATCCCATCCAGAATCTTCTTACCTGCAACAAAACCACTTTGTTCTTCAGAAATCAACTCCTCAAGTCCCTTTTTCAACCTATCAGCAATTAACTTAGAGATGATTTTATAAATAACATTGCAAAGAGAAATGGGCCAAAATTGGCTTAACCTATTCGCTCCCTCACACTTGGGAATAAGAGCAAAAAAAGTAGAGTTTAAGGCCCTTAACATCTGCTTGTTCCTTTGAGATTCTTGAACAACCACCAGAAGGTCAAATTTGATTATATCCCAAAACTCTTGGAAAAACTCAATCGGGAAGCCATCAGGACCAGGCGCCTTCCCCTTCTGCATTTGGAATACAATCTCTTCAAGCTCTTCAAGTGTGATATCACTCATAAGATGTTGGTTCAAATCCCTAGACACAAGATGACAGATACAAGAAAGAACTTGAGCCTCCTTAGGAGACCCCCCTTGCGAGTCCTCCCTAAAGATAGAAGCAAAATATTGTCTTACCTCATTTGAAATTTTGGGAAGGAAGAAAGATGCTCCCCCCTATCATTCACAAGATCAGAAATAAAATTCCCATGTCTCCTGGCTTTCACCGAATTGAAGAAAAAAGCAGTTTTTTTATCCCCTTCTTGTAGCCACTCTATCCGAGCCTTTTGTTTCCAATACATTTCCTCCCTCAGCTCCCATTCCTCGAGGGTTCTCACAGCTTGTGCCTCTACTTGAAGAAGTTCAGGCATCACCCCATCCTCCCTTAACCTCCTTGTGATACTATCCAACTCTGCCTGAGCCAACACCTTTTCATGCAAGACATTCCCAAAACATTGAGAGTTCCAACGCTTAAGCTGATATTTAACATATTGAAGTAGCTTGGCAAAAATATACATTGTCGTACCATAAGCAGGTCTACCATTCCTCTACCAATCTGCCACATAGTCCATCAAAGAAGGGTCCCACAACCACATGAGCTGGAACCTAAAAGAAGGCATACACGACACACAAGTCGAATCAATGGCAAGCTTGATAGGCCAGTGATTAGAACCTCTCCAATCCAAAATCTCAGAGCAGGAATACCACATCCCACCAACCCAGTAACAGGACACCAGGAAGCGATCCAATCTTTCAGCAATGCAATATTCCCCAACTCGATGATTGTTCCATGTAAACTGACCATTGCTAGGTTTGATATCAACAAGATTTAAGGAATTGATGCTATCGCGAAGCAACAAAGCAGAGGGCTCCAACCTTCTAGTACCGCCTCGCTTCTCAGCCAACTCACATATAGCGTTGAAATCTCTGGCCATGATCCATGGATGGAAAGGAGCCATACTGCGGAAAAACCTGATATGGGACCACAAAGCTTGCTTACCCCGAAATTAGTGGAGCATAAATATTAGAAAAGAGAATAACCTCTCCCATCTCAAAACTAGTAGCAATCATAGACATAGTGGATTTAGAAGACACCCACTAGAGAGGACGTATCTTCCATGGATTCCATAAATAGGCCACACCCCCAAAAGATCCATGAGCACCAATACATTGACACTTCCCACTCCTCCACAGCCTAGGTGCCAAGCCAAGCATACTCTCAATAGATAACTTAGTCTCCTATAGAAAAAATACATGAGGACCTTGTTTTCGAACTAAATCATGAACCGCTTTTTGTTGAGGGCCGTTGTTCAAGTCTCTTACATTCCATGAAAGAACAATCATTTCAAGGGGCTCGAAAAATGGGAATCTAGAGTCTTTACCGACCCTGACTCCACCAAGTTCTCGCTTGTCAATTTGTTGTTTTCCACATCTTTCTTTCTACCAGGGTTAGCAAATTTCTTTGCCCCACCTTTCTTAATATCCTTTTGCAGGATGCCTAATTTTGGAGGCTTGGACTTCTTAGCTGAATCCAAACCCACATTTCGCCCAAGAAAAGAAGAATCCTCACCCACTGAAGGAACTACGGCCAGAGAAATCAAAACCTCTAAAACCTCCAGCAACTGAGTAGTATCCATGTGCATACCATAATCACCTTGTGGTTCCATAGAAGAATCCAGAACAAGGTCCTCCTGATTAAACCCCTCAGTCCCCTGCTCCAAGTTTAACAAACTTGGGTTCACTTCCTGCTGACTAAGATTGTCCAAAGCCTCAAATCTATTAAAAGTACCCTCTTCTTGCCTTTCCTTGAAGGGTCTCTTTTTCCCCCTATTCCTATTTCGGGCCTTGACCTGAACAAAACCATTAGTACTAGCCTCCACATTAGGATCAATGCCCTTCCCCTTATCAGCCCCAGGAAGGTTGTGAGATCTGGGGCTCCACAGGCTTATATCTTGGACATTTCCTCAGCAGTTGGCCATATTCATGACATAGCCGACAACGGAAAGGAAGGGTCTCATAGTCCAACTGCTGCACCCAAGAATAAGAACCCACACACATATCTATTGCATCGGGCAGAGGCCTACTTAGGTCAATTTCAACACAAATGTGTGCAAAAGTCATTACCTTTTTACCCAAGGTCTGTGATGAAGTTCCAACTAGTTTTCCAAGCAGTAAAGCCAGCAAGTGCAACACATCCTCTCGAAAGCATTCCACTGGGAGCCAAGGTAAACAAACCCACACTGCCTGGATGCAATTTGGAAGCTCCTCAGCAAGGTTAAATCCTGCATGCCATGGCTTGATAAACAACCCCACCTTATTATGAAAATAAGGTCCTCCCTCAAATACCCTTTTGCGATCAACAATGCAGTTAAAAGTAACCATGAAGTAATTGTTAACCAACAACATTATCTCCATTTCTCCCTCCGGCTCCCAAGTTCTCTGAGCCCAAAGTTCCAAAAACTATAACGAAACCCTCATCCCCAAAAATTTGCAATATAAGGAATGATGCGAATAATATTCAATATCTTTAGCAATCATCTTAGACGGAACTACAAATTTTAGTCTCTCCTTGCAACGCTCTAGACAACCGTTAATCCTTGTGATCCGCGAACTAGTGGATTGCTCTACACCATCGATCCCAAAATCTGATACAAATAAATTGTTATTAAATGTCGACATCCCTTGCTTTGGAGACTTCGAGCCAATTGCTGCTCAAAAGTTCAAATCAGGAGAAACCCCAAAATCCTCGCCCTTAGATAAGGCCATCGAGCCCTAGGCAGATAAACAAATCCCAAAAGGAAATGAGGGTTCGAATCCCACTCCACTTCCTCCTCCCGATCTCTATAAAAATGAACCACGCCAACCCTCCCACACCTACACCAGACAGGGAGAATGAACAACAATTCCGAAAGGAACCAACTACGAGCTCCTTCCCACCTCCACGCACATGGATGACCACACCACACACTCACAGATCCAAGACCTAGAGCGCATCCAAACGCCAAGACACGGAATCCCTGCCCTGAGCACACCAAAAAACACAAGAATTTGTGCCTCGTGCCAGCGGACCACCCCAAACAATAGATGCACCACAAAAAAGAGAAGCCCATCCCCGAAAACACTAAAAACCCCCGACCCAGACCGCGCAGGAACAAATAGAAACAATCACGAGCTAGGGCGTAGGTGCCCTAGCTCGGCCCTTGCAGGAGCAGACGTGAGCCATCTTATTAAGATTCCCAGGGCTAAAACTAATATTAAAGTTAGCCTCCATACTTCTCTATTTTACCACTTTCGTCCTAGCATAATTATGACATTTTAATTATGTCGTTGGTCCACATTCGACTATTAATTCAATAATTCATAATTATTTAATTAATTCATGTATGTTTATTCTTCATGATTATTAAATAAATAAATTATATTTATTTATTCAATACGTCACTAAGGGTCTATTGTCCTCTTACAATTAAATAAATTTCTTAATTTATTTAATTACCTTCATTCATTTATGTCTTCTCGATTATTAAAAAACTAAATTTTATTTAATTATTTAATGTCACTAATTCTCATAATTAAATGAATTTATTAATTTTTTTAATTATTGGTCACAATATCTAAATTAAATAATTATCTTTAATTATTTAATTTTGTAATTTAACATTTCTCTAAATTTTAAATAAATTAATTATTTAAAATGATCTCACATTATTAACTGTTAGTCCATTTTAGTAAATAATCTGAAAATCGATTATTTATTATCACACAAAATCCATATTTTGAATTTATTTAATTCAAAATGGCAACCTTCTTCCAAAAATCAAGTAATTGAGCAAATTCTTGATTTTCCAAATATGGTTTTCAGTTCAACCTTTATCCTCTTGATTTTTTGAATCTTACAAATCAAGCAATCTTTATCTTCTTGATTTTCGAAAATATTTATCTTTTTGACTAATTGTCTCATTTATTCTCGACTACCGATTCGATCTTCTCAGATGACATCTCGACCACTCATTTAATGATTTTTCCCTAACCCTAATTAGGGATTCACGTGAAATCTCGTCCACAGATTTTAGGTTTTCACCAGCTTTTAATCTCGTCCGTCCATCCAAAATTGTATTTTCTATAAAATGAAAAATTTGCTCACATTTTTGACTACTCATGCTCATTCTTAGATATCGAAACATTTATTTTCATACTTGATTTCTTTAATTTTTAGGCATTTCTTGGCATAGACATTATACTCATTTTGTCATAGGCATTTAGATTTCATTTGGTCATTCAAATCCTTCAAAGCTTGTTTAGGACTTTGGCATAGTCTTTGTTATCAAATTGCTTGTACGTTCGATTTGAGGGCAACAATTAGCAAGTTAGAAGGTGCTATGAAGATGAATCATGGAAGCTTCAATGATTGACTAGTATAATCATTTCTTCTTTTAGTTTTCAATGTACTTCATAGTTCTTTAGGTTTTTATGCTTTAATATCTAATAATCTACCCTTAAGAAAATTAACCCTTAGATACAGACAATATTTTGAAAGGGGACAAAAATTTGAAAGAGGGAAGGCTTCTAGTTAGAACTTTGATAGAGGACAACAAAGTGGACAAGGATTCGAAAGAAGACAACCACCTAGGAAGAATAGAACCTAGAAAATGAGGCCTAACAATGGAGGTGTCCCTACCCCATTGGATCAGCTAGCTAATCAAGAAAAAGACTTCAAACAGTGTGTATCTAGTTGAAGCTGCTTTATCAGGCTGGTGTAGGCTCCATAAGACAAGTCAACATTCTGAGTTAGACTGTCCTAAGTTCCAGACAACTGCTTCTATTTTTTAGTATGAGGTGGAGAATAACGCAAGTAACCAGGAGTTGGTACCATCGAATCCTTATGACTCACCTGTTTTGGAGCTGAATCATGCTCCTTTCCCACAAAGTGAGGAAAATAGACCTGAAGAAGAGTCAGGTAAGTAGGAAGAGGAGGAAGATCAAGTATGCAATGGAGACGAGATTACACAGTTATTCAAAAAAAGCACTTAGAATGATAATGGCCCTTTGGATGGAGAAGAAACTTATGTTGAAGAGGTGCAAGTGTTCCAAAGGCCAATCAAGAAATATGATTTAAGAGATAGGACCACTAGAGCTCCGTAGGCTAGAGGACCTTTCATCACTTCCATCCCTTCAATTTTTTTTATCAAACCTCCAAATCCTAATGCCAACAATAATCCAACATATCCACATGTGCTAAAGCAATATCTATCAAACGAAGGATAGACACAAATTGGGACATCAAAAGGAAAGAGTGTAGATACCAATAAGGATAAGGTGGTGGAATATTTCAAGGAGGCTCCTACTGACATGAACACTAAGTAACTAGTGATGTATGTTGCAAAAGAACTCAAGAAACTAAAGGTAAGTCTTTCTACATTTGAACTGTTGAGAGTACCTACTATTAGAAATGCATTTCTAGGAGCTTATGGTATAAATTTGGTGTCACGAGATAAATTAATTGGTGGGAATACTAATAAAGTGTCTAGTTTTCAAGTACTAAAAGATCAGGGTCAAGTTTAAACACAACCTCGAGATAAAGGGAAAGAAAAAGATACAAGTCAAGTTGCTTAGGTTGATACCCCCTTAACTTTTTTCCAAGGACGAAGATAAACTTGTAAGGAAAATCAGATGCAGAAACAATTCTCCTAACGTCAATACCTCAGAGAAGAATGTAGATATACTTTTAATCTTTTAATTACAGTTCAAATAAGATGCACTATGAAGTAAATAATAGAAACAAAGTATTTGAAAATCACACATGAACACCAGATATACGTGAGAAAACCCTTATAGGAGAAAAACCCACCACACCAAGAGAAATCACTTTGTATTACAGCAATAAAGATTACATACAAATGTCAGACTTATCTTTTTGGTGTCTATTTACAGCAGCATTCACCATGAACAATCTTGAACAGGAACCTTCAAATTATAGTATGCACATAATATAATTCATCTACTGATTCAATCACTCAACAAATCCATCGATGCAACCAAAAAATCATAATCCACAATCACATAGTATATCCATGTTGTTCCATGTTCATTGAGCTTCCTCACAGAACCGTCACAATGAACTATCTCCCAATGGTTCCAATTCGACTCCTCTGATTGGCCGAATACCAGCCATGTATATAGTCATCGCTCGGTCAGAAGAAAAAAACTTTTTTGGCATCTCGGTGAGACACTAACAGTGTCTCCTCGATGCCCAAAAGCTTCATATCAATGTCGCCAAGAGTTATCGTTATCGCCAGGATGTTTCATAGAGCTTACAACTTGTATCGGCTTCAGTTTTCCTTTTGGCAAGACTATTGCTCTTGCCAAGACATCTCAATGAGCCTTCTTTTGTTACACCGAGTTCAAGAGACTATCGCTAAGACTTCCTTATGTCACTAGGACCTCACACTGACATTCTCCACATGTATTGCTATCGCCCAGACTCATCGCTTTCGGTGAGACGTTATACCGAAGCTCTGCAAGTCACAAAGACTTAAGTGTTCTCATTGGCCAGACAATCGGCTTTCGCCGAGACATCATACCAAGTCACCATGGGTTATACCGAAGTCGTATGTTATACTGAGCTCCAAAGAATAGTCGGCAAGACATATCAATATCACCAACAGGTTTCTCTGAGATCACACATGCTACCCCTAAGCCATCAACAGTCACCAAGACATATCACCTTTGTCGAGAGTTCTTATCAAACACATATATGTTACACCAATGCCACCATTCCCCAAGAGCTATACCAAAGACTTCTCATCATCAACAAGGCATTCCATTCTCACTGAGACTTCTCCTTGAAGCCCTTTGAGTTACCCCGATGACTTTAAACCAAATACTGTCGGCAAGACTTTAACACATCGCCCAGACTTCTTCCCGAACAAGCCTTTCAGCCAAGGGTCTCAATGATATATGATTGAATGGCCTATCGGCCAGAGATCTTCATAGGCGCTAAGAGGTCACACCGAAAGCAACTTGTCACAGCGACATGATATTTCAGTGAGACAAAGACTAGGTCACAACGACCTGTACAAAACATGATGTTCCAAACTGCTAGTCGGCCAGACATAAGAACTGTCACACTGACTTGGCTCCAATGGAGGTTTCATCCTATGATGATTGAGGCATACTTTTCCAACAAAACTCCTCCATTTCCAATTTTTGTTCATCTATTTGAAAACAATTTTCACAATTGCTTGTTAGATTTAGGTGCTTCCACCAATGTGATGCCCTTTGCTATCTGTAGAGTAGTAGGCATTACCTGTGATTACTCCCAAAAGAAAGTCACTCAATTGGATAGAACATAAGTCAATGTAGTGGGGGAATTAAACATGATCCATATGTAAATTGCCTCAGACCCCATAATTCAACAAGTCATTAATATACAGGTAGGAGATATACATGACACTTATGTTCTGATTTTGGGAAGAGACTTTACTAAGGCTTTGAATGGATATGTATCAACCGGTCAGTCCCACATGTGGCTTCTCTGGAAGGGAGTGCCAAACCAGATCAAGATTGAAAGGGAGCCTAGGATGAAATATGTGATCACATAATATCAGAATACTTCGAATGAAATATTAATATTAGAGGTAAGCATGGGAAATTATGTGTTGGAAACCCCTATTGAATAGTCAGATGTAGAATTTTTTTTTATGATACATACTACAACCATTGATCTTACAACACAATCTAGTAGTACTAGAGCCCTGGTGGAACCAATTAATGATGATGATCTTGAAGATAACCAGCTCAGCTTGCTAGATAATTTTCAAGAATTCATCCAAAAATGTATAGAAGATCAGATTCATTTGGTTAGAGGAATGAATTTTGAAGAACTGCTTTTACCTAATTGGTATAGAGTCCATAACGTAGCTCACTCAGAGTTGGAATGTTGCTTTTTCCAAACAACAGTGGAACAGATACAAAAGTACATCAATCCCACTCTAGTAGTTAAAATTAATATACAAGAAAGTCAAGATGATCCCAAAGGAAAGAAGGTGATTCTTTATGAAGAACCATCTCTAGTAGTAATAATACGAAAGACACAACAAAAGGATCTAGAACTACTAGCTATTGGACATTGAGGTTTGATGGATCCAAGTCGAAGCAAGGTGCTAGAGCAGGATCTGAGGTAAAACTTATTTTTCTTCTCATAGACTTCAATTTCATTGTACCAATAATGTAGCTGAGTATGAGGCTTTAATTCATGGATTGCTCATGGCACTAAGGAAGAAGGTTAAGATTTTGCAAGTGTTTGGAGACTTTGAGTTAGTAGTCAAAAAAGTCAAGAAGCAATACGCATGCCATGATAGAAGAATGACCAATTATAGGCATAGAGTATGGGATCTTATTGAAGAATTTGATTCCTTCAATATTTAGTTGATACCACGTAGTAAGAACCAAACTACAGATTCCTTAGCTCAGACATCCAGCACTTTGTAGCCATTGTCCCTCTCTGGTATGAAGAATTTCAATATGGAGTTAACTCTAGTACCTTCAGTACCTGACAATGTAACCAACTTTCAGGTATTTGAAGATGACAAGCATATCTTAGAATTCATCACAAGTTTAGACGTGTTCACTTCACAAATCATTGATGAAGCCGAACCTCAAAAAGCAGAGATGGATTTAGGAGTCATCAATTTGAAGACTAATACTATTCTAAGGGGAATGGTGCAGCTAGAGAGGATTTTTGATCTTGATAGGGTCAAAGATCAAGAGAAAGATGCTAAGAAGGAGTCCATTAGTGGTCAATGTGATACATACAATATGGGAACTCAAGATGATATCAAGAATGTCTTCATTGGCAAGGTATGTACTCCAGAAGAAAGAAAAGGAATTATTGATGCCCTACATACATATCAGGATGTGATAGCCTAGAGATACAAAGATCTAAAGACATATGATACTTCAATTATTACACACACCATTCCTCTCAAGCCAAGAGCAAGACCTTTTAGGAAAAGGAAAAGACCAATCAATGCCTTGTTGGAGCCCATCATTCAAAAGGAGGTGCAAAAACTACTTTCGGCTCGCATTATATTCTTAGTAAGACATTCAACCTGGGTGGAAAATTTGGTTCCAGTGAGAAAGAAAAATGGAGAGATCAGACTGTGTGTTGATTTTAGGAACCTTAATAGGGCATCAGAAAAAGATAATTATCTAGTCCCTTCATTAGATGAAGTGCTTCAGATTGTCAATGGATCTCAAATGATGTCTTTTCTAGATGGCTACTCTGGATATAACCAGGTCATGGTGCAGTATGAAGATAGGCATAAAACTGCCTTTACTACAAAATGGGAAACTTTTTCTTATAGGAGAATGCCTTTTGGGCTGATCAATGCTAGAGCCACCTTCCAGAGAACCATGGATATTTCCTTTAAATACATCATTGGTAAGTGCATAATTATTTACATGGATGATTTGACAATCTTTTCCAAAAGGTGAGGTGACCACATAGCAGATTTATGCAAAGTGTTTCAAAGGTGTAGAGAGTTTGGCATTTCGCTTAATCCAAAGAAGTGCATCTTTGGGGATACTAAAGGAAAACTCCTGGGACACATTATCTCAGAGAGAGGAATTGCTATTGACCCTGAACAAGTGGAGGCCATCCTTAAGATCCAACCACCTATGAGCAAGAAGGAGATGAAATCATTCTTTGGCAACATCATATTCATAATTAAGTTCATTAATGGATATGTAGAGATAGTCAAGCCACTAAATGCAATGTTGAAACATGAAGCCAAGATTGAATGGAATGTTGAGGAAAGAGAAGTAGTTACAGAAATCAAGAGAGCCATTGCTGAGGCTCTAGTATTAGTAAAACCTGATTATGCCAAGCCTTTTTGCATTTATTCATTTGCTTCTGACCACTCCTGTGCTGGCATGTTGACCCAAAAATATGATTAAGGGAATGATCACCCCATATCATTTATGAATGCACCTTTAAAGGATGTAGAATTAAAGTACCGAAGCATGGAAAAGCAGGCCTATGCCTTAGTCAGCATTGTAAAGAAGTTCAAACACTATATTCTAAGAAATAAGGTCTTTGCAATAGTTCTCGATCCTATGGTCAAGCTACTGCTGATGAAAAATGAACTAGGAGAACACAGAGCTAAGGGGGTAACTATGTTGAAAGAATATGACATTGAGATTCAGCCCATAAAGCTGGTGAGGGGACAAGGGTTGACCAAAACAATGGCTGAAATGGGTCCAAACCTCACAACTCAGCACTATCACCTCCAGGATGTGTCCCCAAGAGATTGGTATGATGATATTATCTATTATCTATTGAACCAAAAATGTCCTAAACATCTTAATTTAGTACAAAGGAGAGATTTGTGTTTGAAGAGTGATAGTTTTATGATGAAGGGAGTTGTATTGTATAAGAAAAACCATGAGGGTATCTACTTGAGATTCCTAGGAAAGGAAAAAATTGACAGAGTAATGGAAAAGTTTCATGATAGATATGGCACAGGCCATGGTTCTGCCCCTTCTACTACAAATAAAATTCTGAGGGTTGGCTATTATTGGTCCACATTGTTCAAAGACACACATAACCATGTCAGAACATGTCATGTGTGTTAGACTGCAACAAGCAAAGAGAAGTATGCAACTCTTCCATTTCAACTAGTTATAGAGGTAAAGTTGTTTGCACAGTGGGGATTGGACTTCATAGGTCCAATCAATCCACCTT
The DNA here is from genome assembly GCA_007258455.2 of Sequoia sempervirens. Classification (NCBI taxonomy): domain Eukaryota; kingdom Viridiplantae; phylum Streptophyta; class Pinopsida; order Cupressales; family Cupressaceae; genus Sequoia; species Sequoia sempervirens. The sequence goes on along the minus strand of VDFB02353493.1, from coordinate 23,548,068 downwards.
CTTTTGCAGGCCACAAGTATATTCTTACTGTTACTGATTATTTCACTAGGTGGACTGAGGCCCTTGCATGCAAACAATGTACTTCTAAAGTGGTAATCAATTTCATCGAATTAGGTATTATTAATCGCTTTGGGTGTCCATTGGCTTTAGTTTGTGATAATGGTACTGCATTTGCATCATTGAAGTTTTCTAATTGGGCCTTTGATCATGGAATCATCATAAAGTTTGCATCTAATTATTATCCACAAGGTAATGGTTTGGCTAAGTATTCTAATAAGAACCTTTTAACAGTCATTTGTAGGTTATTAGAGAAGAATCCCAAGGACTGGTACACTCAACTTATATTTTCTCTTTGGGCAGACTGTACAAGACATAAGACCTCCTTAGGGACCTCTCCTTACCACCTTGTGTATGGCTTGGAACCTATATTTCCCATCCAGTTAAAGATCCCCACTTTGCAGTTCATTAATGAATATTATGATGAAGGGGATAAGTGTGAAGTCCTCCTGGCAGAACTGTTACACCTTAAAGAAAGAAGGGATGAAGCCTTAGAAAATTTTTCCAAACATCAGGGTGTAGTTAAGAGATGGTTTGATAGAAGAGCCAAGGTAAAATCCTTTAGGACCTCTGACTTGGTTCTCTACTGGGATAAAGCACATGAACAAAGAGGGGAGCATGGAAATTTTGACAAACTTTGGCTCGACCCTTATCAGATTTTAGAGATTATGGTAGATAACACTTTTTGGTTGAAAACTCTCACTGGAGAGGATATCCCATTTCTTGTCAATGGGAATTACTTGAAGCATTGCTTCCAATCCCAAGTTGTTTACAACTCTTTCCTTGTACATAGTTAGATTAGGTTTCCTTTCTGTTTGTTCTATTTTTGCTTTGGTTAGAGTAGGTTTCCCTTTTTCTATTTTTTGTTTCTGGTTAGTTTAGGTTTGCTTTGGTTAGGGTAGGTTTCTTTTGGCTTTGCTCTTGCTTCCAATTTTATGCTCTCTATAGGGGTTGTTGCACCTACATGGCAACCTTTATGTTATCTAGATTTGTTCTAAATATTTCTTTTACAAACTTTAATTATCCTTCCAAAATCAGTCAGTGAAGGTCCTTTATTTAGTCTCATATGCAATAAATGATTTGAGTAGATGAGTTATGGGATTAAGATAAATCCAGAATGTATTTGGGTCTTATATTTCTACAAATATCTTAAATATTCTAAGGTTGCATATAGACCTTGTGTAGTCTGGTCAAGTGAAAAATCTTATATTTTTCTTGAGCGCCATTGTGGTTCTCAGCCATAAGTGTGAGCTTCATTGCTTACAAGGTGAAAGGGAAAGAGATCTTAAAAGAATACAAAAAAGAAGAAAAAAAGAAGAGAATCTTGAAAATCAAAAGAAATATTCACCTCATCAGAAATATCCTAGTATCTCTATCGGGGCTATGGATGTATGACTGGAAGTAGAGCTATGCTTGGGAGCACCACAGTGATAACCTCATCGGGGCTATGGACGCCTGACTGGAAATAAGGCTCTATCCAAGATGCTTTTGGAGTTAGAATCTTTATGTAGCCTAGTTAGGCCTAGTTTGGTTCCTATTGCAACTAAAGAAAGGGAAATGAATGCATGTGCACACACTTCAACCTTGGTACAAGAAAGGTTTTCTTTCCTATGAATTCTAAAGCTCTATTAAATGAGTGACCTAATGTAAGGAATAACAATAGAGATTCTAGGTTCTTGATGTCAAATTTTCATAAAAATTCTCTGGATCATTTTCCCATCAAGAGTCGCCATTTGTTGTGCAGTTATTGCATGCACGCCCCACTGAAAGTAGGAAATCTCTCTTGCTTTGGCCTTTGGTTCTATTTGATCCTCTGACTATGAAATTTGGCCACTTTGGGATGTGCTTGAATGTTTACTTTGCTCATGCAAATGATCCCTTGAAGCCATTCTTTTAAAATCTTAAGTTTTCAAGTGTTTTCGGGTTTTTCACTGGTTTCAGGAATTTACTCCCTAGGTAGATTTCCTCAATTTCCATTCATGCCTTAGATACCCGACAAGGACTATTTTGTAGCATGCTTCAAAGATTCTGAATCTTCACGGAATTTCATGTCTGTTGGAATTTCCCAAAATTCCTTCACCTCCTTGGATCCTCAAAACTTTTCTTGGGTTGTCTTGTTGCCTCATTTATGCTTGATTGTATGGATTCTGCGGTTTGTGTTTAATGGATTTTGGGAGTTTTTCTGCTGAAAATTGGTATCATTTGTTGTACATCAAGTTGGAAAAGCTTAATCCTTGAAGTGTTGCTTGTGATTTGGTATTGAGGTTCTGAATTTTTGGATTTGGTGGCATTCCTCTAGTGTCATTTTCTTTTGCATGTGAATTGAAGCTTGTTACCACCAACTGTTATCTTGAATTCAGCTTCATCCATGGTATGTACACAGTGCCTTTGTTTTCAGTTGATGAATATGAATGGTTTCTGCTTCTGTAGGCATGTGTTGAGTTTGGGTTTGTCATGCTTGAGGGTTTGGAATTAAAATAGGTTTACCAGTTGATCTATTTGATTCCTTCCTTGAATTTGATGTCACCTTCCTTTTGTTAGATTGATAGCACTTGCCATTTATAGGCTTAACCCAAGAATTCGACCCTGTATGTGATGTTGATCTACTTTATTTCGATCTAGGGTTCCTTCAATTCGATAACTAATGACTTGGGTGAATTCAAACCCTTTATTTCACACTTACATTTGATAGCCCCTTGCTTTGAGGATCTTAGAGTTTATCATGGTCTAGTTGAATGGGTGTGTGGATTGGAATTGAGACTGGGTGCTTACGGTGAAATCCTATGGTTTCGATCTTTAGTTTCATTGTCAGTATTAATTGAATTTCCCTTGGATGAGTCAAAAATATGAGTATCTCAATCAACAATTTGAGACAAACAACATTCGAGCCTAAATCAACAAATTCGTGATCATTTGATCAATTTGGGTGAAAACATTGTGAAATCAAGAATTTTGGGATTTTGAAGGCTTCGTAGAATTTCTTTACCCAAGGAAAACCCCAAATTTCCATCACTTCTTTATTTTCCCTAAAAAGTGTGAAACCATGCTAGTTTCATGGATTTTCGTCCCTGATGGAAATCCATGAAAATCTGCCAAACATAAAGATTTTTAAGGATGAATGCATTAATCATGAATCATTTTCATATCTCATGATTGATTTGAATAGTTAAAGGATGAATGATGTTATCTCTAGGGTTATAATGTTAATTGAGTGACTTTTTGAGTGATTATTGTTCCTTCATCGCTAAAATCCATCTGGCTTGGAAATCCCCGAAATTCCTTCCTGGCTTGATTTCCATGAAAGGGTGAAAATATCAAGCTGTTAAGAAACTATGATTTATAATGTTTTAAGGGGCTTTGATTGTTGTTTAGGCTTATTTAATTGATCAACAAGTTATTTTCAATGGGCTAGTCCTGGTCTTTACGATGTAATTGAAACTTATTGTGATATTTTGCTGAGTGTAGGCTAAATCAAGCAAGACAATTGCCAACAAAGTCAACGGAAAACAAATCAATACTAATGCTGAGGGATCCTCTATCACAGAGGTTGAAAGGATCAAATTGGATATGAAGAGCAAGATTCCTGAGAACAAACTAGCCTCCATCTAGTCAAAGGTGACTGATACAAATGTGGGAAGGTGGGATTATGAGAAATTCAAGGCAAGGATGGTAGTGCAAGATCCTCTTCTGTTGGAAAGAAGATTGGTGAGCTCTGAGTTGGCTCATGTGGTTGGATTTCCTTCTATAGTGTAGTGCTATGAGTTGGTTCTAGAATGTGCCAACCATTATGATCCAGACACATAGAGAGTGATCAACCCACAAGGTAGAGTGCTTTCCAACTTCTCTCTTGTTTTAGTGGCCCAAACATTTGATATGCCAAACAGATCCCATGTGGTGCAATTTGATATTAAGATAGCCAAGAAGTACTATACAAAGGATACAAACAAGCCTTTACAAGTTATCAAATCTTGGTTGGAGAAACCTAAGGAACATATCTCCAAGTTGCCAAAGAAATTGTTCAAGGATAAATTCAAGTCAGAGTAATATGATGCAACCACTCTTCTTAGTAGAGTGATGAGCTTAAAAAGTGCAGGGGTATTTGAGAATTGGATGTTTTACATGATATTGAGAATGGAATAGGATGTAGACTATCATTGGGAAGGTATAATCAGTACCATGATCCATGAGCAGTTGTGCAATGTACTACAAACCAAGAGCTTTACCATGAAATCTTACTTGGTCTATGCCTTGGCAAGAATCCATCCATACAAAGGATTGAGCATTCGAGGAGTCTTTGACCAAGATGTGATTTATGAGGTCTATCCCCAATTGCATTTGGGTAGTTCTAGTTATAGAAGGGTGAATGATGCATTCGTCATGTACATTACAAGGTTACTCCAATGAGCAAAGCATGTGAGGAATTTTGATGCTGCTAAGGAGCTGATCTAGAAGTTTGGAGCATGGTTCATACAATTTCCCACCTTCTCCTACATAAGGATTGGTGGTTTTCAAAGAGCTCCTTATAGATTTCCTAGGTAACCAACTGATCACATCATACTCTTAGAAGTTATGAGGCAAATCTCTAACTTTGATGCTACTGTGAAGAAAGAGATGCATAAAACTCATTTTGGCATTGATTTACCATTAAGAATAGGGGGCCATGTGGCTTTCCCTTCCCTGATCACAACACACTCCTCTGAAGAAGAGATGGGAACTCTTGGTTTAGCATTCCACTCTAAGACGTCTAGATTTGATAGAACATGGGGTGTACAAAAGAAAGCTAGTAGAGACTTCAAAAACAAAGATGATATTGAGGATTATTTGACTAACTGTAAAGATGAATTTAAGGTCAGAAGGAAGAATTTTTGTAGGTTTCTAGCCAATTTGATTAGATTATATAGAATGAAGGCCATCCTTGATCAGATTGATGGTGAAGGGGAGGTTATACAAAGCCATGATTTTGAGCCAAACAACAACATGCATGTTGGTAAGATTGACTGGCTGGAAGAAAAGAAGACAAAATTGGAGCAAATTAATGCTCTTGTGATTAAATACACTAAATTATGGATCAAGCACAAGATTTGGGAGTTGGAAAGTGAAGGGAAGCAATACACTTACTATTTGATGGGGAATTTGGAATCTCACTCCACTTTTGAGAAGGATGAGCAAGACTCACAGGGAAAAGAAAAGGTAAGTTCTCCCTTCAAGATCAAAATAAAAGGTGTCCAAGCAGATGCTGAAAAAGAAAATAAAAGGAAGCCTATTGCCAAGAAGAGGAACACTGCCTCTAAAGAAATAAAATTTTCTCAAGAGGACGAGAATGAAGAGGAAGGGAAGAAAAATGATGCTCCTATGCCCAAAAGGAGAAGGGTGGCAAGAACATCAAGAAAATAGAATGAGACCCCTAAAGGACAAGGAAAAGTGGAAACAAGACCACAGTTAAGAGATGTTGAGAGTTTTGGGGAAAAGACACAGGTTTATACCAGGAAAGCTAGAACTCCTCCTAAAGAAAGTGTGGTGAAAGAAGGTGCTCCTACAATTTCATCTGTTGTGCCACAACAAGAAGACACTTCAGCCCCTCCCTCAATTCAAGAGTTGCATAATGAAGAAAAGGGGTCAACAGAGACTTCCATTGAAAAGGTTCATCAAGGTGAAGATGTAGAAGAATTCAAGGATGGAAATATTCACAGTGCAAAGATAGAGATTGGAAATATCTTGAAGTCTTCCTTGGTGTCATATGAAGACTCACCTATTGGCGATGAAGAAGGGAAAACTATGGAAAAAGAAGAAGCATATGAAATAACTCCCTCTCCAATCCAAGTGATAACAAAGACACTTGATCAAGAATAAAATCATAATCTAGAGGAGAATAAGGAGGAAGATAAGGAGGACAAAGGTGAAGAAGTTCTTGTAGTACAAGATTTGAATGTTGATTCTTCCATAGGTCAACTAGAATAGGAGAAGCAAGGTGAAAAAAAATTAGATGTCCCTACTCCTAGTTGGCTCAGTGGGAGATTGAAGAGAAAGCATATAGTTGTAGATGACACTCCTCCAAACTGGGATGAACTATTAGCCAACATTGGAAATGGGAAAGCAAAGAAGAAGGCCAGGGTGATTTCTAAGATCACTAGGGATGAGGAAGATAATAGAATAATCCACATTGCTATTCCTATAGTAGACAAGAGAAAGGGTGAGATAGTCCCTCGAGATTACACCATTCAAACAATAAACTTGGAACCTACAAGTAAGGATCAGGAGAAAGAAGAGTTCCAAGAGTCTTCCCAGGCCATCCTAAGGAGGTTGGATAAAGAAATAGAGGATAATGAAATGCTGCAAAAAAAATTAAATGATGTGTATATATATGTGCAACATCTAATGAAGCCTCTGCAAGCTATAGGGAGTGAAGGAGTGTCTCCTGAAGGATGGTTTCCTAAAGAGGCATTCACTGAGCTTGAGAAGATGAAGACTTCCACATAGGCTACTCATGAATGGTTACAAGGAGTGATCTTAGAGGGTACAACATGATTAAGGAGATTGTTTTAACTTGTGGAGATGCACATAGGTCATTTGAGTGGCTACAAAATGTGTTGAGGAAAGATAAAACTAATACAGATCTTCTCCTACAGAAAATAAAGGCCATTATGAATTATACTGAAGAGAGATTGGTGAATAATGGGATCCTTCCTTCCTCAAAGGTTTGAGAACCTTGGGAGTGGTATGAGGCCCTTCCGATCAAATAGAGGGTTTGGAAGAAGATTCATAAGCAAGGTCAGTAGGTTGGGAGTACACTAAATGATATTTACAATAAATGCATTTCATTCTTTGAGATCATGATTGGGAGGAAGAAGTTTGCACTGAAGAATTTGGCCCTTGAGTAGTTAAGGAAGTGGTGGCATGAAGTTTATGCCCCAATTGATGATGGTCCAATCACAACCCACCATTTAGATGATGCATCCACCTATATTGTTGTCATGGAGAAATATCAACATCTCAAGGTGGAATGGGATGAGGTCATCAAGGAGTCAAGGAAGGAGATTAAATCCATTCAGAGAAGGTTTAAATTGTTAATTACTCCACCTTTGGCCAACCTAGAGGGGATTTTTCTTAAGGTCCAAGATAAATTGGATCGAGACAAAGACAAGGGGCCAGCTAATGAACGATTGCATCAAAATTTGTGCTTCCCATTATCCCTATTTTCATCTTTTACATGTATTGGACTAAGCTACATTGGAGAACCCAGGCCGACCTGAAGGAAACTCAAGCATTTAATGCTATATTTAATCTTTGTTCTAGAAGCTTTCTAGGCTGGCTTGTTTTGTGGCCGATTATAATTGTAACCCTAAATTGGGCTGACATATCATGAAGTCTGTATAAAATGGAATTTTGCCTCATTTGTAAGGGCTAGTTAGTTAGAAGGGAGTTAGACTTTTAAAAGAAAGTAATAGAGAAAAAGGTTAGAGCTAGGAGTTAGTTTTATTTTGAAGCAAGTGTTGTAACACATAATATTGGAATTGTTGCTACTCTTGGGTGATTCAATACAAGTGAAGACATTGTGCCTTGGTGATCTTTCTTGTGTTGATTTATCTTGCATGGTTCTTGTTGTTCTATCTTTTAAGATTTCTTGGAAAATGTTTGATATATGTTAGATTTAGAATTAGGTATGATTCAATGGTGTTTATGATTTTCTGCTTGAAGTGTTTGTAGCAATCCCTGGTCCATACTCTTAGCAACTGGCTGATTGTGAGTTGCTATGTAAAATTAGCGTAGACCTTATATTTATGTACTTAGTTCAATTGTGAGTGTTTGTTCATTTCAATGGGAGAATAGGATTGGATTGAATGAATGTCTTATGATCTAAAAATATTTAATTCCTTAGAAGATTGCACTATTTCTGTAAGATTGCAAATGAAATATGGGTTAAGCAGGAATTAGTTTTGAGGGATTGGTCCATTTCAAGTATTTTATCATTTGCATTGTTGGTCTTAGGAGTAATTTAATCTTAGAAATCTCTCTTAAACCCTCATCTTTTGCTATTTATTTTATCATTTGGGTTATATTTAGGATTTTAAGTATCATCATATTGCAAAATCTGATAAGTTTGAAGATCCAGGATTTGTTTTTAAGATCCCTTTGTGATTACCAACATTTTCACATTTATCACTAAGTTGTTTATGCATTTTCAAGACCTAACATTAGAGACCTTGGGGTTATTTCTTGAGGCTTGCTAATAGAGATTCACCTTTCAAGAGAGATAGTATTTCCATATTCTTTCTGAGTTGTTGATGTCCAGAAACACCATCAACAATTAGCTGCACCACTGTGGTATTGTTTATCTATGAGTAGGGATTCCTCTGTGGTGATATTTGATTTAATTTCAGTCATGAAGTATTTTCTTGTTTTATCATGTGAAGTTATTGAATACCTTTAAATATTTCTAGTGGAAAGCCCCTTCCTTTATTTGCAATCTAGTTAAAAGCAATGCCGGTTAAAAATTATTCATTGAATATCAAATAAAGGTAGTTGCCACCTTTTAAAATAAGCAGAGAATTGGTTTGAAAATCATATTATTACCGTTTCAACTGCGGTTACATTTTTCACCTTAGTGGGCATGAGAATATAGAGTTAGGTGATAAATCTGTCAACCAACAACTAGTCTTAGTAGTTTCCTTAGAGTTAGTTCTCAATGGTTCCTTTGACTGAAGAAGTATAGGTTGGAAACATCATGAATTTTTCTTTCTTTTAATTTATGCATTTCTCCAAAGATTATCTGCTTCATTTTATTTATTTTTTGATTGATGAAGGATGGTGAAGCTTATTCTATTCTATTAAATATTTTGGCACCAAAATATTGCAACAGTACTACCCTGGATACTAAGGACCCAATGGAAAGGGCAAAGATAATTCTATCCCAGGTAGAAAAGATGAGCTATAAACAATATTTGTCTCCAAAAGATATTGTGGAAGGGTCTCCAAATATTAATCTTGCATTTTTTTCTCACTTTTTTCATGAAAGGTAAGAGTGAATCATGATGTAATATTAGTTATTTTAATGTCACTACATAATTTTCTATCAGTTTCAAGGAAGCATTTTTTATATTTTTGATAGCATATATTGCTAACTTGTTTGTATTTGGAACATGGGGGATGTATTTGAGCTGAAGAAAAACATAAATTGAAGATGGTTCCTTTAACCTCTTTGAATTTCACATAAACATAAATACTTTGACTTAATATGTGATTACTATTTAGAAAACTTAAAATTATCAATGATGCCACTAGATATCTAAAGACAATATTTATTCAATAACTTGGTAATAATAGAACAATCTTCATGTAGTTTGATCTTCATACCAGCCTTTTGCTAAGGTGAGGACTTGGAGTATAATATCAGTTCTTTTATATCTCTTTTTAATAGTGAATACTCTTTCTTTCTAGTTCAATTTGATGGGAAGAGAGAAGTTGGAGTTATACATTGTTTCATTTATGATCACTGATGCTCTTCTAGCCTTCCCTTAGGAAGAGGACATAGAAAATGAAACCAACAAAAGATGGTAGGGTACTGAAGGCCAAAGATATTCCTTGTTTATGGTTTGAATCCAAAGGTTGGTGGTAAGTCTGACCTTAGCTTCAGAAAGCTATCTCACAGTCTTAAGTGCCTAGAACCTCACACCATATTCTTGAAAGCCATCGTCCAGTCTTAGTGCACCAGATCTATCTTAGGAGGAACCCCAAGGATATGGTGCATGAATGGTTAACATCAATGAAAAGATGGCATGGTGGGTTAGAACTTGAGGTTTTCCATCCTATGCTTTTATTGTCCACAACTATTTTATCCATTTATTCAGTTGCTAAATCCCAATCATGAAATTATGATTTAATTCTTTAAAGGATGATCTAAGATGTAGTGGAAATGCTTAATAAACTGAATTTCTTATCATATTCATTTTTATTATGCTATCATAGGCTACAAAATAAAATTGATCAAAGTAATGGATTCATCTTACACTACCAAGATCTGATCTTACTATATGGTTGCCTTTGGGATTTTCCTAGTTATAAGTTAGTACTTCTTGCTTATTTCATGATTCAAATTATATATTATCGAGTACCTTAAGAGTACTAATAAAAAAGTTGCATTTCTTCATATCTTTATGTGGTTCTTGGAGTTTCCTTACATTAAATACTGATATTTGCTACCAGCATTGAGCAACATGTTGACATGGTTAGAAATTTGAATTGTCTTTTCTTATGATTAGAGTTATATGATAGAAAGGTAACTCCTTTTCTATTATCTTGTTTTCTTGTATTATCTCTCTTGTCATCGACACATGGTGAATGGATCTCATAGAAAGTGAATGCACCTATTTGTGGGCTAAATCTACGCACTTGAAACCTTTCATAGAGGAGCATAGCCAATCAAGCAATCATGAGACAAACTATAGTGGCACATATTTTGAATGCAAGCATTCATTATAGAGTATATTATGTAAAGCAAGTCATAGTTGGCCTTTGCATGTACAAGATTTTTTTGGTATCTCAATCAATTAAGATTCTATTGAAAGAGATATATATGCCAGAGTCTTTTTGTACAACCTGTACACTCTAAAGATAGTGGATTCTTTAATCTTAATGATTCTGGTTAGTATCTCTAGCTTCCTAAAATTCTTAACAACTCATAATGTATGCCTAGATTCACTTTTTGGTTGAAGGATCTACACTAACATGTTCTCATTTTTCTTTCTACATTAAAGTGTTAGATTTTTGGGTCACTCAGCTATTGTTTCTAGGTGTAGAAAATTAGAAGAAACATCTTAAATTTAGTAAACTATATTTAGATTTCCTAAATTAAGGACACCATATTTGGTGTTATCTTTCCTAAGTTTATATGTCATATTTTTTTTGTTTTATTCAGTGCATAGGAGCATTTAGCTTTACTATTTTTAAAGAACTTCTAAGTGATGGAAAACACTACAAGGATCCAACTTTAATTAGTGCTTTAGTTCTATTTTGTGGACCCAAGTAAATAGGTCTATTTAATGACCATGGGAATTCACTTTTGTCAACAAAAAAAAATTCAGAATAGAAGAATATTTCAGACAACAAGTGATGTATTATGATCTCAGTTTTTATTCATTTTTTATTTTGTGATTTTAGCAAATGCGAGGTTAATGTACTAAGAATGCAACAATATTAATTGAAGTTTTAGTTTGTAGTTAGGACATATGGTTATTTTGACTACAGATTTAGCTTACCATGGTTTGAATTTTAACATAGCATAAGAGCACTATTACTAAGATCTTTTGCATTAATGAATGTAATATATTGCTACATTTGAGGGGTTATATGAAAATTTTAATGCCTTTAGTGATTGACGTATCTTGGAAGTGTGAAAGGTTGTAGGATGTGATACCTTGGTTGCTCATGGAGTGCATGCCACTTGAAGTCTTTGAAAATAATAGCCATATTAAATTCCTTTTTCCCAAGTCCTACTCTCTCAAGATTAACAATCTCAATCTCACTAATAGTGATTACTAAGAAAGGTAATTCCACCAACTCTACCAAATAGTTTACCATAGGAACAATAAAAGTAGATGCTTTGAAAGGAACTCCATGAAAACCAAGGTCTCTAAATGGTATATCAAACTCTAGTTCAAAATCCTTTAGATGAGGCTACTCCCATAACTCTATTACTCGCTTGACAAATCCTTGAAACTCTGCATTAATTTTATTTTTCCTGTCCCTCTCTTACTGTTCTTCCTCAATTTCATCAGGATTATGCATTGACCTTCTTGCCCCTCCTAAAGTTTAGACCACATCCATTACCTCCACATAAATCTAGACATCCTTGGTCTTCTTGGTTCACACCATGATATGGTTATGCAAATAAAAATGAAGCAAAGTAATCATCTCCTTCTCCACTGGCTGGAAGAATGCATTCTTAATGTTTTGATACATGATATCAACTCTCTCTTATTCTCTCATGGTTGAATACTAAAATCCATTATGGTGGGCCTCCAGAGTTCCAATCATCTTTCTTCCTATTCCACCAAATGTTGGCATATTTTACTAATGTTTATTAGAATTATTGCATGTTTTACATCATTGGAATGACATATTAGCTATAACCTTTTTGAAATTTTATTATGGTATGTGCACTTTGATATGATGTAATATGATTATGGTTTTGTTTCATATGTTGTAATATTAGATATATAACAGAAAAATAAATTATGGCATGAAATAAATATAACTTTTCATTTTAAATGATTTTTTTTGTAGAACATAGGTCTTCTAGAAGATCAAGATGATCCTCATGATATAAATCCAGAATATGTTGGTTCTGGTATAGATCACATGGCAGAGGATGATGATGACTTAGATATAGAAGACACTAAGGTCGATGAAATGATGATCATGATGATGATGATGATCATGATGATCATGATCACGATGGTGATGATGATGATTAGGCAGTTACTGGTAGTATCTAGTGACATTCATGATATAGACTACATCATGGATCATTTTTGATATATTGTTATGATGCCTCTTTTCATGGTTACTATCATATGTATCATTTCATGACCTGTAGTACCATATTATTGAGTTATATCATTTTGACATGTATCATTTTGACTTATATCATTTGGACATGTATCATCTTGACTTGTATCATTTTGAGTTACATAATTTATCATTTTTACTTATATCATTTGTACATGTATCGTTTTGACATGTTATTGATATACTGGCATATTTGACTCACTTATTTTAATTACTTGCTTTGATCTACTTATATAGATATTTGACTCACTTGTTTTAATTATAAATGATGATCATGTTATAATAATTATCTTGTTATTTAATCATATGAGTTAAATAATTAAATTACTCTCTATAATCATATGAGTTATTAAGAGGCATGGTGTATTTAACTAATTAAATTGAAATAAAAGATATTATTTAATTTACTTACTCTATAATCATATGAGTTATTTAAGAGGAATGATATATTTAACTAATTAAATTGAAACAAAACATATTAAATTAATAAATAGAAGCAAAAAAAGAAGCATTTTTAGAAGAAAAAAAGGAGGCAACAATGGAAGCCAAACTAGAAGAAAATAAAAAGAAATCTTGGAAACAAAACTTGGCATTATCTAGGAAGAAAAAATAGAAGCAATTCAGGTAGCAAACAAAGAAGTAATAATGGAAGCAATTTTAGAAGCAACAAAATATGCAATAATAGAAGCCATATTGGAAGCACTAAAAGATGCAAAAATGGAAGAAAAGATAGATGCAACAAGTGATGTTATATCGGAAACAAAATTGGAAGAAAAAATGGAAGTAAAACTAAAAGCAAAATTGGAAGCAAAACTAGAAGCAAAAATGAAAGAAAAATTGGAAGAAAAACTGGAAGCAAAACTGGTAGCAAAATTGGAAGCAAAAATGGAAGCAAAACTAGAAGCAAAACTAGAAGCAAACCTGGAAGCAACAAAAGAAGAAAAACCAACAGCAAAATCGGAAGCCAAATTGGAAGCTTCAAAAGTTGCAGTAACCCAATGCTAAATCTGATGCAAAATTTGGTGCCGAAGTGAACATGCCATTTAGCCCAAATTTTGCACCATGAGATGTGTCCAATTGATGAACTCAAATGCACTAAATTCTAGTGCTATTTTAGGTACTAATTGTATGTTGTGTTGTAGTGGTTGGTGACTCTAGCAAGCACAAAAACCCTTACAAATTACAAAAGCTACAACACCCTCGTTTGCCACCTAAAATTGAAAGGAAACTACAATTTATTTTGAACAAAGAACTAATAACATTACCACCAATGAAAGATAGACTAGTGCTATATCCTAAAAATGCAAAAGTTCCACATTGTCACTACCATAAAACTCTTGGACATAGTACAGATGAGTATTGTGTATTCAAGTTAGTACTGAAAGAATTTCACTTCGATGGAAATGATTTACCATCCATTGATTGAATAGAAAGACCCTAAAAACCCCTTTGTCATGTAATATTTATAGAACATTCTATTCTCACTATTACATGATCTTTCTCATCACCTACCTCGTCTCATTATGTTAGCAACACAAGGATAGACAACTGAGAGGGGGGCTGAATCAATTGTCACAAAATTTTAAACTTATTTAACTTTATTAACCTTATTCATAGATCAGATCCATGAAAGAATGAATGAACTACAAATTAGAAGCACACATAACACCAATATTTTTATGTGGAAACCCTATTAAGGGAAAATCCATGGTGGAGGTCAGTCCACAGGATTATAACCTATTAAAAGTATAAGGAAATATGAATGCGGAATGCATATGTATTCAGATACACTTCCTAGAGCTCACTGCTCAATTGCAAAGGAAGACACACTTTCTTACATAAAGGTTCTGATTATATCCATCAAATTTTGAACTAAGAAAACAACAATTGCTAATGCCTGATTATAGTTCAGGTTAAGCACGTGAACACTTCTTCACTCTTCTTCACACTCTTCTCTACCTTCGATTGATTTAGAACATTCTTCGAGCACACCACTACATCAAATGATATAAACAATCACTTATATATATCTGCAATAAGAAATTACATTGCTATAAGTCGGCCACAAAGAAATAATAAAATGAATACAAACAATCATCCCAAAATAATAAATATTTTTGATGTGAATCAACCAAGATCAACCACAACATAGTGAAGACTGAAAATAACATCCTCAAACATGAACCACTTCAATTAATTACTCCTCAAAGATCCACAACATGCTACCACACCTTGTCGGCCAAGAACATGAAAAACTTGAACATGCAAGAGAAAATATCAGATCTTGAGTACAAAAAAAATGCGGACGTGCAACATAGATAGAGCATGATCTAGAAACATCCAAAAACATCATGAATCACCAGAGAAGCATCCACAACAACTGGACTTAGTGAAATCACATGATCTTCATTTAGGAACACAAATTGCAATAATAGAAAAACTATCATAATACAAATTATCTTCATAACTTGATCAAATCTTCACACGGATCTCTAGAACTCAACGTGGATAAAATAGATATATTGAAAAAGAAACCCTTTATTCCACAACCTCTAAACAACAACATACTGAACTTCTCTTGACCACTGAAAAACTGTAGCACTTCTTATTACAATTTTCTCAATATCCTCGACAGATATAACTTCTAATGCATTAATGCTAATAGTGTTGACATCAATGACAACCACATATCAGCAACACAACCATGAAATCCAACAATCTCCCCCTTTGGCATTGATGGAACACATGATGTGAAAAAAACCATCAACATTACTACACTTATTCCCCCTTAGGTTCTTGTCACCCATAAATTTTTTCACATTACTCTTCTCCCCCTTTGTCATCAATGACAAAGATCTCTTCTATACAAGCTCTGAACCACATATCTGAACACTTGAACATCTGAACAACTGACTACTCCCCCTGAGTAGCAGCCACCACAACATCAATCTGAATCAAAATGTGATCATGAAATACGTAGATTGATGCAAATCAATGCATCTTAGTTCTGATTAGTAGGGGTAATCACCCCTAACTTCCCTCTGAGATACTCAAAAGTATCCTTAGGCAACGACTTGGTAAATATGTCTACAATTTTCTCCTTAGTAGGAACATACTCCAATCTGACTTCATTTTCACTTACTTTCTCTCTCAAAAAGTGAAACTTGATAGATATATGCTTGGTCTTGGAATGCAACACCAGATTCTTAGAAATGTTAATAGCACTTGAGTTATCACAGAATATAACAATAGGCTCATCATACACAACTCTAATATCTTTCAACATTTGCTTCATCCATATTACTTGAGTACAATTATTAGCGACAACAATGTATTATGCCTCTATAGGAGATAAAGAAATAGCATTATGCTTTTTGATTAGCCATGAAATCAACTTCTTTCCCAAGAAACATGCTCCACCACTAGTACTTTTCTTGTCATTCACATCTCATTCCCAATCAACATCAGTAAAGGCACTCAAAGTAAGATCATCATCTTTAGGATACCATAGGCCAAAGTCAACTATCCCCTTCAAGTATCTGAAAATCCTCTTCACAACAGTCACGTGAGATTCTTTAGGATCAACTTGAAATCTTGCAACAATACATATAGCATTCATGATATCAGGCCTGGTTTGAGTCAAGTAGAGCAATCCACCAATCATTGATTTGTATCTAGTCTAATTTTCCTTTGGAGAATCATCATTAGTTGTCAACTTGAATCCGGTCACCATGGGTGTACCAACTAGCTTTGAATCTTCCATACCAAATTTCTTCAGCAATTATTTCACATACTTGGACTACGATATAAAGATCCCTTTATCTAACTGAGTAATTTGCAATCCCAAGAAGAATTTCATCTCTCCAATCATTGACATCTCAAACTTATTCTACATCTCGTCAGCAAACTTCATGCACAAGCTATCATCTCCTCCAAATATGATATCATCAACAAAGAATTCCACAATCAAATATTTATTATGATCAATCTTGAAATATAAATTACTATCAGCAGTACCTTTGTTAAATCCAAGCCTCACCAAGTACTTATCGAATCTGGCATACCATGCTCTAGGGGATTGCTTGACTCCATACAATGCTTTCTTCAACGAACAAAACATATCTCCCTGATCAGTCAATTGAAATCCATTCGGTTGTTCAACATACACCTCTTCTTCCAACTCACCATTTAGAAAAGTTGACTTGACATCCATCTAATAAACCTTGTAGTTTTTGTAAGCAGCATAAGCAAGAAACAATCTCACAACTTCAATTCTAGCAACAAGGGCAAAGGTTTCCTCAAAATCAATACCTTCCATCTGTGAATATCCCTTATATACTAGTCTTGCTTTGTTTCTAACCACTTCACCTTACTCATTCAGTTTGTTTCTAAAGACCCATTTAGTTTCAATTACATTTTTATCCTTACATTTGGGAATGAGAATCCATGTATCATTCTTTTCAATTTTCTATAGTTCCTCTTTCATTGTTTCAACCCAATGTTCATCTTATGCTTCATTCACATTGTTAGGCTTAATCTTTGAAATCAAAAAATATTCTTCTACAATATTTCTCCTAGTCTGAACACCTTTGTTCTTATCACCTATGATTTGATTCTCTGAATGATTCAACCTTACATACCTCAGAGTCTTAGAGCGTTCTTGAACTTTAGGCTCTTCTGATATCTCTTTTATACTTCCGCCAATTTCTCCTTTCTCTTGATCTTCTTGATTCACCAGAATGATTTGGACTTGTCTTGAAGTCTGAACTTGCTTTCCTTGGTTGGTACTATCATTTTGATCATTAGAATCATATCCATAGGTTCTTGATGGTGTAGCTATATCTTCATCAATCTTGACATTTGCACTTTCAACCATTTTCTTCAATCTCTTATTGTAACACTGGTAGGCCTTGATTTTAGTAGAATAACCCAAAAAGATTCCTTCATCACTCTTAGCATCAAAATTTCCTATATCTTCATCTCTTTTGATATAACACTTTCTTCCAAAGATCTTGAAATATCTAATAGTAGGATTTTGACCAATCCATAGCTCAAAAGGAATCTTACTAGTATCACCTTTGATTTGTACCCGGTTAAGTGTGTACACAACATTACTCACAACTTCTCTCTAGTAGATATGAGGTACATTTCCTTCCAACATCATAGTTCTGGCATCATCTAGAACTGTTTTGTTCTTCCTTTCCATAACTCCATTTTGTTGAGGGGTCCACGATATAGATAATTGTATATTTATTCCATGTTCTTTACAAAATGAATTAAACTCACCATAAGTGAACTCACCACCTCTATTTGATCTAGTACATTTAATCTTTAGACCTATCTCTATTTCAACCATAGCCTGAAAGATCTTGAACTTTTCTAGAGCTTTAGATTTCTCCCTTAAGAAAGTAGCCCACATCATTCTTGAATAGTCATCAATAAGCAACATGAAGTACTTGTATCCTTGTAAAATTCTAGCTCTAGCAGGACCACACAAATTAGTATGCACAAGATCCAACAATCCATTTGAATTTTGTTGTTTACTCCGAAATGAAATTCTAGTTTGCTTTCCTAATTGACATTCCTTGCATATGGCATTAGTAGGTTTCATCAACTTAGGAAGATCTCTCACAACCTTACTATAACTTATCTTGAAAATATTATCAAAGTTAACATGACACATTCTCTTATTCCACAACCAACTTTCATCAATTTGAGCAATCAAGTAACTTTTGCTAGCAACACTCAGGTGAAAGATATTACCTTTTTTTTTTGTACTTGATGCTATCACATTTCCATAATTTCCTAATATTTTTCACTTACCATCCATGAACTGAATATTGTATCCCTTATCAACCATCTATCCAACACTTAAAAGATTATTCTTCAAACCTTCCACATACAAGACATCATTAGTATTATGCTTACCATCAAGAGAAATACATCCTCTGCCATGAATCACACTAGCTTTGTCATCACCAAATCTCACAATACCACCATCATATTTTTCCAAACTCTCAAACTTAATTTTATGTCCTATCATATGATGAGAGCAACCACTGTCAATTACCCATTCATCTTTCTCTTCAACTCTAGCAGCTAGGGATTTCTCCACATTTGTACAATTAGTAGATTTAGTAGACACAAGATTATTTTCCTTGATAGCAATAGATACAAATTCATCTTCACTTGCATTTCCTTTATTAGATTAATCATCTATCACACCTTCATCAACAACATAGTAACACTTCTTTTGAAATTTAGGCTTGTTATATCTTAACTTGGAAACTCTCTCAGGACACCTTGATGCAAAATAACCTATCTTATTGCAAGAGAAATATTGAATAGGAAACTTCCCCTTATACTTACCTTGTCCTTTGGCTTCACTTTTCACAATCAATGCTTCAAGCTCTTCTAGATCTCTTTCTTCTTCATCGATTTTTTTCATTTCATCATCATACTTGAATGTCTTTCTTGATGAACTTTCACTTGGATCATATCTTTGTTTATCTCTTCTAGAAGTAGTGGCCTTGAATGCAGATTCTACCTTAGGAAGGGCATCACCAAATTCACTCCACTCAAAAGAAAGTAAGCTTACCAATCAACATATCTCTGGTAACATTTGTCATAGTCCAGGTCTCTTCAATAGGACTATCTTTGACTTTGTAAGAATCAGGCAAGGATCTAAGCACTTTAGCAACAATCTCTGATTCGTCTATCTTTCCACCAACACATCTGCTACCACACACAAGTTCATGCACTCTCTGCATGAAAGTAGTAACATTTTCATCATCACCCATTCTTAACTTTTCATATTTTCCTTTAAGACTTTGTAGCTTAGCAATTTGTTAGAGTAATAAGTTATTTCACTTAATTAATTACATCATATTAGTTAATTAATTAAGTCACTTATCACTTTAGTTACTTAAGCTAAACTTAGGCACATTAATAATTAATTATTTATTAATTATTAAGTGTGCACACTAGGGTTTCCCTTTTAGGTTTCCTTTAGGTTTTCTTTATCTCTTTCATAAGGATTGATCTCATTGTAATTATTGATTCTCTTAATACATTTTTCATCTTGAGGCTTGCAGAGCATCTTTGTTGTTCTAGACATCTTTCTTTCTTTGTGAAAGGTTATTGCTAGTAGGTGTTCACTGGGGTCTGTGAAGTTGGATTTCTCAACTTATTCATGGTATCAAAGCTCATAACTTTTTGCCATGATTTGTAATTTTTGTTATCTTTGTGGTGTTGGAAAGGTATTGAGAAGCTCTACGTTGCTATCCATGCACTTTTTTATATATCTATCCTAGGTTGATCGTTAGTCTAGATTTGGCCCAATGTGTGTTTTGGATATTACTTGGATATTTTGGTAGTTGGGAGGGTGCAACTTGAATCTCTACACTTCATTTCAATATTACATCATTCAATAATCTACTATTGCTTCATGGATTCCAAGGTTGTTCCAGTTTGTGAGTTTTCTAGTGTTTCATGGCATCGGGTCTGCTATTGCTTTATCATGATTCCTTGAGTCAATAAGTGATTCTCATTTGGTTTCAGTAGTAAACAAAAGTATCTTTCCTTGCTTGTCAGATTTAGGTTCCAGTGTTACTCGACAGTGTTCTTCCAGTGCTTCTTTGTAGCAGGTCATCTCTTTGTAGGGGGGTTTTTTCCCACTGGGTTTTCTTCTCTACCTCATTCTTGCATTTGTAAATGGGTACCTGATCAGGCCTTGTTGTCAAGACCCATCTTTGCTTTCATGGATATTTTCCTTAGTGTTTTAGCTACTTCCTAAGTTCATCTTAAGGGGGGTTTTTAGAGTAATAAGTTATTTCACTTAATTAATCACATCATATCGGTTAATTAATTAAGTCACTTATCACTTTAGTTACTTAAGCTAAACTTAGGCACATTAATAATTAATTATTAAGTGTGCACACTAGGGTTTCCCTTTTAGGTTTCCTTTAGGGTTTCTTGATCTCCTTCATAAGGATTTATCTCATTGTACTTATTGATTCTCTTAATGTATTTTTCATCTTGAGGCTTTCAAAGCATATTTGTTGTTCTAAACATCTTTCTTTCTTTGTGACGAGTTATTGCTAGCAGGTGTTCATTGGGGTCTATGAAGTTGGGTTTCTCAACTTCTTCACAATCTTCACATTAGCATCACCTTCATACAAGGTCTCCAACTTTTTCCAAATCTCATAAGCAGTCTTCAAATCCATCATATTTTTCATCTTAGTATCAGTCAAAGTACTCAACAATGCTTCCTTAGCCTTGATATTATACTCAACATAAGTACCATTCGGTGAAATAATATACCTATTACTTGTAATGCTCCAGTAGGGTTCACCAATGCATATCAGATGGCACCCCATTTGAGTCTTCCAAAAAGAATAATTTGTTCTACCAAATCTAGGACTATCCTTTTTATAAGTCGCCATCCCTGATCACCTCAAGCTGTTAAACTTCTTCCAAGGAACCTGCTCTGATACCAATTACTGGCAACACAAGGATATACAACTTAGAGGGGGGTGAATCAATTATCATAGAATTTTAAAATTATTCAACTTCATTAACCTTATTCATAGATCAGATCAATAGCCATGAAAGCATGAATGAACACATCAAAAGCACACATAACACCAAGAATTTTATGTTGAAACCTTGTTAGGGGAAAACCACGGTGGAGGTCAGTCCACAAGATTATACCTTGTTAAAAGTATAAGGAAATATGAATGGGGAATGCACATGCATTCAGACACACTGCCTAGAGCTCACTGCTCAATTACAAAGGAAGATACACTATCTTACATAAAGGTTCTGATTATATCCATCAGATTTTGAACTGAGAAAATAACATTGTCAAATGCCTGATTATAGTTCTAGTTAAGCACATGAACACTTCTTCACTCTTATTCACACTCTACTCTACCTTCAAATGATTTAGGAAATTATTCACGCACACCACTACATCAAATGATATAAGCAATTGCTTATATATATCCACAATAATAAATTACATCGCTATAAGTCGGCCACAGAGAAATAATAAAATGAATACAAATAGTTAGCCCAAAACAATAATTTTTTTTCATGAGAATCAACCAAGGTTGGCCACAACATAGTGAAGACTAAAAATGGAATCCTCAAAAATGAACCACTTCAATTGATTACTCCTCAAAGATCCACAACACGCTACAACACCTTGTTGGCCAAGAACATGAAAAACAAGAACACATAAGAGAAAATATCAGATCGCGAGCACAACGAACAATGCATATATGCAACATAGATAGAGCACAATCTAGAAACATCCAAAAACATCATGAATCACTGGAGAAGCATCCACAACAACTGGACTTAGTAAAATCACATGATCTTCATTTAGGAACACAAACTGCAGTAACATAAAAACTGTCAAAATGCAAATCTTCATAACTTGATCAAATCTTCATGCGGATCTTTGGAACTCAACGTGGATAAACTATATATACTCAAAAAGAAACCCTTTAGTCCACAACCTCTGAATAGCAATGTACTAAGTTCACCAATAAACTGAACTTCACTTCACCACTGACAACCTGTAGCACTTCTTATTACAATTTTCTCAATTTCCTCGACATATACAACTTCTAATGCATTAATGCTAATAGTGTTGACATCAATGACAACCACATATCAGCAACACAACCACAACATCCAACACATTCTTGTCTTACACTCAGTCGGGGAAAGAAGGAGATAGCCTTGTCCTAGTAAGGAATTTGTTGTTGTCCCTTAGGTTCGTTGTCTACCTTTAGCTTATACAAACTAAGATTGGGAGGTGGATGGCCTACCTTAGGTTGAATCTCATGTGATTTACTAGTATTTTTTCTTTTCTTTTTTTCTTTCTTTTTGTGTGATTGCATATGTGTAATGTGATCCCCTATATTGTTTGATGTCCACTTTCTCTTTGTATATTCCTCTATTTGTACCTTCATTCTTCTATATGTTGTAAGCTTTTGTCTTTTCCATTATCTTTTCTTTTCCTCACATTTTTGTCTTGTGTTTTCCTTTTGGGGATGATGCAAGGTGTCAAGACACCCTATGTCTCTTCCATGTTGACCCAAAATATTTTTTTATTATCTTTATTTTCCTTTCATTTTTGTATTGTGTTTTCCTTTTGGGGATGACACAAGGCATCAAGAAATTCATGTTTCTTCCATGTTGAACCAAACGGATTTTTATTTTTTTCACTTTATTTCTGCCATTCTTCTAGTTTTCTGTGTATTTGGGGAATGATGACAATTCCAAGTTCTCTAATATCATTGCAACAAAGATAAATACTGACCCTGAATCCATAGATCCCTTATGCATTTCTGGGGGGAAACCCTCTTTTCCTTTTTCATTTTTGTTTACTTTAAAGTAATTGCTCACAACATGGTGTTAGAAATTCCTTTAAAGTGGGGGCATACATTAGCATTATTTTGGCATGATTTCATTTGAATTTGTTTTCATGTTCTTTGTACAATTTCCTTTCTTGTTGTGATGCATCCTTTTCTTGGTGGTGCCATTGGGTTTGACTTCCTCTGACAGAGTGATATTTCCTTGTCCACTCTTGGAAAAATTAGGTACAATCTTCCGTAAGATGAGACCTTTGCACTTATCCTCTCTTGGAAACACTAGGTACGATGTTCCCCAAGATGAGATCTTGTATTTATCCTCTTTCAAAGATGTTAAACACAATGTCCTCTAAGATTAAGACCTCACATGAACTAAGAAAAATCCCTTCGAACATCCCTCTTTCTTGTTGCATTTTATTTTTGTACCTTATTAAATTCATCAAATTATGGCTTTGATATGGTCCCCTAGGGCTCACCTAGTGAATGACTAGCTTCACTAGACCTTGTGAGCATGTATTTTCTTTTTGTCCTTATCATAGTCGTGGGGGTATGACATTCATATGGACCTCTTGGGGCTCACCTAGTGGAAAACTAGCTTCAATAGCGCTTGTGAGCATGCATTTCAAGTTTACATGGTGGACAATGCATTCCACTTGTAAACTCTTTTGGACTAATAGCCTAGACCCGATCCACAACACATTGGATGGCCAGTCGAAGCTTAATCTGTTGCATTTTTCTTTTTCTTTTTTTCTTTGATGGTGTATGTTGGCGATTTAGTTATGGCTTCATATATCATCCACAAGTGTGTTCCTTTGTTCCTATGTTGGTTTGTCATAAGATATTGATCTTGGGTGCTTGGCTCCCCTCTTGGTTATTGACATACTATCTTAGTATCATTTGTACATTTGAACCCCTCTTGATTGTGTGGTTATCTATTTTAGTGTGAGTTTGAAGCAAGTTCCTCTTCTCACTAAAGTGGGGGCTAAATGTAGTGTAGGAAAAAGTATACCCTTGCATTTCCACACTTGTTTGGGCCCACCTTGCTTTATTTATCCTTATTTGTTTCTTAAATGGTCCTATTTTGCATCCACAAGCCTAATGAACTATGTATTCTTATGGATAATCCTGACAAAGGTCAATGGATAAATGATAATTTAATGATTCTGGCTATGTGTCCCTGATTTTTGGGTTGGGATTAAGATGCCACCTAGGGCGTCTTTGTCCCCCAAAGGTCTTGGGACCCCGATTTCAAGTGTGCCTTAAATGGGCCCCTTTTTGGAGTCTGTTTCCCGAGTTTCATGCCTTGGGACTAAGATTCCACCTAGGGAGTCTTAGTCCCCCTTAAGGTATTTTTAGGATTTAATTTCAAATCTTGGTGGGATTTAGCCTCCTTTAATTAATGAATTCATGTGTCGGCTTGGTGCGGTGTAATTTCGAGATATTAAGCATAGATAAGTATAAATACAAGGTTCTTCCTCTCATTTTTAATCTAAGCATTCAAGTATTCATTCCTTATAGAAAATTGAGTTCACAAGAGAATTCAAGAGCAATTCATCAAGTATTTGGAGCCATCATCAAAATTCAAGCATCATATCAAGGATATTGTTCCATCATGTTTGTTATTGTGCTAACATTTGTGTTGTAGGTTTTATGATTCAAGCAAGTGTTTTATGCAAGATCAACATCATTCAAGAAAGAGTCAAGAACCACATCCATTACAAACATTTCAAGCATATTTTTAGCCTCTTATTACTCGGGTTTGGTGAGTTGCAACATAGTGTTTTGTTCATTCATCATTTTTCCCTATACTCTAACCCTTGACCATTTTTCCCTCTTTGCATGTGTGTTTGTAGGTTTTGTAGGAAGATTTGTCAAAGAAATAGGTGTTGGAAAGTGATCAATGAATCATCAAAGTGATTCAAGTCAACCAAACCCTAATTCAAGCTTGGAGACAACATTTAACCTATTTTCTATAGGTTTGACCCTATCAACCCGATAAGAAGACAAGTGCAGATATGGACCTACAAAATTGACCCTTGAATTTGTAGAATTTTGGAGGAGGATTGATTCATCATCAGTGGAAAATGAGTCCCACCTTTAGGCTAGAAAATTTGATTTCATCATAATCCAGTTCTCGATAGTTAGAAATTAGTTTTGGCAAAGTTTGCCAAAAGCATGATTTATTCCCCATCAATGGCGAATGAGTCCCACTAGTCATCAAGAATGATTTCTACCAGACTCAAGATCCTTCCAGCATCAAAATTTCATCTCCAGGTGCACTCTATTTAGTCTCATCCAATTTTGTTTGCATTTGTTCATTTTTTTAATTCATTTCTACATATCACACCATCTCTTCAAACACTTCACATTTCATTAGTTTTGCATTCATAATCAACCAATATTATGAATTAGATGCATTTGGTGTTGTATGTTGTGGTTTTTTTCTGATACGTGGTTGTCATTTATGTCAACACTATTATCATTGTTGTATTGCAAGCTATATATGTTGAGGATATTGAGAAAATTGTAATAAGAAGTGCTACAGGTTGTCAGTGGAGAAGTGAAGTTCAGTCTATCAGTGTGATCAGTATGCTGATGATAAATTGTTGTGGACTAAAGGGTTTCTTACTAAGTGTATCTATTTTATCCATGTCAAGTTTTAGATATCCGCGTGAAGATTTGATCAAGTTATGAAGATTTTTATTCTGACAGTTTTTCTGTTACTTCAGTTTGTGTTTCTGAATGAAGATCATGTGATTTCAGTGAATTCAGTTGTTGCAGATGATTCTCTAGTGTTTCATGGTTTTTGTGGATGATTATAGTTTGTGCTCTATCTGTATTGCATGTTCACATTGATCTTTGTGCTCATGATCTGACAATTTATCTTTTGTGTTCATGTTTTTCATGTTCATGACCAACTAGGTGTTGAAGCATGTTGTGGATCATCAAGGATAAATTAATTGAAGTGTTTTTGTGTTGGAGTTGTTGATTTGGGTCTCCAATATGTTGTGGCCGACCTTGGTTGATTCGCATTAAAAATTATCCATTATTTTGTGCCGACAATTTGTATTCATTTTATTATTTCTTTGTGGCCGACTTGAAGTGATGTAATTCCATGTTGTAGATATATAGGAGCGATTGTTTTATCATTTGGAAGTGTGAAAGTGTGAAGAGTGTGAAGAAGAGTGAATAAGAGTATGAAGAAGTGTTCATGAGCTTAACCAAAACTGTAATTAGGCATTAGCATATTCTATTTTCTTAGTTCACAATCCAGATGGTTATAATCCAAATCTTTCTTTGAGTAGTGAGCTCTAGCCAATGTTCCTAAATTCATGTCCATTCCCATTAATACTTCTTTATACTTTTAATAGGGTATATTATTGTGGACTGACATCCATCGTGGTTTTTCCCCTAGTAGGTTTTCCTTGTAAAAATATTGGTGTTCTTTGTGTTTCTGATGTGTTGATTGTTTGTGGTTTATTGTTCATTCATCAAATCTAATATTAAGTTAAATTAAGTTTGAAAAGTTTAAATATTTTGTGACAACTGATTCATCCCTCCTTCTCAATTGTCTGTCCTTATTTTGCCAACATCTAGATAATTGCATTTAGTCATAGTTCCATCTTACATACTTAAGTTTGAGTGAACCACCATAGTTTTGAGGTTTATCTCTCTCCTTTTAGGTGAAAAACCCTAAGAGATCTAGAGAAGCACATAGAACCACAAAAATTGTTGGTTCATTTTGGTGAACCTAAATATTGAACATTATATCTTTTTGATTTGCATTACATTGCATCCTAGGACTCATAAAATTAGCTTTTGCATTAGCTTTTTGCATTGTTTTTGCATCCTAGGATTTACAAATTTGCATTAGTGAAGATATCATATAGATTTCATTTTTTCACTTTAAAATAGTCCAAAAATCCACCCATGGACTCATTCGACACCTTGGGAAAATCAATGTAGTTGCACTTTTTGCATGGCAATTTCTATCATTTTTATAGTAATTTATGCATTTATGTCTTTTGTTGTTGTTTCTCTATTTCAATTTACAAAATTCCTATTATTTTCATTTTATTATTCCTAGATTTCATTGCATTTGCATTCACCCCACCTCTTGTGGTACTTTTATGAGTGTTTGGTGCCCTATTGATAATACTTTAGTGAGAAGAAGTTCCCAACTCATGGCATCCCAAGATAACACAATCGTTATGGACCTTGGGTTGTCTCGAGATCCTACTCCTAGTATGGACAATGGTGCATTAGGCATGGATACTACCACTAGTACACCTTTACCTTCACATACAATGCATGTTCACACACAAACTAATTCTATTCCACAAGATAAATTCATTAACATTCATGAGGATTTAGCACATTTGCAACTAAACTTATGTCTTGAAAACATTTCCACCACTACAATTCTTGTTATAGACAAGATACATTGAATACTTGAAAGTGATGAGGGTTTAGATATCAAGAAATAAATTGTTGAGATATACATAAAACATGCTTCTAACACATCTCAACCAAAAAACACTATTGTTAGCCAAGGAGGATCTCACATTCCTCCTCCTTCAACCATATCATCCATACCTTCCTATACCACTCCTCAAGTTACAACAACCATGCAACAGGGTAGTCATGTGACTCCTTTTGCTATTCGAACTAGCATTCCTAGTCATTTTGTGGCATCCTTTAACCCCCACCTTTAAACCAACTTCTTATTGTCATTTTCATTTCCAAAAAGGACATGACACATAACAATGCAAGTGTCTCAAACATGTAGTACAAGACCTCATTACTTCTAGTCGTCTATCCATTACGGGTGTTAATGATTAGGCAATAAGTCTGTTGCACCCCCTAATCAAAATTTTCAAATCTTTACCAACCCTATGCCTAAACACAATGTTTCATTTGTCAAATCCAGTGAAACTTCAAACAATGATGTGATGAATGTCGATACCACTGATGAACAACATGATAACTGCACATGTTACACATGTTAATTCTATTGATGAAATGGTAGGAATGATAGACGTTATCCCTCATAAGGGCCAAACAAAAAAATATCTTGATATTACTTTTTCTTCTCACGATATACTTAAAAACCTTCATGATGGTCCTCTTTACATAGTCGACCACATCTATGATAAGCCCACCAATGAGATATTAATATATCTCGCATATGGCGAGAATGTGAACACGAAATAATTTTTAGTATTACATGATATTTATCAAGATGATTATGACAAACCAACAACATGAATTAAAACACATATTGGTTTTGCGTGCCCTATGATCGAATCGATTGTACTCCCATTACAAATCGGATAGGTCTAAGACATTAGATGTAACATTTTCTATCATTCCACAATTGGATTAGTTTCATCTGCGGCTAGGTCATCCTTGGCTTTACTCGATGAAAGTTGTCCCTTTAGTTGTTCACAAATGTTTGAAGTTTCCACTTGACAATGAGATATTTACTATACACCATAGTGGTTTTAATCCATTGTCCTCTAAAGGTATTTCTTCCTTAGAATCCTTTTGGCCTGAACCTATGGAACCCATCACCCCTCACAAAGACTTCTTTTTCATTTCCTATCAAAAGTTCAAAGCCAAACAAATAGCCAAATTGTCTCTTTGCCACATGTCCTCGTCCACTTCTGCTATCCCTATCCTAGATGAGACAATGCTTCAACCTAAATCAGAACCTGAAAAAATAATGCAACGCCATGAGCAACCAACAATAAACACTTTACCTCCATCGTCTATGATGAGTGCAAGAAAATACACTTCAATTAATCCTTTTTATGGTTCAAAAGACTTTATTATATGTTAATTAACTATGCTGGTGGTAGACTTTATGTCTGAATGTTTGATTAATGATGCATTATATTTAACTAATTAGAGTATCTATAAGAAATGCTATTTTTCATTAAATGTTTGCTTTTGAATGATGATTAATGATGAAATGTTTATGCAAGTGGGATATTTTGTTGTCTTGATTACATCCTATCTTTGAGGATTCTGTTTGATGGATTAATTGTTGATGTTATGAAGTGGACATGTTAAAATTCCTGTTTAACGGATTTGAAATCTGTCTTGCTCCTAATTGCTCCAGCTAGCTCCTGATGGATGTTTCTGAATTGACTTCTTCAGTTAGTTTGAAGACTCCCTATTCAACTACTATCATCTGGTTGATTTCTTTAGGATACTTTGGTTCTGTTTAAGTTTAGTTCTTACCATTTTACTTCTTGGAGGGCTTTGCCAGTTTTTGTATTCAAATAAGCAGATATTCGTATAAATATCCAACCTTAGTCTTTAGTTTAGGAGTTAGTTAATATTTTCACTTCAACATTGAAATTTGGATTATTTGCACTTTTATATTACTTGCCTATTTTGGCCAATTGGAATGAAAATAAGGAGTTGATCTGAATCTCGGTGTTTCAGTCCCACCAGAGGAAGAGCAGGGCCCGCTCGACCAAAGGAGGTGACTTGTGTTATTTTATTTGATTCAATTAATTTTTGCATTGTTCATCTTAGTTAAAAAATAGGAATTTGGATCTCTTTTTTAATCATTACTGGTGAATTCGAATGTTATGTTCTTAAGTTAAATTCATTGAGTCTTTAGAATAATTCATTTAAGGTTTTTAGTAGATTTACATTCATTCATATAGTGTAGATTTAATTGTTGTTAGAAAATTAGATTTTGTGCTTATTTGAGTATGCATGTAGTTGTAATGGGAAAGACAATAATGACTTATGGAAAGATGAAACTGAAGTTTATTTGGGACTTGTTCATGGAAGTTAGTATTACTACTTTCTAGATTAATGATTATGTTCTGCAAATGTAATTAGATCATTTTCTACAAACATAAATAGATTTACCTTTCATGCACATTTCAATTCATAGCTTTAGCTTAAAATTAGATTTAATTCTTATCTTAAATCTTCCGTCAATAAATTAAAAATAAGTCAAGTGAAGTCTGAATTAAGTTATTAAGGTCTAAACCATCATTAGTTAAGAGATAAATTAGGATTAATTCTTTAGAAATCATTAAGAACCCATTGTTAAGATTGGCTACTTAGAGCTCTTGATAGCTCCTGAAAGCTCCTGATGTCTCCTGATAGAGCTAAACCACAACTAAAAGTCACTATTTTATAGTGCAAAACCCCCATTTTATGGAAACACCCTTATCACATATAGCTCTAAGACACACCTGGTTCGATAATTGATAAGTTAAATGATGCAAGAAGTGACATCAATGACCTTGCTCATCATTTTTGGTGTTGTTGTCAGGGAATTAAAATATCTGGCTAATTAAGTGTGAAGCCTTAGTGTTGATAAGGAAGACAGTTGAGATTGTGGATGAGATGATCTCTAGAGAGCATCTAGGAAGATTCCTTCCATGAAATATTAATTTTGACCTGTTGGTGTAATTAATTATTTAATTACACTTGCATAAGTTTACTTAGGTAATATTTTAATTCCTAGGTTAATTATTGTCATCCTTATCTTGGTGAGCTATCTTATTTCTCAAGACAAGATTAGGGTTATGCATATATTGCTTTTATAAAGCAAATCATCTCATGTAATTATTGAATTCCTGACTAATATTATTTGCAAATCTTCATGCACAACTCTTCATTTATTTGCTTTTTCCTTCTGTGGAAGGTTTTTTGGTTTGCATGTCTAATCCTGGTTTCTAACATGGTATCATAGCCTTGATTTGTAGCCTCTTCTCAGATTTTGGAGAAAATCAGTGCAAAGTTCATTCAGGATTCCTCGAGGGTATCATGCCTTGAGATCATCTATCTAGTGTTTTGGATTAGATCAGGCATCTCCATTGGATTCAGAGCACTGGAAAAAGTCACGATTGGCTTTTATTTTTTTTATTTTGGTCATCATTGAAGAAATTTGTGAGGGTTTCAACCTCGGTGATTTTTTGCAAGCCCTAGAGGTAGTTGATTTTTTGGGGCACTTTGAGCACAAATGGAGGTTACCATTGAGTTTGCAGTAGCCAAAAACCCTAAGATCACCCTTCGTTTGGTCAATTTTGGAGAAGTTGGTCCAAGAGGCAAAAAAAAATTTTCTAGGGAGGCTGTACGACCTCCCTAGCACACATATCGAGGCACAAAAATTGAAAAAAATGTCAAAAAAACATTTTTTTGAGCACCATTTTGGTGCCTACAGTTTAAAACAATCCTGCCACCAGGTGGCCACCAGGCGTTCACCAACACTCCACCATTGCTGGCCTTCACCGCCGGTCCGCCACCGGCCAGTGCCCAGCCCCTGCAAGCTTCTTTACCGCCAGCTTTGGTCACATGGGGGACCGGGCGCTATGCACCCAGCCCCCGACCGGCCCCTCAAAACTCACCGCAAGTCACATGGGTGACTAGGGGCTTCGCCGCAACCCCCTTCCCACCAATGCCTGGTCACACACAAGACCAGGGGCTTATTTTTTTAAACCCCCTCGGCTACCTACAGGCCATATTGGCCTTCCTGGAGTACCTTTTACAAAATTAGGCATAAATTTTGTGTACGGTGTCCTTTTTTCACAAACAAGATACTGTTGGAAAGTTGATTCTAACACTAATCTAGTGGTGAAGGTAGCTTTTTCTGACTTTTCTCCAGATTTATTCTTGAGGTCCTTGAACTCAGATGTTGTTTTCACTACAGAGGGCATATATTTTGACTTAGTTATCCTTTTTTCACCATTCTCATGACATTGGAAAGCTAGTTCAGTACTCTACACAGATATGGGGTCCATTTTTATCAAGGAGGAAATTGTGAAATTTGGTTTGTGCATGCACTCATTCTTGTTTTATTGCACTAGGTTTACTTTTTCTCTCTCGTTTATGCATGTTTTTCATTCTCTCCTTTTGCAATCATTCGATATTCTAATAAATGAACTGATATAAAGTTCCATCAAGGGGTTTCTTGCATAATAATATGATTAGAGTGTAGTTTCACTTTGATCTCATCTTGATTTTGATGAAAACTCACATGGGTTGTATTTGGTTTTTGTAGTTTCTTTTTGCCACATCTTGCTTCTAGTTTGACACATATCAGATTCACATCGATTCACACTTCAGATTGAGAGCCTATGGTTAATGATCCGCATTGCATCACATCTCAGTTTGAGGGCCATTAAATTTATGGTTAATGTTCCAGAGTCTCCATGGTACTTTCTCCTATGGATCATTTTTAGTCACAGTTTGGAATCAGCATCGAGATACTCTTCGCTTCCAAATTCTTTGATCATATCATTCCCTCTTATGGAGGAATCATTTTATTCACTATTGCTTTATGGATTCCAGGTTTGTTCCAGTTTGTGAGTTTTCCAGTGTTTTGTGGCATCAAGTTTTTTGTTGCATTATTATGATTCCGCTATGGTTTCTTGTAAACAGAAGTATCTTTCCTTGCTTTTCATATTCCAGTTCCAGTGTTACTCCACAGTGTTCTTCCAGTGCTTCTTTGCAGTAGGTCATCTCATTGAGGGGGGGTTTTGTCCCACTAGGTTTTCCTCTTTCTCATTCATTGCATTTGTACATGGGTATCTAATTAGGCCTTGTTGTCAGGACCCATTCATGCTTTCTTGCATTCATCCTAGCATTAGGTGCATCCATTTTTAGTCTCCCTAAGTTGCACTTATGGGGGGTGTTGGTGTAATTAATTATTTAATTACACTTGCATAAGTTTACTTAGGTAATATTTTAATTCCTAGGTTAATTATTGTCATCCTTATCTTGTTGAGCTATCTTGTTGCTCAAGATAAGATTAGGGTTATGCATACATTTATTTTATAAAGAAAATCATCTCATGTAAACAATGAATTCCTGAATAATATTATTTGCAAATCTTCATGCAAAGCTCTACTTTTCTTTTCTTTTCTCTTCTGTGGAAGGTTTTTTGGTTTGCATGTCTGATCTTGGCTTCTAACATGAACAAGAACAAGAAGTTCAACAATATCAAATTGAAAATCCATGAGTGAATCAGGAACAACATCAAGAAGAAATGGGTGATCAACCAGGTAACGATCCTCCACCAAACAATAAGACCTTTTCTTATCCTATTAATTTTAATTTATGGAATGATGAGCCTCCCATGAAAAACACTTCACCTTCTGTATTACCTACATTTAGAGGAAAAACTTATGAGGATCCTGATGAGTTTCTCTTTGAGTTCAAGGTTTTATGTCAAACCTATGACTATATAGCTGATACCCAGTAGTTAAAACTACTTCCCTCTACTTTGAAAGAGTCGGCTTTGCACTAGTTCATGGGTTTAGGTGCAAAAAATGGAAACTAAATTTTTGGACAAATATCAAGACTACTGTCGAGTAAGGGATAGGAAAGATGAATTATTTCAAATGAGACAGTTAGAGGATGAAAGCCTGGAGGATTATACTGATGGATTTCAATTTGTGCATAGCAGATGTGGTAATGGTTTAGATAATGAGATTAGTAAAATAATCTTTCTAAAAGGAATTGATGATGAATCAAGAGAATCTTTAAAACTTATGGGAAAATGGGACATCAATTAACTTTCTTTGGAGGAAATTATTGAGATATGTAGAAATTACTCTAGAAATAGAGTAGGGACTAGAAATGTCTGAAGAAACAAAGTTCTTACTCCTGATGTATCTCAAGTCATGGAAGAATTTTCAAATTTGAAAACTGATTTAATCCTTCATTTTAACATGCAAGGAGATAAAAATACTACTGATCCATTGTCTATTTATTGTTCCAAGTGTAGAGGTAAACATCTTTTGAGAGAGTGTCCATTAAATCAAGTTGATCTCTATGAAATATTTGAAAAACATCATGCAACAAGTTTGTGTAATCTTCTGCTTGGAATTAAGAATCATTTAAAGAAACAACCTGAAGTAGAATAAGAACTCAACTATGTTGGACAGAGACCCTAAAATTTAGGATATAATGTGAATCAACAGAAATATTGTCCTAGAGGCAATTGGAATAAAAATCCTTGGCTATATCCAAACCAATGGACTCCTCCTTACCAGGCACAACCACCACATACATTTTGGCATCAACCTAAATGGATGAATCCTCAATGGAATCAACCACAATGGCAAACAAATTAGTCTCATTAGCAGCCAAACCAACCTTAGTGGCAAAAAAATCAAATGCAATATCAACCATGGAAAAATTAGGGACCAAGACATCCTTGGGGAAAATCACCTCCATTGGTTACTGGTCCTAATTAGGCAAATGAACAAGTAAACAAGTCACAACTACCAACACAACCTATTTCAAACTTGAAAAATAATCATAATGATGTCAATCCTCCTAATCTGAATGCAATCGATGCCAATGATATTAAATTAAGAAATCAAAATGTCCCTTTCATACCAAATGATAGAGATCAAGAAAATGATAAAGAAAAAGAGTATTTAAAGGAAGATCAAACTTCTGAAGATGAACAAATGATTAGGCAAGCACCTTATCCTAAACGTTTAAAAATAGAACAAGTATCTCCTGACAAATCTCAAAGAAATTATATGAATGTGGTAGATTCTCAACTTCTTCGTGAGCTGAAAAAGATCAATATTGAGATACCATTATTGCAAGCCATTAAAGATATACTTGAAATAAACCAGTTAGTTAAATCCCTTTGTATGAAAACATCAAGTAGGAAGAAGAAATTACCTCCTACAATTCTAGTAGGGACTAAACTGACTGATGTTTTATTAGGAAAATTACTACCTTAGAAATATAATGATCCTGGTAGTCCTATGATAACCTTAAGTATTGGTGGAGTTGAGATAACCAATGTACTAATTGATCTAGGAGCAGCTATCAATGTCATTACATCAAACACTATTGAATTATTGGGTATGACAACTATTCAACCCACAACAACTATTTTACAGTTGGCTGATCAATCTACTGCTAAACCTGAAGGTGTCATTGAAGACATTATGGTTACTATTGACACATGGGATTACCTAGTTCACATTTTAATTCTCAAAGCTAGGAAGAAAAGCTCTGGTTATCCAATCATTTTAGTTAGACCATAGTTGGCTACTTCAACAACATTGATAGACTATAGATCTAGTAGTATGATCATTTCTAATGGTAAAAAATAGAAGGATATGGATTCAGAGGGAGATGGTGTTGTAGAATTAGCTATGGTTACTTTAGTGGAACATATTGAAGAATATGAGAAATAGTATCTTAACTCTAAAAACATCTTTCAAGAAAAGGAGAAAAACTATAAAGTACATCAGAAAAATTCACACACTTTTACTTTAAATACAGTTGTGGGAAATCCATTTGATTCTAAAAAAAAGATCAAGGAAATAACTATAGCAGGGGACAAGCCTCTTTTTATCAAATCATCCTTGTCTTCCTCTCAAGGAAAAGAATTGAAGCAGACTTTAGAAAATCATTCTGAAGCATTTGCTTGGGAGTATAAAGACATGAGAGGAATTGACCCTTCCATTTGTACTCATCATATTTACACTAAGGATGTAAAACTAGTAAGAAATGACAAAGAAGGATCAATCCTACTTTACAGGATATTGTGAAACAAGAGATAGAAAAACTGTTGAAGGTAGGATTTATTTATCCAATATCTGATAGTCAATGGGTTTCTCCATTGGTTATTGTTCCTAATAAAAATGGAAAATGGCGTGTATGTGTGGACTATAGGGAATTAAATAAGGCCACTAAAAAGGATCACTTTCCTTTTCCATTTATTGAAAAAGTATTGGATAATCTATCTGGTAGTAGTTATTTCTATTTCTTAGATGGCTTTAGTGGATACAATCAGATTCAAGTAGCTCCTGAAGATCAAGATAAGACTACCTTAACATGTCCTTGGGGGACATATGCTTATACAGTACTACCATTTGGGTTGTGTAATGCACCAACAAATTTTCAAAGGGTTGTCTTGGCAATTTTTGCAAATTTAACTACCTCCTGTGTAGAGGTTTATATGGACGGCATCACAGTTCATGCACAAAAATTTGAGGAAGCACTTGAGAGATTGGATAAAGTATTGCAAAGATGTAAAGATGCTAGGTTTTCCTTAAATCATGAAAAGAGTTCCTTTATGATGACATAAGGTATTGTGTTGGGACATCAAATCTCAAAAGAGGGGATAAAAGTTGACCCAAAGAAAATCGAAATTATCCAAAAGATTGAAATCCCTACAACTAAAACTGAAGTTCATAGTAATCTTTGGCATGTTGGTTATTATAGAAGAATTATTGAAGGATTTAGTAAGATTTTTGAACCTTTATTTACATTGCTCAAGAAAGATGCAGAGTTTATTTGGCCAAATGATTGTAAGAAATCATTTGATGTAATTAAATATGCCTTCATTACTGCTCCAATTATCAAGGGACCTATTTGGGGAGTTCCATTTCACATACATGCTAATGCATATAACTTTTATATTGGTGCATTATTGAGACAAAAAGATGAAAATGAAGCAATGCATGCAATTTACTATATTAGTAAAAAGTTGAATCCTACTGAAAGGAACTATATAACAACTGAGAAAGAGTTCTTAGCAGTGGTATATGCAATAAATAAATTTAGGCAATATATCACTAGTTACAAGCTATTTATTCATATAAACCATGCTACAGTTAAATATTTGATGAATAAAGCTATTGCAGGAGGGTGAATCATAAGATGGTTATTGTTGTTGCAGGAATTTGATATAACAATTGTTGATAAGCCTGGTAAAGACAACGTTGTTGTTGATTTCCTCTCTAGAATTGTTTTGCAGGGTCATCAAGAACCAGTGGATGATACATTCCCAGATGAACACCTATTTGCAATATCAATCCATCCACCATGGTTTTCTGGTCTTGCAAATTATTTGGTAACAAGGAAATGCCCAATTTATTTCAATCCTAAACATAAAAGAAGGTTAATTCGTGAAAGCTCCAGGTTTCAATGGATAAATAGTTTACTATTTAGAATGTTTCTTGACCATGTTCTTTGCAGATGTGTTGTTGAATTAGACGTTTATGATGCCATACATGCATCCCATCATGAGCCAGATGGAGGAAATTACTCAGTAGTCAGAATAGTTCACAAAATCTTGGGAGCTAGTTATTTTTGGCCGTCTATATCAAAAGATGTTTCATTCTTTTTGAAGGATTGTGATGAATTTCAACACATGGGAATACCTACACCAACAATGGAGATGCCATTACAACCTCAAATAGCCTTGGAACCATTCGAAAAGTGGGGAATTGATTTTGTGGGACCTGTTGATCCACTTTCTAGAGGACAACAATATATCTTAGTTTTCACAAATTATGTTACAAAATGGGTTGAAGTAAAAGCTTTACCATCAACAAGAGAAGACAAGGTAGCTGATTTCCTATACAAGCATATTTTGTAGAGATTTAGTGCACCAAGAGAAATAGTTTCAGATCAAGGGCCACAATTTGTGTCTACTATGATGGAAGCATTTTTGCAAAGGTACCAAATGACACACAAAAAGTCATTGCCATATCATCCTCAAGAAAATGGACAAGTGGAGGTTACCAACAGAGAATTGGAG
>VDFB02353493.1:23375717-23510408 GCA_007258455.2 Sequoia sempervirens | reverse complement strand
AAAATATTGGTGTTCTATGTGTTTCTGATGTGTTGATTGTTTGTGGTTTATTGTTCATTCATTAGATCTAATATTAAGTTAAGTTAAGTTTGAAAATTTTAAATATTTTGTGACAACCGATTCACCCCCCCTTCTCAGTTGTCTGTACTTGTTTTTCCAACATTTATATCATTGCATTTAGTCATAGTTCCATCTTACATACCTTAGTTTGAGTGAACCACCACAATTTTGGGGTATATCTCTCTCCTTTTAGGTGAAAAACTCTAAGAGAGCAAGAGAAGCACATGGAACCACAAAAATTGTTGGTTCATTTTGGTGAACCTGAATATTGAACATTATATATTTCTGATTTGCATTACATTGCATCCTGGGACTCATAGCATTAGATTTTGCATTAGCTTTTTGCATTGTTTTTGCATCCTAGGATTTACAAAATTTCATTAGTGAAGATCTCATATAGATTTCATTTTTTCACTTCAAAAAATTCCAAAAACTCAAATTATGCATCTACATCTTCATTTTGCATCTAAAAAGCATAAAAACCGCTTTAAATTTTCTAAAAAAGCACAAAAAAATCCACCCCTAGACTCATTCGCCACCCTGGGCGAATCAATGCAATTGCACTTTTTGCATAGCAATTTCTACATTTATGTCTTTTGTTGTTGTTTCTCTATTTCAATTTACAAAATTCCTATTATTTTCATTTTATTATTCCTAGATTGCATTGCATTTGCATTCACCCCACCTCTTGTGGTACTTGTATGAGTGTTTGGTGCCCTATTGATAATACTTTAGTGAGAAGAAGTTCCCAACTCATGGAATCCCAAGATAACACAATCATTGTGGACCTTGGGTTGTCTCAAGCTCCTACTCCTGGTATGGACAATGGTGCATTAGGCATGGATACTACCACTAGTACACCTTTACCTTCACATACAATGCATGTTCACACACAAACTAATTCTATTCCACAAGATAAAGTCATTAACATTCATGAGGATTTAGCACATTTGCAACTAAACTTATGTCTTGAAAACATTTCCACCACTACAATTCCTGTTATAGACAACATACATCGAATTCTTGAAAGTGATGAGTGTTTAGATATGAAATAAATTTTTGAGATATAGCAAAAACATGCTTCTAACACATCTCAACCAAAAAACACTATGGTTAGCCAAGGAGGATCTCACATTCCTCCTCCTTCAACCATAGTATCCATACCTTCCTATACCACTCCTCAAGTTACAACAACCATGCAACAGAGTAGTTATGTGACTCCTTTTTCTATTCCAACCAGCATTCCTAGTTCTTTTGTGGCATTGAATGTTCCATCCTCCACCACCTTCACCTCCCTTAGTGTTCCATTCACTTCTCCTAACATCACATATACTCCATCACCATTCTCTCTTCCACCTCATACCACTTATGTTGACCCTCTCATTACACAACTCTTTCAGACTGTTTCCCCCATGCAACAACAAATATCCACCATTAACCAAAACCAAACTGCACCACCCACCTACTATGTTCATAGTAGTCCATTATCCCTGGAAATATTAAGAGCACCGATGCCTAGGTTTGAGAAGTACAGAGGCAAAGGAGACCCTACTAATCATGTTAATTCCTATATAGCCTTATGCAGTGACTTTGTCCTTGATGATAAATTGTTAGCTAAACTGTTTCCTAGGACCTTAAAGGACACTACCTTGGAGTGGTTTTCAAACTTACCCAATCATTCAATTTGATCATTTAATGAACTTTTTGATGCCTTTATAATTCATTTCCAATTCCATATGACTCCCAAAAAGACAATGGCTGATTTAATGAGGTGTAAACAACATGCAGATGAAAAAGTAGCTGATTTGATTTCACATTATCAGTCATTGTATGCTCAAGTAGATGTCAAGATTCCTAATTAACATCTCCAAAAGATGTTTATTGAAAACTTGCAAGCTCACCTTTAGGTTAAATTGACCATGATGAAATTTTCTTCTTTCATGCATTTATGCACAACCCTTTGTGAAAATCACAACTCACTTACTAATCGTGATGCAAAATCCACTTCTAACTGAGTTGAGAAGTCTTAACACAGTAACCAAAGAAACTCACAAAACTTCAGAAAACCAAATAGAGGATTTTTACAGTTCAATCCCCCTCCTCCACAACCAACTCAACACATGCCTAATCAAAATGGAATGCATTAAGGTGAGATTTGCCCGCTTACCTATGGGGACTTGAACATACAAATTTACCCCCTTGCTAATACTCTCCATAATACAATGAATCCAAAATTTTGCTACAACAAAAGATCATCACTTTTCCTATAGTCAAATCCATGACCCAACCAGAGCCTTACCCCCACCTTTAAACCAACTTCTTATTGTCATTTTCATTTCCAAAAAGGACATGACACATAACAATGCAAGTGTCTCAAACATGTAGTACAAGACCTCATTACTTCTAGTCGTCTATCCATTACGGGTGTTAATGATTAGGCAATAAGTCTGTTGCACCCCCTAATCAAAATTTTCAAATCTTTACCAACCCTATGCCTAAACACAATGTTTCATTTGTCAAATCCAGTGAAACTTCAAACAATGATGTGATGAATGTCGATACCACTGATGAACAACATGATAACTGCACATGTTACACATGTTAATTCTATTGATGAAATGGTAGGAATGATAGACGTTATCCCTCATAAGGGCCAAACAAAAAAATATCTTGATATTACTTTTTCTTCTCACGATATACTTAAAAACCTTCATGATGGTCCTCTTTACATAGTCGACCACATCTATGATAAGCCCACCAATGAGATATTAATATATCTCGCATATGGCGAGAATGTGAACACGAAATAATTTTTAGTATTACATGATATTTATCAAGATGATTATGACAAACCAACAACATGAATTAAAACACATATTGGTTTTGCGTGCCCTATGATCGAATCGATTGTACTCCCATTACAAATCGGATAGGTCTAAGACATTAGATGTAACATTTTCTATCATTCCACAATTGGATTAGTTTCATCTGCGGCTAGGTCATCCTTGGCTTTACTCGATGAAAGTTGTCCCTTTAGTTGTTCACAAATGTTTGAAGTTTCCACTTGACAATGAGATATTTACTATACACCATAGTGGTTTTAATCCATTGTCCTCTAAAGGTATTTCTTCCTTAGAATCCTTTTGGCCTGAACCTATGGAACCCATCACCCCTCACAAAGACTTCTTTTTCATTTCCTATCAAAAGTTCAAAGCCAAACAAATAGCCAAATTGTCTCTTTGCCACATGTCCTCGTCCACTTCTGCTATCCCTATCCTAGATGAGACAATGCTTCAACCTAAATCAGAACCTGAAAAAATAATGCAACGCCATGAGCAACCAACAATAAACACTTTACCTCCATCGTCTATGATGAGTGCAAGAAAATACACTTCAATTAATCCTTTTTATGGTTCAAAAGACTTTATTATATGTTAATTAACTATGCTGGTGGTAGACTTTATGTCTGAATGTTTGATTAATGATGCATTATATTTAACTAATTAGAGTATCTATAAGAAATGCTATTTTTCATTAAATGTTTGCTTTTGAATGATGATTAATGATGAAATGTTTATGCAAGTGGGATATTTTGTTGTCTTGATTACATCCTATCTTTGAGGATTCTGTTTGATGGATTAATTGTTGATGTTATGAAGTGGACATGTTAAAATTCCTGTTTAACGGATTTGAAATCTGTCTTGCTCCTAATTGCTCCAGCTAGCTCCTGATGGATGTTTCTGAATTGACTTCTTCAGTTAGTTTGAAGACTCCCTATTCAACTACTATCATCTGGTTGATTTCTTTAGGATACTTTGGTTCTGTTTAAGTTTAGTTCTTACCATTTTACTTCTTGGAGGGCTTTGCCAGTTTTTGTATTCAAATAAGCAGATATTCGTATAAATATCCAACCTTAGTCTTTAGTTTAGGAGTTAGTTAATATTTTCACTTCAACATTGAAATTTGGATTATTTGCACTTTTATATTACTTGCCTATTTTGGCCAATTGGAATGAAAATAAGGAGTTGATCTGAATCTCGGTGTTTCAGTCCCACCAGAGGAAGAGCAGGGCCCGCTCGACCAAAGGAGGTGACTTGTGTTATTTTATTTGATTCAATTAATTTTTGCATTGTTCATCTTAGTTAAAAAATAGGAATTTGGATCTCTTTTTTAATCATTACTGGTGAATTCGAATGTTATGTTCTTAAGTTAAATTCATTGAGTCTTTAGAATAATTCATTTAAGGTTTTTAGTAGATTTACATTCATTCATATAGTGTAGATTTAATTGTTGTTAGAAAATTAGATTTTGTGCTTATTTGAGTATGCATGTAGTTGTAATGGGAAAGACAATAATGACTTATGGAAAGATGAAACTGAAGTTTATTTGGGACTTGTTCATGGAAGTTAGTATTACTACTTTCTAGATTAATGATTATGTTCTGCAAATGTAATTAGATCATTTTCTACAAACATAAATAGATTTACCTTTCATGCACATTTCAATTCATAGCTTTAGCTTAAAATTAGATTTAATTCTTATCTTAAATCTTCCGTCAATAAATTAAAAATAAGTCAAGTGAAGTCTGAATTAAGTTATTAAGGTCTAAACCATCATTAGTTAAGAGATAAATTAGGATTAATTCTTTAGAAATCATTAAGAACCCATTGTTAAGATTGGCTACTTAGAGCTCTTGATAGCTCCTGAAAGCTCCTGATGTCTCCTGATAGAGCTAAACCACAACTAAAAGTCACTATTTTATAGTGCAAAACCCCCATTTTATGGAAACACCCTTATCACATATAGCTCTAAGACACACCTGGTTCGATAATTGATAAGTTAAATGATGCAAGAAGTGACATCAATGACCTTGCTCATCATTTTTGGTGTTGTTGTCAGGGAATTAAAATATCTGGCTAATTAAGTGTGAAGCCTTAGTGTTGATAAGGAAGACAGTTGAGATTGTGGATGAGATGATCTCTAGAGAGCATCTAGGAAGATTCCTTCCATGAAATATTAATTTTGACCTGTTGGTGTAATTAATTATTTAATTACACTTGCATAAGTTTACTTAGGTAATATTTTAATTCCTAGGTTAATTATTGTCATCCTTATCTTGGTGAGCTATCTTATTTCTCAAGACAAGATTAGGGTTATGCATATATTGCTTTTATAAAGCAAATCATCTCATGTAATTATTGAATTCCTGACTAATATTATTTGCAAATCTTCATGCACAACTCTTCATTTATTTGCTTTTTCCTTCTGTGGAAGGTTTTTTGGTTTGCATGTCTAATCCTGGTTTCTAACATGGTATCATAGCCTTGATTTGTAGCCTCTTCTCAGATTTTGGAGAAAATCAGTGCAAAGTTCATTCAGGATTCCTCGAGGGTATCATGCCTTGAGATCATCTATCTAGTGTTTTGGATTAGATCAGGCATCTCCATTGGATTCAGAGCACTGGAAAAAGTCACGATTGGCTTTTATTTTTTTTATTTTGGTCATCATTGAAGAAATTTGTGAGGGTTTCAACCTCGGTGATTTTTTGCAAGCCCTAGAGGTAGTTGATTTTTTGGGGCACTTTGAGCACAAATGGAGGTTACCATTGAGTTTGCAGTAGCCAAAAACCCTAAGATCACCCTTCGTTTGGTCAATTTTGGAGAAGTTGGTCCAAGAGGCAAAAAAAAATTTTCTAGGGAGGCTGTACGACCTCCCTAGCACACATATCGAGGCACAAAAATTGAAAAAAATGTCAAAAAAACATTTTTTTGAGCACCATTTTGGTGCCTACAGTTTAAAACAATCCTGCCACCAGGTGGCCACCAGGCGTTCACCAACACTCCACCATTGCTGGCCTTCACCGCCGGTCCGCCACCGGCCAGTGCCCAGCCCCTGCAAGCTTCTTTACCGCCAGCTTTGGTCACATGGGGGACCGGGCGCTATGCACCCAGCCCCCGACCGGCCCCTCAAAACTCACCGCAAGTCACATGGGTGACTAGGGGCTTCGCCGCAACCCCCTTCCCACCAATGCCTGGTCACACACAAGACCAGGGGCTTATTTTTTTAAACCCCCTCGGCTACCTACAGGCCATATTGGCCTTCCTGGAGTACCTTTTACAAAATTAGGCATAAATTTTGTGTACGGTGTCCTTTTTTCACAAACAAGATACTGTTGGAAAGTTGATTCTAACACTAATCTAGTGGTGAAGGTAGCTTTTTCTGACTTTTCTCCAGATTTATTCTTGAGGTCCTTGAACTCAGATGTTGTTTTCACTACAGAGGGCATATATTTTGACTTAGTTATCCTTTTTTCACCATTCTCATGACATTGGAAAGCTAGTTCAGTACTCTACACAGATATGGGGTCCATTTTTATCAAGGAGGAAATTGTGAAATTTGGTTTGTGCATGCACTCATTCTTGTTTTATTGCACTAGGTTTACTTTTTCTCTCTCGTTTATGCATGTTTTTCATTCTCTCCTTTTGCAATCATTCGATATTCTAATAAATGAACTGATATAAAGTTCCATCAAGGGGTTTCTTGCATAATAATATGATTAGAGTGTAGTTTCACTTTGATCTCATCTTGATTTTGATGAAAACTCACATGGGTTGTATTTGGTTTTTGTAGTTTCTTTTTGCCACATCTTGCTTCTAGTTTGACACATATCAGATTCACATCGATTCACACTTCAGATTGAGAGCCTATGGTTAATGATCCGCATTGCATCACATCTCAGTTTGAGGGCCATTAAATTTATGGTTAATGTTCCAGAGTCTCCATGGTACTTTCTCCTATGGATCATTTTTAGTCACAGTTTGGAATCAGCATCGAGATACTCTTCGCTTCCAAATTCTTTGATCATATCATTCCCTCTTATGGAGGAATCATTTTATTCACTAT
Source organism: Sequoia sempervirens (assembly GCA_007258455.2). NCBI lineage: Eukaryota > Viridiplantae > Streptophyta > Pinopsida > Cupressales > Cupressaceae > Sequoia > Sequoia sempervirens. Next base: position 23,503,445 of record VDFB02353493.1, on the reverse strand, counting down.
TGCTTTATGGATTCCAGGTTTGTTCCAGTTTGTGAGTTTTCCAGTGTTTTGTGGCATCAAGTTTTTTGTTGCATTATTATGATTCCGCTATGGTTTCTTGTAAACAGAAGTATCTTTCCTTGCTTTTCATATTCCAGTTCCAGTGTTACTCCACAGTGTTCTTCCAGTGCTTCTTTGCAGTAGGTCATCTCATTGAGGGGGGGTTTTGTCCCACTAGGTTTTCCTCTTTCTCATTCATTGCATTTGTACATGGGTATCTAATTAGGCCTTGTTGTCAGGACCCATTCATGCTTTCTTGCATTCATCCTAGCATTAGGTGCATCCATTTTTAGTCTCCCTAAGTTGCACTTATGGGGGGTGTTGGTGTAATTAATTATTTAATTACACTTGCATAAGTTTACTTAGGTAATATTTTAATTCCTAGGTTAATTATTGTCATCCTTATCTTGTTGAGCTATCTTGTTGCTCAAGATAAGATTAGGGTTATGCATACATTTATTTTATAAAGAAAATCATCTCATGTAAACAATGAATTCCTGAATAATATTATTTGCAAATCTTCATGCAAAGCTCTACTTTTCTTTTCTTTTCTCTTCTGTGGAAGGTTTTTTGGTTTGCATGTCTGATCTTGGCTTCTAACATGAACAAGAACAAGAAGTTCAACAATATCAAATTGAAAATCCATGAGTGAATCAGGAACAACATCAAGAAGAAATGGGTGATCAACCAGGTAACGATCCTCCACCAAACAATAAGACCTTTTCTTATCCTATTAATTTTAATTTATGGAATGATGAGCCTCCCATGAAAAACACTTCACCTTCTGTATTACCTACATTTAGAGGAAAAACTTATGAGGATCCTGATGAGTTTCTCTTTGAGTTCAAGGTTTTATGTCAAACCTATGACTATATAGCTGATACCCAGTAGTTAAAACTACTTCCCTCTACTTTGAAAGAGTCGGCTTTGCACTAGTTCATGGGTTTAGGTGCAAAAAATGGAAACTAAATTTTTGGACAAATATCAAGACTACTGTCGAGTAAGGGATAGGAAAGATGAATTATTTCAAATGAGACAGTTAGAGGATGAAAGCCTGGAGGATTATACTGATGGATTTCAATTTGTGCATAGCAGATGTGGTAATGGTTTAGATAATGAGATTAGTAAAATAATCTTTCTAAAAGGAATTGATGATGAATCAAGAGAATCTTTAAAACTTATGGGAAAATGGGACATCAATTAACTTTCTTTGGAGGAAATTATTGAGATATGTAGAAATTACTCTAGAAATAGAGTAGGGACTAGAAATGTCTGAAGAAACAAAGTTCTTACTCCTGATGTATCTCAAGTCATGGAAGAATTTTCAAATTTGAAAACTGATTTAATCCTTCATTTTAACATGCAAGGAGATAAAAATACTACTGATCCATTGTCTATTTATTGTTCCAAGTGTAGAGGTAAACATCTTTTGAGAGAGTGTCCATTAAATCAAGTTGATCTCTATGAAATATTTGAAAAACATCATGCAACAAGTTTGTGTAATCTTCTGCTTGGAATTAAGAATCATTTAAAGAAACAACCTGAAGTAGAATAAGAACTCAACTATGTTGGACAGAGACCCTAAAATTTAGGATATAATGTGAATCAACAGAAATATTGTCCTAGAGGCAATTGGAATAAAAATCCTTGGCTATATCCAAACCAATGGACTCCTCCTTACCAGGCACAACCACCACATACATTTTGGCATCAACCTAAATGGATGAATCCTCAATGGAATCAACCACAATGGCAAACAAATTAGTCTCATTAGCAGCCAAACCAACCTTAGTGGCAAAAAAATCAAATGCAATATCAACCATGGAAAAATTAGGGACCAAGACATCCTTGGGGAAAATCACCTCCATTGGTTACTGGTCCTAATTAGGCAAATGAACAAGTAAACAAGTCACAACTACCAACACAACCTATTTCAAACTTGAAAAATAATCATAATGATGTCAATCCTCCTAATCTGAATGCAATCGATGCCAATGATATTAAATTAAGAAATCAAAATGTCCCTTTCATACCAAATGATAGAGATCAAGAAAATGATAAAGAAAAAGAGTATTTAAAGGAAGATCAAACTTCTGAAGATGAACAAATGATTAGGCAAGCACCTTATCCTAAACGTTTAAAAATAGAACAAGTATCTCCTGACAAATCTCAAAGAAATTATATGAATGTGGTAGATTCTCAACTTCTTCGTGAGCTGAAAAAGATCAATATTGAGATACCATTATTGCAAGCCATTAAAGATATACTTGAAATAAACCAGTTAGTTAAATCCCTTTGTATGAAAACATCAAGTAGGAAGAAGAAATTACCTCCTACAATTCTAGTAGGGACTAAACTGACTGATGTTTTATTAGGAAAATTACTACCTTAGAAATATAATGATCCTGGTAGTCCTATGATAACCTTAAGTATTGGTGGAGTTGAGATAACCAATGTACTAATTGATCTAGGAGCAGCTATCAATGTCATTACATCAAACACTATTGAATTATTGGGTATGACAACTATTCAACCCACAACAACTATTTTACAGTTGGCTGATCAATCTACTGCTAAACCTGAAGGTGTCATTGAAGACATTATGGTTACTATTGACACATGGGATTACCTAGTTCACATTTTAATTCTCAAAGCTAGGAAGAAAAGCTCTGGTTATCCAATCATTTTAGTTAGACCATAGTTGGCTACTTCAACAACATTGATAGACTATAGATCTAGTAGTATGATCATTTCTAATGGTAAAAAATAGAAGGATATGGATTCAGAGGGAGATGGTGTTGTAGAATTAGCTATGGTTACTTTAGTGGAACATATTGAAGAATATGAGAAATAGTATCTTAACTCTAAAAACATCTTTCAAGAAAAGGAGAAAAACTATAAAGTACATCAGAAAAATTCACACACTTTTACTTTAAATACAGTTGTGGGAAATCCATTTGATTCTAAAAAAAAGATCAAGGAAATAACTATAGCAGGGGACAAGCCTCTTTTTATCAAATCATCCTTGTCTTCCTCTCAAGGAAAAGAATTGAAGCAGACTTTAGAAAATCATTCTGAAGCATTTGCTTGGGAGTATAAAGACATGAGAGGAATTGACCCTTCCATTTGTACTCATCATATTTACACTAAGGATGTAAAACTAGTAAGAAATGACAAAGAAGGATCAATCCTACTTTACAGGATATTGTGAAACAAGAGATAGAAAAACTGTTGAAGGTAGGATTTATTTATCCAATATCTGATAGTCAATGGGTTTCTCCATTGGTTATTGTTCCTAATAAAAATGGAAAATGGCGTGTATGTGTGGACTATAGGGAATTAAATAAGGCCACTAAAAAGGATCACTTTCCTTTTCCATTTATTGAAAAAGTATTGGATAATCTATCTGGTAGTAGTTATTTCTATTTCTTAGATGGCTTTAGTGGATACAATCAGATTCAAGTAGCTCCTGAAGATCAAGATAAGACTACCTTAACATGTCCTTGGGGGACATATGCTTATACAGTACTACCATTTGGGTTGTGTAATGCACCAACAAATTTTCAAAGGGTTGTCTTGGCAATTTTTGCAAATTTAACTACCTCCTGTGTAGAGGTTTATATGGACGGCATCACAGTTCATGCACAAAAATTTGAGGAAGCACTTGAGAGATTGGATAAAGTATTGCAAAGATGTAAAGATGCTAGGTTTTCCTTAAATCATGAAAAGAGTTCCTTTATGATGACATAAGGTATTGTGTTGGGACATCAAATCTCAAAAGAGGGGATAAAAGTTGACCCAAAGAAAATCGAAATTATCCAAAAGATTGAAATCCCTACAACTAAAACTGAAGTTCATAGTAATCTTTGGCATGTTGGTTATTATAGAAGAATTATTGAAGGATTTAGTAAGATTTTTGAACCTTTATTTACATTGCTCAAGAAAGATGCAGAGTTTATTTGGCCAAATGATTGTAAGAAATCATTTGATGTAATTAAATATGCCTTCATTACTGCTCCAATTATCAAGGGACCTATTTGGGGAGTTCCATTTCACATACATGCTAATGCATATAACTTTTATATTGGTGCATTATTGAGACAAAAAGATGAAAATGAAGCAATGCATGCAATTTACTATATTAGTAAAAAGTTGAATCCTACTGAAAGGAACTATATAACAACTGAGAAAGAGTTCTTAGCAGTGGTATATGCAATAAATAAATTTAGGCAATATATCACTAGTTACAAGCTATTTATTCATATAAACCATGCTACAGTTAAATATTTGATGAATAAAGCTATTGCAGGAGGGTGAATCATAAGATGGTTATTGTTGTTGCAGGAATTTGATATAACAATTGTTGATAAGCCTGGTAAAGACAACGTTGTTGTTGATTTCCTCTCTAGAATTGTTTTGCAGGGTCATCAAGAACCAGTGGATGATACATTCCCAGATGAACACCTATTTGCAATATCAATCCATCCACCATGGTTTTCTGGTCTTGCAAATTATTTGGTAACAAGGAAATGCCCAATTTATTTCAATCCTAAACATAAAAGAAGGTTAATTCGTGAAAGCTCCAGGTTTCAATGGATAAATAGTTTACTATTTAGAATGTTTCTTGACCATGTTCTTTGCAGATGTGTTGTTGAATTAGACGTTTATGATGCCATACATGCATCCCATCATGAGCCAGATGGAGGAAATTACTCAGTAGTCAGAATAGTTCACAAAATCTTGGGAGCTAGTTATTTTTGGCCGTCTATATCAAAAGATGTTTCATTCTTTTTGAAGGATTGTGATGAATTTCAACACATGGGAATACCTACACCAACAATGGAGATGCCATTACAACCTCAAATAGCCTTGGAACCATTCGAAAAGTGGGGAATTGATTTTGTGGGACCTGTTGATCCACTTTCTAGAGGACAACAATATATCTTAGTTTTCACAAATTATGTTACAAAATGGGTTGAAGTAAAAGCTTTACCATCAACAAGAGAAGACAAGGTAGCTGATTTCCTATACAAGCATATTTTGTAGAGATTTAGTGCACCAAGAGAAATAGTTTCAGATCAAGGGCCACAATTTGTGTCTACTATGATGGAAGCATTTTTGCAAAGGTACCAAATGACACACAAAAAGTCATTGCCATATCATCCTCAAGAAAATGGACAAGTGGAGGTTACCAACAGAGAATTGGAGAATATTTTGATAAAAATTGTTTCAATGAGGAAGATAGATTGGGAAAAAAGGCTAGATGAGGTAGTCTGGGCATATAATAAAACCTAGAAAACAACTACTGGATTCTCTCCATATGAACTAGTATTTGGAAAAAATCCAGTAATGCCTATTGAATTTGAATTACAAACATTGAAGATGGCATTGGAAATTAGTATTGACTTACCTAAAGCAGAAAAAGAGTAGAATTCTACAATTGAATCAACTTGATGAGATGAGAATTGAATCCATTCAACATATAGAGTTAATTCAAAAGCAGAGAAAGGAGTAGCATGATAAAAATATTGTGACAAGAAAATTTAAGAAGGGAGATTGGGCACTGTTATTTGACTCAAAATTTCAAGAGTTCAGAGGAAAATTTCATACAAGATGGTTGGGACCTTATGAAATTGATGAAGTTTTTTAGAATGGAGTAGTTCAATTGATACCAATTGATGGAGAAAGAAGGATCATGCTAGTTAACGATCATCATTTGACAGTGTATCAAAAACCTACATCAAAAGAGGAATTTGTAGAAGAATTGCAGAATAGGATTGAATATTTTTTGATGGAAGATATTCCTTCCATAAGAGAATGTACTTTTGAATAATGTTTTGGAAAGGTATGAATAAAGGAGGTAAATTGAAAAACCAGAACTAGCGGTTTACCTTCTAAATAAAGGAGATAGATTGAAAACTAGAAATGGTGGTTTATCTCTTAGAAAAAAATGAAAAATAAATAAAAAGAAAATAGAAAAAAAAGGATGGTTGAAAACTAGAAATGGTGGTATCCTAATGACTCCTAATGGCTCCTGATGACTCTTGATGGCTCCTAATGCTTCCAAGGTTCTTTATAATAAATGCTCAAGTTAATTTTGAGCTCTTTTTTATTAACTCATTGGAATTATTGCTAGCTATGTTAATTCATGCTCTGATTGACTGTGACATTTAATGAAAAGTTACACATTTATTGTAAATTTCATTTGCAAATTATTACTTCTAATTTAGTTAATGTGATGTGACATTAAAAGAATATTTTGAGCATAGATATCTTCACTATAGTTATTAATTTTTTAATAAATAAGTCCTAATCATTTCAAATCTGGTAGAGATATAAGGGTTTAATAATTAAAAGAATGTTGCAATAAATATGAGTATTAAGAAAGATTTAATATCATTTTGAAATGAGTTTGTTGATTTCAATATCATCGCCAAATACACCAAACATCTAATTCATAATTCATAAAGTACTAGATGGTATGTACGAACCATTCACAAGGAATGAGATTGAATAGATGCTTAACGTCTTGACATGAAACACTTTTTTGAGTTTTTGAAAAATGTCGCATCTGTGAAAAAATAAGTTTATTCACATTTTTCTCAAAGAAGTTGCATCTGCCATTGTTATTGATAAAAAATGCAGAAGTGAAGAAAATGGGGCAGAAATGGAACTTAGAACTAGAAAACTTCATTCTTGATCCTGAAACTGAAAGATTGTTGAGAGAAGTAGGATGTCTTGAATTCATACATATGAATGAAGGATTTGAGCTTGATTTGGTTGAGGAATTTGTGATGAATTTCCATGTAAACATGACCAACATAAGGGGAGAGGTGATTCAAGTTACCCTTGCCATTATTAGTGATCTCTCTAGAATCCCAGCTAAGGGTGAACCATTGAACAAAGGACATGTGAGTTTTGAAGAATTAGTGGATGCATTCCATGAGGAACCAAGAAGGAAACCAAAAATATAGTGGAATAAAGGAACCCAAAAAGGTGTTACAGGTAGTAATCTTGATGAACCATGGAGGACGGTCATGACCTGGTTAATGAAATTCTTCACCTGTGAAGGCCAATATGGCATAATTCTTGGGCCAGGAATGTAGATGCTTACACATTTAAGGTATAGAAATACAAGGCCTTCTGCAAGAATCAATCTTCCCACCTTTTTATTAACACAAATATCAGGTCTATCATAGCTAGGGTAAAGTCTAGAGGAGTTTCTTCCATCAGATACCATAGTTTAATTCATCTAATTATCAAACATCATTTTATGAAGAAAGAATCTGGGAAAGAGGGTTGGTTGGAATTATTGTCAACCCCTATTGGGAAAAAATATAAGAGGGGACCCACTATGAAAAAGTTAAAAATTGAGAAAGGGGAAGTCTCTGAAAAAGTGTAAAAAAAGGGGAAAAGAAAGTTACAAGAAATTAAAAGAAAAACTCGAAGTACTGTGAAGAGGAAAAGGCATGCATCACAATAGGAAACCCTTGATATTGTTGACGTTGACACCAGTGTTCTGACTTCCCTTGAAAAACCAAGTGAAACCCCCACAACCACTCATGATACCCTGAAAAATAGTGATGAAATACATGAACCTGTCCATTCTCATGAATGGGCTAAAAGTCCTCCTGAATCCTTGTTTCCATCTCCACAAAAATCCCCTATTCAATTATCTCATGGATTTCCATCTAAGAAACAACCCCCTGATATGCCAAAGGAAGATAACCGTATTAGAGGGTCTGATGAATCTTCTTCACCACCTATTCATGTCTTTAAAAGGAGAAAAGGAAAAGAACCGGTAACTGAACAACAAAAATCTCCTCAATCTCAGGAAGAAGAGGTTGAAAAAGAAGAAGAGGATATGGCTAGAGCTATGGTAGTTTCCAGAATGTAGGCAGAGTTGGATGAGGAAAGAAAAAGAATGCAATTTTTGGAGGAAAAGTTAAGGATAAAGGAAGAGGAATTGCAAAAATCTATGACCAAAATTGAGAAGCTAGAGAAAGAGATGACAAAAAAAGAAAATTCTTTGAAAACACAGTTAAGTCAGATAGAAGAAGCCTTATAGCAGGCTAGCGTGCAAGCATTAGCTCTGTGGTGTAGAAAAATGGATGTTTCTTTCTTGAAATAGTAATTATTCATGATAAATTGGACTTAATGAGGCCTTGATTTGGTGTTGTGAGGTGTTTTACACATCCACACTAGGTCTTGGATCTTTGCAAATTGAATAACATGTGTTTATTTATGTCATGTAAAGGTGTTGTAAAGTGTTGTAAAAGAGTTTCATGCTTTTCTAGACTTAATGAACCCATTTTCCCTTAATTCAACAATGTAAAATATATTTAATTGCATTATCACATCAATCTAGAAGGCTTGTAAACTAAACTTGACTTTAATCTAGTGTTGTAATGTGTCCTACACATTCACAATGGATGTTCCTTTCTAGGCTAAGTGGACCTCATTTTAGTGTTGTAAAGTGTAGTTAATCACACTTTCACATTAGATTTTGTGTCCCAAGCCCTAATTACTCTTTACATCATCACTAATAGGACCCTATGACCCCATATTGTGCATCCTGAGGCAATATCTGATGAAATACCTGACAAAGTCACTATATAGACCTGATTTCCTCACTCCCGAACAACCTAGTTGGCAAATGGACCCTACTAGGACTAATTCGCCATCTATGGTGAATGAGTCCCTACCAAGTGGGACTGATTCACCCAAGGTGGTGAATGAGTCCCATTTGGTCCATTTTTTACTTTTGAGCAAGAAATTTTGGAATTTAAGTTTTATTTTTCTTCATGTCAGCCTTGGGGATCCAATTTACAGGTGAATAAGGTGAATTTCCTATAAAATCAACCTTCTAAGCCCTAATTCATAATATCATAACTCATTCACAATTCATTCATCATCTATCTTCTCTTTCAAGTCAATCAAGTTAGGGTTTCATTATTGCAAGCCATCAAGATAGCTTCCTAAGACATGTAAGGGAAAACTCTTCCTCCATTTCTATAGAAATTCAAGATCAAACATCATGGAAAAGTATTGAATCCATTGTTTTATTCTTCATTACATTCTTTCTCATTTTGGTTTAATTACCTACAAAGGGGTTTGACCAAGGAAAACCCCCATACCCTAACATTCAACATTTCTCTCTCTTTTCTTGTGTGTTTTTAGATTTAGGAATCTTGAAGACTTGTAAATCATTGAATATCAAGTTGACCAAGGCAACATATTAACAAAAAGTCACTTTTAGGTTCGAAAAGTAGACTTTCGAAGGCGGACACCTGTCAGCAGCCAAAGAGCAGATCGAAGACTTCAATTTCCACTTTTAGATTTTCATAAATTCAAAAGTGGAATAATTCACCATCGGTGGTGAATGATTCCCATTGCCAAGCCTGATTTTGGTTTTCTGTAGTTTTGGATACCCATTGTCCAAAATGGGTTCTGAAACAGTTTCACAAAATTGGGACTGATTGGCCTAGAATGGTGAATGTGTTCCACCAGGCCTAAAAATTAGGATTGACAGCATTTCAAAAGTCATTTCAAAAGATCTCAGGTGCACACTTTTAGTTTCATCAAATTCTATTATAGTTTGCATTCATTTCTAGGTGTTTTTTGCATTACATAATGTGTTTTCAAATAATCAACATTTCATTAGTTTTGCATTAATAATCAATCAATCTCATCACTTAGTTGCATTTAGATCATTTCATTTAGTCTTAATTCCATCTTCCATATCTTATTTTGAGTGAACCACCAAGATTTGTAGTGTGGGATCTATCTCTTTCCTTTAGGTGAAAGACCCTAATTGAGCAAAAGAGACATAGCATTCCTAACAATTAAAACTTTGGTTCAAGCTCAAACAAAGGAAAAAACAAGGCTTGGTGCTACAAAAATAGATAGGTTGAAAAATGAATTGCAATAGAAGGAAGAGGAGTTAAAACAATAGTCAAGTAGACTACATCATCTTAAAGCATCTACTTCATCAGCTCAACGGAGATGCCTCTCCCTTTCAGCACTCAAACTCAAACAAGAAAATAACCAATTGAAGAGCCAAAATCAGTAGCTAGAAAAGAGAGAGACAAGGTGAATGAAAGACTACAACAAGTGGTAGATGTATCTTCAACGATGTTGGCAATGAGGAAACCTTCAGAATTGTATGCATTATTCTTAAGGGAAAGATTCCTACAATGGAAAATTAATCGATTGGTTTTCAAAAGAAAGATTATAATGATGACTGTGGATTTCTAGAAGACTTCTACAATAGCCATCCTATAGTTCAAAATCAGATGTGTGAATAATTTTTACATGGCTTCATTCTCCGTAATTATCCATAGTCTTTTCTAAATTTTTATGTTGGTGAGTTGCAAATAAGGTCTTTTGTCTCTTTGTTACAAAATCAAGTTTAATGGGATAATAGAATAGACCAATATAAGGAGGAATATTTAAGACTGGGCATTCCAATGAGGAATGAAACACCTTGGTCCATGGCCTTCAAAGCTGCTTTTATATACTTTGCACAAGAAGATAATGTAAGAATTGTTTACAGAAGGAATTTGAATGAAAGCATTATATTTTTTAGAAGTGTCCAAGAACACCTTCCACATAGGGCCTTAACTACATCCAGGGATAAATTCAACAACATTTCAACATCACTCAGAAGGAGGGAACCAATCTATCCAAGGAAAACCACTTGGAGTCTCACAAGAGTGAGATCCTTAATCCAAGTTATTGAAGAGAAAAATACAAACTAGGTAGGAATGAGGTTCAGACCTGCATTGATCATATCACCAACACCTACATTAAATGCTCCACCACAATTTATTGGAGAAATTTTGAGGGATTGGTTATGAATAATTGAACAACAAAATGGATATGATCAATGGTGAACATTCATACAATATATGGCTTATTGTGGTGATCTTGTTGCTTGGATAGAATGAAGAAATAGGGATTTACTAGATCCTCAACCATGAGGACATGGTTGACAAAAAAAGGGGGAGAGATGATGAGTGCAAGATAATACACTTCAATTAATCCTTTTTTATGGTTCAAAAGGCTTTATTATATGTTAATTAACTATGTTGTTGGTAGAATTTATGTTTGAATGTTTGATTAATGATGCATTATATTTAACTAATTAGAGTATATATAAGAAATGGTATTTTGCATTAAATTTTTTCTTTTGAATGATGATTAATGATGAAATGTTTATGCAAGTGGGATCTTTTGTTGTCTTGATTACATCCTATCTTTGAGGATTCTGTTTGATGGATTAATTGATGATGTTATGAGGTGGACGTGTTAAACTTCCTGTTTAATGGATTTGAAATATGTCTTTCTCCTGATCACTCTAGCTGGATCCTAATGGATGTTTTTGAATTGACTTCTTCAGTCAGTTTGAAGACTCCTTGTTCAGCTATTATCATGTGGTGGATTTCTTTATGACACTTTGGTTATGTTTAAGTTTAGTTGTTACCATTTTTCTTCTTGGCGGGCTTCACCAATTTTTGTATTCAAATAAGTGGATATTCTTATAAATATCTAGCCTTAGTCTTTAGTTTAGGAGTTAATTAATATTTTCACTTCAACATTGTAATTTGGATTATCTACACTTTTGTATTACTCTCCTGTTTTGGCCAATTGGAATGAAAATAAGGAGTTGATATGAATCTCAGTGTTTAAGTCCCACCAGAGGAAGAGCAGAGCCCGCTCGACCGAAGGAGGTGACTTGTGTTATTTTCTTTGATTCAATTAATTTTTGCATTGTTCATCTTAGTTGGAAAATAGGAATTTAGATCTCTATTAATCATTACTGGTGAATGCGAATGTTATGTTCTTAAGTTAAATTCATTGATTCTTTAGAATAATTCATTTAATATTTACTGTAAATTTATAATCATGCATTTACTATAGATTTAATTGCTATCAGAAAATTATATTATGTTCTTATTTGAGAATGTATGTAGTTTTAATTGGAAAGACAATAATGACTTATGGAAAGATGAAACTAAAGTTTTTTTGGGACTTGTTCATGGAAGTTAGTATTACTGCTTTCTAGATTAATGATTATGTTATGAAAACGTAATTAGATCCTTTTCTGTAAATGTAAATAGATTTACCTTTCATGCACATTTCAATTCAAAAATTTAGCTTAAAAGTAGATTTAATTCTTAGCTTATATCTTCCATGCATAAATTGTAAATAAGTCAAGTGAAGTCTGAATTGAGTTATTAAGGTATAAACCATCATTAGTTAAGAGATAAATTAGGATTAAGTCTTTAGAAATCATTAGGAACCCATTGTTAAGATCACCTAATGAGAGCTTTTGATAGCTCCTGAATGAAAGCCCCTAACGGCTCCTGACAGAGCTAAACCGCAACCAAAAGTCATTGTTTTATAGTGCAAAACCCCTAATTTATGGAAACACCCTTATCACATATAGCTCTAAGACACACCCAGTTCGATAATTGATAAATTAAATGATGCAAGAAGTGACATCAAAGACCTTGCTCATCAGTCTAATCATCCAAGAGATAATGAAACCAACCCCATCATGCCTTCTCGCATTAAACAAGTTTATAAGTACAAATAGAAAGTGATTGACCCATCTCCTTCGGTTCCTTCCATTTCTCATCCTTAGGAAGAAAAGGAGCCTATGGTGGATCAACCCGCTCTTACACCTCATCAACTTCAAAATAGAATTAAAATAAACCATGGTTCTAGGGAATGTAGGCGTTGTCATCATCTCCTTGCTTGTTAGTTACAAATAGACGAAAACAAAGCAAATCAACCTCTGCCTTTGACAGAAGCAATACATGATCACCCTCCTCCTCCTGACCCACCACAAGATAGTATGTCACCACCATCACACCAAAATGATTTGATACAAAAACCACAACTCTTGATACATCCCTCATTGGAAATTACCATTTTTCCTCCCGTCATGATTAATCTTGATGACGATGATGATGTGGAGATCTCTAAAATAGATGAAGAGGTGCATAGCAATCTAAATTATTTATTTTCCTTTTCCATGAGCTTAAATGACAAATCTCCTACACCAAGTGAGGACCCTGGAACTTCCCCTAGTTCAACACTTGTTATTATCCCTTTTGACAATCAACCGCCCTTGCAATACACTGAACATGATTGGGAAGAAGATGACTTGTTAGATGGTTGACTTGTATTTTCCTTAACTAGTCTTTTTCCTTTTCTTTTTCTCCCTCTTTCATGTGTTTGTATGTGTGTATTATGTGTTTGATGTTCTCTCTCTTGGTTCACTTACTCTATTTATACCTCTATTCATCTATATGTTGTCCATTGCTTTTTCCTTTCACCTTTGTTTTGTGCTTTTCCTTTTGGGGATGATACAAAGCATTAAGACGTCCTATGTCTCTTCCATGTTGACCCAATCAGTCCCTTTTCCTTTTTACTATCTTTTCTTGTGTTTTTCCTTTTGGAGATGATGCAAGGCATCAAGACTGAAATGTCTCCTTCATGTTGACCTAAGAGATTTTCCCTTCTCTTTTTCCTTCTCATTTTATTTTCACTTGTGTTTTTCATTTTAGGGACGATGTAAAGTGTTGAGATTGCAATGTCTCTTCCATGTTGACCCAAAACAAACTTTATTTTTTTCTTTTTTTTTCGCTATCTTTGTGTTAGTCTTCCAGTTCTATGTATTCAAGGAATGATGCTAGTTCCAAGCTCTTTCATAAAAACATTGCAGCAATGAACATACTGACCCAAAATCCATAGATCCCTTATGTGTTTGGTGTGTTCCTATTTGGGGGCAACCCCTCTTTCTTTTGTTTGTTCCTTTTTTCTTTGCATGATGCAGCCTTACTCAGAAACATATGACTTGGCATAAGGGATTTCCAAGTTGGCTCTCATGTCTTGTTTTCTTGTTTCACTTTTCCTTCACTACTTTAAACCAATTGCTCACAAAATAGTGTGTAGCACTTCCTTTAAACTGGGGGCATACATTTGAATTATTCATTTGCATTTTTCTTGGCTCTTAGTGTAGCCTTGTTACTTTATACGATGCGTTTGCCAATTTGTGGATCACATTGGGTGTGATGTCCTTCATAGGTGTGATCTGTCTTAGTATATTACATTCCTCTTAGTGTCTTGATGTGACACATTGCATCCCCTAAGTGGTGAATATTATATTATTTGATTTGTCCTCTCTTGGAGACATTAGACACAATGTTCCCTAAGTGATAGACCTCGCATAAACTAAACAAGACTCCTTTGAACATCTTTTGCATTTTACATTTTTGCATTCATATGGCCACCTTGCATAACAAAACTTGCATGCCTATGGTATCATCCTACTTGTTCATAAGTTCTAAGCATATGAAACTTTGCTTGACTCATGAAGCACGAACCAACATTGTCCTTTGTGGCATCTTATTAATGTTATCGGGAGGTATAATTGTACCATAGAAAAAAGGAAACTTGCTTGATTTGGGGAATAATTAATGATAAATTGGACTTAACAAGGCCTTGATTCCATGTTGTGAGGTGTTTTTCACATCCACACTAGGAATTGGACCCTTTCAAATGCATTTAACAATGTCTTGTAAAGGTGTTGTAAAGTGTTATAAAATACTTTCACACCTCTCTAGACTAAATGGACCCATTTCTCCCTAATTCAACATTATAAAATATATTTAATTACATCTTCACATCAATCTAGAAAGCTTGTAAAATAAAATTAATGCTAATCTAGTGTTGTAATGTGTCTTACACATTCACATTGGTTCTTATGCCTTTCTAGACTATGTTGACCTCATTTTAGTGTTGTAAAGTGTATTTAATCACACTTTCACATTTATTTATATGTCCCAATCCTTAATTGACCTTCACATCATCATTAATAGGCCCCTATTACCCCATATTATGGATCCCAAGGCAATATCTAATGAAATACCTGACAAAGTCACCATAAAAACCTCATTTCCTTAATTCCTAGCATCTTAGCTGGAAAATGGGCACCACTGGGACTAATTCACCACCTATGGTGATTGAGTCCCATTTGGCCCATTTTTTACATTTGAGTGAGAAAATTTGAAATTTAAGTTTTATTTTTCATGTCAGCCTTGGGGATCCAATTTATGGGTAAATTAGGTGAATTTACTATAAAATCAAGTCTCTAAACCCTAAATCATAACCATTCTTCATTATTCATCCATCATTCTTTAATCACAAGTCAAGCAAGTAAGGGTTTCATCATTTCAAGTCATTAAGATAGAAATTTTTAGAAATTCAAGGGCATATTCTTCATGTTTTGTTGGAGACATTCAAGATCAATCTTCAAGGCAAGGTAATAACTCCATAATTGCATGCTTCATTACATTCTTTCATCATTTTGGTTTAATTAGCTAAAAGGGGTTTGACCAAGGCAAGCCCCCATACCCTAACATCTAACATTTCTATTTCTTGTCTTGTGTATTTGTAGATTTAGACATATTGGAGGCTTAGGAATCATTGAAGATTGCATTTCAATGTTGTTCAAGTCATCTCTTCATTGGATAGGGAAAAACATTAATAAAAAATCACCTTCAGGCCCGAATTTGACAATTTCAGAATCAGACACCTAGAGAAGCAGAAAGTGCAGACCGAAGGCCCTTGTTTCCACCTTTGAATATTAAAAAAAATTCAAAAGTTGATTCATTCACCATGGGTGGTGAATAATTCCCACTTCCAGGCCTATTTTTGGTTTTCTACATTTTTGGATGCCCATTTGTCTAAAATGGGCTCCAGAATAGTTTCATAGATCTGGGACTAATTCGCCCATAATGGAAAATGAGTCCCACCAAGCCTAGAAATCAAGATCAGTAGAATTTCAAAAGTCATTTCAAGTCTCCAGCAAGTTTATAGGTGAAATTCTTCAGTTTCATTCATTTCTATTGTAGTTTACCTTCATTTCAAGGTGTTTTTGCATTACACAATTTGTTTTCAAACAATCTATATTTCATTGGTTTTGCATTAATAGTTAATCAATTTTATCAATTAGCTACATTTAGATCATTTCATTTAGTCATAATTACATTATACATTCCTTTATTTGAGTGAACCACCTAGATTTTTGGTGTGGGATCTATCTCTTTCCATTAGGTGAAAGACCCTAATTGAGCAAAAGAGAGTCATAGCATTCCACGACCCTAAAATATATGGTTCATTTTGGTGAACCTTGTTTTTGAACATCTTCTTTTCTAATTTAGAGTCCATTTTCATCCTAGTCCTACCTTGCATTGACTTTGCATTAGAGTTGCATTGGTTAATTTGCATCTAGGGTTTCAATTTTTTGGATTATTGAAATGCTCATTTAGCTTGCATTTTCCCATATAATTTCCTTTAAAATTTCTGAAATTCTACATCTACATCTTAGGTCTACATCATACAACATCAAACACATCAAAAACAATTCCAAATTTCTAATTTAAAAAAAAAAAAACCCTTACTGGGACTCATTCACCATGATAGGTGAATCAGTCCCTATTCAGATTTTTAACTAATTGTTATAGCATCAGAAACCTCATTTTTGTGCCTCCTCATCCTCCTAGTACCATATTCCATAAGTCTAGAATTTTTTTGGAACATTCATTTTATGCATTTCGGTCAAAAACATCAATTTAAGATAGTCATTTTTGCAATCATTTCAATAACAAGCATCATTATACCTAAAAATGATTACATTTCTAAAATTTTGCATCACATTGATAAAATCACTTTTCACTTTTTCATATACATTGTTTCTATTCATAACACTTTGCATAAGTTTGTTAAAAGTTCTTTTCATTCTTGCATAATAATTATGTACATTCTTCAAATCTTGTGAAACCAATGTGAACTCCCCCCTTTGGAAGTGCAAAAAAAAAATGAAGCATTCATGATCATTGCACAATACAATTAGATAGGGATAAAGCAAACCCTTATTGACAATGGCTTAGCCCTTAATGTGTGTAGCATAAACCTTTTGGATAGGCTTCATGTGGATAAGTCAAAAATTCAACCCAAATCTTTATCTATTAAGGGCTTTGACAATGTCGAAAAGACACCGCTTGGTGTGATCACTTTACCTATTATAGTTGGAGAAGTCACATTAAACACATCGATCTAGGTTATGCCTCATCATCTTTCATATAAATTTCTTCTACGTCGGCCATGAATTCATGCAATGAATGGTGTGCCTTCCAATCTTCATCACAAAATGAAACAAATCTATGACAAAAAAGTGTTCACACTTGACATTGATCATTAGCCTTATAGTGTCTTGCAACTTGAGAAAAAGAATGAGAACCCCTTGAACATATTAACACCAATCACTCAAGTGGAACTCGCACAAAAAAATGATAAACAACATATTGAACAAGTCATGATGCTATTAGAAGATGATTGGGGTTCCTTGGGTTTCGAGCATGACTTCATGGGTGAGTACAAAATCATCCAAAAAGATTCAAATAAGGGCAAAGAAACAACAATAATGTCAACACAAACTTCAAATGAACTTTCAAAAGCATCCACCTCAACCACTTTAGACAAAGACGCACATTACACAATAAATTTTGAAGAACTTAATGAATAACAACCACCCAATCGAAAAGAAATGAAAAAGCTTTATGGATGTAGTTATGAACTAAAGAAACTACTTGAATATAGTGGAAAAGGATGTGGTTCTCATGATCAAGTTATCCACAAACCTATAGACCCTATCACACAACAAACCACTCATGGTCTTGGTTATTGTCCTTTGATAGAGATCGCCAAGCCTTCACTCAACATCCAAACTACTCATGGTCTTGGTTATTGTCCTTTAATAAAGGCTGCCAAGCCTTCACTCAACATCAACAATCCCACAAAACATACTCCTAAATCATTCTTAGCAGTTATCCATATTGAACTAGACATTAGTGGTCTTGAACATCATCCTTTACACCATATGACACAAATAACTAACTCTCCACTTAATGTCAATGTAATCTCGCAAGACACCAATGATTTTCATTCATTAGATTTTACACCCTCCTATAAAGGAGTGAACAAATTCTCGCAATCTAAAGAGTCTTGCGTAAGTATGACATCTAATACTACGAAAGATGTATCTTTGTCACAAACTACAGGACCACCTCCTATCATTGATCAAGAGGGTATCTTGTCAAGACTCCTCCAAGATCACTTGATCACCCTTCGTCCCAGAACTCATAAGAAATGTTATTAAAAGACTTCATTTTTCACCTATCATCTAGAGTTCATGGTCATTCCACTAATGAATGTAAGGCTTTGAGTCATAAAATCCAACATCTTAAGGAATTTGGTATTCTTCCTTCTGTGGGGGCACCTCATTCCTCTAATTGATATTAATTTTCACTCTCGCTTGCATCTCATCAATCATTTCAGCTCACCCTTGTCGTTCACTAAGTGGGCACAAGGGGTTAGCTAGCCTTGTCTTTGTATGTCACTTGTTGTTGCCTCCTTTGGCTAGTTGTCAACTTTTCATGAACATATAAGAGCAAGCTTGGGACATGTAAGATGTTCCTTAAGTTGGCTCACATGTGCCATACTCCCCTTTTTATTATGTAGCTTATCAAAAACATATGACTTGGCATAGGGATTTCTGAGTAAGCTCTCATGTCTTCTTCTACTTTTAAATTTTTTTTCATAGTACTGATGTTCACAATCGCTTTAAAGTGCAGACATACATCACCACTCACATTTTATTGTGTGATTTCTTTCTTCTTACGATGTGTCCTTTCTTGGTGGAGTCATTGGGCTTGATTCCCTCCAAGAGTGTGATATTTCTTTTGACACATCCTCTCTTGGAGATGTTAAGCACAATATCCCCTAAGATGAGACCTTGCATGAATTAATGAAAATCCTTTTGAATATTCCTTGCACTATCTTGCATTTACAATGTCTATGAGTGTCAAGAATACAAAGTTTTGCTTACCTCATAGAGCTCTCAAAAACCATTTTCCTTTGTGGCACTTTATTCAAGTTATCAAGAGTTATAACTTTGGTATGGTTGAGCGGGAAGCCCATTCCGAGGCACGAATTTCCCCATAGCCACCTATGTATTTGTGATCACATATCAGTTGTATGTATCTCACCTTTTGGGATTTCTCACCCCACAGACAACCAAAAGTTCTATGGCCCCAGAGTGAGTATACTTTTTGGATTTCTTACCTGATGGATAGCCAAGAGTTCCATCGCCCCAAAGTGAGTACGCATTTTCTTTCCAAAACAAAAAATCCTAGATCTAATCCACAATGTGTTGGAAAAACGACTGAAGCTTGATCCACCCTTTTATTTTTTCACTTCTAGTTCTTTTCATTGTATGATCGTGTATCTTTTCTTGCTACAAACCAGTCACCTTATGTATGTTCTTTTGCACTTATGTTGTCGTGACATAGGATCTTGGATCTTGGGGGCATGCACAACCTCCTTTGGTCTTTGCAATCCTTTTTCATCTGCATTGGTATGATCAAACATCTCTTGAATGTCTACTTTAGTGTGAGTTTGAAGCAAGTTCATCCTTTCACTAAAGTGGCGGCTAAATGTACCATAGAAAAAAGGAAACTTGCTTGACTTCAAGAATAATTTATGATAAATTGGACTTAACGAGGCCTTGATTCACTGTTGTTAGGTGTTTTTCACATCCACACTAGGTCTTGGACCCTTTCAAATGTATTTAACGATGTATTGTAAAGGTGTTGTAAAGTGTTATAAAATATTTTCACACCTCTCTAGACTAAATGGACCCATTTCTCCCTAATTCAACATTATAAAATATATTTAATTGCATCTTCACATCAATCTAGAAGTCTTGCAAAATAAACTTAATGTTAATCTAGTGTTGTAATGTGTCTTATAGATTCGCATTGGTTCTTGTGCCTTTCTAGGATGTCTGGACCTCATTTTAGTGTTGTAAAGTGTATTTAATCACACTTTCACATTGATTTTTGTGTTCCAGGCCTTAATTGACCTTCAAATCATCATTAATAGGCCCCTATTACCCCATATTGTGCATCCCAAGGAAATATATAATGAAATACCAAACAAAGTCACCATAAAAACCTCATTTCCTTACTTCCTAGCATCTTAGATGGAAAATGAGCTCCACTGGGACTAATTCACCACCTAGGGTGAATGAGTCCCTGCCAGGTGGGACTGATTCATCCAAGGTGGTGAATGAGTCCCATTTGGCCCATGTTTGACCTTTGAGTGGGAAATTTTGAAATTTAAGTTTTATTTTTCTTCATGTCGGCATTGGGGATCCAATTTATGAGTAAACTAGGTGATTTTCCCATAAAATCAAGTCTCTAAACCTTAAATCATAACCATTCTTCATTATTCATCCATAATTCTTCCATCCCAAGTCAAGTAAGTTAGGGTTTCATCATTTCAAGTCATTAAGATAGCAATTTTCAAACATTCAAGGGAAGATTCTTCATGTTTTTTTGTAGAAATTCAAGATCAATCTTCATGGCAAGGTAATAACTCCATTATTGCATGCTTCATTACATTCTTTCATCATATTGGTTTAATTACCTAAAAGGGGTTTGACCAAGGAAAACCCCCATACCCTAACATCTAACATTTCTCTTTCTTTTCTTGTGTATTTGCATATTTAGACCTCTTGGAGGCTTAGGAATCATTGAAGATTGCATTCAAAATTTGTTCAAGTCATCTCTTCATTGGATAAGGAAAAACATCAACAAAAAATCACCTTCAGGCCCAAATTTTACAATTTCAGAACCAGACACCTGGAGAAGTAGAAAGTACAGACCGAAGGCCCCTGTTTCCACATTTGAATATTCAAAAATTTAAAATTGGACTCATTCACCATGGGTGGTGAATGATTCCCACTTCTAGGCCTATTTTTGGTTTTCTCCATTTTTGGATACCCATTTGTCTGAAATGAGCTCTGAAACAGTTTCACAGATCTGGGACTAATTCACCCAGAATGGAAAATGAGTACCACTAGGACTAAAAATCAAGATCAGCAACATTTCAAGTCTCCAACAAGTTTACAGGTGCACTTCTTTAGTTTCATCCATTTATGTTGTAGTTTACCTTCATTTCTAGGTGTTTTTGCATTACATAATGTGTTTTCAAACAATCTATATTCCATTGGTTTTGCATTAAAAATTAATCCATTTTATCAATTAGCTACATTTAGATCATTTCATTTAGTCATATTTGCATTATATGTTCCTCTATTTGAGTGAACCACCTAGATTTTTGGTGTGGGATCTATCTCTTTCTATTAGGTGAAAGACCCTAATTGAGTATAAGAGAGTCATAACATTCCTCCACCTTAAAATCTATGGTTCAATAACTTTGAATTGGTTGAGTGGGAAGCCCATTTTGTAGCACAACTTTCCCCATAGCCACCTATGTGTTTGTGAGTGCATACCACCTCTGAGTATGTTTCTGACCTTTTAGGTCTTCTCACCTAGTAGATAGCCATGAGTTTTGTTGCCCCAGAGTCATTATGCATTTTCTTTTTTAGAAAAATAGCCTAGACTGATCCACAACTAGCTGGACAAATAATTGAAGCTTGATTTTACTTTTCCTTTTTCTCTTCATTCTTCTCTTCTCTTTCACATGTGTGTTCCTTTTTTCTTGTGTTTAGTTTTTCATGGGATCTTCATCCTAGGGGCTTGATCATCCCTCTTGTTCATTGTTGTCTCATCTTACTAACATAAGTGCATTTGGATCCCTCTCAATATGTGTGGCTACTTTAGTGTGAGTTTGAAGAAATTCCATCCTCTCAATAAAGTGGACGCTAAATGTACCATAGAAAAATGGATCATTAACATTTTCATGGTTATTTAGGTCTTTTTCCTATGATGCTTGACCTATTCTACTTAGATTTAATGTTGTAATGTAACATATATATTTACACTAGGTCTTGAATATTAAAATTATTAAGACTTTATGATATCTTGTGAAGGTGTTGTGAAGTATTATAACACATTTCTACACTTTTCCAGACTCTTCTTATTATAATTCATCCAAACATCACCGTGTTATCCCTTATCAAGTCCTATTTCAAAGTGGTGTAAAGTCTTGTAAGAGAGATTTCATGCTTTTCTAGGCTTGTCATCACTATTTACACCTTTCTTATGC
Organism: Sequoia sempervirens; assembly: GCA_007258455.2. Lineage (NCBI taxonomy): Eukaryota > Viridiplantae > Streptophyta > Pinopsida > Cupressales > Cupressaceae > Sequoia > Sequoia sempervirens. Next base: position 23,481,260 of record VDFB02353493.1, on the reverse strand, counting down.
TTTATTTGGCGCCTTTATGCACTTATAGGCCTTAATTGAGTGTATTTTTGGATACAAACTTGAAAAACAACATTAAATGTAACTTAATTCCTGACACCCACTTGCAAGCCTAGAGTGTGACCCATTCGCCATGGGTGGAAAATGAGTCCCTCTTAGATCAAAATTCAAAATAAATTCAAATTTCCTTCTGGTTTTTATTCATTAAGACCTTATTTCAGCTTGTGATGTATTCTTGGGTAATTAGGGCATAAGTGTGTATAAATCATTGTTTTTCCATCCATTTTAGCCTCCATTGATTCACTACTTCATTCAAGCATTCAATCTCATTCATCCGCTTAAAGCATCAAAGCATCATTCAATCAAGGAAGTATCAAGTATCTTGGAGAAACCATTGACATATCTTAAAACTTAAACAACAAGGTTTTGGTGAGTTTAGGAAAATTTCATGTTGTTTATTCATCATTCCTTTCTTGTTTTATTTCATTTCTTTATCAAGGGTTTGATTACCAAAGTGGGATTTGACCAAGGAAAATCCCTATACTCTAACCCTTGACCAATTTTCCCTCTTTTCATGTGTGTTTGTAGGTTTTGTAGGTAGATTTGTCAAAGAAATAGGTGTTTTAAAGTGGTCAATAAGTTATCAAAGTGATTCAAGTCAATCAAACCCTAATTCAAGCTTGGAGACAACATTCAGCCTAGTTTATATAGATTTAACTCTATCAACCCGACAAGAAGACAAGTGTAGATTTGGACCTATAGAATTGACCCTTAAATTTGAAAAATATTGGAGGAAAGATTCACACTTAGTGGAAAATGAGTCCCACCTTTAGGTTGGAAATTTTGATTTCATCATAATTCAATTCCCGACAGTCAGAAACTAGTTTCAGAAAAGTTTACCAGAAACAGGATTGATTCGCCATCAGTGGTGAATGAGTCCCACTAGTCATCATGGTGTAGGAGCACCTACACCTCATTATCCATTTTTTCTTATTTGATGGAAATTGGTGTTTATTAGGGTTAGTGTTGGTCTTTTGAGTGTTTTTTTCTTTAAATAAGGTCTAACAAGACCATTTATTATGATCTAGGTTGACTTTTTGAGTTTTGAGTCTCATTGTACACAAATGCACTCTTGCACTAAAAGATGCTCTTGTAGACTTTGAAGGAAAAAACATGAATTTTTATGTAAATGTGCAAGGGTGGGGGTCTTAGTAATGTAATAAGGATAATTCCAAGAAATTTGAATGGTTTTTAAGGTCTTAGGTCATTAGGATTGAAAGGTTGCTTCAAAAATGCAAAGTTTTCATAATGTAATTTGGAGTAAAATCAACATTTATGATGTAATTATCATTAACCAATGGGTTCCCTCCTTTAAAATCAGTTGAGGGTCATTGGAAATGATGTGGAAAGGTTTAAATAGCCTCCTTTTGGTCAAGGCAATGGGTTGGATGATGTTTTGAAGCATTAATATAATAAAAAACTCTATTTTTCCAACATTTTTCACTGTTCCCGTGCTTGGTACGGTTTGGTACATCATTGTACAGGATCCCAATTAGAATGGTTTGAAAGAGAGCAGAGTCTACTTTCTTCTGGTGGTGATTTTTCTCATTTTCATCAAGTATTGAGTAAGTTATATCAATTTTAGTGAAAGTGGGCCTGAAAACCTACAAAACAAGGGTTTGTTCACAAATATGTTCATAATTCACCATTCCACCTTAGGAAAATTCTGATTTTTGGTGGAATGGTGGATTTAAGGGTCCTTTAAAAGATTCAATTGGTTTCAGGAGGAAAGATGGAGGTTTGCAAAAGTTATGTGATGCCCTAGGTCTGGTTTTACCTTGAAACAGTCGAGAAAATGATCATTTGTAAGCATTTCTTTTGGTTTCTGGGTATTTTAAGTAAATAGAATGGATGTAAGGTGTGTATTGGGTATTGGGGAAAATTTTTTAAACTGATAAAGGCTTTAGGAGTGTTCCTTGACAAGTTGAAAGCTTCCTTGTACATGCCTAGTTAAGCCTTGTTTATGGCTTGTAAATCAATCTTTTGATACATTTGTTTTGGGTGTTTGATCCTATGATTTTGGTAAATTTTGGAGGATAGTGTTAGGATTCTAAAACCATGTTTCATGGTTTCATTAATTCCTTTAATCAGATTTTATTTTGACTATCCTATTGGTGAATGTTGCAAGGTTGCATGGGCTTCTGTAAGAGTGAGGAGAGAATGGGAGTTTTTGAGTGTAAAGTTAGGTTATTTTGTCTTGTTTTGACATGTTGATAGTGTAAATAGCATTCCAAAGTCCTTAAAACATGTCTAGGTGTGTGAGTTGAGTTGGGTGATCAAGTTGCTTGTTGGAAGGAATAGTGAATTTGATATGTACATTGAGAGAAGCTATTGGAAAAAGGTGTTGCTTCCCCTACCACTCTGCATCACATCACCAGTGATTTCTGTTAGATTCTAGAACCTTCCAAAATCAACATTTCATCTCCAAGTGCACTCTATTCAATCTCATCGAATTTTGTTTGCATTTGTTCATGTTTTTAGTTCATTTCTGCATATCACACTGCATTTTCAAACACTTCACATTTCATTAGTTTTGCATTCATTATCAACCAATCTTATCAATTAGCTGCATCTAGATCATTTCATTTAGTCATAGTTCCATCTTACATACCTTAGTTTGAGTGAAACACCACATTTTTTGGTTCTATCTATCTACTTTTAGGTGAAAAACCCTAAGAGAGCAAGAGAAGCACATAGAACCACAAATATTGTTGGTTCAAGTCCTCCAAGTGGAATTTTAAAATGATTATTTTGGATCCTATTTTGGCATCTGAAGATTTCGCATTTGCCCCAAAAAACAACAAGACTAATAAGACAGTAGGGGCGTCTTATTCTTACATTACAAGGTTTTGTGAGTTGAATGTTAAGTTGTCTTTTCCAATATTTTTCTTGGTGGTGAACCCTTCAAAGCCTAAAAGAACGCCTCCTAGGTCTTTCTTGTGGATAATTGACTCACCCTTTGGGGTTGATAGTCAATCCAATTTATGGATCCTAGAACATAATTGAATGACATAAGGAGAATAGTGGGCTCTTCCCCCATCTATTTTCCCCATGGTTCAAGATGATGGTGCAAGAGATGAAGACAAAGATGAAGGTTGAAATCCTATACCATTTTTATAAAGGTATGGTATAGTCTTCAAATGATCCATATCTCCTCATTTTATATTTTCATTATATCAAATTTTATAAATAATTTTATATCCAAGCCCATAACACTTTTCCAACTCAGATCAAGAAGTTTTATCTAAATGATTGTGAGAAGAATTGATTCTTTCATAAGAATGCAAATCCTTTTTAAGTTTTCTAAAGTTAGGTATCACCAACATACAAGGGACAAAATCTAAAGAACCCCCATCGCCACGTCATGGGATGATATTTTGGATTTGTTTATGAGAACAATATTGAGCAAAGGAAACAAGAATCCTTAGGTTTGTAAGGAAAGCTAAGGTGCGGAACTAACTCTCCTAACGTCAAAACCTCAGGGAAGAATGTAGAGGTGCTTTTAAATTTTCAATTATAGTACAATTAAGATACACTTGAAAGAAATAGCAGAAACAGAGAAATGAACATACACAGCTGAACACCAGATTTACGTGGGAAAACCCTTACGAGAGAAAAACCTACCACACCAAGTAAAACCCCTTTGTATTACATTAATGAAATTACATACAGAGTACAGGCTTCATTCTCTGATGTCAATTTACAACAGCATAATCCTTGATCAACCTTGTCTAGAACATTCAAGATACAATAATCTCATAATCAAATTATCACTAATCACACATCGAACTATTCATCCAACTGTTACCGAACTGTTCTTCACATTGATCGTCCAACTAAACATCATCATCAATCTCAAAGTATATCCTTTTTGTTTATGGTCTGTTGAACTTCCTCACAAAATAGCCACAACAATCTAAATTCCAACAGTTCCCATTCAGCTTCTCTGATTGGTCAAAGACATACCATGTAGGATAGTCTTCCAATCGGTCAATAACATTCAACTTGTGTCCCCGTGTCTATGAGACACTAACCGTGTCTCCCCGATGCCACAAGACCTGATTGTAGTTATCGCCAAGAGTCCTCACCATCGGCAAGACATTATACCGAGTTCACAAACTGTCGCTCAGACTTCCCCTTGTCGCCAATACATCATACTGATATCCATCACATGTAGCGCTATCACCAAGATAATCGCTAGTCGGTGAGAGGTCATATCGAAGTTCCAAAGTCACATAGACATCAGCATTCCCAGTAGTGAGACTATTGCTATTCGCCAAAAGATCATACCAATCCCTTCAAGTCATACCGAAAAGAACACTCGTCAAAAAGACTTAGGCTATTGCTGAGAGGTAATACTGAGGGTTTGAAGTCACCCCAAAACCACCCTTTGCCAGGAGTCATACTGAAAACAGACTAAAGCATCGGCAAGACAAACACCCATTGCCAAGAGTTCTTATCGAGTGTTCAAGTCTCTCCCCGATGACTCCAAGTGTAACACTATCGGTGAGACATACCATCTGTCACCAGGAGTTCTTACCAAAGTCACATGTTACACCGATGACTCCAAGTGTATAACTATCGGCAAGACATCTCATATCGGTAAGACTTCATACCGACAATAAAAATTTTAGCCAAGTGTCTCCCTGATGACTTAGGTAGCCACAAGTCATAGCGATAGCTTCAGTCAGCAAGACATCAACAAAGTCTCAACGACTTGAGAAATTCCACAAGGTTGCACAATTGTTAGTCAGCCAAACAGAAAATATGTCACCCCAACTTTGCTCTTTTAGAGGTTTCAGCTTGTGAGATTGAAGCACACTATTCCAACAATCTCCCACTTGACAAAGATCACACATGCACCTCCAGAGCACAACAAAACTATTGACATTCATGGGAACTAAGGCCCATTAAACTGGCACACCACCCGAACTTGTTTGTGCTCACTGGCTTCGTTAATGCATCTACAACATTCTCTAGAGTATCCACTTTTTTTAAAGAGACCTTTCCATCCTCCACCATATCTCATACAAAATGATACTGTACATCTATATCTTTCATCCTGGCATGGAAAGTAGGATTCTTTGTTAAACAAATAGCACTCTGACTGTCACAGTAAATTGTTATTTTCCCTGCATCAAAACCAATGTTAGAACACAAATGTTTTAAACAAATTGTTTCTTTATAGGCATGTGTTGCTGCCATGTATTCTGCCTCTGTAGAGGACAAAGCGACTATAGCCTGCTGCTTACTCATCCAACTAACTGCACCACCATTCAACATGAAAATATATCCACTGGTGGATCTTCTGCTGTCAATGTCCCCTGCCCAATAAAAATCCACATAGCCTCGAATGTTGAGAGTCCTCTATAATTCAACCAAGTTCCCAAGGTAACACAAAGCATATTCTAAAGTTCCCTTCAAATATCTGAATACTCTTTTCATAGCATCCCAATGTGTCCTTCCAAGATTAGCCATAAACCAACTAAGTACTCCCATTGCTTGGGAAATGTCTCGCCTTGTACAGACCACTACATACATAAGACTTCCAACCACACTAGCATAAGGTACACTAGTCATGTCCTCCATCTCATTAGGATACTTTGGACAGTCTTCAACAGATAGCTTTGTTCCCTACAAAACTAGAAAAACTAGTTGCTTGCAATCATTCATACAAAATCTCTCTAGAACAGTCTTAATATACTTACTCTGACTAAGCCAAAGTTTTCTACCCTTCCTATCCTTGGTTATTTTCATTCCCAGAATATACCTTGCTGCACCAATATCTTTCATTTCAAACTTTGTAGACAGCTAAGACTTAAGATCAGAAATCATTAACTTACTATTTCCTATTAACAACATATCATCAACATAGAGAGCAATAATAAGAACCTGATCACTTTTAGCTTTGTAATACACACAATGATCAGATTTTGATCTTGCAAATCCCAATGTCAAAACAAAAGTGTCAAAATTCTGGTACCACATTCTAGGAGACTGCTTTAATCCATACAGAGACTTTTTCAACTTGCAAACCAATATTTCTTTACCTTTCTCCACAAAGTGCTCAAGCTGGGACATTTAAATCTCTTCTTCAAGATCACCATGAAGAAATGTTGTCTCCACATCCATCTGTTCAATCTCTAAGTCATACGCTGGTGCAAGTGACAAAATAAATCTAATGGACGTCAGCTTAGCTACAGGAGAAAAAAATTCTCCAAAATCAATTCCCTCTACCTGGGAATAACCCTTCACAACCAACCTCACCTTATATTTTTCCACATTGCCATCTATACCTATTTTCTTTTTAAATACCCATTTGAAGCCCACATCTTTTCTTCCTTCAAGAAAGGGCACCAAACTCCAAGTATCATTCTTTTCTAATGATTCCATTTCTTCATTCATGGCTTCCAACCAAGAGTTTGAATCAGACATTCTAAATGCCTCTTTCATAGTCCTAGGCTCATCAGTGCTAGAAATTAAAGCATAGGCACAAGTAGAATCTGTCAAAGAGAACCCATACCTATTAGGTTGCTTTCTTTCACAAGTTGACCTCCTCACTTGCTGATGTTGAGGTTGTTATTCTTCATCAAAACTCTCATAACTACTTGAGCTTTCCTCAGTTTTAGGTACATTTTGAATTATGAATTCCTCTTTATCTGGTGTCGGAGGAATTTCAACTACATCCTTTTCATTTTCTGATTTTGTCCCTAACTGCGGATCCAAGGTAGAAGGCTTCAGCTCACGAAAGATAACACTTTTGTTGTATAGAACCTTCTTTGTATCAGGATTCCAAAACTTGTATCCTTTTATGCCAGCACTATAGCCAATAAAAATACATTTAACAACCTTGTTCTCCAATTTAGATCTTTTCTCATTCAGAATATATGCATATGCCTCACAACCAAAAACGTGACTGTCTCAGAGAGGGCTTCTTACCAAACCATGCTTCCAAAGGTGTTTTCTCAACAAGAGCAGAATTAGGAGAACGGTTTATCAAGTAACATGTTGTAGCAATTGCCTCAGCCCAGAACTTCTCCTCCAAGCCAGCACTGCTTAGCATACTTTGTGCTCTTTCCATCACTATCATGTTGAACCTTTCTATAACAACATTTTGTTGCAGAGTGTAAGGTGTAGTTTTATGTCTTTTAATTCCATGATCTTTACAAGTACTCTTAATTTCATCAAACAAAATTCACCACCACTATCAAGATTTAATCATTTTATTTTTCTTCCAATCTGATTTCACAAGATTTTTAAATTCCTTAAACCAACTCGAACACTTTTGATTTACTTTTCAAAAATAGATAAATGCCCTTCTTGAATAATCATCAATAAACGACATAGTACCTTGACTTAGACAAAGAAGGAACATTCACGGACCAAAACATCGAATGTATATAAATCAAGCAAACCGTAAGGATTTGTGAGGACTAGAATAAAATGAAACACGTTGTTGTTTACCATATATACAATGTTCACAAACCGACCGAGGTTACAATCAAGCCCTCAACCAAGTTTTTATTCTTCAAGGTTTTTAAACCTTTCTCTCCAATGTGGCCTAGCCTATGATGGAAGAGCATAGTCTTTTCTATTGGAAGTTTAACTTCCATAGAGTTTACACTATCAGGAACTTTTTCCTCTTTTCCCCCATGAGTAGCTTTCTGTGACTTGGCAGAGACAGTATTACATTGCACAACATGTGCATCAAGCTTATACAAGGTACCAATACGAGCATCTCTTGCTAGCACCATAGAGCCTCTAGTCATCTTGCAGCCATTTCTAGAGAATGTGACTTGCACTCCAATATCATTCAACATACTAATAGAAAGTAGATTTTCAGCCAGACCTAGTATATGCATTACATCATTGATTCCCTTCACTCTTCCATTAGGGAATTGAATTCTGACTCTTCCACGACCAACTATTTCCAAAGATGGATCACTTGCCAAATACACCTTTCCACCATCGTATTTTTCATACTTCGTGAACTAGTCTCTATGAGATATCATGTGGAAAGATGCTCCAGAATCAATTAGCTAGACATCATCTGATGCTTGTGTAGCCAAGGCTACAATGAAAGCATCTGCATCACTCTGAGAAGAATCATTATCAAAAGAATACTTCTTCTTCTTTTTCTCCTCTTTACAATCCTTTCGTACATGACCAGGTTTCCCACAATTCTATCACTTCACCTTGGACTTCTTGCCAGGAGACTTTGATCTCCCTTCTGCTTTGGATTTGGACTTCTTGTCCTTCTTCTTGCCTTTTTCTTTTTATCTCCCTCTAACAACAAGAGCCTCCTTCGCCATCTCAAAATATTTCCTTCTCATCTCTTCTGATAACAAAGAAGCAACAACATATTCCATCTTAAAAGTGGATGTCATACTCCCAATAGCCATCACCAGGTGATCCCAAGAATCTGGCAAAGAACATAATAACAACATACAATGATCTTGTTCATCAATCTTCACACCCACAGATGTTAACTGTGCAATCAACATGTTGAAAGCGTTCAAATGATCAACAACTGACCCTCCTTCCTACATTCTCAAAGAGTACAACTTCTTCCTCAAAAACAATTTATTCACCAAGGACTTGCCCTGATAAATAGCTGCCAGTCTTTTCCACAAGGAAGATGTAGTATTTTCTTCATGAACATTCAAAAGAATAGAGTCTGCTAAATAGAGCCTTATTAGCCCCTTTGATTTTCTATCTGTAAGGTCCCAATCCTCTTGCTTCATGCCTGTAGGCTTCATTCCAGACACAACAATCCAAAGATCATGATCAACCAACAGATCTTCCATTTTAAGTTTCCACAACTCAAAATTGCTGCCATTGTATTTCTCAATTTGAATCTTTCCTAACGTGCTTGCCATCTTAACCTGTAATTCGAATTACCAAAATTCTACAAGACTCCCACTTAACAGAATTGACACAAAAAACCCAACATACCCACAAGGATAACACAACTGGCCAGGCTCTGATACCACTTGTAAGGAAAGCTAAGTTGTGGAACTAACTTTCCTAACATCAAAACCTTAGGGAAGAATGTAGAGGTTCTTTTAAATTTTCAATTACAGTCCAATTAAGATACACTTGAAAGAAATATCAGAAATAGAGAAATGAACATACACAGATGAACACCAAATTTACGTGGGAAAACCCTTATAGGAGAAAAACCCACCACACCAAGAAAAACCCCTTTGTATTACAGTAATGAAATTACATATAGAGTACGGGCTTCACTCTTTGATGTGAATTTACAATGTTAACATAATCCTTGATCAACCTTGTACAAAACATTCAAGATACAATGCTCTCATAATCAAATTCTCACTGATCACACATCGAACTATTCATCCAACTGTTACCGAACTGTTCATCACATTGATCGTCCAACTGAACATCATCATCGATCTCAAAGTATATCCATTTCGTCCCTAGTCTGTTGAACTCCCTCACATAACAACCACAATAGTCTAACTTCCAACGGTTCCCATTCGGCTTCTCTGATTGGTCGAAGACACACCATGTAGGATAGTCTTGCAATCGGTCAACAACGTTCAACCTGTGTTCACATGTCACTGAGACACTAACCGTGTCTCCCTGATGCCACAAGACCTGATTGTAGTTATCACCAAGAGTCCTCACCATCGGTAAGATGCTATACCGAGTTCACAAATTGTCGCTCAGACTTCCCCTTGTTGCCAAGACATCATACCAATATCCATCACATGTAGCGCTATCACCAAGACAATCGCTAGTCGGTGAGAGGTCATACCGAAGTTCGAAAGTCACATAGACATCAGCATTCCCATCGGCAAGACTATCGCTATTCACCAAGAGATCATACCAAGCCCTTCAAGTCATACCAAAAAGAACACTCGTCGGGAAGACTTAGGCTATCGTTGAGAGGTAATATCAAGGGTTCCAAGTTAGCCCGAAACCACCCTTCGCTAGGAGTCATACCAACAACAAACTAAAGCATCGGCAAGAGCTCTTACCAAGTGTTCAAGTCTCTCCCCGATGACTCCGAGTGTAACATTTTTGGTGAGACATACCATCTGTCACCATGAGTTCTGACCGAAGTCACATGTTACACCAATGACTCCAAGTGTATAACTATCGGCAAGACATCTCATATCGGTAAGACTTCATACTGACAATAAACCTTTCAGGCAAGTGTCTCCCCAATGACTTAGGTTGCCACAAGTCACAGCGATAAATTCAGTCGACAAGACATCAAGAAGCTCTCAATGACCTGAGCAATTTCACAAGGTTGCACAATTGTTAGTCGGCCAGACAGAAAAGATGTCACACCAACTTCGCTCTTTTAGAGGTTTCAGGCTGTGAGATTGAGGCACACTATTCCAACAAGGTTGAGATTGTGATATTTCATAATCTCCTAGAAAGGAAGGCATAAAATCCAATGAAATCCAAGCATCATCTAAGAGTTTTGTTATAGGTGAAATATAATCATGATTATCTTCAATATGTATAGTTTCTACCTTTGAAGTTGGGATCAAATTATTAAGAGAGTTGGAAGTCTTATGTTTGGATTTGACTTATGAATTATAACTTTGTTCATCCACTTTTACCATATATATTGTTATTGTAGACACTTAAAATTGTCCTGATCAATATCACACCATTTTTGTCCTGATTCAACCACTTTCATCTATTTAATTAAATAATCATGATTGTTTAATTAAATTCATCACTTTCTTCTATTTATTGGATAATCAACATTATTGGATTAATTCACAACTTCCATGTTAATTTTCATCTTATTTGATTAAATAATGTGAATTATTTTATTAAATCCCCTAAATTCTTCTCATTTGATTGAATAATCTTAATTGTTTAATTAAATGTCATTAATTTCCCTTTTTGATTAAATGATCTAATTGTGTAATTAAAATATTAAATTCATCCACCTTGCACAACTAAATAGTGTTTTAATTATTTAATTTGACTAATTTCCCACTCGTCAAAGGAATATTCTCAAGAATATTCCTCCATTTCTAATGAAGAGGAAAAAAAAATTACAATCTGAATACTCACAACCACACACATTCCTTGACAACAATTAATCAACTCAAAACAATTCTTGTAATAACACAAATCTGCATGAAATGACTTCAATTTTCTCATTCAAACTCCCATTTTTTACATATAAATCAATGCCAAACTGAAATTACATTTTTTTGCAGCCATATTGGCTGATTCAAACCATATAAAATCTGATATAAATCAGAAAAATAACAACAAAAATCAAATACAAACTAATTTTCTTCAATGCAGCTTCCTTTACTAGATTTTAGCTCTTGTAACCTACAAACTGTCATGTGCAACCTTGCTACAATAAAACCTCTGTAACCCTATTTATATGCTTTTGCAACTTCATATTCAGACCTACAAATTCATGGTGTTTTGGTATTCTCTCCAATGGCTTCACCTGAAGCCTTTCTCTTCAAATTTCTGACATCAAGACCCCCCTCAAAATTGCTAAAATCAAGCCTTTTCAAGAAAAGACTTCCTTCATTTTCCTATAACTCCTAAATGCTATGCCCAATCCAAGAACATGCTACATAAAATGAAATAATGAAAATATTAAATGATAAAGGAATCTTTGAACCCACTTTTAAAAATTTCCAATTCAAGAAGATAAATTGATTTTTCCACTCCACTCCACTAGACCCCAAAATAGAAAAAAGTTATCATCACAATCTTAGACACCCAAATTTTTGAATGCTTTTATGAGGTGAAATAAAAGAATTCATAAAAAACTTGTAATGTCCCAAAAATTCACACTCAATTCTACTTCTTTTTTCTTTTTCTTTTTTCAAATTTTCCAACTCACCTCCACCATTATCTCCCACTCAGAATTTGCAATATAAAATAAGAATAATACTTTAATATAAATTATTTAAGCCTCAATATTTCATTTTATTCACATAATAATATTATTCCACAAAACAAAAATAATAAAATAAAATACTCTCTTTTTTTGTTGATGTTGATTGCTCTTACACCCCAAGATGCTTCTGCATCAGACACCCAAGGTAGAAAATTTTTGCGAGCTTGGTCTCACAAAATGGAGTTGGATGGTAGGACCATCCTTCCATGTAAAAAAAATTCAACAAACTCCATTACTGAATTTGGTAACACCAATGAGTTCTTCTTTCCCCTCTTCTAGCACCTAGCTGGAACAAGTATCCTTCTCCTTTGACAATTCTTCTTTGAAGTCAACATCTTTAATGTGGAATCAACTCCACCATAAACCAACCACCTCCACCAAATGAAACTCACAATATCTTCAAATATTGTGAGATTCAAACCACCATATTTTGAACACCTCCTCCAAAATGCACTTGCACTAAACTTTGTAATACTAAAAAAATCTTCTACCTTCCATACTTCACTAGAAATCTCTAACAGAACCATTTCATTTAAATTCACTAAATCATCCAACTTATCATGAAAATAATTAAAAGGAAAATTTTTTACCTCCTCACTACTTGATACAATATCATTTTCAACCTCATCAAAGCATTCATCAAAATATGATTTCATCTCATTACCTTTTTCTGCAATCTTCACTCCACCTTTCGTCAACACTTGTCATTCCTTTTCTATCGCTGAAATATTTTCATCTACACAAGATCCAATCTCATCTTCATCATAAAAATGAAACATATTATCCATTACCTCTTTCTCTTTAATCTTTTCTTCAGCACCGACTGCTTCCATATCTTCTTCACCTTCACTCTTAGTTGCACTTTCATTTTCCATTACTTTCAAGTCCTCTAAAGGAAACTCATCATCCTTAATCATTGCTACACTTTCCTCTTGTTTTCCCTCTTTATCCTTTTGAACAAGGATTTCCACATTTTCCTTTTCATCATTCTTCCTTGCACAAAAAGTCTCACTTGCAAACATATTAATACCAAAAGAACAATTAGATTCAACCCTTCACATTTTATTTTCCTTTATATCCTTATTATCTACTGCAACTTCTTTTGCCACTTCTTCTTACCTATCCTGCAAAACATTCAAAACATATTCTTCCACATCCTTTATGATGCTATATGTATTATTCCTACCATCATGTAGATATCTTCGATCATACAAGCATGGTCTACCCAACAAAACATGAAATATATCCATATGTACTAAATCACATACACTCACATCCTTATATCTACAAATTTGAAAATCAACCACACATTGCTCACTTACCCATATCTCGAAATCTCCTTCCAACCAAGAAATGTAGTATGGGCTAGGATTTTTTATTCTTTTCAATTTCAGCTTGTATTCCATGTCTTCAGATACAATATTATTGGTGTTACCATTGTCCACAATGACTTTGCAACATTTCCCACCACCTCATTTAGAATAAATTACACCTTTGGATGGGATCTTGATTCTTTTTTTATGGCTCTATAAATTATTTCTTCATCACAAAACATTCTCCTGGCTTCCAAGACATTTTGTCAAACAGTTCCACACTCTCTTTGCAACTACTTCACTCTCTACCCCCAGGTCCTGGTGCAAACTGCCTCACATCGACGCTACTACCTAGACACTAAGGAACAACTAGCTCTAATACCACTGATGAAGAGGAAAAAAACCTTACAATATGAAAACTCACAACCACACACATATTTCTTGGACAAGAATTAAGCAATTAAAAACAATTACTGTAATAACACAAATCTGCATGAAATGACTTCAATTTTCTCATTCGAACTCTCATGTTTTACATAAAAATCAATGCCAAACTGAAATTATATTTTTTTTGCAGCCATATGGGCTGATTCAAACCATCTAAAATATGATATAAATCAAAAAAATAACAAAAAAAATAAAATACAAATTGATTTTCTTCGACTCATCTTCCTTTACTATATTCTAGCTCTTGTAACTTGTAAACTGTCATGTGCAACCTTGCTACTCAAAAGGATAATTTTGTGGCTCTCTTTTTCTTCTAGGGTTTTTGACCTAAAAGGAGAGAGACAAAACTACATCTATTCACTCAAAACCAAACCCTTGAGATTTCAATGCAAAGGATATTGAAATATGATGAATGGAGAGTTCTATGGAAAGGATAACAACAAATGAGGGTTCACCACCAAGTGTAAACTTGGAAAATGCAAGATTTTTGAAAATAGTGTGATATGAAAACTAATACTAAATGACCTAATAATGCAAGTAAAATAAAACAAAAAGCTGTGAAACTAGAGATGTGCACCTGGGAAGATGAAGAAGGCAGGATGGAGCTCTGGAATCCTGAAAATTTTACTATTGATTCCAACCTTTCCACTCATACGCCAAGTTGGGCGAATTAGTCCAGTTTTCTAGAAAATGGGTCAGAACAGGTTTCGGGAAATACGGTACTCAGATCTATAAAATTCATGTTTAGTCCTAGGAAGTGGGACTCATTCGTCAATAGTGGTGAATCAAGCCACCTTTGTATCTCTTTAAATTTAAAATAGGAAACTATAGCCCCCATTCTACTCTGCTCTTCCTGATAGGTTTCCAAATCTGAAACTACAGAATTCAACCTGTAGGTCTTCTCCAAGCTTCTCTTAGGAATTTGACAACTTTGGCTTGCTTTGATCACCTTTCCAATCTTGACTTCTTGGTAAATATAAAAGCTAGCCCTGCAAATTACACACAAGAAGAGGGAAAAATGTTAAGGGGTTAGTGAATAGGGGTTTGCCTTGTTCAAACCCCTTGTTGGTAATTAAACCCTTGAAATGAAATGAAATAGAATGGATAATGATGAATGAACAAGTAATGATGTTGCAACTCACCAAACCCTTGCAATAGGATGCAGTAAACATGTAAGTGATGGCTCCAACGGATTTGGACTTGAATTCTAGCTTGATGTTGATGGATCTTCAATGTAATGCTTACAAATCCTACACCACAATTGTTAGATCTAAAACAACATGATGCAAGAAATATTTGACATGATGGAAGACACTTGAAGGAGCTCTTGAATGCTTGATAATCTGCCCTTGGAATTCCTTGAATTCTCTTATGGATGCTCAAATACTCTTGTGAACTATATCCATGAATACTTGAATGCTAGCTTAGGTTGAAATGAGAGAAAGAAGCTTGTATTTATACTAAATTATGCAATAATTCCTAAAATTACATCATAGGCTGACCTTAGATCTTGGAGAACAAAAATCTGCCAGAATTTTGAATTAAATTTGAATTTTGAGCTAAAGGGAACTCATTTGCCACTTTGGGTGAATGGGTTCCACCTAAGGGGATTCATTCACCCAAAATGGCGAATGAGTCCCACCTAAGAGGACTCATTCACCCAGAATGGCAAATGAGTCCCACCTTAGGCATTTATGGTGGGTTTTAGGATTTTAATGCTTTAAATGATAGTTGTTAGGATTATTCTCAAAAATACACATAAGTAATGCCTGTGGATGCAAAATGGGACCAATTAAGCATAATAAATCTCAATTATTAATGACACACCAAGAAAAGTGTGAAAGTGTGTTACAACACTTTACAACACTTTGAAACAAGGCTTGGTAAATGATGAAGAGAGGTTATTTTATTAACAAGGCCCTAGAAAAGTGTGAAAGTGTGTCACAACACTTTACAACAATTAAATAAGGTACCATTTAAATCCTTTTAGTTCACAAGGTCCCAAGACCTAATGTGAATGTGTTATCCACATTACAACACTAAATCAAGGAAAAATTAAGCCAAAATCCATAAGAAAGTCCTAAACAAGTGTGAAAAATGTCAAAGGACCCTTTTTTCGACACTATACCTATGATAAAACCTTTGTGTGACCACCAAAAAAGAACACCTTTTCCTTGCTTGATTTGGGAATAATTAATGATAAATTGGACTTAATGTCGTCTTGGTCTAGTGTTGTGAGGTGTTTTACACATCCACATTAGGTCTTGGGCCCTTTTTAAGCTAAATTAACCTAACTATGTCCTAATTTAATGTTGTAAAATGTATTTATTTACATCTTCACATTAAATTTGGGAGGCTTGTAAATCAAGTGGACCTAATCTAATGTAACTATAATGTGTTCTACACATTCACATGGGATTTAGTGCCCTTCTAAGCTAAATAGACCCAATTTTTCCTTAATTTAGTGTTGTAAAGTGTATTTATTTACACTTTCACATTGTATTTTGGTCTTTATTGCATTTATGACCTTAACATCATCATTAAAAGGACCCTATGACCCTATGTTGTGCATCCCAAGGCATATTTTGATCAAAGACCTCACAAAATCAACATATAAACTTGATTTATTCACTCCCCAACATCCTAGCTAGAAAAATAGCCCTTGTGGGACCCATTTGCCACCTTGGGTGAATGAGTCCCCTCCAAGTGGGACTCATTCCCCCAAAATGGTGAATGAGTCCTATTTCAGCTATTTTTGAGGTTTGAGTAGGAAAAATTGGGTTTTAAGTTAAAATTTCTTCAATGTTGGCCTTGGGGATCAAAGTAATGGCCATTTGAGTGCCTTTCCTATATAAACAAGCTCTCAAATCAATTTTTCGTAAGGTATTCAAGTTCTCAAGTCAAGAAAAACAATAGTTAGGCATCTCAAGTCTTTACAAGGTCATCAAGATAGCATTCAAGATCATTTTTAAGCATTCAAGGGCAGATTATTCATCCATTATTGCAGCAATTCAACATCCATCATCATGGAAATGTTCTAATTTCATTATTTCATGTTCATGCTTCATCTTATTTTATCATTTGGTTTAATTACCTAAACAGGGTTTGACCAAGGAAAACCCCTATTCCCTAACAATCAACACTTTTGTTCTCTTTCCTTATGTGATTGTAGATCTAGATGCTTTGAATGCTTAGAGATGATTCAAGAATAGGTTTCACAAAAAGTCACTTATAGTCTCAAAAATCAAGGTTTTGAATCTAAACACCTGGAGGAATAGATTGAGCAGACCAAGAAGATTAGATCCAGACTTTGAATTTCCAAAAAATCCAAACTGGACTCATTCACCACAAGTTGCAAATGAACCCCACTGTGGGTGTTTTTTGGAGATCTTTGCAGATTTGGATACCCCTTTTCCCAAAACCCATTCTAGTGCAAAAATCCAAAATTGGGACTGATTCGCCCAAAATGGAAAATGAGTCCTAATAGGTCAAAATTTTAGGATCAACATCATTTCTAGTCTCTACAAGTTTATAGGTGCACGCATTCAGTTTTACAACTTGTTGTTTGGTTTCATTTGCATTTCTTGGTCATTTTGCATATCACACTATGTTTTCCAAGTTTACACTTGCTGGTGAACCCCCTTTCTTGTTTCAATAATCTCCAAGGATACATTATAGTTAGATATCTAACATCCGTCATTGGGTTGAGATCTCTAAGATGTCCTTGAATGTGAAGATTGTGAAATCAGATCTATCTCCTTGTATCCATTTTGTGAACAAGGAAGTGAAGCATCCATTTCCAATGTCCACATTTTGGTGAACCTACATTTAGAATGCCTTTTTCTCTTATTTGGAGTCCACCATCATCCTAGAATTAGCTTTCATTAACATTGCATTTTATTTTGCATTAGTCAATTGAAATTCTAGGGTTTCTAATTTTGCATTAGTGAAAGTGCATATATGTTGCATTTTTGCATATCAAATCATTGAAAAACATCTCAAAACTACATTTTCATTTAGTATTCAAGTCATACAACACAAAAAGCATCAAAATCAATTGAATGTTTCTAAATTTATTGAGAAAAACCCTAACTAGGATTCATTCGCCACCTTGGGTGAATCAGTCCCAGACCATATTTTAAATTTCCTATTACAACATCAAAAACCTCATTTCTATGCTTCCTAAGCCTCCTGGTAACATATACTATACGTTTGGAAAGTTTCAAAAATATTTGTTTCATGCATCTAGGTCAAAAACATCAATTTAGTGTAGTCATTTTTGAAATCATTTCAATATCAAGCATCATTAGATCTAAAAATGCTCACATTTCTGAAATTTTACATAACATGGATAAAAGTAATTTTCACTTTTGCATACATAATGTTTCTATTCATAAAACTTTGCATAATTTTGATAAAAGTGCTTTTCATTCTTGGATACACATTGTTTGCATTCTTAAAGTTTTGCATACATTCGATAAAAGTGTTTTTCATCTTTGGATATACATTGTTTACATTTTTTAAACATTGCATGACATGGTTACAAGTGCTTTTCATTTTTGTTCAAACAATGTTAGTGTCTTACATATTTAGGCACGCAAAGAAATAGTTGATATCCGCTCCCTATGAGAGTGTTTTAGTGAAAGGGAATACAACCTTGGACATTTATAATGATCATATTTGATCTTCCCCTAATATCTCTCCTATTGGAAAAGAATATATTTTGGTGTTAGAAGAACCAATCAATGAGAGTTTTGAGAGTCCTAGTCATTTATCTCTTCTTACCTCTCTTAGTGGACAAGACATTGATGAGAAAGACAACACAACCATAGGTAATCATAACATTAACATTTTTTCTTCTCCTAATATCTCTCCTAGTTGTGAATAAGATACTTTTATATTAGACAACACAATCAATCAAGGTTGTGAGAATCTTAGTTGTCCCCCTTCACCTAGAGAAATCCTTATTGAGAAAAACAATTCAACCATCAATTATTCCCCTATTTGTGATGAAGTCATTTTAGAAGAACCTACCTTTGAATTTCAAGAATATTTGGTTTATAGTTCTCCAAAAAAATCTCCTCCTAGGGAGGATATCATGGTGCCAGAAAAGGATAACATTGAATATAATGATATAGTGTCCTTAGAAGAAGATGAAGAGGAAACATTAGATCTCACTCGCTAAGGGATGTTAATATTATTCAACCTCAACTCATCCTTTACCCACCATCACACAGACTTCAAACTCAAAACAAACCCGAATTCATCCTCCACCCACCTAAGAATAATGTGGCATAGTAGTCGAGTCATAATACTGTTGCTCATACATATAACACTAGAAACAATCCACAACTGCAACAACCAACCCTGACACCCTTACCTTTGCCTAATCCCATATTTCCTAGTGATCCTCATTTTCCTTCCCATAGTGGGAAAGAGTATGATATTGTTGAACAACTTTTGAATACTCCTGCAAAGATATCTCTACGGGACCTAACTTAGAATTCACCTAATTATCACACTATTCTTCAAACTTCCTTGCAACAAGTTCCTATCCCTTATAATGCATAACTAAATGACATAGCATCCATGATTCAAGGAATAAATGTTGACATTGTTTTCCACCAAAGTGAACTCCCCCGTTTGGGAGTGCAAAAACAAAATGATGCTTTCATGATCATAGCTCAATACAATAGGATAGGCATAAAGTGAACCCTTGTTGACAATGGCTCAAACCTTAATGTGTCTAGCATAAACATCTTGGATAGGCTTCATGTGGATAAATGAAAAATTCAACTTACCTCTTTATCCATTAGTGGATATGACAATGTACGAAAGAAATCGCTCAGTGTGATCACTTTACCTATTATAGCTGGAAAGACCACTTTGTAAATACTGATCCATGCTATGCCTCACAATCTTTCATATAATCTCCTTCTAGGAAGATCATTGATTCATACAAAGAATGGTGTGCCTTCTACTCTTCACCGTAAAATGAAATACATCTACAACAACAAAGTTTACACACTCGATGTTGATCATGAGCCTTATAGTGTTTGACAACTTGAAAAAGTAAATAAAATCCTTTGGCAACATTAATGCCAACTACACAAGTGGAACACATGCAACAAAAAGAAAAAGAAAAAGATATTGAGGCAGTCATGATGCTATTAGAAGATGGTTGGGGTTCCTTAGATTTCACACCAAAATTCATGGGAGAATACAAGATCATAAACAAAGACTCTGAAAAAGTGGTAAATTTTGAAGACCCTTCGAAAGCATCCACCTCATCCACTTTAGACAAAGAAGAAAATTACACAACAAACTTTGACAAACTTAATCATTAGCAACCATCAGATCCAAAATCAATCAAAAATATTTATGGAAAAGGTTATGAACTTATGAAACAACTTGGGTATAGTGGAAAAGGATGTGGTCCTAGAGAAGAAGGTATTTGTGTCCCTATAGACCCTCACACAAGAAAAAATCATGGTCTTGGTTATTGTCCTTTGATAGAAATAAACAAACCTTCAATCAATATCAACACTCTTACAAAAGATTCTTCTAAGCTGACTTTAAAAGTAATGCATCCTGATCTGATAGACACTAGTGGTCTTCATTGTTTTCCTTTGCAATAAACAAAACAAACAAAGGAATCTTCGCTTAATGGCAATGTCATCTTACAAAACACTAATAATTTGAATTCGTTATATTTTACACCTTCCTGTAAAAGGAGAGACCAAAATCTCACAATCTCAAGAGTCTGACATAGGTATGACAACAAATACTAAGTAGGAAATATATTTTGTTGGAAATATATGCCTCAATCCCACAGGCTGAAACCTCTAAAAGGGCCAAGTCGGTGTGACATATTTTGTGTCTGGCCGACTAGCAGTTTGAATCTTGTTGAATAGTTCAAGTCGCTGTTACCTTGCTTCAGTCTCACCGAATGATGCTATTGCTATGACATGTTGTGTTCGGTATGATCTCCTACCGAGTGGAGATCTCTAGCCGACAGGCCATTCATATCATATATCATGGAGACCCTTGGCCGAAAGGCTTACTTTGGTGTGAAGTCCTAGTGACGAATGAAGTCTCACCGACATCATTTCTGTTGAAGCCTTCGGGCAGAGTCTTGGGTGTTCGATAAGAAGTCTTACCAATAGGAATGTCTCACTGATAGGATTCACTCAGGGTAACTCAAAGGTCTCGGGGAGAAGTCTCAGCAACTGATGAAAGTCTCACCAACGGGGATACACTTGGAGTCTTCGCGGTGACACAAAGACTTTGGTATGAAGTATTAGTGATGGAGAGAAGTCTTGCTGACTGTTTCTTGGTGCTCGGTGTGAATTAAGATCTCAGAGTAACGTCTCAGCAATAGCGGTATGTCTTGTCGAATGTTGAACGTTTTGGTATAACCCTTAATGACTCGATATGATCTCTCAGTGAAAGATGATTGTCTCACCAAATGGAAAACTCACGTCTGTGTGACTTTGAAGCTTCGGTATGATGTTTCACCGATAGCGATAAGTCTTGGTGATAGTGATACATGTGATTATCGTCGGTATGAGGTCTTGGCGACACGACAAAGTCTAAGCAATAGCTCTCTAGACTCGATGTAACATCTTGGCAATAAGGATGACTCTTGGCAACATCAATAGTTAAGTCTTGTGGCATCGAGGAGACACAGTTAGTGTCTCACCAACATGCCAACACAGGTTGATCACTTTGACTGAGAGAAGACCATCCTACATGGTGATTCATTGGCCAATCAGAGAAGTCGAATGGGAACCGCTAGCAGTTGGACTATTGCGGCCGTTACTAAGAGGAAGCTCGATAGACAAGGGTGTCATGGATTTACTTAGAAGTTGTAGATGATGTATGGTTCGATGGATTGATAGATTGCTGTGTGAATATATGATTAGTGGATGAATTCTATTCTATGAAGACTGTAACATGAATGTTTTGTAAAAAGGTTCATCATGGTGAATGTTGTTGTAAACTGACATCAGAAAGATAAGTCAGATCTTTGTATATAATCTTGATTGCTGTAATACAAAGTGACTTCTCTTGGTGTGGTGGGTTTTTCTCCCGTAAGGGTTTTCCCATGTATATTTGGTGTTCATATGTGTTTGTCTATTTCTCTGTTTCAGTAATCTCTTTCATGTGCATCTTAATTGGACTGTAATTGTAAAATTTAAAAGGTATCTCTACATTCTTCCTTGGGTTTTTGAAATTAGGAGAGTTGCTTCTGCATCTAGCTTTCCTTACAATTGGTATCAAAGCCTAGCCAGTTGTGTTATCCTTGTGGGTACGTTGGGTTTTTTGTGTCAATTTCTATTCAATGGGAGTCTTGTAGAAGTTTGTCAAGTTCTAATTATAGATTGAGATGGCTAGCACGTCAGGAAAGATTGAAATAGAGAAGTTCAATGGCAACAATTTTGAGTTGTCGAAACTTAAGATGGAGGATCTCTTAGTGGATCGTGATCTTTGGATTGTTGTGTCTAGAGTGAAACCTACAGGCATGAAGTAAGAAGATTGGGATCTTGTAGATAGAACGTCTACGGGGCTGATAAGGCTCTGTTTGGCAGACTCTATTCTTCTCAATGTGCATGAAGAGAAGACTGCATCTTTCTTGTGGAAGAGACTTGCATCTATTTATAAGGGGAAGTCTTTGGTGAATAAACTGTTCCTGAGGAAGAAGTTGTACACTTAGAGAATGTAGGAAGGAGGGTCTGTAGTTGATCATTTGAACTCATTCAACATGTTGATTACACAGATAACATCTATTGGTGTGAAGATTGATGAAGAGGATCGTTGTATGCTGATACTGTGTTCTTTGCTAGATTCATGGGATCACCTTGTGATGGCTATTGGGAGTACAACATCCAGTTTCAAGATGGAAGATGTTGTTGCTTCTTTGTTATTAGAAGAAATGAGAAGGAAATCTTCTGAGATGGTGAAGCAGGCCCTCGTTGTTAGAGGAAGGTTGAAAGAGAAAGGCAAGAAGAAGGACAAGAAATCTAAATTGAAATTAGAGGGGAGATCAAAGTCTCTTGGCAAGAAGTCCAAGGTGAAGTGCTAGAACTGTGGGCAACCTGGTCATGCTCGAAAGGATTGTAAAGAGGAGAAGAAAAAGAAGAAGTATTCTTCTAACAATGATTCTTCTCACAGTGATGGAGACGCCTTCATTGTAGCCTTGGGTACACAGGCATTAGATGATGTCTGGCTGATTGATTCTAGAGCATCTTTCCACATGAAATCTCATAGAGATTGGTTCACAAAGTATGAAGAATACGATGGTGGAAAGGTGTACTTGGCAAGTGATTCAACTTTGGAAATTGTTGGTCGTGGAAAGTCAGGAATCCACCGACAAAGAGTGAAGGGAATCAATAATGTAATGCATATACTAGGTTCGCTCAAACTTACTTTCGTAGTATGCTAAAATGATATTGGAGTGCAAGTCATGTTCTCTAGAAATGGTGAAAGATGACTAGAGGCTCAATGGTGCTAGCAAGGGGTGTCAGATTGGTACCTTGCAAGCTGATGCACATGTTGTTCAATGTAACAATGTCTACAAAGTCACGTAGACTACTCATGGAGGAAAAGAGGGAAATGTTCCTAATTGTGTAAACTATATGGAAGCTAAACTTCCAAGTAGAAAAGACTATGCTTTGGCATCATAGGCTGAACATTAAGAGAAAGGTTTAAAAACCTTGAAGAAAAAACCAGTTGAGGGGCTTGAAGATTGTAACCTTGAATTTGAATTTTGTGAACATTGTATATATGGAAAACAACACCATGTTTCATTTTATCTAGTCCTCATAAATCTTCTAGTTTGCTTGATTATATCCATTCGATGTATTTGGTCCAGTGAATGTTCCTTCTTTGTCTAAATCAAGGTACTATGTATCGTTCATTGATGATTATTCGAGAAGAACATTTGTTTATTTTTTAAAAAGTAAATCAGAAGTGTTCAATCAGTTTAAGGAATTTAAGAACTTGTAGAAAATTAGACTGAAGAAAAATTAAATGCTTAAGGACTGATAATGGCAGTGAATTTTGTTCTGATGATTTCAAGAGGTATTGTAAAGACCATGGATTAAAAGACATAAGACTACACCTTATACTCCACAACAAAATGGAGTTGTAGAAAGGTTCAATAGGACAGTGATGGAGAGAGCACGAAGTATGCTGAGTAGTGTTGGCTTGGAGGAGAAGTTCTGGGCTGAGGCTGTTGCTACTGCATGTTACTTGATTAATCGTTCTCCAAATTTTGCTCTTGTTGAGAAAACACCTTTGAAAGCGTGGTCTGGTAAGAAGCCCTCTTTAAGACATGTTCGTGTTTTTGGCTATGAGGCATATGCTCATGTGTCATATGAGAAAAGATCTAAATTGGAGAACAAGGATATCAAATGTATTTTTATTGGCTATAGCGCTGGAATAAAAGGATACAAGCTTTGGAATCCTGATACGGAGAAGGTTGTATATAGTAGAAGTGTAATCTTTCGTGAGCTGAAGCCTTCTACCTTGGATCTACAATCAGAGACAAAGTCAAAAAACAATAAGGATGTAGTTGGAATTCCTCCTACACCAGATAAAGAGGAATTGAAAATTCAAAATGTACCTGAAATTGAGGAGAGCTCAAGTAGCTCTGAAAGTTTTTAAGAAGAAGAACCTTGACCTCAACAAGTGAGGAGGTCAACCCGTGAAAGAAAACAACCTGATAGGTATGGGTTCTCTTTGATAGATTCAACTTGTGCCTATGCTTTAATTTCTAGTACTGATGAGCCTAGGACTGTAAAAGAGGCATTTAGAATGTCTGATTCAGACTCTTGGTTGGAAGCCATGAATGAAGAAATGGCATCATTAGGAAAGAATGATACCTAGAGTTTGGTGCCATTACCTAAAGGCAAAAAAGCTATGGGCTACAAGTGGGTATTTAAAAAGAAGATTGGTCTAGATGGCAGTGTGGAAAAGTACAAGGCAAGATTGGTTGTGAAGGGATATTCCCAGGTAGAGGGAATTGATTATGGGGAAATTTTTTCTCCTGTAGCTAAGCTGATGTCTATCAGATTTCTTTTGTCACTTGAAATAGCGTATGACTTAGAGGTCGAAAAAATGGATGTGAAGACAACATTTCTTCATTGTGATCTTGAAGAAGAAATTGATATGTCCTAGCCTGAGCACTTTGTTGAAAAAGGTAAAGAGAAACTAGATTGCAAGTTTAAAAAGTCTTTGTATGGGTTAAAGCAGTCGCCTAGAATGTGGTACCAGAAATTTGATACTTTTGTATTGTCTTTTGGATTTGAGAGATCAAAATCTGATCATTGTGTTTATTATAAAGTTGAAAGTGATCAAGTTCTTATTATTGCTCTCTATGTTGATGATATGTTGTTCATAGGCAATAGTAAGCTAATGATTTCTGATCTTAAGTCTTAGTTGTCTGCTAAGTTCGAAATGAAAGATTTTGGTGCAGCAAGATATATTCTGGGGATGGAGATAACTAGGGACATAAATAGTAGAAAATTTTGGCTTAGTCAGAGTAAGTATATCAAGACTGTTCTAGAGAGATTTTGCATGAATGATTGCAAATAGCTAGTTGTTCCATTATTGCAGGGAACGAAGCTATTTGTTGAAGACTATCCAAAATCTCCTACTGAGATGGAGGACATGACTAGTGTACCCTATGCTAGTGTGGTTGGCAGTCTTATGAATGCAATGGTTTGTACAAGGCCATACATTGCCCAAGCAATGGGAGTTCTTAGTCGGTTTATGGCTAATCCTGGTAGGACACATTGGGATGTTGTAAAGAGAGTTTTCAGATATTTGAAGGGCACTTCAGATTTTTCTTTGTGTTACCATGGGAACTTGGTTGAATCACAGAGGACTCTCAGTATTCGAGGCTATGTGGATTCTGATTGGGCAGGGGACATTGACAGCACGAGGTCCACTAGTGGATATACTTTCATGTTGAATGGTGGTGTAGTGAGTTGGATGAGTAAGCGGTAGGCTGTAGTCGCTTTGTCCACTATAGAGGCTGAATACATGGAAGCTACTCATGCTTGTAAAGAAGTTGTTTGGTTAAAATGTTTGTGTTATAACATTGGTTTTTATGCAGGGAAAATAACTATTTTTGTGACAATCAGAGTGCAATTTTTCTAGCAAAGAATCCTACTTTCCATGCCAGGATGAAACATATAGATGTACAGTACCACTTTGTACGGGATATGGTGGAGGATGGAAAGGTCAGTTTGGAAAAAGTTGATACTTTGGAGAATGTTGCAGATGCATTGATGAAGCCAGTGAGCACAGACAAGTTCAGGTGGTGTGCTAGTTCGATGGGACTTAGTGCCCATGATTTTTAGTAAGTTTTGTTGTGCTCTGGAGGTGCATGTGTGATCTTCGTCAAGTGGGAGATTGTTGGAAATATATGCCTCCTCCCACAGGCTGAAACCTCTAAAAGGGCCAAGTTGGTGTGACATCTTTTGTGTTTGGCCAACTAGCAGTTTGAATCTTGTTGAACAGTTCAGGTCCCTGTGACCTTGTTTTAGTCTCACTGAATGATGCTATCGCTATGACATGTTGTGTTCAGTATGATCTCCTACCGAGTGGAGATCTTTGGCTGATAGGCCATTCATATCATATATCAGGGAGACCCTTGGCCAAAAGGCTTACTTTGGTGTGAAGTCCTAGCGACGAACAAAATCTCACCAACAATGTTTCTGTTGAAGCCTTCGGGGAGAGTCTTGGGTGTTTGGTAAGAAGTCTTACCAATAGGAATGTCTCACCGACAGGATTCACTCAGGGTAACTCAAAGGTCTCGGGGAGAAGTCTCAGCGACTGATGAAGGTCTTGTCGATGGGGATACACTTGGAGTCTTCGCGGTGACACAAAGACTTCTATATGAAGTCTTAGCGATGGAGAGAAGTCTTGCCGACTGTTGCTTGGTGCTCAGTGTGACTTAAGATCTTAGAGTAACATCTCAGTGATAGTGGTATGTCTTTCTGAATGTTGAACATTTCTATACAACCCTTAATGACTCGGTATGATCTCTCAGCAAAAGACGATTGTCTCACTGAATGGAAAACTCATGTCTTTATGACTTTCAAGCTTCGGTATGATGTTTCACCGATAGCGATAAGTCTTGGCAATAGCAATACATGTGATGATCATCAGTATGAGGTCTTTGCGACATGGTGAAGTCTAAGCGATAGCTCTCTGGACTCAATGTAACATCTTGGTGATAAGGATGACTCTTGGTGACATCGATAGTTAAGTCTTGTGGCATTGAGGACACACGGTTAGTGTCTCACTGACAAGCCAACACAGGCTGATCACTTTGACCGAGAGAAGACCACCCTATGTGGTGAGTCATTGGCCAATCAGAGAAGCCGAATGGGAACTGCTAGCAGTTGGACTGTTGCAGCCGTTACTAAGAGGAAGCTCAATAGATAGGGGCATCCTAGATTTACTCAGAAGTTGTAGATGATGTTTGGTTTGATGGATCGATGGATTGCTGTGTGAATATATGATCAGTGGATGAATTATATTCTGTGAAGACTGTAACGTGAATGTTCTATAACAAGGTTGATCATGTTGAATGTTGCTGTAAACTAACATCAAAAAGATAAGTTAGATCTCTGTATGTAATCTTGATTACTGTAATACAAAGTGACTTCTCTTGGTGTGGTGGGTTTTTCTCCCGTAAGGGTTTTCCCACATATATATGGTGTTCATATGTGTTTTTCTATTTCTCTATTTTAGTAATCTCTTTCATGTGCATTTTAATTAGACTGTAATTGTAAAATTTAAAAGGTATCTCTGCATTATTCCCTGAGTTTTTGACATTAGGAGAGTTGCTTCCACATCTAGCTTTCCTTACATATTTTCCACAAACTACAGGAACACCTTCTATTGTTGATCAAGAGGGTATCTTGTTGAGACTCCTCCAAGATCACTTGATATCTCTCCCTTCAAGAACATGAAAGAAAATTTATTGCAAGACTTCATTCTATGCATATCTTCGAGTTCATCATCATGCCACTAACTAATGTAAGGCTTTAAGTAACAAAATTCAACATCTTCAAGAGTGTGGTGCTCTTCCTTGTGTTGAAGTGCCTAATTCCCCTAACTAATAATTACTTTCATCCTATTTGGCTCACCCCTGTCCTACACTAAGCGGGGGAAAGGGGTTAGTTAGCCTTGTCCTCATATGTCACTTGTCATTGTCTCTTTTGGCTAGTTGACCACCTATCATGTATGTATAAGAGAAAGCTTGGGATGTGGATGACATGCCTTAAGAACTTGGGATGTAGTTGACCACCTATCACTTATTCATGATGTAGCTTATTGAAAACATATGACTTGGATTAGGGATTTTTGAATAAGCTCTCATATCTTCTTCTACTTTAAAGCAATTGGTTACATTGATAGTGCTAACAACCTCTTTAAAGTGGGGGCATACATCAACACTCATATTTCACTGTGCAATTTTCTTTCTTCTTGCAATGCATCCTTTTCTTGGTGCTATCATTGGGTTTGATTTCCTCCAAGAGTGTGATATTTCTTTGACTTGTCCACTCTTGGAAACATTAGGCACAATTTTCCCTAAGAAGAGACCTTGCAAGAACTAAGAAAAATCCCTTTGAACATTCCTTGCACTATTTTGCATTTACAAAGTCTATGAGTTTCAAGCATAAAAAGTCTTTCTTGCCTCATGGAGCTCGAAGATCATTTTTGTGTGGCACCTTATTAAAGTTGTTAGGAGGTATAAATTTTGTATGGTTTGAGTGGGAATCCCAATGCGAGGCATGACTTTCCTCATAGACAATTTTTTGTGTGTGAGCGCATAATATCCATGAGTGTACGTTTCTCACATTTTGGGACTTCTCACCCAACAGACAGCCAAGATTTTTGTTTACCCAAAGTGAGTATGCATTTTTAGATAAACAGCCTAAATCTAATCCACATAATGTTGGACAAATGATTGAAGCTTGATCCACCTTTTCATTTTTTCTTATTTTTGTTCTTCTTTTAGTTATTGTCATTGCATGATCATGTATCTTTTTTTGTTGTAAATATTTCACCTCATGTGTGTCCTTTCGTGCTTATGTTGGTTTGACAAAGGATCTTGGATCCTGGAGGCTTGGCCACCTCCTTTTATCTTTTCCACACTTTGTCGTCTGCATTGGTACACTTGGACCCCTCTTGAATGTCTACTTTAGTGTGAGTTTGAAGCAAGTTCATCCTCTCACTAAAGTGGGGGCTAAATGTGACTACCAAAAAAGTATGCCTTTTCCTTGCTTGGTTTGGGAATAATTAATGATAAATTGGACTTAATGTCACCTTGTTCTAGTGTTGTGAGGTGTTTTACACATCCACATTAGGTCTTGGGAACTTTTTAAGCTAAATTAACCCAACTTTTTCCTAATTTAATGTTGTAAAATGTATTTATTTAGATATTCACATTAAATTTGGGAGACATGTAAATCAAGGGGACCTAATCTGACGTTGTAATGTGTTCTACACTTTCTCATTGGATTTTTGGATTTATTGCATTTATAAGCTTAACATCATCATTAAAAGGCCCCTATGATCCCATATTATGCATCCCAAGGCATATTTTGATCAAAGACCTTAAAAAATCAACATATAAACCTGATTTCTTCACTCCATGACAACCCAGTTGGTAAAATAGCTCTTGTAGGACCCATTCACCACCTTGGGTGAATGATTCCCCTCCATGTGGGACACATTCACCCAAGGTGGTGAATGGGTCCCACAGGGGCTATGGAAAATGAATCCGATTTGAGCTATTTTTGAGGTTTGAGTGGGAAAAATTGGGTTTAAAGTTAAAATTTCTTCAATGTCGGCCTTGGGGATCAAAATAATGATCATTTGAGTGCCTTGCCTATATAAAAAAGCTCTCAAATCGTTGTTTTGTAAGGTATTGAAGTTCTCAAGTCAAGCAAGAAATAGTTAGGCATCTCAAGTCTTCACAAGGTCATCAAAATAACATTCAAGATCATTTCTAAGGCATTCAATGGAAAATTATTCATCCATTGTTGAAGCAATTCAAGATCCATCATCATGGAAAGCTTCTAATTGCATTTTTTCATGTACAAGCTTCATCTTATTTCATCATTTGGTTTTCAACCATCAATTTTGAATGTTCTATGGACTTCTCTTGCACTCTTAGGATCTTTCACCTAAAAGGAGAGAGATAGAACCCCAAAATTCAAGTGGTTCACTCAAATAAAAGATTGTGTGATGTTATTAAGACTAAATGTAATGTTGTAAATGCAACTAAATGATGTAATTGATTGATTATTAATGCAAAACTAATAAAATTTGCAATTTTTGAAAAAATAGTGAGGTTTGCAAGAATGAACAAGAAACATGCACAAATGAACTTAGAAATGAAAGGGACTGAAAGGAGTGCACTTGGAGACAGATTGCAGATCTGAGAAGATTCAAGAATGCTAGAAAAATCATTATTGATGACCAATGGGACTTGTTATGCCTTGCATAACCACCCCACTATTATTTTTGGAACAAAATAGGTCCCCTTTGTGTTTTGTTTTTGTCCTTTGGTTTTGTTTGGGTCTTAGGAGTTTTTTGTTTTCCTCCTAAGTCCTTATTTATTTTTTCCTACTAGAAGCATAATCGAGATGGAAACTAGACTTGAAACTTCTGTTTTGGTTCTAGGTTTGGGTTTGATTTCGGTTCTGCATCCACCTCCCTCAATTTTTTCTTTTCTCTATTTGTCAGTGTGTCTTGCACTCTCGGGTTTATTTCTCCCTTGAGTTGTTTATAATTTTCCTTGGGTTTTTTTTTCCTAAGTGGAACTGGAACCAAAATAAGAACTGGAACTTGGAACTTTTTAAAATTTCTAGATTTTGTTCTTGTTCTAATCCCGACTCTGCTTGTTTCCTTTGTGTCGTTGTTCTTGTTGGTGTGCGTGTCAGGTCTGGTTTTTGTTCCAGTCCCCCTTCCCATCATGTTTGTTGTCCTTTTTTCATTTCTTGTTCCTTGATCGGGAGAGGAACCAGAATTAGAACCGAACTTTGAACTTTGTAAACGTTCCAGTTCTGGTTTTAGTCCCGATTCCACTCTCGTTTCCTTTCTTCATTTTTTTTCTTTGTTGCGGGACTAGAGCTGGGTTTGGAGTTAGGTAAGGGACTTGCTAAAAGTTATTTATGTTGTCTCAGACCCGAGTCCATGTCTGCCCTACTTTTGATGTTCACTGGAGGTAACTATTTGTTTGCATTGTTTGCTCTGCCTTTGAACTATCGTATTAAGGGCATTAATTACAGCCTCCTCACATGTGCAAAGTGATTTTAAAATCCTAATTATGTTTAATTGGCTCATTATCTTTTTTATCCAAAGTGTTCAAGCAAACCAAAGATAGAAGAACTTTGAGAGTAGCGATTTGATTGCGGAGGCATGTCACGAAGTGAATCTTTATCGAATTTCAGTCTTTCCTTGTGAGAATTTTAAGGTAGGGTTCTTTTTTCCTTCTTTTCCAATTTCATGTTGTGTTGTCACTTTCTCGTTGTTCTTGCTTCTTGTGTTTTAGTGTGTTCACAAAATATTCTTTTGTGAATTCTTCGCTCGTTGCTTATTTCTTTTGGTTTTTTTTCGTCTTTTTCTATTTTCCCATTCAGTTTTGTTTCCTTTCCATTTGTTATTTTCCGTTTGTTGTCGCTTTTTTGGTAGGTGCATTTTTTCCTACCCTAGTTGTTAACTAGGGTTTCTATTTATTGTGGTTTTCTATACTTGAATGTTTTAGAATCCATTTAGAAACCCTTCTAGTTTCAATACTATGTCAACTCTTTGATTTCCACATTAGGTTTGTGATGCCCTAATTTTTTGAGTCAGTGTGTCATGCAAACTAGGGTTTTCTCAATGACCTTTATAAAATATCTTTCCCAAGGGTTAAAATTGGTCTTCGTATGATTGAGGGGTAGCGTTAAGCCCCTTTCTTTGTTTTTTCTTGTAATCCCATGTGACCGAGGTCCTTAGATTCATGTGACCATGTCTTCAACAAGGTATTTTGTTTCATAGTAAAATTGGCAGAAGCGAACTTGGGAATGAACTCATCCCAAAGTTATTTCCCATTGACGTTCATTCCTCTGGATGGACCGGCTTCTGATCATTGTGGTTTTTGGTCATTATGCTTGTCCTTAAGTGGAACCGAAACTGGAGTGGAAATCGAACTTGGAATTAACAATTAGTTTTGAGTTTGGTTTCTTTTCCAACTTTGGTCCTGGTCTCATCCTAGTTCTAGTCTCGATCCTACTTTGTACTGAAATGTTTCTCTATTTCTTATTCTTTTGTGGTTCCACCTTTGATGAAGTTGGAAGTTTGGCTAAGTATAAACGTTGTTCCAAGGAGGTAGAGATAGATCTTGATTGATATATTAACTTTAATATCTTTTGTTCACCTAATATAGAAGTTTATTGCAAAAATTGAAAGATGTTTGGAGCATCAGAAGAGGCTTCTCAAAGGAGCCAACTTGCAGAAACTTCAAGGCAAGGGGGTAAGCCAAAGAAGATAAAAGTGGAGCAGCTCCCTTACACTCTAAGGTACAAACACAGGGAGGCTACTCTTACTAATAGAAAAGTTGATTTTGATTGGGCAGACATTGCCAACATTAATTTAGGTACATACAATTATGAGGATATTCTCTTGGAGACATTTGGGGAAGAGGTACAGGAAGGACACAAAGGATTGTTCAATCTGGACTTGCAAATGTTCCTATCTTCCCACTATTTGTCCAATGTGCTGAATTAATAATGACTATAGCTGGAGCCTGCAATCCTACCATGAGGAAATGTGTGGATTTGCAAGGGAATGTTATCATTGACTTAACACCCCAAATGGTTAGATTTCTATTCAATCCACCTGCTCCACAAAATCAAAAATAGTTCAATGAGGTGGAGGCACTAAAACTATATAGTGACAAGAAGGAAGCTAATAGGATTCATATGAATAAGAGCTAGATGAGAATTGAGAAAAAGTATTTGGAAAAGCTTCAAGAGCAACCTAAGAGGGAAAACTTCTATAAGGATATTTCTGATATAATAATGATGCTCTGTAGGGTGTTTGGGAAGAGGGATGCCTCCCAATTTAAAGAATGGATTTTCCCATTCATCCAAACTATCCTTGATGGTAGACAATAGTTTGATTGGCCCATGATTATCTCAGATTGCATACATAATCAGATGCTTAGAGTGAGGGAAACTAAGAGTTTCTTCATGACCTCTTATATAGTCTATGTAGATGCCAAAAGAGGGATCCTTTTGGGACTTAATGTAGTTGGTGTATTAGGAGAGGCTCAAGGATAGAAGAATGTATGGGATCATTATGATCAACTTACCTTGCAAAACTCAAAGTAACATTACAAGTGGGTTAATGATGCATTTCTTTATATCATCATTAACCAGCTAACAGGGGATGTTGGTTATAGACTAAGCAGAGAGGCCATGGCCTTCATCAATGAGTGGGTACATTGGTATATCCAATACCCTAGGTTCACCTACTTCAGGATGGCTAGTTTTGATGGTCACCTCCATCGACTACCTAGGTGTTGCAGCAACTGGATTGTCTTGATGGAATTTATCTATCAAGCTTTGAGGGTCAACTTCAAATTTGGTACCAAGCACAAGACTGGTTGTCACAAGTTCCCCATGAAGTTGGGTGAGTATAGTTGTCCACATATTGTAGAAGCTAAGGTAGTTTTTGAAGATTTGATTAATCTAAAATTAGGTTTATACACTTCTAAAAAGAATTTTGATCCTAGACACAAGATGCAGACCTTGCTTCTGAGTGTTTTTGAGAAACATTTTAGTTTACTGGAGGAATTTTGGATAGATTTACAAGATGAATATGATCTTCGAAGGAGAAACTATGAAAGATTGCATATCCCACTCATGGTTGAGTATGGGATTTAAGAGGAAATCCCAAAGACATTATCAGATGACGGGGTAAAATTGGATCCCCAATATGAGGTAGAGAATATAGGCACCAAAGATATTGATCCAATGGACTAGAATGTGGGAGAATCCATTGACATAAACCAGATTGCAAGATCAGTTTTGGGCAATAGCATTCAGTCGGTGGTCATGAGAATTAAGGAGCTAGAGTCTCAAACTTAAATGAAAAGAAAGGCTATAGGTACCACTCAAGGATACAAGAGGACAAAGAGAAGAATGGATAGTAAGGATCCCCTAGAGTTCTTCATGTTAGCTCTCAAAAATACACATAAGAATACCTCAAGAGGTTGCCAATCTCTTGGTACGTTTTAGGGTAACAGACAAAGCCAAATGGTTTAAGCTTTCTACTCTTCAGGTGCTACTTAACCTAGGTGGGTGTACCTATATGAATTGGTCAGACTTGACTTTTGATCTTCTATCTTGCAGTGATTTGTCCACTATGGTAGATGGAAATGGAAAAATAAAACTAAATTTGGTATAAATTGTATAGCAATATTCAAGAATAAATCCTAATATGTTCAGTTAACAGATGTAACTATATGAATGAAACTAAGTAATGAAAGAAAGCAGATACTAGTGCCTTATTGGGTATGCAAAGTCAAATGAAATCTTAAATGAGTGACTTATTTTTGGAGAACATTAAAATTGTTTGGCATATATTTTGTTTATAACTTGTATAAACATGCAAGACTATGATTATTAAGTTCCTCTTACTGATCCAGATGAATTTCCCTGCTTACCATGATTAATTAAAAGGATTTAATCCTTCCTTGAAAGAATCGATCAACCAATCACATAGATACAACAAATGTGCACTGATAAACTGAGCATAAACTTGTTATGTCAATTTAAATAACCAAACAACATCAATCTTGGAGACAACTTTAATAATACATTCAATGAGCACAACAGAAAATTGACACCAAAAATATGCCAGCATATTAAATGATTCTCATTGATATATCCATAATTTCAAACATGCATCAAAGTCTCATATTTGTGAAACATTATGTTATACTATATCTTCTATCCTATTCTACTTATATTCTTCTATGTCTATTTTGTTACTGAAAAACATATTTATACATTGAGTGCACGAAAGGGCGCATCCTTTGGAAAATGTCATATGTTTACATAAAAAATAGATTAAAGGATGATTAAGCTCTGTTTAGCCACAAATGAATGCTAGTTAGATGATCCAAATAATCCCGGAACTCATGTGTATCCGCATCTCCAATTGCGTTCTGGATTGAAATCTTCGTCCTTATCATCTTCTCATTCTGCTCGCTCACTTCATCCAATGTCATGCTTTTCGTAGTAGCAATCTTTAGGATTTCGTGCAGCATCGAATCATTCTCACTTTTCCATCTGGCAACTTCTTTTAGTTTCCCTCTATCATCAGAGAGTGTGGTCAATGTTTTAAGAGTAGCATCTATCAATCCCTGCGCATCTCCCTGCAATTCATCATGGAAGTTTCGATGCCTATTTATAAAATGAGTAGCATTTTCAATTGCTACACTATTAGCAGAATCTCTTTGGATCACTTCCTAAAACTTATCCATAATTCGTTCATTCATCCTTTCATGCTCTTTCAATGCAGCAAGTGTATGGGAATACTTTCCCCAGAGCTTACTTAACCAAGATGCTAAACCATCCTGCCTCTTCTTGATTATTGCCACAAGTGCATCATATTTTCCTTGGGAGTAAGCACTTGATCCCTCCCAATGATCCTTTCACTGAGAACTTTCTCCTTGAGTAAGCATCCTGGGTGTTTTCATAGTAACACCGACTAAATCCTTTAATATGTAATTTTCTCTCAACACCCTTTCGTTATTTAGTTTGTACATTTCTCTTTCTTTTATCAACATTTGTATTTGTGCTTTGTTAAGTTTTGCAATATTTACTCCAATTTCTGCAGTATCCACAGGATCAACCTCTCCAACCTTTAGGTTCATGACATGGCCAAATGCCTTTTCTGTATCAATAACTATTGACTTTCTATGAGGTGGGTATAAGGCCCAAATCATCAATGATCCTTCATTAGTATTGTACTTGGATCAAGCATACACTTCAGTTACTTTTTCTTTGTCGAGCTTGTGTGTAGCATTACTGTCCTTCAAGAAACTATCAAAGACAAGTGCAGAATTAAGATCAAGCCCTGGAAAGATCATGACACCAACATTCTCCAACATTTTCCTCCCCTTTTCAGGGGTCATACCTGTCATCTCATCATCCACACACTTTCTCAATTGGTTCAGCAATTGTTTTTCATTTCCTGTAGTAAAATCATCAACATTTTCTCTTATTTCCTTTCCCTTCTGCTTATACAAAAATGTTTTGAATTCTGGGGAATTTATGAACAAATCATCTTAAACAAATGATCTATATTCAATATGCCTTGCATCTGCTTCACCACTCTCTTCAACCCTCAACTCCCTGGTTGGGAAAACATAATGCTGAGTCCTCAACCTGGATACCTTCTTTGGTTAGCCTTGTGGCAGATTATCTTTAGGTGTCTCCTCCCTGGAAGACAACAACTCTGCATCCTGCAATCCTTCATTATATCTTTCAACCACTATCTCTGCTTCTTCTTCATCTAAATTCTAGATCATATCATCAAAGGGATAGGGAACATGTTGATACCCTCCAAAGTTTATCTTTATTTTAGCAGAATTGATATATCCTTCTGGGTCAAAGTTCTTTCTGGGTGGTCCTCTCTTCATATTGTACTGAAGCAATTTGTCAAGGATCAAATTGTATCCTTCTTTGGCCAATATAGTAAAATTACCAAAACATAATGTAGTAGGCACAAAAGCCTGCTTCGCAAAAGAGCTGAAATTCATAACACTGCAGTAATCCATATGTCTAACAATCTCCAAGTATGCAATTTTGTTTAGAACCGTTTTTGGTAAAATAAAAGGGGCATCCTCAAACCCATAAACTCTGATCATGGTAGCTCCCTCCAAGCAATACCAATCTCCTCAATTATGATCAATTGGCCCATTGAAATCTTTTGGCCAAAGGAATCTCTTAATCTCATCAGATAATGAATAATTACAAGGATAATGGTATAGTCTATACAATGTTTTTACAAAATATTCATCAAAATGAATGAAACTAGCATTTGCAAACCTGCCATCCCAAATAGCAGTCCACAATTGAACTGGTAATGTTTCACCATCCTTATTAAACTGGGAAATTCTCATCTCCAGAGGCTATACTCCCAACTCTTGTCCAAAATAGAGTACCAAATGCATCAGCAATGAATAATGCCTAAGATGAAAGGTATAAGATCTACCTTTGATAGCCATCATTCCTGAATCAAGCCCCTTAAAGACGTACGAGGCATAGTCAAATGCCCTAGAATTGTGATACTGGATATCTAATGTGATAATCATTGGAATAATTGACATATATTCAGAGGAATCCATTCCCAATACCTGAAAGGCTGAGAAGTAGGTGTATTTCATATAGGGTTCAAACAAATCCACATGATAAGGGGGCCCTTCACTATCCTACAGAGGAACTGGTTTTCTACCCTGTTTAACCCTATGAATGGGCAGCCTCCAACCCTTATAAGTCGTATCCATTCTCGAGAATTCCTTCTCCAATTCTTTGTATATGATCTCCTCATTGCAGAACCCCTCCAAATTGAAAACCTCACCTATTGCCTCTTTTCACAAATGTATCTGTGGCTTTCCAGATGGGTCACATACAGCTTTGTGTTTCGGGTCATAATGATCAGCTAGCAATTTTACCAATTCTGCATTTATAAATACATTAGGGCACACCAGTTTTCCTACATTAAGCTTCCATGGATTGCAAACTGGTTCAAAATGGTTTCTTCGATGGTAATGGAAATTGAACAATTCATATCCCCTTATCTGAGTCCAAACGTCTCCAATAAACTTGTATTTATCATCTAGTTTGTCGAGTTCTATCCTAAGTTGTGTAGATCTTCTGGCTTTAGGCCTAGAGCCAGGCAATTGGTCAATGAGGTCCTAAGTCAATCTTCTTTCTATGCCCTCATGTTCCCCTTCATTTTTCTATTTCTTCCCCTTTGTTTGACTACTCTCACCAAGTTTTCTACTTTTAACTTTTCTAGAGCTAGGGGATTCCATTCTTCAGAGATACAGAAGTTAAAAATTTGAAGAGCTAAGGTACAATTACTTCTATATCTTGCTCGAGCTTGTTAGACTGAAAGATGCCCTGGTTCTTCATTTTCCTTGTTGGTTCTTCAATTATCTATTCAACACTGATGCCTTCAATTAAATTCTCACTGTTATATTTCGTCGCACCATTAATGTGTCAGTTCAAGCATGAATGAAGATTTATTTGAAACATACACTGTCACATCAAATGTCTTGTCAGTGAGAAATTTTCAAATCTAGGGCGATATCCTTTTGCAACATTCATTAAATATTTTTCCAAGACATCTTGTGGTCTCATCGACATTTGGAATCATACTGATGACTATCGCTTTAGTCTTTCATATCGCTGTGACAATTCTGAGTTGGGGAGACGTTTCATAGAGTTCATTGTGTCTTCAAGATATGCATCTTGTAGTAACTTTTTGGTCACTGAGACATAAACACACTCTCGCTGATGAAAACACACCTCGGCGTGAATTTGTAAATTTGAAAAGATTCATACCGATATCAATTGTCTTGTTGAACCCTTTTCTCCAATATGTTCTATTCGGTGAGACTCTCCCTGAAGCATTTCATCGATGTAACTTGCACATTCGGCAGAACTCACGCTGATAACCTCTTCTCTAGCCATTGCATATTTCTATTGGTGTGACATTTGAGTCGACAAGACTACGTGACTTCCTCCTGATATCTTTCTAATGGAACCCCTTTGCGCGTTATCGGTAAGACCCGATGCTTTCAGTAAGACATCATTCTGGTAATCTTTTGTTTGGCCAATACATCACTCCATGTGCTAGTCAGTGAGACATATATTATTTCATTGTGACTCATTCCAATAACAAAATTCTTGTCGATATGACCCCTCTGTCACCAAAACAATAAATGTGTCTTGTCGATGGTCTGCAATAAGTATACATTAGTGAAAAAATATCATAGGTCGGAGAGACCTTCACTCTGTCTTGCCGATATGGATAATACAATGAAATATCAAGGACTAGATGGATTCAAAGGGATCATATGACAAAATATGAGAAAGATGTTATGAAGAGGGAGTTTTATGCTTATGATGAGGACTTATTTTGGAAACTCATGAATGCAATTGACTGTAAAATTTTCAAAATTTCATAGTTCTAATAGTGGCTTCGTTTGGGGATGAATGATTGTGAGATCATTGCAAGGATCCAAATCTCTTGGTTTACAGACCAGACTCAATGTGATCGATCAAGTGAGAAAGATGGAATGAATGGAAATAAATATGACCCTACACTACTATACATGGAAAAGATTTATTTTGAAAGAAGGAAAATCAGGATTGTCCATGTACCGGCAATTCCTGTTCCTTTTATTTCCTAGACTACTGTGCATGGAAGATAGAATTTTGAGAGGATTCTTAAGAATTTTCCATGCACTGGCAATCCTTGATCCTCTGTATTTCTCAAGAGAAAAAATGTTTCAGAAATTGCCCATGTACAGGAAACTCCTAATGTTCACCAGCCATATTTTGTAGATAGTATGAATCTTCACCTCTTTTCCAACAACCACAAAATGTCCCAACCACAAGGCTTCAAATTTCCCATGCTTTCCCTTCTCTTGACACCTTGCATTCCACATCAGTACCAAATCACTTTCTTCAAATTTTCTATCTTTTTCCTTTTTATCAAATAGATACTTCATCTGTGTCTGTAACTTTATGTTTTGATTTTGGGAAACTCTCCTTATTTCATCAAGTTTAGCTAGTTGCTCCATTCTCTCCTCCATAGGTTCTAGAATATCCAAATCTTCCTAAAGGATAAACTTGTAGACTAGTAACAAATTCTCAAAAGGCATCCTGGCCTGTGTTCTGTACACTAATTCGAATGGGGACTTTCCAATTTCCTTTTTTACAGTAATCCTATCAACCCAAACAACCAGTTTCAATTTTGAATCCCAAGCTTTCTTGTTCTGATCTAACATCCTCCTTATAATCTTTAGAAGAATTTTATTGCTAGAATATTCTTGACCATTAGCTTGTGGATGGTAAGGGGCTGCATAAGAAATGGTAATGCCATATGTGCTACAAAAGTTTTTGAATTCATCTGATCTAAAACACATCCCATTGTCTATGATCAGCCTTAGTGGTGTACCAAATCTGGTAATGATGTTCTCCATTAGAAAATTTGTCACAACTTTAATTGTAGCCTGTTTAGTTGGGACTGCTTCTACCCATTTGGTAAAATAATCAGTTGCTACAAGTATCCACTTGTGTCCTCCACTTGATTTTTCTTGTATTTCTCCAATGAAATCAATTCCCCATTGATGAAAAGGGGCATCAACTTGCAGTGGTTGAAGTGGTAAAGCTCCCTAATATTTTAGTTTTGTAGAGAATTTCTAGTAGGTGTCACATTTTCTTACATATGTAAAAGAGTCATTAAAAACCCTTGGCCAGTAATAACCTGCCCTGATAATTTTATGCGTAGTTGTCTTTGCTAAGTAATATCCACAAACCCCTTCATGCATTTCACTTAAGACATGCCTGGCTTGTGATTCATCTAGACATAACAATAGTATACCATCCCTATTCTTCCAAAATAGATCTCCATCCATGAGGACATACTTAGATGCTTGCAAATTCAGAGTTCTTTTCTGGCTATCACTCAATCCCTCTGGACACTTCATATATTTAAGGTAATGCATAATATTTGCATACCATGGAGTATGCTCAATGCTCGCAATTGCAGTCTCTTCTTCTACATTGCAAATTTGATTTTCTTCAATATTCACTTTTGCCATTAACTTAGCCAAGCCCTGACCTCTTACCAGTTTAGTAATTTGTATCTCCATGTCAAACTCTTGGATTTTGTTAATCCATCTACATCTTTTTCCTGTTACTTCAAACTATGTCAGAATATCCTTAACAGCTGCATGAGGAACATAAGCAACCACCTTTGCTCCAGCAAGATATGGCCTAAAAGCTTTTGTAGCTTTCACTAATGCAAATCCTTGTTTCTCCATTATATCGTACTTTAATTCTAACCCTTGTAATGACTTACTGAAGAAAGACACAGGTTGTTCATAACCATCCTCATTCTTCTGTAACATAACAGCAGCAATAGTGTGCATTGAGGCGAATGAAAATATCTGAAAAGTTTTTGCAAAATCCAGAGACTTAATGATAGGAGCTTCCTTGATGGCCCTTTTTATGGATATAAAAGCTTCCAAGGCTTCTGCAATCCACTCTACCTTTTGTCCTTTCTTCAACATCTTTGATATGGGTTTAATGATCTTAGCAAAGTTAGAAAAAAATCTAACAAAATTAATCTATCTGAAGAATGACTATATAGCCTTAACAATTTTAGGGGCAAGAACTTTATCAATGGCCTCAACCCTCTCAGGATCTATCTTAATCCCTTCTTTTGAAATAATATGTCCCAAGATTTTACCCTCTGTGACTGAAAAATGGCACTTCTTAGGGTTCAAACTGATACCATATTCTAGGGCTTTTATAAATACCTTTTCCAGATGTTGAACATGATCCTCAGCCTTCTTTGAGTAAGCAGTTAGGTCATCCTGATACACCACCATGATAGCATTGATCAAATCTGCAAATGCTACATCCATAGCTCTTTGGAAGGTTGCTCCTGCATTTGTAAGACCAAATGGAATTCTCATGTATACATATGTCCCCCAAGGAGTTGTAAAAGTTGTCTTGTACTGTTCAGATTCTTTGAATTTAACCTAGTTATAGCCTGAGAACCCATCCATCTTAGACAACAATTCGCACCCTATTACCTTATGAAAGATAGCCTCCATATTGGGTAGAGGATAATTATCTTTGAGGGATGCCATGTTTAGATTTCTGAAATCTACACATAGCCTGATATCCCCATTTTTCTTTCTCATAGGGACCAAGTTTGAGACCCATGTTGAATGTCTGATTAGTTTAATGATTCCCCCATCTCTGAATTTTTCCAATTCTTCTTGCATTTTAGGCTCCAATGTTGGATTTATGGGTCTTTGCTTTTGTCTGAATGGCTTAGCATCTGGCTT
This sequence comes from Sequoia sempervirens, assembly GCA_007258455.2. Taxonomy (NCBI): domain Eukaryota; kingdom Viridiplantae; phylum Streptophyta; class Pinopsida; order Cupressales; family Cupressaceae; genus Sequoia; species Sequoia sempervirens. The sequence goes on along the minus strand of VDFB02353493.1, from coordinate 23,439,343 downwards.
CAATGGTATTTCATGCTGAAACAAATCTTCTCTATATGCTTTTAGATCTTCATAAGACCAAGCAAACACATGTTTATATTTTCTCAACAACTCTATCAACATTCTTCTAATTGTAGGGCTTATCTTCTTCCCTATGTACACCTTTCTTGGTGCCATCTTAGTCCCCAAGTTAGTCTCCTCAATATCCTCCCTTTTGACTGGTGTTTGCTTCATGAGGGACCGATCACTTCCATCATACACCCTCTCTAATGCCACTAACCCTTTAGGAAGCTTATTTGTCTTAAGCTGTAAAATATCTTTCCCAAATACTGTCTGCTTCCCATCCACTTCTTCAACAACGACATTGAAATCAATTTCTTGGGCTTCATATTGATCTATACAATGGAGGAAATTCAAAAGGTCAGTATCATCATTAAAGACCTACTAACTATATATGTTATCAGGGACTACAGGCCTTGTCTTGAACTCAATTTGTGATACCCCAACCAATGTAATGTCATCTCTTTTTAGTAGCACATTTGCTAAAAAATCTTCCATTATGTTTTTTGACCTATCAATCCACTCAATTGAGAAGGCATCAAACAACTCAATTATGTACCACACAACATTCTTGTATTGTTTCAGTCTCTCATGTTTTGCTACATATTTTGACTTAACCTGTGAAACCACTAACTCAGAATCCCCTAGAACAGCCAGCAACTTGATTTTATGTTTCACAACTATATTCAAACCTATTAATAAAGCTTCATATTCTGCCACATTGTTTGTACATTCAAAAGTTAATAGAAATGAATACTTAAATGTAACATCTTCAGGAGAAAACAAATACTATCCCTTCTGCATTACCTTCTTGGCTACATGCTCAATCAACGTACATTTTCCATACACCATTGCAATTTTGTGCCACATGCTTTTCAATTGGGTCAGCATTGACTAATTCTGGCTAGTTGGTTCTATCTTAAAACTCCCAAGATCAACATCACATTGACAATTGATTTGATCTTGTGGTAGAAAATCAACAACCTGGCTCATCCTTGGCTCTCTGTACAACTTCAATTCCTGACCATTCACTAGAATTATTGCATAAGATAAATCAAACTGGACATTTCCACCAACCATTGTTGTCCACTGTCTTGATAAAAGCATCCCAAATTGAGGAGGGGTGTCAATTACTGTTATATTAATATTATATGCCACTTGAGGATAAACAACTAACTTGACTTCAACATCTTTCATTATACCCACAGGAATAGGTATGTTATCCATTGCATAGCACTTCCCTCCAATAGTATCCACCCACATACCAAGATGTATCATAACTCCTACTGGCACAATATTCATGGCAGTGCCAGAGTCTATCATACAGTTCCTCAATAATTTGTTATTTATTAGTAGTGTAGTGAAAAAAGGATCAACTGGTGGGGGATTTAACACTGAATTACCAAGGCACACTTCTGGGATATTTACTTTCTCTTTCTTATTAATAATTTTAGTGGCCCTCTTACTCTTAGAATTACCATGTGTTATCAATTGAACTGCACTGTCCCTATATTCCTTAATTTTCATCATCTCAAGTAGTGGCACAAACATTTTTACCTGAGATAAAGCCTGAGTGAAGTCAAAAGAAGAACCCTTTGCCTTAATCATTTTCTTTTTCTCTTTTACTTGGCTAATCAGTCTTTTGCATTTCTTTGTGCAATTCCTTTACTTCCTCCTTTTAGACAGGCTTCTATTCGCTTTTATCATTTTGTTTGTTTTCTATTTTCTTTGAAGCTCCTTGTGTCACCTTTTGATCCTTCATAAATATTCCCCTAGGGACACCTTCCTTCTCATTCACTGTCCTATTTCTCAACCAGTACTTACTCTTTGCTTCTTCAACTGCAGCAATAGTTAATCTCTCTATCTTCTCTTAAGTAAGTTTCCTCATACTACATTGAGTAGGTATTTCAATAGAATGTTGCTCTGTATAATCTTCTTCAGAGTCAGAAAGGATCTGTTGTTCAGCCATGTGGACATTGTATTTCTGATTTGAAACATCATACTCATAACCTTCATCCTCTGAAGATGAGCACCTATCCTCTACATGGTGAAAATTATTTGAAGTTAAATACACTGTGTGATCTTCTCCACTGTCTCCCGTCAACATTCCTTCTTCTTGCATTATTTGGCCTACAACACAATAATCTGGTGAATGGGGCTTATCACAAACTTCACATAAATAATTGTTATTCACCATATAAGTTCCCTTCTTTCTTAATGGATCAGGAGTCTCTTTGTTTCTAGGCCTATCTGTTATAGGTTTTCCATCTTTCCAATTTAAGTTATAGGGCATGTCATGTAACCTAGGCCTTTCATTTATGTATGTGTTCTCTTGTTTGTATTGATAATTATTGGTTTGTTGAGGAGCCCTAGGGTTGTCTCTTTTATTGATTATCCCAACAGCCTTCTTGTTATTTTCAATTGTTAATGCTATCTTTTGAGATTCAGCCAAATCTCTTGGGAATCTATTTCTCAATTCATATCATGTTTTAGGATTGAACGCATTTAGGTAAACAATCAATGCTACAGAGTCTAGCAACTTTGATCCAGGAGGTATTCTATTGTGTAGTTTATTGAATCTTCAGTTGAAATCATAAATTGAGTCATTCTGACCTTTCTGAATTTGCATCAATTCATGAAGAGCAACATCTGGTGCACTTAGATTCCTATATTGCTCAAGGAATCAGTCTTGAAATATTTGGAGAGAATCAATAGAGGCTGTTGTTAGGCTGTTGAACCAATCCCTAGCTTCTTCAATAAGCAACATCATGAATAGCCTAATATGTAAATCTTCATAAGGTACATCCAAATCTTGAATGAAGGCATTGAAACTCCTTAAATGATATTTGGTAGTAATTGCACTACTCCCTGTAAACTTAGGTACCAAATTTCTCCAACTGCCATCCATAGGGTAAGGGTATAATTGAAACCCTACCATATCAAATTGTCTGATCATTGTTGTATACTGATGAGGGGGAGGGTTAGGTGGGTACTAATATTGGTACATCGGGTTATTGTATTGTGTATTATGATGTGGCACATGATGCTGACCATGAGGTGGCTGTATATTTGTATATTGTGTGGGAATATGAGGTGGGTGATTTGGCTATCTGTATTGATTCCCTATTTGATGGTGAGGGACCCCTGGTGGATCAGAAGGCCCTGCACCATGATTACCCTGCTTATGAGGTGGTACATAATTTGGGGAGCAACCAACTTCCTGAGTAATGTTCTGAGCTTTCTGCAATTTGAATTCTTTCATTGCTAGTATCATCTGGGCTTTCTCCTGTTCTTCTCTTTCCTTTCTTTGAGATTCAAACTGTGCTTTTACTTCTTCATAAGTTAAAGATTTGTAATTTTCTTGTGGAGTCTCATGATCATTGGACTCATTTTGGTTACCCACAATTTTTTTATCATATTCATGTTGACATCTGAGTCATTCAACTTCAAATTTAGCATGCCACTCTGCCTGTTTCTGAGGATCACCAAAAGGATTTCTTTGATCTTCTGGGGTACAAGGTTCTATACTTGAATTATCTCTCCATGTATCATAATGGTCATAAGTTTCACCATGTGGTATTGATGATTTGTCTTTGTTCGTCATGCACATGTCCTCACTTATCCTTTTACCCTTATCAACCCTATCATCTTTTGATCTTCTCTCTTGCAGTGATTTTTCCACGATGGCAAATGGAAATGGAAAAATAAAACTAAATTTGGTATAAATTGTATAGCAATATTCAAGACTAAATCCTAATATGTTTAGTTAACATATGTAAAAATATGAATGAAACTAAGTAATGAAAGAAAGAAAAGACTAGTGCCTTATTGGGTATGCGGAGTCAAATGAAATCTTAAATGAGCAAATTCTTTCTAGAGAACATTCAAATTGTTTGGCATATGTTTTGTTTATAACTTGTATAAACATGCAAGACTATGATTATTAAGTTCTTCTTACTGATCCAGATGAATTTCCCTAATTACCGTGATTAATTAAAAGGATTTAATCCTTCCTTGAAAGAATTGATCAACCAATCACACAAATACAACAAATGTGCATTGATAAACCGAGCATAAACTTGTTATGTCAATTTAAATAACCAGACAGCATCAATCTTGGAGACAAATTTGATAATACTTTCAATGAGCACAATAGACAATTGACACCAAAAATATGCCAGCATATTAAATGATTCTCATTGATATCTCCATAATTTCAAACATGCATCAGAGTCTAATATTTGTCAAACATTATGTTCTACTATATCTTCTATCCTATTCTACTTATATTCTTCTATGTCTATTTCATTTCCAAAATATATATTTATACATTGAGTACACAAAAGGATGTGTCCTTTAGGAAATGTCATACGTTTACATAACAAATATATTAAAGGATGATTAAGCTCTGTTTAGCCACAAATGAATCCTAGTTAGATAATCCAAATAATCCTGGCGCTCATGTGTATTTGCATCTCCAATTGTGTTCTGGATTGAAATCTTCATCCTTATCATCTTCTCATTCTACTCACTCGCTTCATCCAGTGTCGTGCTTTCAGCAATAGCAATCTTTAGGATTTCGTGCAGCATCGACTCATTCTCACTTTTTCATCTGGCAGCTTCTTTTAGTTTCCCTCTATCATTAGAGAGTACATTCAATGTTTTAAGAGCAACATCTATCAATCCCTGCACATCTCCCTGCAATTCATCATGGAAATTTTGATGCCTATTTATAAAATGAGTAGCATTTTCAATTGCTACACTATTAGCAGCATCTCTCTAGCTCAATTCCTGAAACTTCTCCATAATTCGTTCATTCATCCTTTCATGCTCTTTCAATGCAGCAAGTGTATAGGAATACTTTCCCCAGAGCTTACTTAACCAAGATGCTAAACCATCCCGCCTCTTCTTGATTATTGCCACAAGTGCATCATATTTTCCTTGGGAGTAAGCACTTGATCCCTCCCAATGATCCTTTGACTGAGAACTTTCACCTTGAGTAAGCATCCTGTGTGTCTTCATAGTAACACCGACTAAATCCTTTAATCTGTCATTTTATCTCAACACCCTTTCATTATTTAGTTTGTACATTTCTCTTTCTTTTATCAACATCTATATTTGTGCAATGTTCAGTTTTGCAATATTTACTCCAATTTTTGCAGTAGCCACAGGATCAGCCTCTCCAACCTTTAGGTTCATGACATGGCCAAATGCCTTTTCTGCATCAATAACTACTGACTTTCTGTGAGGTGGGTATAAGTCCCAAATCATCAATGATCCTTCATCAGTATTGTACTTGGATCCAGCATACACTTCAGTTACTTTTTCTTTGTCAAGCTTGTGTGTAGCATTACTGTCCTTCAAGAAACTATCAAAGACAAGTGCAGAATTAAGATTAAGCCCTGGAAAGATCATGACACCAGCATTCTCCAACATTTTCCTCCCCTTTTCAAGGGTCATACCTGTCATCTTATCATCCACACACTTTCTCAATTAGTTTAGCAATTGTTCTTCATTTCCTATAGTAACACCATCAACCTTTTCTCTTATTTCCTTTCCCTTCTACTTATACAAAAATGCTTTGAATTCTGGGGAATTTATGAACTCATCGTCTGAAACAACTGATCTATATTCAATATGCCTTGCATATGCTTCACCACTCTCTTCAACGCTCAACTCCCTGGTTGGGAAAACATAATGCTGAGTCCTCAACCTAGATACCTTCTCTGGTTTGCTTAGTGGCACATTATCTTTAGGTGTCTCCTCCCCAGAAGACAATAACTCTGCATCCTACAATCCTTCATTATACCTTTCAACAACTATCTTTGCTTCTTCTTCATCTAAATTCTGGATCATATCATCAAAGGGATAGGGCACATGCTAATACCCTCCAAAGTTTATCTTTATTTTAGCAGAATTGATATATCCTTCTGGGTCAAAGTTCTTTCTGGGTGGTCCTCTCTTCATATTGTACTAAAGCAAATTTTCAAGGATCAAATTGTATCCTTCTTTGGCCAATATAGTAAAATCACCAAAACATAATGTAGTAGGCATAAAAGCCTACTTCCCAAAAGAGCTGAAATTCATAGTACTATAGTAATCCATCTATCTAACAATCTCCAAGTATGCAATTATGTTTGGAACCATTTTTGGTAAAATAAAAGGGGCATCCTCAAACCCATAAACTCTAATCATGGTAGCTCCCTTCAAGCAATACCAATCTCCCCAATTATGATCAATTGGCCCATTGAAATCTTTTGGCCAAAGGAATCTCTTAATCTCATCAGATAATGAATAATTACAAGGATAATGGTATAGTCTATACAATGTTTTTACAAAATATTCTTCAAAATGAATGAAACTAGCATTTGCAAACCTGCCATCCCAAACAGCAGTCCACAATTGAATTGGTAATGTTTCACCATCCTTATTAAACTGGGAAATTCTCATCTCTGGAGGCCATACTCCCAACTCTTGTCTAAAATAGAGTACTAGATGCATCATCAATGAATAATTCCTAAGATGAAAGGTAGAATATCCAATTTTTATAGCCATCAGTCCTGAATCAAGCCCCTTAAAGATGTACGAGGTATAGTCAAATGGCCTAGAATTGTGATACTGGATATCTGTTGTGATAATCATTGGCACAATTGACATATATTCTAGGGAATCCATTCCCAATACCTAAAAGACTGAGAAGTAGGTGTATTTCATATAGGGTTCAAACAAATCCACATGATAAGGGGGCCCTTCACTATCCTGCAGAGAAACTGGTTTGCTGCCCTATTTAACCCTGTGAATGGACAACCTCCAACCCTTATAAGTCATATACATTATTCAGAATTCCTTCTCCATTTCTTCGTATATGATCTCCTCATTGCAGAACCCCTCCAAATTGATAACCTCACCTATTTCCTCTTTTGACCAATGTATCTATGGCTTTCTAGATGGGTCACATACAACTTTGTGTTTCGGGTCATAATGATCAGCTAGCAATTTTACCAATTCTCCATTTACAAATACATTAGGGCACACCAGTTTTCCTACATTTAGCTTCCATGGATTGCAAACTGGTTCAAAATGGTTTCTTCGATGATAATGGAAATTGAACAATTCATATCCCCTTATCTAAGTCCAAACATCTCTAATAAACTTGTATTTATCATCTAGTTTGTCGATTTTTGCCCTAAGTTGTGCAGATCTTCTGGCTTTAGGCCCAGAGCTAGGAAATTGGTCAATGAGGTCCTGATTCAATCTTCTTTCTATTCCCTCATGTTCCCCTTCGGTTTTCTATTTCTTCCCCTTTGTTTGACTACTCTCACCAAGTTTTCTAATTTTAACTTTTCCAGAGCTAGGGGATTCCATTCTTCAGAGATACATAAGTTAAAAATTTGAAGAGCTAAGGTGCGATTACTTATTGTATCTTGCTCGAGCTTTTTAGACTGAAAGATTCCCTGGTTCTTCATTCACCTTGCTGGTTCTTCAATTATCAATTCAACACTGATGCCTTTAATTAAATTCTCACTGTTATATTTCGTCATGCCATTAATGTGCCAGCTGAAGCATGGATGAAGATTTATTTGAAACATACACTATCACATCAAATGTCTTGTCGGTGAGAAATTTTCAAATTTGGGGTGATATCCTTTTGCAACGTTCATCAAACCTTTCACCAAGACATCCTGTGGTCTCATCAACATTTGGAATCATACCGATGACTATCGCTTTAGTCTTTCATATCGTTGTGACAATTCTGAGTTGGGGAGACGTTTCATAGAGTTCATTGTGTCTTATCGATATGCATCCTATAGTAACTTTTTGGTTGTTGAGACATAAACACACTCTCGCCGATGAAACCACACCTCAGTGTGACTTTGAAAATTCTAAAAGATTCATACTGATATCAATTGTCTTGCCAAACCCTTTTCTCCAATATGTTCCATTTGGTGAGACTCTCCCTAAAGCATTTCATTGGTGTAACTTTCACATTCGGCGAAACTCATGTCGATAACCTCTTCTCTAGCCATTGCATATTTCTATCAGTGTGACATTTGAGTCGACAAGACTATGTGACTTCCTCCCAATAGCTTTCTGATGGAACCCCTTTGCACCTTATTCGCAAGTCCCGACACTTTTGGTAAGACATCATTCTGATAATCTTTTGTTTTGCTGATACATCACTCCATGCACTAGTCAGTGAGACATATATGAGTTCGTTATGACTAATTCTGATAACAACTCTCTTGCCGATATGACCCCTCTGTCGCTGAAACAATAAATGTGTCCTGCCGATAGTCTGCAACAAGTATACATTAGTGAAAAAATATCATAGGTCAGAGAGACTTCACTCTATCTTGCCAATATGGATAATACAATGAAATATCAAGGACTAGATGGATTCAAATGGATCATATTACAAAATATGAGCAAGACGTTATGAAGAGGGAGTTTTTTGCTTATGATGAGGACTTATTTCATAAACTCATAAATGGAATTGACTGCAAAATTTTCAAAATTTCATAGTTCTAACACTTCCCTCCTAATGCTAGAGAGGAAATTGAAATTCCTACTCAAGATCCTCCAGAGACACATGAAGAAGTGGCAACAAAAGCTGGTGCCTCAACATCTATTGTAGCAGAAGCATCCACTCAGCCCCTTTTCACAGAGCAACCAAGTGAAGAAATTCCTATGGGAGGTCCCCATAAGGAATCAAATTTATTGAAGGAGAAAGAGCCTAAAATAGAAATTCATGATATTAACATTGACTCAGAGGCTACCCCATCTGAAGAAAGAAAATCATGTGGTGGCATCCCTTGATGTAATAGATGATGTAGGGACTGAGCTAGTCTTCACAAAAGAGGACCAATAGAAGTTGTTTGAGGAGGCTAAAATGGAAGCAGATGCCAAAGTAGAAGTCAAGGCATTGGCTTAAAATTAAGAGATTGATGCTAAGGCACCATCTAATGTATTGAAGTAACAAGAACTAGAAGCTCAGGCCAAGGCTGATGAATTAGTCAAATAAAAGCAGCAAAGGGAGCAAGAGCTCAAAATAAAAGAGGAAAGGGATAAGTAGTCTTTGCAATAGAAAATTCATGACCTTGAGGAAGAGAAGGCTCCTCAAAGAAGAGAGAAAGAAGCCCTTGAGGCCAAGTTCAAGGTTTTAGAGGAGGCCCACCGAATAAAAGAAGATCAAGAATTCCTAGAGAGGGAGAAGGAGGTTTCAGAACTTTCTCTACATGAGAAGAAGTCCAAAGACGCATGGGACTATGTTGAGGAGTTGAAAAGACAAAGGGACCAGATGCTAGAGGAAAAGAAGTTGGAAGAGGAACGTCTGAAGGAGTTTGAAGCCAAAAGGTTGCAAGAAAAAAAGGATAAGGAAGAAGTTGAGAAACTTGCACAAGAAAAAGGCATAAAGAGAGCAGAAAAATGTGCAAGAGGTTGACTCTCAACCTGAGAACACAATATTGCAACCTTTATCTTCTACCATTCTTGCTTCTTCTTCAACACAAATAGCTACTAATCCTACTGCTCCTACATGGTTGAAGCTTGACTTGGAAAAGAAATAGATAATTCAACCTCAACCTCTCAATTGGGATGAAATGATAAAGGAAATTGAGAAGGAGAGACCCAAAAAGAAGGTCAGGGTTCTTCACTCCACCAAGCTTACAAATGTAGAAGAAATTATTGTTGAATGTGCAATACCAATGCTGGAGAATAACCGAGATGATATGCAAATGAAAAATTATTAGTTAGGTATGGTGAATCTAGGAAGACCTACAAGTAACCAAAAAATGAACTTAATTAATATTGTAGATTCCTCTACCAAGTACAAGATGATCAAATACAAGCAAACGAAAGATGAGGTTAAGGCTCAATTGGATCAATTGGATAAGTTCTTAAAATATGTCTCAACTCCAATTTCTCAACAAGTTGTTGCTCTTGAATCCCCAATCTTATTGATGAAGAAGGAAGCTGATGACTTGGTGTAGATGAAGAGTAAGGTGGGGATGCTATAAAGATGGATTGATAAGCTCAATCAGAAGGTTGATGAAATGCTAATTGATAGTTTTAAGATTCATGAAACAACACTTGAGTTGGCGGGAAGTTTGAACCAGCATGTTGAAGATCTAGACAAGCAAGATGAAGAGTATAAAGCATATATTAATAAGCTTAAGGAAATTATCAAAGTGCCTAAGTCAACTCTACTTGAGCAATAAATTCTTGAAGATGATAATGCATATTTTATTGAGAAAACTATGAGGATAATAGGATACAAATCCAAGTCTATTCATGAGCATAAGAATGAGGTTCAAGAGGTGAGTAAAGACTTGAACCAACAGATTGATGAATTGGAGGCAATAGTGGCTATTTTAGTCAATCTAGATACCTCAGTCAAGGAGGGTCTTTCTTTGGACAAGATGAAAGAAAAGTGGAGCAATAGGTTTGAAGAGGTAATGCAAAAAGGGTATGATGGAGAATATTTGTTATTGGATAGGTTTATGGACATCAAATAAAAAGTAAAGGTTGCTAAAAGGGAAGTGATCAAGTTAAAGGAGGTGTAGGGATTGACTTTAGCAGAGTTAGAGAGGATTAAATTTGAGGATGATTGGTTCGATGGGCCTGATTTGGATACCATTCAACAAGTTTTCTCTAATTATGATGAGTACATACTTACGGATGCAACATAGAATTGAGCTGACAGTTGAACACTCTCTTCACTTGACACATCTTCTTCTCTCCTCTTTTGCAGGTTTTTGAGATGAGCTTGACTCCAATTTGATCCATTACTTCCATCTTCCTCCTTGGACGTCATAATTTTGTGCAATAGAGCAATCAATCTTGGAACTTAATATCAGCAGTCTAGTCCTTCATTAAGTTTTGGTTCCTTGATTTGTGGATCTAAGTTATTGATTGAGAGGAACTTGAGCATGATATGTCTATATGTACTTCTTGGCTCTATTTTGTAAAGGTAATCTCATTGAAGGTACATTAGCCACCTGATGATAGAAATAGGAATCATAGTCTTAGAATTTCATAGTTGTTAGCAAGATACTTTGGAAAGTTCAGTTGAACTTGGTTATACTTTACAGTTTTATACATTTTATATGTTGTTAAGTTTTGGACCTTTTGGATAAAGTTAATGAATCATAATCAATCTGTATGCCAATGATTTTTTTGTGCCTAAATTTTTTCTATTTGATGGGAATCAATAGAGGAAACCAGATTCAAGATTATCTCATTGAGTTATCTATGAATGACATTTATGTTATATCTATTTGATCTTTGTTTTGATGATGAGTGAATGATCTATTTTATGTTTTGAGGTAAAAAATTTAGTGAATGGTTGTGATTGTGAATTAGCACTATGAATGTATGCAGTGGTATATATTATTCTATGGATTGCATCATGTTGTGGTTTTGATTAGGTAAAGAAACACTCATTATTGACATGCATGTGTAGATATTAAGAAATTTTTTTCATGTTATTCTATTTTAAAGCTTTGATCTATCTTTTTATCTTTATTAAACCCCCCCAAACTTAGGTTAGTTGATCTAATCCAGTTTTTTTCCCCATTACCAGCAAAGTCCCCTTGCATATTACAGTTACATTGAGCATTGAGCAATATTAGCACAGTTGAGAACCAACTAGCAGGACCTTCGGAATTAGATTACTATATGTTGTCTTTCTCTTTCAGGAGAAATAGAATAGTGATATTCTATTTAATGTTGTGTTGTTTTAACCATCAATAGGTCTGGCGCTAGAAGGAGGGCCTAAGGAAAAAACTGGTTTGAATTGGGTCATTTTTACTAGATAGGTATGGGAGGGTTCTTAGATCTTCTCAGAATCCTGACCCAGTGATTGAACTCTAAACCCCTATCAGCTACAGACCCCAAGCCCTTAGGGTTTTGATCCCACCATTGTGACCACCACTTACTCCACCTATTCCACCACCACGATCCATGCCTTTCTTTGTGAATAATCCATCACCATTAGAGACTATTGTTGGGGGTATACATGATCTTCCCAAGAATTTTGAGAGGTTCTATCCCAAGTATATGCATGGAGAATCAAGGAGTGTTGAAGAGCACATATAGGCCTTTAAGGATGCATGTACTTGGGCTCAGGTAGATCATCATGGTGTTGTGTGTAGGTTATTCCCCTATTCTTTGGAGGATATCGCATACAACTAGTATTTAAACCTACCTCAAGGGACTATTCTAAGTTGGACAGACTTGGAAAATGCATTTATTAATCTATTTTGGGTCTGTGTAGACCCAACCATTCTATATCACCAATTTTCTACAATAAGGAAGGAATCTCATGAACCATTTCCTTTATTCAACATGAGATTGTAGAGAATGTACTAAAGGCTACAAGATCCTTACTTGGTTGCTAAGAATATTGCTATTCTAGCATATTTAAGGGTTGTGGATCTTTTGATTGGCTTATTCTTGTAGAGGAAATATGCTGCAAATGAAATTGATTCATTTCTAAAGTTTATCATTTAGCCATCAAAGTGCAGCAATAGATAAGTTTACAAACAAGGAGTTTGGGAGGAGCTCTTTCTCCCATAGGATATCAGATACCTAACCCAAATCCTCTATTCAACATGGTTCTAGGGATGTCTTATTCCCAATATGGACCCATTTCTGACTTGCAAGCCTCACCTTCCTTACCATTCTTCACTAATGGTACTCAGGACTCCTCCTAGCAAACCCAAAATTACCAAAATCAAGTTGGAGGATCAAATCCTATTGGTTAGCCATTTGTAGTAAAGACTACAAAAAGTAAAAGAACTCTCCAACTAACTAATGAGATGGAAAACCTCAAGAAGAATCTATCTCTTGAAATGTCTAATGATATGGCTCAACTTAGACAGAACCCCCCTGAGAACCAGAACCAAAGTTTTCAGAATCAAGGAGGGTATTCTAATCAGGGTGGTTACTCAAACCAAAATTCCAAATAGAATTATAACACCAACCAAAACACCAATAGGAACTTCCAGAACCAAAATTCCTCTAACAAAAATTATCAAAATCAGAATAGAGGATACAACCAAAGGTCTAATAAGAATAGGCCATGAAATACTAGACCTAATAATGGGGGAGTTTCCCATAATTATCAGGTGGTGAAAAGCCACACACTAAAAATGTGGTGGATCTCAACTTCATGATGAATTGGTGTAGGTTGCATGATATTGTAGCTCATTCTAAGGTTAATTTCCCAGAAATGGAGAAGGTAGTCAAAATTGCACAAGTTGATGCTCCATTTCAAGGTGTATCCAAAAACTCTGGTGGATCAACGGATACTGCCATGGCCTATGACATCTTTGAGGAAAAAATTCCATTCCCCAACCAGGAAGAGAATGAAATAGTGGAAGATGTATATGATTCCCAAGCCTTCCAAACCAAGGGAGGCCATTTCCTTAGAAATCAGAATAGAGGGCCATTCACCACGTCTACCCCTCCTAATAACATGGTCCTGCTGAATCAGAATGGGGATAATAACCCACCACCACCAAAGGGTCCATCTAACTCTCAAAATAAAGGTAACCCACCTTATTTTCCTAAGTATCAGGTAAAGAATGATTTGGAGTTTGATTTCATTGCAAAGATGCAGAAGTAAAAGGCTTCATTGTCTTTCTTCGATATTATGAAGTCGTGCCCAACTCAATAGGAAATTGTGTTAAGATCATTAGAGGAGGTAGACCATTGAAAAGGGAAAGGTAAGGTGACTTCAACAAATGAGATGAATGTAGCCCTCTATAAAGGTAAAACTGGTACTCCACCTTTCCTTTTGAGTTTAAGAATTTTTGGAAACAATCTACACAACTGTCTGCTAGATTCTGGGGCATCGGGAAACATCGTGCCATTTTCAATTTTTAGGAAGTTAGGTCTGAATCTACTCTAGACAAATAAAAGGTTATCCAATTCGATAAAACGGAAGTCAATGTGGTAGGAGAACTTAAGAATATTCATGTATAGATTGGACCTAATCCAAGGATCCAAACTTATATGGATATCCAAGTTGTTGATATCCTAGAAACCTATGGAATGCTTTTAAGTAGAGATCTAATGAAGAGTATTGGGGGATATTTCTCCTTGGACTTCTCACACATGTGGCTCCCCTAGAAGTGAATTGCAACACATATCAGAATTGAGAGTGAGCCTAGGCTTAAGCATATGATTACTGAATATGATACTCCCAACAAGGTGGCCTATTTTGAAACCGAGATAGGAGTTTACAAGTAGGAGAAAATTGTGACTTTCTCTCTACTCCATTCTAATGACCCACTACTTCTAGAATAGAATGACCCAATGATTACAGTCAACTAGCAAGTCCTAATCAAAAAATTGCAACAGGATAGGTTGGTACTGGGAGAGGAGGATGATATGTGGATTTTGTTGCTTCCTAATTGGTTTAGGGTCCATTATCAAAATCATTCTGAGTTAACTTGTCAACCCTATGTAAATATCTTAAATCATGTCTCCCAGGTTGAGGAAACTTGTGAATGTCAACCCCAAGCACTCACTAATAAGTTTTCATTTGAAGCAAAAGATGCAACCATCCTTATGAGAACTAGTCTTGCTCAAAAGGAAGATTCTTCCCAAATTGAGTTGACTCAGGTTTTGTGCTCTGAACTACAAAAAGAGGCTGAGGAATATCAGCCTTCACTTGTTACACCAACCCTAGATACCATTCCAATGCCCAAGGCATTGGTGAAAAATGTACTAAATCATAATCTAATCAAAGAGGAGGTTCAGGAAATGGTTCCTGAACAAATTTTGAATCCAAGAGAACCTTCTGGTAAACTTTGTTCCCAGCTACCTTTAAATTTTGATGACCAACACTAGTCTAAGCTACCACATACTTATAGAAAACAAAAACCCATAACCCCAAAGAAGAAAGAGATCCCAGCTCCAGATCAATTATGGAGTCTTAAATTTGATCGCTCCAAGTCCAAATCAAGAAGTGGGGTAGGGATTGAATTAACCAACCCAAAGGGGAAGACTTACTTTGCTTCTTACAGATTACAGTTTGGTTGCACAAACAACATGGTAGAGTATGAATCACTTTCTTGAGGCCTAATGTTCGCTCATCAGAAGGTCACATCTCTCATGGTGATGGGGGATTCTTAGTTAATTGTCAAATTGTCATAACAAAAGATTGGTTGCTTATATAAATAGAGTTTGGAATCTGATTGAGGATTTTGACACTTTTGGAATCACTTTGATTCCTAGGGAACACAATCAGATTGTAGATGCCCTTGTAGTCATTGTTAGCACTTTGCAGCCTATGCAAGACTCCAAGTTGAACTAGTGTAAATCCCAATAGTCTCGGATAATGTCTAGAATTTTTAGGTCTTTGATGATGACCAACACATACTTGCCTTCTTGGAAAGTTCTGATGTCTTCAAAGGATAGATAATAGATGATTCAGAAAGAGATCATGGGGATTTGGATCCTAAGAGTTGTGAAATTGAAGGGATAATGAATTTTAAAAGAAACAGCATTCCCAGGGGGATTGTAGCTTTGGAAAGAATACTCGACTCTAATCCTCGAGCTCATGAGAGGGTTCCAACAGAAAGTGATGGTGGGAAGTACGAATCTATTAATCTAGTTGATTCAGGTCCCAAAAGAAATTTTTATATAGGTAAAACCTACCTTGAGGAGATCAGAGAGGAAATAATTAAGGTGTTAAAAGAAGATATTGCAGCAATTTCCAGGAGTTATGGAGATTTAAAGACTTTTGGCACCTCTGTGATCATGCATACAATACCTTTGAAGCCATAAGAAAAGCCCCTCCATCAAAAGAAGCGCCTGGTGAATGCTTTGATCAAGCCATTAATTCAGAAGGAAGTGCAAAAGCTTTTGTCAGCAAAAATCATCTTTCCAGTGTGACACTCCACTTGGGTTGCCAATTTAGTTCTAGTACGCAAGAAAAGTGGGGAGATCAGACTGTGTGTTGACTTCAGGAACCTAGACAAAGCCTCAGAGAAGGATAACTATCCACTTCCTTCTCTTGATGAGGTATTACAAACTATCAATGGATCTCAGATGATGTCATTCTTGGATGGCTATTTTGGGTATAATCAAGTGCTTGTCAGCCATGAGGATAGAATGAAGACTGCCTTCACTACTAAGTCGGGGACATTTTCCTATCGCAGAATGTCTTTTGGACTTATCAATGTTGGAGCTACATTCCAGTGCGCAATGGATGTAGTAGTCAAGGATCTGATAGGTAAGTGTATCATTATCTTTGTAGATGACTTAACTATTTTCTCTAAGAATAGAAAGGACAATGATGCTGATTTAGCAAAAGTCCTTAAGAGATGTATAAGCTATGGAGTGTCCCTAAATCCAAAGAAATGTGTGTTTGGAGTTTCTGAAGGGAAACTCTTAGGCCATGTGAAATCAAAAAAGGGGATATCCATAGACCCTGATAGAGTTGAAGCCATCTTGAAACTAACAATGCCCAAAAGTAAAAAGGAGATGAGATCCTTCTTCGGGAGGATCAATTTTGTGAAAAAAATTATAAGAGGGTTTGCGGAAATTGTCAAACCACGTAATGAGATGATAAAAAAAGATACAAAAATAGAATGGATCAATGAGGCTAAATCTACTTTCTCACATATTAAACAATCAATATCTGAGGCACCAGTCTTGACTAGCCAAGATTATCTAAAGCCCTTCTATATCTATTCCTTTTCATCCGACCATTCATGTACAACTATTCTAACACAACAAAGAGGAGACGAAGATGAAAGGCCAATTGCTTTCATGAGCTCCCCTTTCAAAAATGCAAAATTTAGGTATCCACCCCTTGAGTAGTAAGAAAATTTAGGCACTACATTCTTAGGAGCCAAGTTGTGGCCATAGTTCATGATCTGGCTGTTAAATCTCTCCTTATGCAGAGCGAGTTAGGAGAAAGAAGAGGAAAGTGGATGGCTATTTTGCAAGAATATGATTTATAAATCCATCCAATGAAGCTCATCCAAGGATAGGGCTTATCAAAGGCTATGGTAGATGTTGACAAGAATATCACTTGCCAACATTATACAGTGTAGTCAGTCACCAAGGATTCGTGGTACACAAATTTGATCTTCTTCCTTCTTAATAACAGATGCCCAGAGGGGATGAATGATTCTCAAAGGATGGAATTAAGGATGAAGAGTTCTAATTACATGGTTAAAGCAGGATCCCTATACAAAATAAATTATGAGGGATTTTACTTGCGTTGTTTGGATCAACAAGAAGCCAAGCATGCTATGGTCGAATTTCATGGTAGACATAGCACAGGGCATGGATCTGTGGATTCATTGGCTCATCAAATTCTTAGGCTAGGTTATTATTGGCCCCACATGTTTAGGGATGCACATCAACATGTGAGAACATGTCATACATGATAGACCTCTTCACCCAAGGAGCGTAATCCTGAAATGCCTTTACAACCAGTTTATGAGGTAAGACCATTTTCCCAATGCGCACTAGATTTTGTAGGGGTAATTAATCCAATATATTCTATAGGTCATAAGTTCATCCTAATAGCAACTGATTATTGCACACGCTGGACCGCGGCTTAGCCATGCAAAAATAGCACTACAGAGGTGGTTATCAGGTTTCTTAATGAAAGCATCATAACAAGGTTTGGAGTACCCTTCACCCTGGTATGTGACAATGGTCCTGCTTTCTCATCTGTTGAGTTCATACAATGGGCCTATGAACATAAAATCATTCTAAAGTACTCATCCAATTACTACCCTTGGGGAAATGGTGTAGCAGAGTCTACCAATAAGAACCTGTTGGAAGTAATAAAGAAATTTCTGGTGAACAATCCTATAGATTGGCATACCCAGCGGAGATTTTTGTTATGGGCAGATCGAACCCGTATTAAAGCTGCTCTAGGAAATTCCCCTTTTAAGTTAGTCTACGACCAAGAGTCGGTCTTCCCCATACATCTACAGATACATGTCCTCAGGTTTATGGAGTAATTTTATTCAAAGGATGATCGAAGTGAGGTAAGGCTAACCAATATTTTAAATATTGAAGAATAGAGAGATGCTACTTTACAGTAGTTCTTCAAACATTAGGCTATTGTGAAACGCTGGTTTGACAAGAGAGCCAAAATAAAATCTTTCAAGATATTAGATCTTGTGTTGTTGTGGAATAAGGCTAAAGATAAAAAGGGGGACCACCAGAAGTTTGATAAACTTTGGTTGGGTTTGTACCAAATAGTTGAGATCTTGGTTGAGAACACTTTTCGGTTGGCCACCGTAACAAGAGAACCTGTACCATTGCCTGTCAATGGTTAGTTTCTCAATCATTAATTTGGCCTATGAGCATTTGATTTTCTAAGTTGGCTGTCATATAAGTAATTACTTCTTTTGTTTGTTTGTTTTTTCTTTTTCTTTTTTTGCTTTCTGGTGTGTTATCTTGTTCTTTGGTCACCTTCATTTCTTTCCATTTTTAAATAAAGGGGTTGTTATTCAAAATATGCTACAAGCACTATGAGGAAAATTGATTTAGGTATTTTCAGGTATATTAGTTGAAAATTTTCATTCTAAACTTATGTCTTATGGTCATTATAACATTGGTTTGAAAGGTTATTAAGAATAAGGTAGATTGTAGATAATCTTGTGAACAATGATTGAAGTCTGTCACAAAATAGATAAAACATTTACCTGTGTAAAGTGCCTATTCATCTCAGGGTGATTGTATCTCTGATTCAAGTGAAAAATATGATTCCCAAAATTGTCATAAGGTCCACTGTAGTTCTCAACCCACATTGCAGATTATTGATATCTGAGTATTGAGCAAAGTCAATAAAGAATTCCTATAAATGAAGCTTAAAAAGGAAAAGAGAAAAGAGAACCATTGAAAGAAAGCAAACTCAATATTAAATGGGTGATTTAAGTATCTCTATCAGGGCTATGCACACATGTCTGGAAATAGAGAAATTCTTTGAGAGAACTAGAGGTATCTCTGTCGGGGCTATGGGCGTCTAACTGGTAGCGGAGCAATGCCTTGGATTTTATTGCACAACATTTGAAGGACTCAACCTACGTAGCTTGAATCTTAGGTGTAATTATTCAGGGGTGGAGAAATTTTTTATAAAGAAAGATGCACCATATATGCACACACTCAGATTCAAAGTATTTCATGTTGATATACCAATGAGATTCCAGCTCAACCCTACTCAATATATCTAATCCTATTTCAGTTAGCATGTTTCATAAACAAGAGGTTCTGGGTGACTGAATTCTTCATTATCTTGAAAATCGGTAAACCATTTTCCCAGTTGAGTTGCCATTTGTTATACCTTGCATAACCACCACATTATTATTTTTGGAACAAAATGGGTCCCCCTTGTGTTTTTTTCTCTCCATTGGTTTTGTTTGGGTCTTATGAGTTGTTTGTTTTGCTCCTAAGTCCTTGTTTCTTTTTGTCTACAGGAAGCGGAGTCGGGTTGGAAACTGGACTTGAAACTTTTTTTTTGGTTCCAAGTCTGGGATTGATTCTGGTTCTGTGTCTGCCTCCCTTGGTTTGTTCTTTTCTCTATTTGTCGGTGTGTCTTGTACTCTTGGTTATGTTTCTCCCTTGAGTTTTTTGTCATTTTCCTTACATTTTGTTTTTCCTAAGCAGAAGTGGATGTGGAATCGGAACCAGAACTTGGACCTTTCTAAAATTTCTAGATTTTGTTCCCATTTTGATCCTGACTCTACTCATTTGTTTTGTGTTGTTGTTCTCGTTGGTGTGTGGGCCCGGTCTAGTTTTTGTTCTAGTCCCACTTCTCGTCATGTTTGTTTTCCTTTTTTCATTTCTTGTTCCTTGGTCGGGAGTGGAACTAGAATCAGAATCAAACTTTGAACTTTGCAAAAGTTCCAGTTCTAGTTTTGCTCCTGATTCCTCCCTTGTTTCCTTTCATCATTGTTTGTCTTTGTTGTGGGACCGAAGCTGGGTTCGGAGTTAGGTAAGGGACTTGCTAAAAGTTATCTATGCTATCTCAGACTCGGGTCCACGTTCACCTTGCTTTTGATGTTCAAGGGAGTTAACTATTTCTTTCTGTTGTTTGCTCCACCTTTGACCTACCATATTAATGGCATTAATTGTAGCCTCCTCACATGCACGAAGTGATTTTAAAATCCTAATTATGTTTAACTAGCTCATTATTTTTGTTATCCAAAGTGTTTAAGTGAACCAGAGCTAGAATAACTTTGAGAGGAGTGATTTGATTATGGAGGTGTGTTGCGGAGCGAATCTTTATCAGATTTTAGTCTCTCCTTGTGAGCATTTTAAGGTAGGGTTATTTTTTCCTTCTTTTCCTATTTCATGTTGTTGTGTCATCACTTTCTCGTTGTTCTTGCTTGTTTTGTTTTAGTACGTTCGCAGAATATTCTTCTATGAATTCTTTGCTCGTTGCTTATTTATTTTGGTTTTTTTATGTCTTTTTCTGTTTTCTTGTTTGGTTTTGTTTGCTTTCCATTTTTTGTTTCTCATTTGTTGTTGCTTTTGTGGCAAGTGTGTTTTGTCCTACCCTAGTTTTTAACTAGGGTTTTTGTTTATTATGGTTTTCTGTACTTGATTTTTTTAGAATCCATTTGGAAACCCTTCTAGTTTCAATTTTGTGTCGACTCTTTGATTTCCACGTTGGATTTGTGATTCCCTAATTCTTTGAGTTGATCTGTCATACAAACTAGGGTTTTCTCAATGACCTTTATAAAATATCCTACCCAGAGGTTAAAATTGGTCTTTGTACGATTGAGGGGTAGCGTTAAGAGCCTTTGTTTATTTTTCCTTGAAAGACCATGTGAACCAAGTCCTTAGATTCATGTGACCACATCTTCAACAAGGTATTATGTTTCATATTAAAAATAGCGGAAGCAGACTCGGGAATGAACTCATCCCAAAAAAAATTTCCATTGAGGTTCATTTCTAAGGATGGTCTCACTTCTGGTAATTGTGGTTTTTCATCTTTATGTGTGTCCTTAAGTGGAACCAGAACTAGAGTGGAAGTCGAACTTGAAATTAGCGATTAGTTTTGAGTTTGGTTTATTTTCCTACTCCAATCCCAGTTGCATCCTAGTTCTAGTCCTGATCCTGCTTTGTACTAAAATTTTTCTCTATTTCCTATTATTTTGTGGTTTTTCCTCTGATGAAGTTGGAAGTTTGGCTAAGCATAAACATTGTTCCAAGGAGGTAGAGATAGATGTTGATTGATATATTAAATTTTATGTCTTTTTTTCATCTAATATAGGAGTTTATTGCAGAAATTGAAAGATGTCTAAAGCATCAAAAGAGGCTTCTCAAAGGAGCCAACCTACAGAAACTTCAAGGTAGGGGGTAAGCCAAAGAAGGTAAAAGTGGAGCAGCTCCCTTACACTCTAAGGTACAAACATAGGGAGGCCACTCTTACTACTAGCAAAGTTGATTCTGATTGGGAAGACATCACCGACACCAATTTAGGTACATACAATTATGAGGAGTTGCTCTTGGAGACATTTGGGGAAGAGGTAACAGGAAGGACACAAAGGATTTTTCAATCTAGACTTTAACATGTTGCTATCTTCCCACTATCAATCCAATGTCCTGAATTATTAATGACTGGAGTTGGAGCCTACAATCCTACCATGAGGCAATATGTGGATTTTTAAGGGAATGTTATCATTGACTTAACACCCCAAATGGTTAGATTTATGTTCAATGCACCTACTCCACAAAATCCCAAACAACTCAATGAGACGAAGGCACTGAAACTATATAGTGACAAGAAGGAAGCTAATAGAATTCATATGAATAAGATTTGGATGAGAGTTGAGAAAAATTCTTTGGAAAAGCTTCCTGATCAACCTAAGAGGGAAGACTTCTATAAGGATATTTCTAATATAATAATGATGCTCTATACGATGCTTGGGAAGAGGGATTCCTCCCAATTTAAAGAATGGATTTTCTCATTCATCCAAACTATCCTTGATGGTAGAAAATAGTTTGATTGGCCCATGATTATCCCAGATTGCATACATAATCAGATGCTTAAAGTGAGATAAACTAAGACTTTCTTCTTGACATATTATGTAGTCTATGTAGCTTCTAGAAGAGGGATCTTTCTGGGACTTAATGTAGTTGGTCTATTGGGAGAGGCTCAAGGACAAAATAATGTATGGGATCACTATGATCAGCTGACCCTGCAACCTCAGAGTCACATTATAGGAGGGTTAATGATGCATTTCTATATATCATAATTAACAGGCTAACAGGGGATGTTGGTTATAGACTAAGCAGAGAGGCCATGGCCTTCATCAATGAGAGGGGACATTGGCATATCCAATACCCCAGATTCACCTACTTGAGGCTAGCTAGTTTTGATAGTCACCCCCATCTACTTCCTAGATGTTGTAGCAACCAGATTGTCTTGATGGAATTTATCTATCAAGCTTTGAGGTTCAAAATCAAATTTGGTACCAAGCACAAGACTGGTTGTCACAAGTTCGCCATGAAGTTGGGCGAGTATAGTTGTCCACATATTGTGGAAAATAAGGTAGTTTGTGAAGAGTTGATTCATCTAAAATTGGGTTTATACACTTCTAGAAAGAATTTTGATCCTAGACACAAGATGCAAGCCTTGCTTCCGAGTGTTTTTGACAAACATTTTAGTTTACTGGAGGACTTTTGGATAGATTAAAAAGATGAATATGATCTCCAAAGGAGAAACTATTAAATATTGCCTATCCCACTCATGGTTTAGTATGGGATTAAGGAGGACATCCTGAAGACATTATCAAATGATGGGTTAACTTTCGATCCCCAATACAAGGCAGAGAATCTAGGCACCAAAGATCTTGATCCAGTGGATTGGAACGTGGGAGAATCCATTGACATAAAGCATATTGCAAGACTAGTTTTAGACAGAAGCATTCAATGGGTGGTCATGAGAATTAAGGAGATAGAGGCTCACACTACAAAGAAAAGAAATTCTATAGGTACCACTCAAGGGTACAAGAGGACAAAGAGAATAATGGATCCTAAGGAGCCCCTAGAGTTCTTCCCTCCTAATGCTTAAGAGGAAATTGAAATTCCTACTCAAGAGCCTCCAGAGACACATGAAGAAGAAGTGGAAAAAGAAGTTGGTGCCTCAAAATATATTGCAGCAGAAGCATCCACTCAACCCATTATCACAGGGCAACCAAGTCAGGAAATACCTATGGGAGGTCTCCATAAGGAAATTGAGTTATTGAAGGAGAAGGAGCCTGAAATAGAAATTCATGATATTAACATTGACTCTAAGGCTACCCCATCTGACAAAGAAACTCATGTGGTGGAATCACTTAATGTAATAGATGATGTAGGGACTGAGCATGTGTTGAAAAAAGAGGACCAATGGAAGTTGTTTGGGGAGGCTAAAAGGAAAGCAGGTACCAAGGCTCAAGCCGAGGCACTGGCTAAACAACAAGAGATTGATGCTAAGCCACAATCTAGTGTATTGAAGAACCAGGAATTGGAAGCTCAGGCCAAGGCTGATGAATTAGTCAAACAACAATAGCAAAGGGAGCAAGAACTCAAAATGAAAGAGGAAAGGGATAAGTTGGATTTGCAATAGAAAATTCATGACCTTGAGAAAGAGAAGGCTACTCAAAGAAGAGAGAAAGAATCCCTTGAGGATAAGTTCAAGGCTGTAGAAGAGGCCCACCTAAGAAAAGAAGAGCAACAACACCTAGAGAGGGAGAAGGAGGCTGCAAAAATTTCTCTACATGAGAAGAAGTCCAAAGAACCATGGGACTATGTTTAGGAGTTGAAAAGACAAAGGGACCAAATGCTAGAGGAAAATAAGTTGGAAGAGGAAAGTTTGAAGAAGGAGTTTGAAGCCAAAAGGTTGCAAGAAAAAAAGGATAAGGAAGAAGTTGAGAAACTTGCACAAGAAAAGGCATAAAGAGAGCAGCAAAATGTGAAAGAGGTTGACTCTCAGCCTAAGAACACATTATTGCAACCTTTATCTTCTACCACTCTTGCTTCTTCTTCAGAAAAAATAGCTACTACTCCTATTTCTCCTACATGGTTGATGCTTGACTTGGAAAAGAAATAGATAATTCAACCTCAGCCTCTCAATTGGGATGAAAAGATGATGGAGATTGAGAAGGAGAGGCCCAAAAAGAATGCCAGGGTTCTTCACTCCACCAAGCTTACAGATTTAGGATAAATTATTGTTGAATGTGTAATACTAATGGTGGACAAGAACTGGGATGATATGCAAATGACTGATTATCAGTTAGGTACGGTGAATCTAGGAAGACCTACAAGGAACTAGCAAATGAACTTAATTGATATTGTAGCTTCCTCTACCAAGTCTAGGATGATCAAAGAGAAGCAAAAGAAAGATGAGCTTAAGGCTCAATTGGATTAATTGCATAAGTTTTTAAAAGATATCTAAACTCGAATTTCTCAACAAGCTACTACTCCTCAATCCCCAATATTACTGATGAAGAAGGAAGCCGATGAATTGGTGCAAATGAATAGTAGGGTGGGGATGATAGAAAGATGGATTGATAAGCTCAATCAGGAGGTTGATGAAGTGCAAACTAATAGTTTTAAAATTCATGAAACAACACTTGATTTGGCAGGAAGTTTGAACCAGCATGTTGAATATCTAGACAAGCAAGATGAAGAGTATAAAGAATATATTAAAAAGCTTAAGGACATTAGAAAATTGCCTAAGTCAACTCTACTTGAGCACTGAATTCTTGAAGATGATATTGCATATTTTATTGAGAAAATTGTGAGGATAATAGGATAAAAATCCAAGTCTATTCATGAGTATAAGAATGAGGTTCAAGAGGTGAGTAAAGACGTGAACCAACAGATTGATGAATTGGAGGCAATAGTGGCTATTTTAGTCAATATAGATACCTCAGTCAAGGAGGGTCTTTCTTTGGACAAGATGAAATAAAAAAGGAGCAGCAGATTATAAGAGGTAATGCAAAATGGGGATGATGGAGAAGATTTATTATTGGATAGGTTTATGGACATCAGAGAAGAAGTAAAGGCGGCTAGAAGGGAAGTGAACAAGTTAAAGGAGGTGCAGGGATTGGTTTTAGTGCAGTTATAGAGGATTAAATTTGAGGATGATTGGTTGGATGGGCCTGATTCAGATACTCTTCAACAAGTGTTCTCTAATTATGATGAGTACATCCTTGAGCATACAACACAAAATTGAGCTGACAATTGAACACTCTCTTCACTTGACACAACATATTCTTCTCTCCTCTTTTGCAAGGTTTTTATATGAACATGACTCCAGTTTGATCCATTAGTTCAGTCTTCCTCCTTGGACATTAGAATTTTGTGCAACAGAGCAATCAGTCTTGGAACTTAAGATCAACAGTCTAGTCCTTCATTCAATTTTGGTTCCTTGATTTGTGGATCTAAGTTGTTGATTGAGAGGAATTTGTGCATGATATGTCTATATGTACTTTGTGGTTCTATTTTGTAAAGGTTGGCTGATTGAAGGAATATTATCCAATTGATGATAGCAATAGGAATCATAGTCTTATAATTTTATAGTTGTTAACAAGATACTTTGGAAAGTTTAGTTCAACTTGGTTATACTTAGTTGGTATGATTTATTGGTTATACTTTACAGTTTTATATATTTTATGTCATTAAGTTTTGGACCTTTTGAAAAAAGTTAATGAATCATAATAAATTGATATGACAGTGATTTTTTTGTGCCTAATTTTTTTCTATTTGATGGGAATCAATAGATGAAACCATATTCAAGATTATCTCATTGAGTTATCTGTGAATGAAATTTTTGTTATATCTATTTGATCTGTGTTTTGATTTTTAGTGAATGATCTATTTTAAGTTTTGAAGTAAAAATTTTAGTGAATGGTTGTGATTGTGAATTAACACTATGAATGTATGCAATGGTATAGATTATTCTATGGATTGCATCATGTTGTGGTTTTGATTAGGTAAAGAAACACTCATTATTGACATGCATGTCTAGATATTAAGAAGATTTGTTCATGTTCTTTTGTTTTAAAGATCTGATCTATCTTTTTATCTTTATTTAAACCCCCCCCTCCAAACTTAGGTTAGTTGATCTAATGCAGTTTTTTCCCCCATTATCAGCAAAGGCCCCTTGCATATTACAGTTACATTGACCATTGAGAAATATCAGCATAGTTGAGAACCAACTACTAGGACCTTGGGAGTTAGATTACTATAGGTTGTCTTTCTCTTTCAGGAGAAATAGAATAGTGATATTTTGTTTAATGTTGTTGTGTTGTTTTAACCATCAATAGGACTCATTCACCACTGATGGCGAATCATTCCTCCTACTGGTAAAATATCTTGAAACAAGTTTTTGATTGTCAGGAACTCGAATCTAACAAAAATTCCTTTTTTAGCCTTAAGGCAGGACTCATTCGCCACTGATGGCGAATCATTCCTCCAAAATTTTGTAAAATGAAAGGTCAATTCTGTAGCTCCAGATCTACACTTGTCTTCTTGTCAGATTGATAGAGTCAAATCTGTAGAAAACAGACTATAGGTTGTCTCCAAGCTTGAAATAGGGTTTAATTGACTTGGAACACTTTGTTGACTTCTTGATCACCTTTCAATACCTAATTGCTAGACAAATCAACAAACAAAAATTAAAAAGGGGGAAAATGGTTAAGGGTTAAGGTATAGGTATTTTCCTTGGTAAAATCTCAATTTGGTAATCAAACCCTTAATAAAGAAATGAAATGGAATAAACAAGGAATGATGAATAAATAACATGCAAATGTCCTAAACTCACCACAACCTTGTTGAAGAAATCTAAAGATATGTCAATGGCTACTCCAAAATGCTTGATGAATGCTTGATTGAATGATGCTTGAATGTAATTAGGGAATGAGTAAATGGAAGTGAATGGGGAGATGTAAAATGAGGAGAAAAACACTTATTTATTCACATCTATGTCCTAATTACCCAATAATACCTCATCACAGGCCGACATAAGGTCTTTTTGAATAAAAACCCGAAAGAAAATTTGAATTATTTTGATTTTAGAGCCAAGGGGGACTCATTCACCACCCATGGCGAATGGGTCCCACCTTAGGCTTGTAAGTGGGTGTCAGGAATTAACTTGCATTTAAAGATGTTTGTCAGGTTTACATTCAAAAATACACTTAATTAAGTCTTGTGAGTGCATAAAGGGGTCAAATAAAGCATAAGAAAGGTGTAAATAGTGAAAACAAGCCTAGAAAAGCATGAAATCTTGTTACAATAATTTAGAACACTTTATAATAGGAATTAATAAGTGATGAAAAGGTGATTTTTAGGTGAATTATAATGAAAAGAGTCTAGAAATGTGTAGAAATGTGTTACAACACTTCACAACACCTTCACAAGATATCATAATTTGAATGTTTAGGACCTAATGTGAATGCATAAGTTACATTTGCAACATTAAATCAAGGAAAAATAGACCAAGCATCATGAGAGAAAGACTTAAAAGACCATGAAAATGTCAAAGATCCATTTTTCTATGGTACATTTAGCCCCCACTTTAGTGAGAGGATCAACTTGCTTCAAATCAAACTAAAGTAGCCATGCATATCAAGAAGGATCCAAATGCACTTATGCTAGCAAGATGGAATGAAAATGATCAAGAGGGATGATCAAGCCCCCAGGATGAAAATTCCATGGAAAACTAAACATAAGAACAAAGGAACACATAAGTGTGAAAGAGGAAGAGAATAAAGAGAAAAAAAAAATTAGATCAAGCTTCGATCATTTGTCTAGCTAGTTATAGATTAGATCTAGGTTGTTTGTCTGAAAAAGAGAATGCATACTCACTCTAGGGTGAAAAAACACATGGTGTTCCATTGGGTGAGAAGACCCAAAAGGGTGAAGTACATACGCTGGTTGGTATGCACTCACAAACACATAGGTGGCTATGGGGAAAGTTGTGCCATTGAATGGGCTTCCTGCTCAACCATATTAAAGTTATACTTTATGAAAATTTTAATAAGGTGCCACAAAGGAAAATTTTGTTTCATGCTTCATGAGACAAGAAAATTTGTATATGCTTGGAACTCATGAAAAAAGAAGATGGTACCATAGGCATGCAATCTATGTTATACAAGGTGGCAAAGATGCAAAATGCAAAAAGAAAGTTCAAAGGAGTCTTGTTAAGTTCATGCAAGGTCTATCACTTAGGGAACATTGTGTCTAATGTCTCCAAGAGAGGACCAATCAAATAATATAAAATTCACAACTTAAGGGATACAGTGCATCACATCATGCCACTAAGAGGAATCTAATATACTAAGATAGATCACACTTATGAAGGACATCACTCATAATGTCATCCACAAAGTGACAAATGCATCATATGAAGTGAAAAGGATACACTAAGAACCAAGAATGCAAATTAAATGATGCCAATTTATTCCCCCCACTTTAAAGCAATTTCTACACATTGTTCTATGAGCAATTACTTTAAAGTAGCAAAGGAAAAATGTAAAAAGAAAACAAGATATGAGAGCCAACTTGGAAAGTCCCAATGCTAAGAAAAATATTTCCAAGGCTATTGCATGTACATGTAAAAGAAAACAAAAGAAAGGGGAGTTTCCCCCCAGAAAGGAACACACCAAACACATAAGGGATCTACGGATTTGGGGTTGGTATGTTCGTTGCTACAATGTTTTTATTTAAAGAGCTCAGAACTATCATCATTCCCCAAAACACATAGAACTGGAAGAATGACACAAAGAGAGTGAAAAGAAAAGAAAAATAAAGTCCATTTGAGGTCAACATGGAAGAGACGTTGTGGTCTCAATGCTTTGCATCGTCCCCAAAATGAGAAACACAAGAAAAAAGAAAATGAAAGGAAAAAGAAAAGAAAAAGCTTTTGGGTCAACATGAAGGAGACATTTTGGTCTCAATGCCTTGCATCATCCCTAAAAGGAAAACAATAAAGTACAACATATAGAAGAATAGTGGTGCAAATAAAGGAAGTGCACAAAGAGAGAGAGAACATGAAATGCACATTACAAGGGAACACAAAACACACATGCAATAAAACCAAAGAAAAATGAAAATGTAAAAGGGACTAGTATTTGTAAATTTAATTCAACCATTAACCGAGTTATTGGCTTCATAGTCTCAAGTAGTATAAGCGGAAGGTGAATAGCATAGTTAAGAGACAAAGGAAAAATGCATTACTAGAACAAGCATAACAACTTCTTGCCTCCACAAAGTGTAAGACAAGAATGAGCCAAGGTAAGTGATGGGAAAGATCATGCAATAGTGAGAATGGAAAATTCTACAACTATGGCATGATAGAGGGATTTGGTTTTAAGGGATGATAGGAAAGCAGGTAGTATCAGTGAAGTGATACTTGTTTAGTATATCCCTCAATGTTTAGCATTCTTCAGTTCGGTTTCCAAGAAGATGATGGTATTTGCAATATGGTATATTTGAATCTTTAGGATGGATGACCAACCTATTCATAGGTGGTAAGAGTATAAGGCCTTTTTTTAAAAGAAGTTGAAGTCTCCTTTCACATTCAAGTGGTAGATGGATAGGAAACTTAAGTTTTTTCAATTTGTAAGGTTGTTTTTGTTTGCTAGATTCTCCTTTTTCATGAATGGAAGGATGAAGATGACCCATGGGGATCCTAGAATCTTTTTTATTAGAATTAGGTAATGGTTTTTCATGTGGAAGAAGAATGTTCAAGTCAGGAGGAGAATCAAAGATCATTGTACCATCATCACAAAGTCTCCAATATTCAAAAGGAGGCTTATCAGCATGAGGAGGATCTTGATATCATAATCTTGTTGTGTTCTCTTTTGTTGTTCTTTGTTCTAAAAGTTGGTGAATGTCATATTCGGTTTTTATATCACATCCTTGTTTACTTAAGATGGTAAATCATTTTCCATATGTTTCTTCAAGGTTGATTGTTGTGTTTGTAACTTTGTTATCATAAGATGGTTGAGGATGTGGTTGTTTAGAGGAACTAGGTCCACTTGATGGAGGGAACTTAGGTCCTTCATGGGTTTCTGGATGTAGATATCCAAAGTGACCAGGAGGTGCAACAGTAGGAAGATCTTGGGACTTCATGGATGGGTAACAGGTTGCATTGGCTTCAAGGTCATTAAGACATTTGTTAAAGAACTTGTTCATGCTATCATCATCTTCTCCAATGATGTATACATCATGAGTTGAAGGAGCATGAGGAAGGTCAAGGTCATTGGGATCATAGCCAAAGGCACAATTGGACATGTCTACTAAGGATTTCAATGAATTCCAAAACTTGCTAAAAGAAAAAGCCATGATGATAAGGAATGCAAGTAAACTAAGATGCAAGAAAGAAGAGAAAACCAAAAAACTAGAAAATATAACAGAAAGTAATTACAGAAAACAGTAATGCAGGAAATATCCAGAAAATGCCTAAAAATGTTGTTCAAAATGTGTAGGTGGACTGATTCGGCCAGGGTGGCAAATGAGTCCAGGTATGATATTTTTTTGTGTTTTTCAAAAAAATTAAGATGATTTCAATTCTTTTCAAACGTAGGATGAGGATGAAAATGTAGATTTTTAGGTTTTTTATGATTTGATATGTAGAAATGAAGTCTATATGAGTCTTTCACTAATGCAATTTTAGAAACCCTAAGATGCAAAAAAAAAAAAAAAAAATTGAATGTTGATGCAAATGAAACCTAGGATGCAAGATGCAATGGAAATTAGAAAGATAAAGTGTTCAATATGCAGGTTCACCAAAATGAACCATCAATTTTGATGTTGTTCTATGGACTTCTCTTGCACTCTTAGGATCTTTCACCTAAAAGGAGAGAGATAGAACCCCAAAATTGAAGTGGTTCACTTAAATAAAGGATTGTGTGATGTTATTAAGACTAAATGAAATTTCGTAAATGCAACTAAATGATGTAATTGACTGATTATTAATGCAAAACTAATAAAATGTGCAATGTTTGAAAACACGGTGAGGTTTACATGAATGAACAAGAAACATGTACAAATGAACTTAGAAATGAAAGAGACTGAAAGGAGTGCACCTGGAAACAGATTGAAAATATGAGAAGATTATAGAATGTTGGAAAAATGACTATTGATGACTAGTGGGACTCATTTGACACTGATGGCGACTCAGTCCTCCTAGTAAAATCTCCTAAAACAGGTTTTTGACTGTCGAGAACTGGATTCTGACAAAATCACCTTTTTCAACCTTAAGGAAAGACTTATTCGCCACTGATGGAAAATCATTCCTCCAAAATTCTATGAAATCAAAGGTTAATTTTGTAGCTCCAGATCTGCACTTGTCTTGTTGTCGTGTTGACATAATCAAATCTACAGAAAATAGACTATAGGTTGTCTCCAAGCTTGAAATAGGGTTTAACTGACTTGAAATACTCTGTTGACTTCTTGACCACCTTTCAACACCTAATTTCTTAACAAATATGCATACAAAAGTCTACAAAACACATGAAAAAGGGGAAAAATGGTTTAGGGTTAGGGTATAGGGATTTTCCTTGATCAAATCCCAGTTTGGTAATCAAACGCTTAATAAAGAAATGAAATGGAATAAGCAATGAATGATGAATAAATAGAATACAAATGTCCTAAACTCACCACAACCTTGTTGAAGAAATCTGAAGATATTTCAATGGTTGCTCCAAAATTCTTGATGAATGCTTGATTGAATGATGCTTGAATGTAATTAGTGAGTGAGTGAATGCAAATGAATGGGGAGACGTAAAATGAGGATAAAAACACTTATTTATACACATCTATTCCCTAATTACCCAGTAATACCTCATCACAAGTTGACATAAGGTCTTTTTGAATAAAAAATCAAAAGAAAATTTGAATTATTTTTCTTTTGGAGGCAAAAAGGACTCATTCGCCACCCAAGGTGAATGGGTCCCACCTTAGGCTTGTAAGTGGGTGTCAATAATTAACTTGCATTTAATGTTTTTTGTTGGGTTTACATTAAAAAATACACTTAATTAAGTCTTGTGAGTGCATAAATGGGCCAAATAAAGCATAAGAAAGGTGTAAATAGTGAAAACAAGCCTAGAAAAGTGTGAAATCTTGTTACAAGAATTTACAACACTTTAGAATAGGACTTAATAAGTGATGAAAAGGTGATTTTTAGATGAATTATAATGAAAAGAGTCTAGAAAAGTGTAGAAATGTGTTCCAACACTTCACAACACCTTCATAAGAAATCATAATCTGAATGTTTACGACCTAATGTGAATGCATAAGCTACATTGAAACATTAAATCAAAGAAAAATAGACCAAGCATCATGAGAGAAAGACCTAAAAGACCATGAAAATTTCAAAGATCCATTTTTCTATGGTACAGGTTTAATTACCTAAATGGGGTTTGACCAAGGCAAACCCCTATTCCCTAACAATCAACACTTTTTTTCTCTTTCCTTGTGTGATTACAAATCTAGATGCTTTGAAGGCTTGGAGATGATTGAAGAATAGATTTCAAACTTTTTGGAATCATCTCTCTATTGGCAAGGTCAAAATCTTCACAAAAAGTTACTTATAGTCCCAAAAATCAAGGTTTTGAATCTAGACACTTGGAAGAAAAGATTGAGAAAACAAAGAAGAGCAGATCCAGAATTTGAATTTCCAAAAAAGCTAAATTGGACTCATTTTCCACAAGTGTTAAATAAGTCCCACTTTGGGTTTTTTCAGAGATCTTTGCAGATTTGGATACCCATTTGCCCAAAACTCATTCCAGTGCAAAAATCCAAAACTAGGACTGATTCACCAAAAATGGTGAATGAGTCCCAGTAGGTCAAAATTTTAGGATCAGTAGCATTTCCAGTCCCCATTCAAGTCTCTACAAGTCTCCAGGTGCACAAATTCAGTTTTACAACTTTTTGTTTTGTTTCATTTGCATTTCTTGGTTATTTTTCATATCACATTGTGTTTTCCAACATTTTATGTTTTCCATGTTTACACTTGGTGGTGAACCCCTATTCTTGTCTCAATCATCTCCAAGGATATGTTATAGTTATATCTCTCACATCCTTCATTGGGTTGAGATCTCTAGTGTGTCCTTGAATGCGAATATTATGAAATCAAATCCCTCTCCTTGTATCCATTTTGTGAACAAGTGAAGAATCCATTTCCAGTGTCAGCACTTTGTAACCCCATTTAAATGTTATTGCAACTTCATCTTCAGAACTGAAAATTTATGGTGTTTTGGTATTCTCTCCAATGACTACACCCCAACCCTTCCTCTTCAAATTTCTGGCATCAAGACTATTGCAAATATGAGCAAGATTGGTTGTGTTTTCATTAATGTTGTCATTGATGTCAACACAGTTCAACATGTTGCATATTGTACATGTATAGTTGAGATTCTATTGAGATGGTGTGAGTACATAGAGCTATCTTTATGATGTTACAAATGTGCTAAATTTGTGATTTTCCAAGTTCTTTTGAGAAAATTAATAAAGAAAACAAGTCAGAGTTAAGAATGTGCTCCAGTATGTGCTCTGCATTTCTCATGTATTGATTCTATGTTTGTGTGGATCTAAAAGTTTTCTAATGGTGATCTAGTGGTGATATCTCTTAAGTTGTAGCTTTTGATTCAATGGGATGTGAAAGTTATGTTCATCGGTGTGTGAATTGTTCTACCAGAGTTGATCTTTCTATGACTTGGAGAAATGTTTCTGCTCCATAATATTTCGCTATTATAATATAGAGCTTGTGGATTTGGAATGAGTCTCAAAGTGGTGTTTTCTTGGTTCTAGAAAAAATGTGTGAGGTTTGGTGATCTAGAAGTCATGTTTCAGAATTGATGTATGTGTTTGCACAGTCTGAATTGACTGATGGAAGTAGTTTGGTGTTTGAAGATTGTTGCAGTTGTTGTGGATATATCTGAAGGAACCTAAGATGTGTTCTCCTGCATAATGAAGCGTGTTACATTGTTTGTGTGCTATCTTCCTATTAGGAAGTGAGTACATCAATGATCTTGTGTGTTTTCATTAGGTTGGGCTGACCTCATGTTTACACTTTATTCAAAGAATGAAATTTAATTAAGGAAATGTGTGGTAGATCCAAGATATTATTTTTTGATCTTGGATAAATTTTTTAGTGGTTCACTCTCAATCCTTTCCACTGCGGGAATGTTGAGTTGCTGAACTAATTTGAATGTAAGAAATGAAACATATGTGCTCAACCTTTGAAAAGGTTCCTAAGGTTGAATATGGTATAA
The DNA here is from genome assembly GCA_007258455.2 of Sequoia sempervirens. Classification (NCBI taxonomy): domain Eukaryota; kingdom Viridiplantae; phylum Streptophyta; class Pinopsida; order Cupressales; family Cupressaceae; genus Sequoia; species Sequoia sempervirens. The sequence goes on along the minus strand of VDFB02353493.1, from coordinate 23,405,051 downwards.
ATGCAAGTTGAATTCGAAGAATTCAAGGTATATGCAAAGTGACAAAGTAAGCCACAAATCAAAAGAAGAAGTGTGTGTGAAAGTTAGTTGAGGCAGAAATAATTTATTGTGTCAGATTCCTAAAGGCAGTGAGCTAAAGGTTTTTGCAATCTCCTGATCAAGGCTGTGAATGTGTGTTTAATTTTTGTGGTGGATATTTTGTTCTCTTTTGTATCAGTAGGTGATGAGCCTCCCTGTTGGACAATGAGTCCTTTCTATAGCAAGTGATCCTTTGTATTTAGATAATGAGTCTTTTTCTAGGTAGTGAGACTTTGTAATCATTTTTTTTTATCTCTTTATATTGTGAGTTAATCCTCACTGTGGGTTTGCCCTCATTGGGTTTACCACGTTTAAAAATATGGTGTTCATTGTGGTGATTTTACTTTTTTTTATTTGTGTTTCATGTTCATACTTAATAACAAAATACTGTGGTTGTGGGATTGATAAGTGTTGAAGTTTTGAATTTGAATTTGTATTACAACTAATTCAACCCCCCTCTCAGTTGTCCTATGCATTTTTAACAATTAGTGTCAGAGCTTTGGTTCCTTAGTGTAGAGCTTAACTGCTTAAGGAAGATCCAATGGCGCATAAGTTGGAAATCCCTATGTTTGATGGATCTGATTATAGCGACTGGAAGGCACAAATGAGAGGATATATTATCTCTTTTGGTTTATGTTAATAAATAATTAACTAGCTCCCTTCAGGTGTATTTTCCTCTATGCTTTGGCCTGTGCATCGCAAGTAATCAAGTCAGAATTTTATCTAGGTTTTTCTCTCTTGCTCCACATGTCTACTCCTCACAACTCTGAGTCTCAACATTCCTTTCGCATCCCAGAAAGCTTCGCTATGCTTCCACATGTTTCGGCTGCGGGATTCTTTTGATCATGATTTCTTGTTGTCTCATTGGGCTCCGCTCAGGTGCCACGAGGCCCTTATTCCCAAAAAATTTTGGTGGGACCCATAGTTTCTATCTGTGGTGCACTCTTGCTACATGTCTACTATTCACAAATCTTTCAACATGGAGATGAAGTAACAACCGTGGGTAGCGAAATGTTGCCACGCATCTCTTTTGCGTCCAGCTAGTGATCATTCCCTCCTTTATTGATGAAGTTCTCTGCCCATTCGACACGTGTAGCATTAACGCAAGTCCTCAGTGGAAAAATAGAGAGGTTCATACAAGCAGTGAAAAGTCTACCATGAGCCTAGCCAACAGATCTCATATTCGGGCGATAAACCAGATGAGCCTAATGATTCTATTGGCCACTATGTGTCATAATCATTTGCACAGGATGGTGACACTTGTCTGATTAGGCCTTTCCGGGACCACCGCCATCATTTTCAAAGGATGCACCTGTACCTGGAGTGACCGAATGCTTGGTTCTAGATCGATTATGTTGCAACAGCTTTGGGAATATTCTGATTCTTGCATCATTGCCAAGTAATTGTGAAATCTTTTTTGTTGCTGCTCTCTGAAGTGGTGGGGTTTTTTTCTTGCTATATATACTTTTCTCTATTGTGAGAAAAGAATCTGAAATTTGAACAAAACGCTAGTTTTAGTAAAAGACGCCAAGCCTTTATTGTTGTTTTATTTTATTGCAAAAAACTCTCAGACTGTGCCAATTGTTCGGCCTTTCTATTTTTTCATGCTAATTGATCAAACCATAAACTGTGCTTTTTATTCTTTGGACATTCCATTTAAGAACTTCTATATATGTTGAATGCAAGTTTGCTGACCTAGATCATGTCTAATGACTCTTCTTGGTAGTAGGAATGTATGTAATATTATTTTATGTCAATGAATGGATTGTCTATGTTGTAATCTTCCGTTTCTAATGTTCTGGAACACTACAAACACCATTTAGGCCCTTAAATTTATGATTTATCGTGCCTATTATTAAGTCTTGGTGCATCGCCTTAGGTTAGAATTTATTTTATTATATTTGTTTCTGTTTCCCTTTCCAAGCCCCCATTATAGAAGAAGTCGACTTCTCTAAAAACCTAGAGGTCACTCAGTTTAGTGCAAAAGGTCCCCCATAAACTGAGTTTCCTATAAGACATTGCTACCTCATCAAATTTTGGCGTCAACAGTTTCAAGACCTGGAAGGCTATTGAGACAAATTATACATACCCAACTGGTGGTCTAATTACTGCAGATGAGATTTCTACTTATGAGGAAAATGAGAAGGCGAGGTATGCTATTTTTAGTCGTTTATCTAAAACTGAGCAAACTAAGATTCTTTCTTTGGATACTACATTTGATGTATGGAAGAAGTTGGAAGATATGTGTGAAGAAAATGAAAGAGTGAAATTGACAAAGAAGTTGGTGTCAAAACATGGATTTTTAAATTTGAAAATGGATGAAGGTGAAGATTTTACATGTTTTTTCTAAAGGGTTGAACTGACAGAAAATGAAGTTAGGAGTCAAGGGGGAAAACTAACAAATGAAGATGTTGGATTTTGTGGATATGGTTGCTGATATGTGGTTGTCATTGATGTCAACACTATTAGCATTTGGTATATCAGTTGATGTATATGTCGAGGATATTAAGAAAATTGTAAAAGAAAGTATTTTAGGTTCCCAGTGGAACTGTGTAGCTCATGAAGGTGTCTTGTTATGTACATTAAAGATTAGATAGTGTGGATTATTGTTGAATGTTTCTAGATCATCTACCATAAGTTTTGGACGTCCACATGACTTTTAGAGTGTATTGTGGTCTGACAGTGTTTATGTGGTCTCTATCAGTGTTCCTAAATGAAGATTGTGTGATTTTGGTAATCTCAATTGTTGTGGATGCTCCTTTGTTGTTTCTTGGTGTTCTCTAATGTCTCTAGAACATTCTCTATCTTTGTGGTATGTACAAAATACTCGGAGAGCTCGTGGTTGAAGATCTTTTCTTCTACATGTTCAGTTTTTCATGTTCTTGGATGACATGTTGGTGGTAGCGTGTTGTGGATATTTGGGGTGTAATTAATTAAATTATTTTTTTGTTGGAGATGTTAAGTTGGGTCTCCATTGTGTTGTGGCCGACCTTGGTGGATATGCATTGGAAATTTATTTGTAAATTTGGGCCGACATTGAAAATATGTTTTATTTTCCTGGTTGACTAAGTTGTGATGAAATCTCATGTTGCATATATATAAGAGCGATTGGTTGAGAAAATTTAGTGTTTGCATACGTGTGAATGTATGCCAGAGAAAGTGTAAATGTGTGAATAGTGTTTCTATCATTCGATTGCAAAGCAGAGAGTTGAGAAGTTTGAGCGAAGTGTGAAGAAGGTTTTCTGAGCTTAATTGGAACTATAATTAGGCTTGTGTAGAAGCTATTCTCTTAGTTTGTATTCTTTGGATTTTAATCCTATTTTGTATTGTTGGAAAGTGAGTTCTCTTTTGTATTTGAGTAGTGAGATCTAGGCAGTGTGCCTAAATGCATGTGCATTCCCCTTATTATTTCTCATTATACTTTTAATAGGGTATAATCTTGTGGACTAACATCCACCATGGTTTTTCCCCTAACAGGGTTGCCACGCAAAAATCTTGGTGTTATCTGTCTCTTTGATGTGTTAATTGTTTGTGGTTAATTACCTATTCATTAGATCTAAGATTAAGTTAAGTAAAAAAAGTTTAAGTTTTTGTCACAATTGATTCACTGCCCCTCTCAGTTGTGTGCCCTTGTTTTTCCAACAATTGGTATCAAAGCAGCTTCCTATGAAGAAGTCTAAAAGCTTGAGGTGATCCAAAATGGCAACATTCAAGAAGGACAGTCTGAGATTTGATGGCACTAACTATTCACTGTGGAAAGTTAGGATGCAATGTCACTTAAGATGTATTGGTGAAGCTTTCTAGAAGATTACAAAAGATCCATATGTTATTCCTCAGAATGGTCCCTCCACTACTGATGAGATCAAAGATGTTGAAAATAACATTCGGGATATTGAAGCTTTGGTGAGTGCTTTGAAAAATTCAGAGATGGCTAATGTGATGGGTCTGTAGATAGCTCATGAGATTTGGACAAAACTGGAAACTTTGTATGAAGGAGATGCACAAGTGAAGATGGCTAAGCTAAAGATATTGAAAGGAAAGTATGACAATTTGAAGATGGGTGAAGATGAAAATATTACTTCTTTTATGCAAAGAGTAAATGAAATAGTGATGGGTATTACATGTGTTAGTGGTTCTATGGATGAGGATGAAATTGTGGCTAAAGTACTCAGATCCTTCCCTCCCTCCTACAAAATGAAGGTTCATGCTATTGAAGAGTTCAAATCAATAAACAAGATGACAAGAGACACATTGATCGGGAAGCTTGTTGCTTTTGAAATAAGTGAATTTGGTGAATCTACACCGAAGACTAAATCTATATTCAAGGCTACTATATTTGAAAGTAACAAGAAAAGATATAGTCCAGGAGAGAGTTCCAGAAAGATATCCAAGTATGATGAAGAACTGAAACAACTTGAAGATAAAGAAAGAGAGGTAGAAGAATTGGAAGCACTGATTGCAAAGCATGAAGGGAGAGGAAAAGGTATGTATGAAGATGTATTTCCTATTAAATATTTTTCATGTAGTTAAATAGGTCATTTTGCATCAAGATGTCTTGAAAGAGTTCCTTTATCTAATCCTAAAAATTCTAGATTCAAAATTAAATGCTACTTTGTTGAAGAAGTAGTGATTGATGATGAGTCTGATAAAGATAATGGAAATGAAGATGAATGGGATTTCATTGCTACCATTGAAGATAATCATGTGGCTACTAAATCTGCTAAAGATGAAAAGGCTCTTGCAACCCAATTTGAAGAAAAAGATGAGTGGGTCATTGATAGTGGATGCTCACATCATATGACCAATGATAAAGAAAATTTGTGAGTCTAGAGAAGTGTGATGGTGGGGTTGTAATATTTGGAGATAACAGTGTTGGTGTGATTCGTGGTAGAGGATTTATTTGCCTTGGTGGTAAAGATAACACTGATGATGTCCTCTATGTTGAAGGCATGAAGCATAACTTGTTGAGTTTTGGACAGATGGTTCACAAGGGATATGATCTTCAGTTCAAAGATGGAAGATGCAAGATATGTGGAAGTTCTGGGAATATGATTGCAATAGGAAAAAAAACAAACGGTAATATTTTTCACCTGAATAATGCTAGTGGGAGTTGTTTAATTGCTCAAGTAGATGAAAGATGGTTGTGGAATAGGAGGTTTTCATGTAAACTTTGACAACATTATCAATATAAGTTCTACTCAAGCAGTAAGATATCTTACTAGGTTAGTGAAGCCTGCTAATGTAATCTGCAAGGAATGTCAAATGGGTAAACAAACTAGAGTCTCTTTCTAGAGAAAACAGTTTCATTCAAATAATTTGTTGGAGCTGCTACATACTAACCTTTGTGGTCCCTCCAGAGTCAGAAGTATTCACGGAGAAATGTATTTTATGTTGGTTATTTATGATTACTCTAGAATGATTTGGGTTTCCTTTTTAAGAGAAAAATGTGAAGCATTGGAGAAGTTCAAAAGTTTCAAGGCTATTGCAGAAAATGAGAAAGGTCTAAAAATCAAGTGCCTAAGATCTGACAGAGGTGGTGAGTTCATTTCCAAGGAGTTCAACTCTTATTGTGAAGAGCATGGAATTAAAAGATAGTTATCTGCTCCCCAAACCCCTCAACAGAATGGAGTTGTAGAGAGAAAGAATAGAACAATTCTGGATGTTTCCAGAACAATGATGATGGAAGGAAATGTGTCTTATATGTATTGGAGTGAAGTGGTAAGCACTGATGTGTATACCTTGAATGGAGTAAATGTTAATGGTAATTCTGATAAGACTCCTTATGAGTTATGGTTTGGTCACAAGCCTACTGTTAAGTATTTTAAGATCTTTGGAAGCAAGTGTTATATTAGGAGAGATGATGATATAGAAAAATTTGATGCAAGAAGTGATGAAGGAATCTTCCTAGGTTACTCCACTAAAAGCAAGGCCCACCGGTGCTATAACAAAAGATAGAGAAAGATGGTTGAGAGTACAAATTCCAGAGTTGATGAGGACTCTGTCAAATCATCCAGACATTGTAGTTATGATTCAAACGAAGACATTACAAGCCAAGGGAACAATTCTCAAACACAGAATCTACTCGAGATTATTCCATATGTTCCAGTTAAGCAACCTCAATTTGTTCCGATAAATCAACTCAGTCAGGAAGCATAGACAAGTGCAAGTACAGGAGATAAATTAGAAGAATCAGAAGGTCAAGAATGTCTCAAAACTCCAAGGTATGTAAGGGTAAATCATTCTAAAAATCAAATCATAGTTGATAAGAATAAAGGAGTGCAAACTAGAAGAAATATTGCAGAAGAATATTGTTTGATTTCCAAAATTCAACCTAAAGATGTCACTAAAGCCTGTCAAGATGAACACAGGTTGGAAGCTATGAAGGAAGAGCTGACACAAATTGAAAAGAACAACACATGGATACAGTTTCCCAGGCCTAAAGATAAAAATGTGATTGGTACTAAACGGGTGTTTAGGAACAAACTGAATGAATAAGGTGAAATGGTCCGAAATAAAGCAAGACTATTATGTAAAGGGTATTCTCAAATGGAAGGTATTGATTTTGAAGAAACCTTTGCTCCTATTGCTAGAATTGAAGCTGTTAGATTATTTCTTGCTTATATTGCATACAAGGATTACAAATTCTATCAGATGGATGTAAAGTCAACATTTCTGAATGGAGAGCTAGATTTGAGCTAACTGACAAGGAATATATGGTCTGTTGATTAAAGAAAGCTCTGTATGGACTCAAGCAAGCCCCCAAAGCCTGGTATGCTAGATTGGAAAAATATCTAATGAAGCTTGGATTCACTAAAGGTACTGTTCATAACAACTTATACTTCAAATTAGATAATGATAAGGAGTTAATTATAGAAGTTTTTGTTGATGAAATCATTTTTGGAGGAGATGATAATCTATGTATGAGGTTTGTTGATGAAATGAAGAAAAAATTTGAGATGAGTATGATTGGAGAGATGAAGTTCTTTCTGGGATTACAAGTTACTCAATTCAACAAGGGGATTTCATATCTCAGTCCAAATATGTGAGAGAACTGTTGAAGAAGTTTGGAATGGATGACTCAAAACCTATTGGTACTCCCATGGTGACCAGATGTAAGTTGACACAGAATGATGATTCTCCCAAGGCGAATCAAACTAGATATAGGTCAATGATTGGTGGATTTCTCTGCTTAACTCATATTAGACTAGACATTATGGATGTTGTATGGTTGCTAGAATTTAGGCTAATCCAAAAGAATCACATGTGACTGTCCTGAAGAGAATTTCTAGGTATCTAAAAGGAACAGTTGACTTTGGAATTTGGTATCCAAAGGATGATGATCTCACTTTGTGCGCATATACTGATGCAGATTGGGCTAGAGATGTAGATGATAGGAAAAGTACTAGTGGTAGTGCTTTCTTCCTAGGGAATAAATTGGTGTCCTAGTTGAGCAAAAAGAAAAATTCCATTTCTCTATCCATTACTGAAGGAAAATACATTGTTGCTGCAAATAAGTATACGCAAGTGATATGGATGAAATAGATAATTAAAGATATCAAGGTGGTCTATGAAGAACCTATTACCATATACTATGACAATTCAAGTGCAATAAATATTTCAAAGAATTTGGTGTTACATTCCAAGACTAAACATATATCAATCAAGTTTCCTTTCTTGAGGGGGAAAGTGAATGAGAAAGAAGTCAGATTGGAATATGTGCCTACCAAAGAACAGATTGCAGATTTATTTACTAAGCCATTGTTGAACGATACTTTTGAGTATATCAAAGGAATGCTAGGGGTGATTACCCCTCCAGATAAGAACTAAATATGCATTTTCTTGCATCAATCCATGAGCTACATTGCTATATTCTAATCCGAATTAATGTTTTTGTGGTTGCTACTCAGGGGGAGTAGTTAGATGTGCAGATATGTTTCTCAGAGCATGTATTTGGAAAGGTCATGGTTACCTTTTCCATTGATGTAAAAGAGGGAGAAGTGTATTGTGAAAAATATTTCTAAGGAGAAGAGCCTTGTGGGAGAAGAGAAATTGAGGAGAAGAGTAAGTATGTTGGGTTGATGGTATTTTTCACATCGTGTGTTTCCTTCTGCATCAATCCATGAGCTACATTGCTATATTCTAATCTGAATTAATGTTTTTGTGGCTGCTACTCAGGGGGAGTAGTTAGATGTGCAGATATGTGGCTCAGAGCATGTATTTGGAAAGGTCATGGTTACCTTTTCCATTGATGTAAAAGAGGGAGAAGTGTATTGTGAAAAATATTTCTAAGGAGAAGAGCCTTGTGGGAGAAGAGCAATTGAGGAGAAGAAGTAAGTATGTTGGGTTGATGGTATTTTTCACATCATGTGTTTCCATCAATGCCAAAGGGGAAGATTGTTGGATGTTGTGGATATGGTTTCTGATATGTTGTTGTCATTGATGTCAACACTATTAGAATTTGGTATATCAGTTGTTCTATATGTTGAGGATATTGAGAAAATTGTAAAAGAAAGTATTCTAGGTTCCCAATGGAACTGTGCAGTTCATGAAGGTGTCTTGTTATGTACATTAAAGATTAGATGGTGTGGATTAAATGGCTTATTGTTGAATGTTTCTAGATCATCTACCAGAAGTTTTAGATGTCCGCATGAAGTTTTGAGTATATTGTTGTCTAACAGTGTTTTTGTGGTCTCTGTCAGTGTTCCTAAATGAAGATTGTGTGATTTTGGTAATCTAAGTTGTTACGGATGCTCCTCTATTGTTTCTTGGTGTTCTCTGATGTCTCTAGATCATTCTTTTATCTTTGTGGTATGTCCACATTAGTCAGAGAGCTCGTGGTTGAAGATATTTTCTTGCGCATGTTCAGTTTTTCATGTTCCTAGCCGACATGTTGGTGGTAGCGTGTTGTGGATCTTTGTGGTGTAATTAATTAAAGTATTTTTGTGTTGGAGATGTTAATTTGGGTCTCCACTATGTTGTGGCCAACCTTGGTGGATTTTCATTGGAAATTTATTTGTAAATTTTGGCTGACTAAGTTGTGAAATGTCATATTGCAGATATATAAGAGCAATTGGTTGAGCAAAGTTAGTGTGTGCATAATTGTGAATGTATTCTAGAGAAAGTGTAAATGTGTGGATAGTGTTTCTATCATTCAATTGCAAAGAAAAGAGTGAAGAATTTTGAGCGAAGTGTGAAGAAGGTCTTTTGAGCTTAATTGGAACTATAATCAAGCTTGTGCAAAAGCTATTTTCTCAGTTCATATTCTTTGTATTTTAATCCTATTCTGTATTGTTGGAAAGTGAGTCCTTTTTTGTATTTGAGCAGTGAGCTCTAGGCAGTGTGCCTGAATACATGTGCATTCCCCTTATTATTTCTCATTATACTTTTAGCAGGGTATAATATTATGCACTAACATCCACTGTGGTTTTTCCCCTAACAAGGTTTCTACACAAAAATATTCATGGTATCTGTCTCTCTGATGTGTTAATTTCTTATTCATCAAATATGAGATTAAGTTAAGTAAGAAAAGTTTAAGTTTTTGTCACAACTGATTCACCCCCCCTCTTAGTTGTGTGTCCTTGTTTTTCCAACAAAAGATATAATTAAGATGATCCTAATCACCCTACCGGATTGCTACAGTGATAAGATCTCAGTTCTTGAAGAAAGAAGTACACTTTAGAACAGTTATTTGGCACCTTGACAACATTTGAGATGAGGAAGTTCAAGAAAGAAGAGAAAACAAAAATGACATTTAAGGCAATGAATATTGAAGATCACCCAAATGATGAACTGGCTAGTGATGGTTCTCATGAGTTGAAAGAAAACTTCACTAGGAAGTTGAACAAAGGTATGTTTCCCTTTAAATGTTTCAGTTGTGGTAATATTGTTCATTATGCTTCAATATTTTCCAATAGAATTTTACATACGAATAACAAGGATTATAAGGATAAGGATAGAAAGGATAAGAAATACAAGAAGTTGTATTATGTTAAAGAAGAAGCTAGAATTTCTGATGATGAATCTAAAAATGAGGTTGATGATAGTGAATGCTTGTTTTTAGCTTTGGAAAATAAATCTATGTCTGCTAATCCTGGAAAATGTTCAAGAAAGAATGTTTTGGAAGATAAGAAGAAAGGGATGTAAGGTACTGTGGTAAAAGAATTTCATGCTAAACAGGATGAAGACTATTGGGTGATTGACAATGGATGTTCTAATCACATGACCGTTGATAAGAGTAAGTTCACTAAGCTTGAGAAGTATGATGATGGTTTAGTCATGTTTGGTGATGATTCAGGAGCTAAGACTTGTGTAAAAGGTACAATTAGTTTTGATGGAATACACAACACTGATGATATATATTTTATAAAGGGTTTGAGGCATAACCTTTTGAGTATTGGACAGATGTGTACCAATGGTTTTAAACTTGTGTTTCAAAATAATACCTTTGAAATTAGAAAAGGATCCAGAGATATAGTTTGTGCTAGAAGAAGAAATCACAAAAACATCTATCAGCTGAAGGGATTTGATGGTTAATGCCTTGTATCACAAGTCAATGAAAGTTGGTTATGGCACCAGATAATGGGACATGTAAACTTTGATAATTTGGTTAGAATCAGTTCAAGAGATGTCATTCGAGGTCTACCTAGAATCACAAAGCCTGGTAATAATATTTACAAAAGTTGTCAGCTAGGGAAACAAACAAGGTGTAGTTTTAAGGGAAAAGAATAGTCTACTACTAGAATGCTAAATTAATTCATACTAACCTTTTTGGACCTACTAGAATAGAAATCCTGAATGGTGATAGGTATTCCATGCTCCTTATTGATAATTATTCTCAAATCACATGGGTTGCTTTTCTTAGAGAGAAGACTCAAGCTATGGATAGATTTAAAGTATTCAAAGCAAGAGTGGAAAATGAAGTAAATCCAACAATCAAATGTTTGAGATCTAACTAAGGAGGATAATTCACTTCTAGTGAATTTAATACATTTTGTGAATAGCATGGCATAAAAAGATAATTTTCTGCTCTGAGAAACCCCTCAACAGAATGGGGCAGTTGAAAGGAAAAATTAGAAAGTACAAGAAGCTGCAAGAACCATGATAAAAGAATCAAATGTATTGGATGTGTACTAGAGAGAGGCAATACAGACTGTTGTTTATGTTCTTAATAGAGTTCAGATAAGAGGAAACAACACAAAGACTCCTTTTGAGTTATGGACCGGTAAGAATCCTTCTGTAAAGTACTTCAAGGTATTTGGAAGTAGATGTTACATTAAAAGAGATGATAAAAATCTTCGAAAGTTTGATGCTAGATGTGATGAAGGAATTTTTCTTGGCTACTCTAATACTAGCAAAGCATATAGATTCTTCAATAAAAGATTGAGGAAGATTGTTGAGAGTGCTAATGTAAAAGTTGATGAAGACATGCACAGACCTATTGAGATAAGTGAAGTTGAACCTAATGATCCTATATGTGGAAAAGTACCTAAAGAGAATAAGGAGGAGGAAAAAGAAGAAGAAGAAGAAGCACAGACTGAAGAAGAAGAAAAGAATGAATCAGAACCTATTGTTAAGACTCCTAAGTATTGTGGAAGAATCATCTGAAGGAACAGATAATTGGTGATAAGAGTGAAGGTGTGACGACAAGAAGTAGAGTAGCAGTTGAGGCAAATGTATGTTTACTTTCTAAGATTGAACCTATGTCAGTAAGTGAAGCATGTGAAGATGACAGTTGGATGAGAGCTATGAAAGAAGAGTAGCATCAGATAGAAAAGAATCATACATGGGAATTAGTCCCTAGACCTATGAATAAGAATGTATTTTTTTCAAAATGTCTATTCCAGAATAAGCTGAATGAAAACATGGTGAAGCTATAAGGAATAAGGAAATACTTGTATGCAAAGGATACTCACAAGTTGAAGGCATAGATTTTGAAGAAATATTTTCCCTTGTGGCTAGAATGGAAGCTATTAGAATGTTCCCTGAATTCTCTTCCCACAAGGATTTCAAATTGTATTAGATGGATGTCAAGTCAGCATTTTTGAATGGTGAATTGGAGGAAGAAGTATACATGGAACTGTGTTGGTATGGAGCCTAATCAATCTCCAAGTGGGAGATTGTTGGTATGTGGCGATTGATCATGCTATCAATGAAAAAAGGAAAAAACTGACTTTGTAGAACCCTAATCTGGAAGCTTCTAAGCTTGTTAAAAAAGGGTTTGGATGGGGGTTATAGTATGATGAAAAACATGATTATTCGCAAGATTGTAATAGTTTTTTGCACTGGATAATAAAATCATTGGATGGCTATAGTTTGGTGGATGTAGCCTAGATTGGGTGAACCACGTTAAATTCTCTGTGTTATAATTTATTCTATGTGTGTTTTAGTTTCTTTGTTTATTAATTAAATCTACATTTAATTGTTAGATATATGCCTTTCTAACCCTAACAAGTGGTATCAGAGTGGGTTGTGTTTTGATTATTGTCTATAGGAAGATCTCATGGTTGAGTGGGAGTAATGGCAGATGAGGGTAAGAAGGTTGAGAAGTTTAATGGGAAGAACTATCAGTTATGGAAGATGCAGTTGGAGGACTACCTCTATCAGAAGGATTTATGGTGGCCATTGGAAGGGAAAACCAAGAAACCTACAACAATGTATGATGAAGACTGGAATATTTTGGATAGAAAAGCTCTTGGTAGTATTCATTTATGACTGGCACAATCGGTGGAATTCAATATTACAATAGCAAAGAAAACTCAAGAGTTGATGGAAACCCTAGCCAATTTATATGAAAAGCCTTCCACTTTGAATAAGGTATTTCTTATGAAGCATTTATTTAATATGAAAATGGTAGAAGGTGGGTCAGTTACTGATCATTTAAATGAGTTTAATATGGTCACCAATCAATTAACTTCTGTAAAATTAAACTTTGATGAAGAAGTTAGCGCTCTTTTAATTCTTTGTTCTTTTCCTAAACGTTGGAATAGCTTGGTAATGACTGTTAGCAATTATGTTTCTAGTTCAAATAAATTGAAATTTGATGATGTTGTTGGTGTTATTTTGAGTGAGGAAATTCATAGGAAAAACTCAGGTGGAACATCCATATTAGGCAGTGTTTTGAATGCAAAAAGCAGGGGTAGAACAAAGGAGAGAGGAAACAATTCTGAAAATTGTGGGAAGTCACAAGGAAAATCAAAGGACAAAACGTCCCAATCTAGAGACAAGAGGGATTGTTGGTACTGTGATAAGCTGGGTCATTTAAAGAAAGATTGTTGGTCTCAGAAAAATAAAGAAGTAGACAAAAAGGAAGCAAGTAAAGAGGCAAATGTGGTAAGTAATAAATCTGATGAGGATGCTTTGATTCTTTCCCTTGATAATGTCGATGATTCTTGGTTGTTAGATTCAGGGGCTTTATTTCATGCTACCCCCCATAGAATTTATTTTCTTGACTATGTCCAAGGGGATTTTGGGATGGTTTATATAGGAGATAACAAACCCTGTCAGATTGTTGGAAAGGGAAGAATCAAGATTAAGTTGCAGAATGGGAATCATTGGCTACTACATGAGGTAAGGCATGTTCCAAAGTTAAGCAAAAAAATTATTTCAGTAGGGCAACTAGATGATGAAGGTTGTGTTGTTACATTTAGTGATAAAAATTGGAAGGTCACAAAGGGTTCCTTAGTGGTAGAAAAAGGTGTGAAATTAGGAACCTTATATCTTTGTACAGGTCATACTATTCCTTCTAGTTTAATTGTTACAGAAAAAGGTAAATGTTTAGGAACAATTGTTGCAGTTCAGCAGGTAGAAGATCATATAGTTGTTGTGGACTCTTAATCAACACTATGACATAATAGACTTGGGCATATGAGTGAAAAAGGTATGAAAGTACTTCATTCAAATAATGTTTTACCAAGTCTAAAATGTGTTAATATGGATTTCTGTGAAAGTTGTGTGTATGGAAAAAAAAAAAGAGTAAGTTTTCTAAAAGGATGGGAAGCAAAAGAAAGATGAGAAATTGGAGCTTGTGCATATGGATGTATGGGGACCATCTCAGTATCTTCTCTCGGTGGCTCTTTGTATTATGTTACATTCATTGATGATGCAACTAGGAAGGTATGGATTTATTTCCTTAGGCAGAAATCTGATGTATTTGAAACTTTTAAAAAATGGAGAAGGTTGGTTGAGAATGAGATGGGTAAAAGGATAAAATGTCTCAGATCTGATAATGGTGGTGAGTATTGCAGCAGAGAGTTTGAATATTATTGTTCCTCTAATGGTATTCGTAGGTAGAAAATGGTTCCAAGGACTCCACAGGAAAATGGAGTGGTTGAGTGCATGAATAGAACAATAATGGAGCGTGCACGGACTATGAGATTGCATGTTGGGCTACCTTTAAAAATGTGGGTAGAGACTGTAAACACTATTGTTTATTTAATTAATAGAGGTCCCTCTAATCCTTTGGGTTTTGGTATTCTAGAGGAAGCATGGAAAAGGTAAGAAGGTGAGTTATTATTTTCTCACAATCTTTGGTTGTGAAGCATTTGCACATGTAGATTCTGAAAATAGAACCAAGCTTGATGCAAAATCAAAGAAATGTATATTTTTTGGATGTGGCATTGATGAATTTGGTTATAGGCTTTGGGATTTTGAAAATCAGAAAATTGTGAGAAGTAGGCATGTCATATTCAATGAGAAAGTTTTGTACAAAGATTTATTGCTACAGCATGAGAAGAAAGAAAATGATTATGCAGTGTTGGATGATATTCCAAACAATTATGTTTCACTGGTTCCTCATGCTGGGCAACAACAACAACAACAAATATCACAAACTCCTATGAATGTTAGATGATCTTCAAGGATAAGTAGACCTCCAGAAATATTCTCTCGCTCTTTGTATACTATTTTGTTAACTGATGCTGTTTTTTGTATGTCTACAAATTTTCATACCAAGGATTTTTTTTTTCCCCCCAAATCCTTCATTGCAAAATATTTTGTTAACTGTTGTTTTAGCTCACTTATGTGATCCATGTTAGACCCAACTACAAGCATGTCATCAACATGGATCACATAAGTGAGCTAAAACAACAATTAACAAAATATTTTGCAATGAAGGATTTTGGGGGGAAAAAAACAAATCCTTGGTATGAAAATTTGTAGACATACGAAAAACAGAAAATTGTTTTTATCTCAGGCTAATTTTGTTGAAAAGGTGTTGTAGAGATTTCATATGGAGAATACAAAATCTATCAGCAAACCTTTGCCTAGTCATGTTAAATTGACTAACGATATGTGTCCAAAGACACAAGAGGAGGAAGAAAAAATGTCCAAGGTATCATATGCTTCAGCTGTAGGTAGTTTAATGTACGCCATGGTAATCATGAGACCGGATATTGCACATGTCGTAGGTGTTACTAACAGGTATTTTAGTCATCTCGTAGTTGAGCATTGGAATGCGGTAAAATTGATTCTTAAGTACTTGAGAGGTACATCCAATAAATGTTTATGTTTTGGCAGCTCTAATACTGATTTAAAAGGCTATGTTGACTCAGATGTGGCAGGGGATATAGATACTAGGCAGAGTACCACAGGTTATGTATTTGCAGTTGGTGGGACAGTAGTGAGTTGGATCTCTTGATTGCAAAGGTGGTTGCTTTATCCACCATAGAGGCAGAGTATGTTGCTGCAAAAGAGGGGGCAAAGGAGATGATATGGTTGCAACTTTTCATGGACGAGTTGGGAAAAAATAGGCTGAAAATTACTTTTTTATAAACAACCAGAGTATTATACATCTTGCAAAGAATTTTTCCTTGCATTCTAAAACAAAACAAATACAGTTGAGATATCATTTCATTCGGTCGGTGTTGGAGGATGGACAGGTCAAGCTAGACAAGATACATACAGATGCCAATCCAGCGGATATGTTTACGAAGGTGGTGACAAGGGAGAAACTGAGCTCCTCTTCAGCTTCGGTTGGCCTTCAAGGTTGAATTCAAGTATAACAAAGCAACAGGGTCCAAGGTACTTATTTCCAATGGGAGTTGTAAGTGTAGCAGTGTCATCTAGGATCAATCTCCAAGTGGGAGATTGTGTTGGTATGGAGCATGATCAGTCTCCAAGTGGGAGATTTTTGGTATGTTGCGACTAATCATGCTATACTCTACACCCCGACATGTATCCTTGCCAGGGTCGGGCCGGGTTGGGTCCCGAGTGAGGGTTTGGGGGTGGCAGCCCTCGAGGAAAATTTTCTTCCTACTTTTTTTTGTCGTCACCAGAAAAGGAAAAATCAACAAAAAAAGGAAAAAAATGACTTTGTAGAACCCTAATCTGGAAGCTTCTAAGCTTGTTAAAAAAGGGTTCGGATGAGGGTTACAGTATGATGAAAAATGTGATTATTCGCAAGATTGTAATAGGTTTTTTGCACTGGATAATAAAATCATTGGATGGATGTGGTTTGGTGGATGTAGCCCAGATTGGGTGAACCACGTTAAATTATCTATGTTATAATTTATTCTATGTGTGTTTTAGTTTCTCTATTTATTAACTAAATCTGCATTTAATTGTTAGATATCTTCCTCTCTAACCCTAACAGGAACAACCTAAAGGATTTCAGTTATCTAACAAACCGGACATGGTTTGTAAGTTGAATAAGGCATTGTATGGACTGAAGCAAGCTCCTAGAGCCTAGTATGAAAGATTGGATAGATACCTGACAAAGAAAGGATTTAGCAAAGGCTCTGCTGACAACAATCTTTACTTCAAAGTGCAAGGTAAAAAAATGTTGATAGTAGTTGTATATGTTGATGGCATCATCTTTGGTGGAAATGAAGGCATGTGTAAGAGATTTGTAGAAGAAATGTAAAAATAATTTGAAATGTCCATGATTGGTGAGTTGAATTTCTTTCTTGGTCTTCAAGTGAATCAAACTAGAAAAGGGATATTCATTTTGCAATCTAATTATGTGAAAAAGTTGTTGAAGTTTAGAATGGATGATTCTACACTGGTTAGTAATCCTATAGTAACCGGATGTAGGCTGAGCAAAGATGATGAATCTGCTAAAAATGATAAAGGACAAGTACAAATCTATGATTGGAGGACTATTGTATCTTACTGCTACCAAACCAGATATTATGCATGCAGTATGTCTAGTTGCCATATTACAAGCAAATCCTAAAGAGGCACATGCTACAACTATAAAGAGGATATTTAGATATCTTAAAGATATACTGGATTATGGCCTATGGTATCCTAAGGGTGTTGATTTCACCTTGAGTGCTTATATTGATGCAAATTGGGTTGGATGTGTAGATGACAAAAAGAGTACCAGTGGTGGCACTTTCTTTATAAGTGGAAGATTGGTTTCATGGTTGAGTAAGAAGCAAGACTCAATTTCTTTATCAATTGTAGAAGCAGAATATATTGTTGCAGCATCCTGCTAAACACAAGTTTTGTGGATGAAGCAAACTATGAAAGATGTTGGAGTAATATGTGATGAACCTATTCCTATTTTCTATGACAACACAAGTTCTATAAACATTTCAAAGAATCCAGTTATACATTCAAGAACAATGCACATATCTATCAAATATCATTTCTTGAGAGAAAAGGTGTTGGATAATGAAGTCAGATTGGAGTATGTGACAACAAAGGAAGAAATTGTAGATATATTTACTAAGGATCTTCTGAAGGATATTTTTGAGTATCTTAGGGAGAGGTTGGGGTTCCTTGGACCTCCAAACTAGGTGCACATGAAGGTGCATCAATCCAGTGAATTCACAGATTCTTCATTTATCTGGACTAATGAATGGGTCTACTTTGCAGGGGGATTAGAAAAGGTTTTCATTATGGTGTGAGTGTTTCGTGGTTTGCTTGCACAACTAGCTAGGAAGAATTTTCCCTATCTTCATCTAGGAACCTGATAGTTTCTAGGTTCTGATTAGGCTTAGATCATTAACTAAGTCCTATTCCAACTCCTCTCCAAGAGTTTCACACCTTGTGCTTCACCTTGAAAGACTGACACGAATTTGAACTGGAAAACTCTCTCCTACACTTAGAAGACTCTAGGTGCCAACATCACATAAAATCTTGAACTATTTGTAGGGGTACCCAACATACTAGAAACAAGCATTCTACATCCAACTGGATCCATCTTGGATGATCTTCAATCTTCACTCTTACCGATTTCAAGATTTGGTCTTGAAAAGGCCTAGTTTCTTGTAGCCCTTGACAGTGACCATTTTGCCATTCTTGCTCAAACTTTCCAAACAACTTGGAAAACAAATTTCACATTCAGATACCCTTTTTTAATTCTCTAAAATATTCACAAGGTTTTAGGCCTCTGTCTCCTCCGTACACTGGGTTCCTATAATCTAGGTCAAATAGGGCTAAAAGACCTAATTAGTAGGGTTACACTGATTTCTTGTTCCTTACCTCAACAAATGGATTGAAAAACCCTCAATCCTCTTAGCATGTTATGATGTGACTGTACCCTACCTAGAACTGTACTTATTCCATACTGTACCTTAATCCCCTGCTCATAGTTTCCTATTCTTCACTGTCAAACCTCTAACTGGGTACTTTGAACTCGCCTAGGGTTTGATTTTAAATGCATGCGCTCGACTCTTCATGACTCCTAATACTAAATATGTACAAACAACTGGCTCCCTTAACAAATCCATCCATTCTTAGGGAGTTCTTATGGCTAGATTTCATGGGGGAGCCATTAAAAGACTGACTGGTCAGAACAGGACTAGGAAACCCTCTAGACTTAGCTTATGAACTCAGAACCCTAAACTAACTCAAATTAACTTTCTTATAAAAGGAAAAACACTTAAATATACCCTGTAAACACAAATCCAATACCAAATTAATACATACAATCAACTTGATATCACTGTCACCTCAAAACATTCGGTGAACACAGAAATTGCAGAGTACTTCACTATTCCAATCACAACAAAACTTGATTACAAAAACTAACTGCTTTCCTTCAAGCCTCCTTCTTTCATAGATGCCATTTACCATGTTTTTAGGGATGTTGGTTGATCCCACACTCCTATCTTCTTGGGGATCCAAGGTAACCGAGTTGCATGCAACATTTTCCATAATGGCAAATGTTGTCATGACAACTTTGCAATAACTTTTGGCAACTCATGGTTATGCCATCATCCTAACTCCTAGGACCTCTAACTCCTTGATTTCAAGCAACCAACTCCATTAACTTCCTTATGGCATCTTTCCAACAATGTTCATGTGTTTAGAACACATTTAAGACTCCATTTCCAACTTAGCTAAACAAAGAAAAACTATTAATGACAAATAATCTTTGGTGAATCTTAGTCCTAATGACTAATTCACCTAAGCACAACAATGACCTCCTAAGGTCCAAAACAAACACACTACTACTCTGACTTGGCTAATGTTAGATACAAGCCAAAAATGACAATTAACAAAATGGAGGTTAGCCTAGGTGCTCCTGCACCATCCTCCCCAAAACAAAAGAGTTCAATCCACCCTTGGATTGAGTGAGTTGAGATCAATGCCCAACTTCTTGAACTCTGATTCCTTGATCCACACTGCATCAGCATCAGGTTGACCATGCCATTTTATCAGATGTTCCTTGTATTCCTTGGTTCTAGTCTTCTTGTAGACCCTGGTATCTAGTATACTGTCAGCTTGTTTGACTGTAGTAGAAGGTAGTTTGAGCTCTTCCACATCATGGATGACTTCATTGAGACTCTTATCCATGTCTGGTGGCGGTCCTTTATAATGAACCAGGTCTGCAATATTGAAAATAGGGAACAGTCCACTGTCTTCCGGTAGCTCCACTCTAAATGCATTATTGCCATACTTGGCCAAGATAGGACAGGGACCTATCCTCTTCATGTGCAACTTGTGAGGAACTCCTTTTGGTAACCTAGCCTTGTTTAGATGCACCATCACCAAGTCTCCAACATTGAACTGAACTTCTCTTCTATGCTCATCCACCTTAGTCTTATGCTTCATATTGTTTTTTGTCAATGTTTTTCTAACTGTGTCATGAATTTCCTGCATTGCATAGGAAAAATCATCAGCATATCCACTTCCCCTGACTCCATCCTTTAGGTCTCTTAGTTCATAGACTCCTCTAGGGTGTAAACCATAGACAATTTCAAAGGGACTCTTCCCTGTTGACCTGTTCACAGTGTCATTATATGCATATTCAGCTTGTCCAATCAACCGATCCCATTGTTGACCATACTCCTTGGTCAAGCACCTTAAAAGATTTCCAAGGCTTCTATTAACAACCTCAGTCTGACCATCAGTTTGGGGATGGTATGTAGATCCAAAAGATAAATTAGTTCCCAATCTCTGCCAAAGAGTCTTCCAAAAATGACTCATGAACTTGGTGTCTCTGTCTGACACAATGCTCATAGGTAACCCATGTATCCTTACTATCTCTTTGAAGAAAAGAGAGGCTATTTGACTGGCATCATTGGTTGTTTTACATGGCACAAAGTGAGCCATCTTGTTGAATCTGTCCACAACTACATAAACATTGTCCATGCCTTGTCTTGTCTTGGGTAACCCAACTAAAAAATCCATACTCAAGCATTCCCATGGCCTAGTAGGAACAGGAAGTGGTTGGTATAGTCCTGCATTTGAAGAAGTACCCTTGGCCTTTTGACATACTATACAACTTTCCACATACCTCCTAACATCTAGATTCATCCTTGGCCAATAATAGAACCGTTGAACAAGTTCTTGAGTCTTTGTGATCCCAAAGTGACCACTCAATGCACCATTATGCTTTTCTTGTATCAAATTCTCTCTAATAGAGCCTCTAGGAACACATAATTGATTCCCTTTAAACAAAAGATCACTTTGCAAAGTATATTCAGCATATCTACTATGAAAATGATTCTTGTATTCAGCACATACCTTATAAATGTCTGCAAAATCTTCATCATCTGCATATAGATCCTTGAAATGATCTATTCCCATGCTCTTCAACTGAATCTCTTGAATGGTGAGAGCTCTTCTACTCAAGGAATTTGCTACCTTGTTGAGGACTCCTTTCTTGTGCTTGATATTAAAGGTGTAAGCTTGTAGGTATTCCACCCACTTCATGTGTTTGTGACTCAATTTCTCTTGTGAGTTCTGGAAACTAAGTGCTTGGTTGTCTGAATACACTATGAATTCCTTGGGAAGCAAGTAGTGCCTCTATTTCCTTAGAGCCTGGACCAATGCATACATATCAACGTCATAAGAAGAATACTTCTTCTTGGCTTCACTTAACTTTTCTGAATGAAAATCCACTGGTCTGCCCTCTTGGCTGAGAACAACTCCAATAGCCACATTGCTTGCATCACACTCAATAGTGAATAGCTTCTCAAAGCTTGGTAACACCAAAACAGGTTGGGTAGCTATCTTTTCTTTCAAAAACTTAAAGCTTTTGTTAGCTTGCTCATTCCACACAAATTTAGTCTTCATTCCACCTTTAATGGTATCCAACATAGGAGCACAAATAACACTAAACTGTCTTATGAACTTCCTATAATATTGAGCAAGGCCATGAAAACTTCTTACCTCTGTTGCTATCCTTGGAGTAGGCCAATTGAGGATGGCTTCCACTTTACTAATATCCATTTTCAAGTTTCCATGTGATAATACAAATCCAAGGTACACTAGCTCTTTCTTGATGAATTCACATTTTTCTAAATTGATCATCAATTTCTCCTCCTGCAGCTTCTTGCAAACCAACTCTATGTGTTTGAGATGCTCTTGTCTTGTCTTGCTATAAATAAGTATATCATCAAGATACACCTCTACAAATTTACCAATGTAGTCTTTGAGGATTTCATTCATGAGTCTCATGAATGTGGAGGGGGCATTAGACAACCCAAATGGCATAACCAGCCACTCATATAAACCCTCATTGGTTTTGAAAGTTGTTTTCCACTCATCTCCCTCATGTATCCTAATTTGGTGATAACCACTCTTTAAGTCTATCTTGGTATAGTACTTAGCTTCACCTAGACAATCCATTAGGTCTTCAATCCTAGGGATAGGGAACCTATACCTAATGGTTATCTTATTTATGGCCCTTGAATTAGTACAAAGCCTCCATTCTCCTCCCTTTTTAGGTGCTAGGACAGTGGGTACTGCACATGGACTGATGCTCTTTCTAATGAGACCTTGGTTTAGGAGTTCTTGTATTTGTCTAGCTATTTCCTCATTTTGTTGAGGGGTCATCTTGTAGGCTGCCTTATTTGGTAGGGTAGCCCCTGGTATCAAGTCTATCCTATGACTTATGGCTCTTTTAGGGGGTAATGCTGCTGGTTGTCCACTGCTCACAATGCCTTCATAGGTCTGCAACATTTTCTATATTTCTTTAGGTAATTCTGGCTTCTCAGCTGCTTTGTCATTACTGATCTCTCTTGGCCTTGACACTAGTGCATAGCCAACTCCTTCTCCCTCTTCTAAGGCTTCTAAGAACTCTTTTTCACCTACCATGAGCAAGTTAGGACCTACTGTCTTCACCTCTGTATCCTCTAACAGTGATTGAATTTTAAATGTTGCCTTATCCTTTTTGAAAGTATAAGAGTTCTTCTCTCCATCATGCATAGCTTGGTGATCAAATTTCCATGGTCTACCTAGGAGCAAGTGACATGCATCCATAGGTAACACATCACACAAGACTTTGTCCTTATACCTTCCAATTGAGAACTCCACCCATGCTTGTTCATTTACCAAGACATGTTGGCCTTTATTGAGCCATGTGACCTTGTAAGGATTGGTGTGGGGTATCCTTGTCAACTTCAGCTTGCTGACTATCTCCTCTGACACAATATTGTCAGTAGACCCTGAGTCAATGATGACTCTACATACTTTCCCCATCATTTTACACTTTATCCTAAATAGAGACCTCCTTTGGCTTGGTTCTTCTTTAACTAGCTCCTTGATCAAAGTCCTCCTCATCATGAGGTTCTCACCTTCCTCTGAATTTAATGGTACCTTAGAATGTTTGTCTATTGTATTTTTCTCATCATGAACAAGGTTAGTTCTCCTATCACCTCCTTGGGAAGTACTGCCCTTCTCTAGACACCTATAGGCTGGGTGTCCCATTTGATTGTAGTGATAACACTTCATAGTGGCAAAGTAATTGCCTCTTCCTTGTCCACCACTCCTTCCCCTAAAGCTAGAGCCTCTTCCTCTGCCACCTCTACTAGAGCTTCCTTCTTGCTGCTCAGAGTATCTGACTTCTCCTTGAGCCCTTGATTCTAAACTCCTTCCACCATAGCCACCTCTCTGTCCTTTGTTGTCTTTTCCTTTACCTCTACTCTTGGAGGTTTGCTCTTTCTTCCTTTTTCTTTTATCCTCTATTTTTAAGGTCATTTTATAGCATTGGCGAATGGTTTTGAAGTTCACTAGACTCATCTCTTCTTGAATAGACCATTTAAGCACATTCAAATACCTTGCTAACTTGATGCTCTCATCTTCAACCACCTTTGATTTGAGGCACAACTTTTGGAACTCCTCGGTGTATGCTTGGACATCCAAATATTTGTGTCTAAGATTATGTCTCCTCCTATGCAATTGGACTTCATAGTCATCAGGTAGGTAGGTCTGCTTTATTTTGATTGCCATGCCTCTCCATGTAACTATAGGACCCTTTCCTTCTTTCTCTCTTTCAGCTTGCACAAACTTCCACCATGTGAGAGTTGAACCTCTCAACCTTGACTTGGCCACCTTAACTTTTTGGGCTTCTGTTATACCATCACATTCAAAGTGATTCTCTATGATTTCAATCCAGTCCGTGACTGAATCAGGATCCATTTGTCCACTGAATAGTGGCACACCTTCCAAAGCTTTGCCACTTAAGGCCTGCAGTTCCTTCAAGAAAGGTTCTTTAGAAAGAACAGGGTCAGGTGTTGGAGCTTCCTCCTCCAAGTCCAGTTCCTTTTCCTTTGCTTCCTTCTCTTCCTTTAGATCAATTTTATCCTTTACCTTGTCTACCTTTTCTTGGACTTCATCCAATTGCTTGTCCATTCAAGACAACCTTTCTCTTAGCAGCTGGTTATCCTCTTCTTGTTCTTCTACCTTCTTGGATAACTCAGCATTAGTCACCATGGTTCTATCTTCCTCTGGTGTATTCTTTCCTACTGATTCAGTGGGTTGCAACATCAATCACAAGCCTGATCAAACTTAGCTCTAATACCAATATGGTGTGAGTGTTCCGTGGTTTGCTTGCACAACTAGCTAGGAAGACTTTTCCCTATCTTCATCCAAGAACCTGATACTTTCTAGGTTCTGATTAGGCTTAGATCATTAACTAATTCCTATTCCAACTCCTCTCCAAGAGTTTCACACCTTGTGCTTCACCTTGAAAGACTGACACGAATTTGAACTAGCAAACTCTCTCCTACACTTAGAAGACTCTAGGTGCCAACATCACATAAAATATTGAACTGTTTGTAGGGGTGCCCAACATACTAGAAACAAGCATTCTACATCCAACTGGATCCATCTTGAATGATCTTCAATCTTCACTCTTACCGATTTCAAGATTTGGTCTTGAAAAGGCCTAGTTTCTTGTAGCCCTTGGCAGTGACCATTTTGCCATTCTTGCTCAAACTTTCCAAACAACTTGGAAAAAAAATTTCACATTTAGATACCCTTTTTGGTTCTCTAAAATATTCACAAGGTTTCAGGCCTCTGTCTCCTTTGTACATTCAGTTCCTATAATCTAGGTCAAATAGGGCTAAAAGACCTAATTAGTAGGGTTACACTATTTTCTTGTTCCTTACCTCAACAAATGGATTGAAAAACCCTCAATCCTCTTAGCATGTTATGATGTGACTGTACCCTACCTATAACTATACTTGTTCCGTACTGTACCTTAATCCCCTGCTCATAGTTTCCTATTCTTCACTGTCAAACCTCTAACCGGGTACTTTGAACTCGCCTAGGGTTTGATTTTAAATGCATGTGCTCAACTCTTCATGACTCCTAATACCAAATATGTACAAAAACTTGGCTTCCCTAACAAATCCATCTATTCTCAGGGAGTTCCCGTGGCTAGATTTCATGGGGGAGCCATTAAAAGACTGACTGGTCAGAACAGGACCAGGAAACCCTCTAGACTTAACTTATGAACTCATAACCCTAAACTAACTCAAATTAACTTGCTTATAAAAGGAAAAACACTTAAATATATCTTGTCAACACAAATCCAATACCAAATTAATACATACAATCCACTTGATATCACTGTCACCTCAAAACATTCGGTGAACACAGAAATTGCAGAGTACTTCACTATTCCAATTACAACAAAACTTGATTACAAAAACTAATTGCTTTCCTTCGAGCCTCCTTCTTTCATAGACGCCATTTACCATGTTTTTAGGGATGTTGGTCGATCCCACACTCCTATCTTCTTGGGGATCCAAGGTAACCGAGTTGCATGCAACATTTTCCATAATGGCAAATGTTGTCATGACAACTTTGCAATAACTTTTGGCAACTCATGGTTATGCCATCATCCTAACTCCTAGGACCTCTAACTCCTTGATTTTGAGCAACCAACTCCATTAACTGCCTTATGGCATCTTTCCAACAATTTTCATGTGTTTAGAACACATTTAAGACTCCATTTCCAACTTAGCTAAACAAAGCAAAACTATTAATGACAAATAATCTTTGGTGAATCTTAGTCCTAATGACTAATTCACCTAAGCACAACAATGACCTCCTAAGGTCCAAAAAAAACACACTAATACTCTGACTTGGCTAATGTCAGATACAAGCCAAAAATGACAATTAACAAAATGGAGGTTAGCCTAGGTGCTCCTGCACCACTATTGGAAAGTGAGTCCTTTATATAGGCAGTGAGCCTTTGTATTCAGATAGTGAGTCCTTTTTTTGGGTAGTGAGTCTTTGTAATCGGTTTTGCTATCTCTTTATATTGTGAGTTAATCCTCACCGTGGTTTTTCCCTCATTGGGTTTTCCACGTAAAAATATGGTGTTCATTGTGTTGATTTTACTTTCTATTATTTGTGTTTCAAGTTCATAATTAATAACAGAATAGTGTGGTTGTGGGATTAATAAGTGTTGAAGTTTTGAATTTGAATCTGTGTGACAACTGATTCACCCCCCCTCTAAGTTGTCCTACACCTGTTTAACAAAGACCCCCCTCAAAATTGCTAAAATCAAGCCTTTTCAAGAAAAGACTTCCTTCATTTTTTTGTAGCTCCTAAATGCTACACCCAATCCAAGAAGATGCTCCATAAAATGCAATAATGAAAATATGAAATGATAAAAGCATATTTGAACCCACTTTCAAAAATTTCCAATTCAAGAAGATAAATTTATTTTTCCACTTCACTCCATTAGACCCCAGAATAGAAAAAAGCTATCAACACAATCTTAGACACCCAAATTTTTGAATGATTTTATGAGGCGAAATAAAAGAATTCATACAAACTTGTAACCTCCCAAACATTCACACCCAGTTCTACTTTTTTAATTTTTTGATTTTTCAAATTTTCCATGTCACCACCATTATCTCCCACTTAGAATTTGCAATATAAAATAAGACTAATAAGTTAATATAAATTATTTAAGCCTTAATATTGCATTTTATTCACATAATAATAGTATTCCACAAAATAAAAATAATAAAATAAAACACTCTTTTTTTGTTGTTGATGTTGATTGCTCTTACACCCCATGATGCTCCTGCATCAATTTCAAATTTGAACATTTCCCTCCACATGGAAAAATCTTGCACATTCCTCTTAATTTTAAGGATTTGTGTTTGTTGAGATCAATTCTAACCCTTGATTAATTTTATCAATCCATGTGATCTTTTAATCTTGATCCTTAATTTGATCATTGATCCATGTCATTCCCTCTCAACCATTTCTATCCCTTGATTAACCAAATTGATCCTATCCATTGATTAACCCAAAAATACTATAAATATTCCTCATTTTATAATTAATTCCTCCACAAAACTTTAGAGCAATTGCACTATAGCCATTTTTATATCCAATTTAAGATTATTTTACATCCATTTCCATCAATTCACCATTAGAGCATCATTCAAAGCTTGTTTCAACAACGGGATTAGAAAGGGTTGATCATTCCACATCAATTGAGCACTAATCCCCCAATGGGATGAGGTTTGAGTGTCAATTAGGTTTCTATTTCATGCATTTCATGTTATTTTGTGTTTTAGTGGCTTCCTAGTTGATATTTCAAGAATTTCATTGGGAATATGACTTAGGTTAATTGATTGATTTAATTTTTCAATTCAATTGTGTTTGAACTAGTTATAATTCATATTCACATATTTGGCATTGATGAGGGCGTAGCCCGAGACTTAGAAAATAACCCACAAACATAAGAATAATTTTATTATTTAGAAAATGGAGCTTCTTACATGCAGAGGATCTCAAATCCCTAAGTTCTACAACACATGCAAGTTACAGAAAGCTACAAAATCACCCTTTCGTAATATGCGAGCTTGTCCCCAAAAAGTTACCCAAAAATTACAAACCTGCCCATAAATAGAGCTCCTCTTTAGTTTTGGAGCCAAAACAACATTCAAATTTGAGTTTAGGTGGTTTGGCTCCGAAAAATTACAACTTGAAGTTCAAATTTCAAAAAAAAAATTGCAATTGTATCTTCTAGAAAGTGCGCAAACTTCCCGGGGCCATAACTTTTGATTCGGGACTCCGATTCGCAAACCGTTTGAACCGTTGGAAAGGTCTCGAAATCAATAACGTACTCAAAATTTTCTATGCTGATTTTGGAAAGTTTTGGGGCTGATCCGGGAACTCTAAGTGCCTCAAATCTAACTCGAAAGATTTTTAGGTGCAAATCTGGGAAACTAAAACTACAATATCTTTCAACTCAGGAATAGAAAATAAAAACTATAAATTGGGAATTTCATTATGACGAAAAGGGTATCCAAAAATGCAAAAACATCTAAAAATCGAGAAACTTTAAATTTAACTATTTTTGGGTGATGCAAGATTGCCCTTACACCACTAGATGCTCCTACATCAGACACCAAGGGTAATTTGAGAAGTAACCCGTCATGTCTCAGATGGTGGAGGAAAACCCAAATGGTCAACCTCTACCTTAGGCAACCAAGATGAATCTTCAACAGGCCTTCATTTCCATTTCACCAAATATTCTTCATATTGCCTGTTCTTGGTATTCCTTCCCACACGACTATCCAGGATTTCTTCAATCTCCTCCTTTTCTGAAGTAGGTGCTGGAATCCCACATTTTTCCATCGTTGGTACTTCCTCTATGCCACCTTCATGATACTCTATCAAATTGGAAATGTTGAATACATGGGAAATGTTGAATCCATCTAGCAACTTTACCTCATATGCATTCCCTGAATCATGCCTCTTCAAAATTTTACAGGGACTGAACTCCTTCATCTTCAATTTGTTATATGTTCCCACTGGAAACCTTTCTTTCCTCAAGTGGACCATCACTTCATCACCAATCTGAAACTCCTTATACCTCCTCTTCTGATCTGCCTTAGCCTTATACTGCATATTCATCTTGTTAATATGTTCTCTTACCTTCTCATGTATATCCTTGATGTGTTCTACAAAATCTTTGGCTTGACACTTATTTTCTTCTCTTGATTCCATCTTCCTCAGTGCGGAGTTGTTGAGGGCTACCTCATACACAATCTAGAATGGTGAATCTACAGTGCTTACGTTGTGAGAATTGTTGTAGAAAATTACCTGGGGTAAGATCAAGTCCCATCCCTTTGGTTTATTTCCTACCAAACATCTCAATAGGTTACCCAGACTCCTATTAATAACCTCTGTCTACCCATCTATTTGTGGATGGTGTGCAGAACTGGAATTCAACTCTGTCTTCAACTTCTTCCACAAGGTCCTCCAGAAGTACCCCACAAATTTGGTGTCACAATCTAAAACAATACTCTTTGGTAGACCATGTAGCCTCACCACCTCTTTGAAGAACAAGTCAGCAATATGGACTGCATCATGGGTCTTCTGACACGAAATGAAATGTGCCATCTTCGAAAACCTATCAACCACCACTTCATTCCCTCGTTGTGTCCTTGGAAAACTAAGAACAAAGTCCAGCAATGTGGATTGCATCATGGGTCTTCTGACATGGAATGAAATGTGCCATCTTCGAAAACCTATCAACCACCACAAAGACTGAATCATTCCCTCATTGTGTTTTTGGCAAACCAAGAACAAAGTCCATGCTTA
>VDFB02353493.1:23339764-23364497 GCA_007258455.2 Sequoia sempervirens | reverse complement strand
GGCACAGCCTAAGACTTAGAAAAATAACCTACAAACAAGAGAATAATTTTATTATTTAAAAATGGAGCTTCTTACATGCAGAGGATCTCAAATCCCCATGTTCTACAACACATGCAAGTTACAGAAAGCTATAGAATCACCCTTTTGCAATATGCGAGCCTATCCCCAAAAAGTTACCCAAAAATTAGAAACCTGCCCATAAATAGAGCTCCTCTTTAGTTTTGGAGCCAAAAAAATATTCAAATTTGAGTTTAGGCAGTTTGGCACCAAAAAATTACAACTTGAAGTTCAAATTTCAAAAGAACATTTGCAATTGTATCTTCTAGAAAGTGCGCCAACTTCCTGGGGCGATAACTTTTGTTCTGGGACTCTAATTCGTGAACCGTTTGAACCATTGGAAAGGTCTCGAAGTCAATAACACGCATAAAATTTGCTATGTCTATTTCAGCAAGTTTCGGGGCTGATCTGGGAACTCTAAGTGCCTCAAATCTAACTTAGAAGATTTTCAGGTGCAAATCTGGGAAACGAAAACTGCAATATCTTTCAACCCAAGAACAAAAAATAAAAACCGTAAATTGGGAATTTCATTATGACGAAAAGGGTATCCAAAAATTTAAAAACATCTAAAAACCAAGAAACTTGAAATTTAACTATTTTTGGGTGATGCAAGATTGCCCTTACACCACTGGATGCTCCTGCATCAGGCATGCTCAATGGGACCTTATACCTTTACTTTAAAAAAATTTCTTGACATTTTGATATTTTCAAGAACCAAAAGCAAGCTAGTGCACTTGTTTCATTATAGAGTTGTGCATTTGTAGCATTGGCACACACTTGTAGTATTTGCATGCACTTGTAGCATTAGTGTGAACTTGTAGCATTCATGTGCACTTGTTTGGATACAGAGCCACACACTTGATTGTGTAGTGTATTTGTAGATTTTGGCTTTCTATTTCTAGGTTTGATAGAGCCGTGTACTTGCAAATTTTAGCGAACTTGTTTGGAGGAAAATCAACACAGTTGCAAATACTAGCACACTTGTTTGAAAGAGTCACACACTTGTAGGTAAAAAAGGAGGTAAAATATAAGGTTTAGTCCAAATTTACAATTTGATTTGATTTCTAACCTTAATTGTTTTTTTCATTTATGTTTGTTAGTGAAACATAGAAAAATAAGGTAGGGTTCAAAACACATAAGGTATTATACTAAATTTGGAATGTTTCACCAAACTTACTATAAATAGAAAGGGAAAAATGGGGTGTAATGAGCCTACCTATTTTCTATTTCATTCAGGAAATAAGATCCCTCAAATTAAAATCCACTTTTAACCCTTAGGTGAGTGAATACCTTGAGGAATCTTACAATTTCCTTTGTGTAGATGGGGTAAATATAATTGAAAAACACTTTTGGGAGATGAAAATAAGATAGAAAATGACCTCAAATCTATAATTTGAGACTTGATTCATGTAAATACAACATAACTCTAATAGAAACAATCAACTTTATGCAATTGGATGAGTGGAAGATACTTAAAATCTACTTTAAAATCAGTTGCAGATTGTCTTTTGATAGAAACTGTGAGAATATCTACTAAACAAGGGTTTTGGGAGAAAGATTAAAAATACCAAATGCACTCATTTATGAAATGTAAAGGTTAAATCTGATAGATAAAACATAGGGCTATAAAAAATAGTAAAACTTTTGGCAAATCTGGGAATGGAAAATGGTGTACACCTATTACACACTAACTCATTTGACTGCAAAATCCGATGAATTTTTTTGACAAAATAAGTATAATTTGATGTATTGTCGGGTGCTTGTAAAATTTGATGTGTAATTTTCAATTTTTTAAAATTTTATCCCCGACGTTCGTCGAAATTTTGATGAACCTGGGTTTCATCAAAAATTTCGACTAGCAGTTTCGTCGAAATTTTGAAAAACATGAAAGATAAGAAAAAAATCAAATTGTGACCGACATAAAGAAAAGTGAGTTCGCTGATTTACTGTGACAATGTTTTTCTATACTTGTGAATTTGCTCTACTTGAGATAGTTTGTGGAGAACTAAGGATGATTTTCTTGGGAAAAATTAGAAAAAATTCAAGAAGATATCGCCAGGTTGAGGGTAGTCATTGTCTTTATTGCAAAATTTAGTTGTGAAGTCAGATTTGTAGTTCCAGGTTTGAAAATCATATTTTAAAGCAACATGTCATCAGATTTCATTTTTAGAGGTTTAGGGTTTTGATAATTTCATGTCCATATTTTGTTGTGTGAAATCACCATAAGATCACAACCAAGGAACAGATTCTTGTAACTGTAATTATGTGATCCATAACTCTATTGGTCATGTGGCACAGTTGTGCTATAACAAATATAGGATGCAATCAAGTGTGACCCAAGTTTAATGTGGCTATGTTGTGGTAGAAATGGAGGCACTCATATAATGTAGTTAATTCAGGTTGTATAATGTAGGTTTCAATCATCATTGGGTGCATTCAGGTTGTCTCAAGTTTAACAGGTTACAATGCAATTATAGCATGATCCAAGAGTGATTACCTCTTGCTGCAATAAAGAGCCTATAACTCGGGTTGATATGCAGAGTGGTTGTGTTATATCAATTATGTAGTGCATTCAAGCACAACGAATGTTTAATGGGCTATTCTAGAGAGTGATGAAGATTTTCTAAACCTTATGAATGTTACTTAAAAGTGTATAGCTTAAACTACAAACCAAGTTTGTTACATACTTGAATGCAATCTTGGGTTACCGCAAACTATAATAATGTGATCTACTAATAACCATTATGGGAAGTATTAAAGCAAGACCCATGCTATATAGGATACATTTCCCTAATCAGGTTTACATACGTTAATGATCAAACAAAAGCTTCCCACACACTCTAGGATACAATCCAAGATCACACCACAACCCTGTCAAGACAACTAATTTTCTGACCCAAGATTTAAGGTTGTTTTGTAATACCAACATAAGCATTGGTAAGAGCATGATTAGGGTAAAAACCCTAGGCTTCCGTAGAAACATAAACAATAACTCTAGCAAATTAGTGAGGTTGCAATACCAAAAAGATTGAGACATTGTAGCTAATAACAAAATATTGCAATCTAAAGATTGTAGCCAATAACAAGCACACTATGTAGCTTAGTGACATTTGTAAATGCAATCTACGGTAAGAAGAATGGAAAAGACTTGAGATGTGACAATCAAAAAGAGGCTGAGCAGTGACAAGATAATAAAGCTCAAACCTTGCATAGTAAAGTGGAGATTTTAATAGTGATTTTCCTTACCCCCTTGCTGACCTTAAGGGTTTTTCAAATGCTTTTGGTATTATTAGACAAGGCAAATCCAATCAGGGAATGACTGTCCAAATGAAGTAACAGTGGTAATCATAGGTTCAATGTTTCTTCTTAGCCATTAATGTATAATATAGGTAGTGGATTGCATGTTTGAGTAGTGTTTTGAGACTCATCAAAGATGGGAGAATAGTGAATAATACCTTGTGGACTATGAAGTAGTGTCAATAAGGTTGAAGGATCTTAAGATCTACAATACCATGAAACAATGAGTCCCCTATAGTAAGTAGGTAATCTATAGGGCATAGTTTGATTTTATAGAAGGATGCTCATGAAAGGAATCTTCAAGTGATAGTGAGTGAGTTGTTTGAGATTGTAGCTGATGGTGCAATACCCAGTCTTAAAGGAAGTTAGCAAAGTAGTAAATGTGCAAGAAAATCAAATCGTACACAACAAACAATTCACAATGTTATCTTCCATAATGCCTTGAGTTTGAAGAAAAAAATCTCATTGTATCTTGATGAAAGTGGTGACCTTAATGGTCAATCACTAGACACCATGATTTTAAAACATGCTATTATGCTTATAGAGGCAACATTTTAAGCAAGGCAGTGAGTGGTGGTTTGGAATAATGGCAGGTATGAAGGCCTTGCTTTGTATGCATAATATGCAGTCTAGCTTAAGACAACGTTCTTAGAAGAGATTGAAGGTGGATTATGGAACTCAAGGGTTACCATGAAGAGGATTAAAGCAAAGATTGAGATCTATTTAAAATCCACTATCATGAAGATATTAAAGATGTCACATGCAAAACCCTAGTAGTTGTAAGCAAAGCAACGGTGCGGAAGCAACTTTCCTAATGTCAAAACCACAAGGGAGTAAGCATACAGTACTTTTAATTTTTCTAATTACAATTCAATTAAGATACACATGAAAGATTTGCAGAAACAGAGAAGATACTCAAAGACAATGAACAACAGATTTACGTGGGAAACCCTTTCGAGAAAAACCCACCACACCAAGTTGAATCTCTTTGTATTACAGTAACAACAATTACATACAGTCAGAGATACAACTCTCTGGTATGAGTTCACAGTAGTTTCATTCACTATTCATTCAGTTACAAAAATGCTCTCATCAATTTGATCTTACTCAACTTGATTTCAAATTAGAATTGATCCTTTAAATCTTATCGCATTCTAATTTTTTGCCTTATGTTCATCCTTATCCGCCAATGCTCCATCGAAGAAAGTTTCCATGCCTTTTCAAATTTTTTCTTGCATGCATTTTTTCTCCAGTGTTGCAACTGATGTAAAAATCCAATCATCATTCGTATGAAAACCGCTTCCTCTGATTGGTCCAGCGGGATGCCACATAGGATGGTCACATGGTCAAAGGCGATCAAACTTTGTTGGCATATCGGTGAGACACTAACAGTGTCTCCCCGATGCCACAAAGTCTTCATATCAATATCACCATAGCTTCCACAAGTCGTCAAGATGTTTTACCGATGCTCACAAAGCATATCGATTTCCACTTTGCCATCGGCAAGACTTCCCATTTTCCAAAAGGTTTCGTTGAGTCTCCTTAGGTTTCACCGAAGCATCTGACAGTTGGAAACACATTCGTCTTTCGCTGAGACTTCATACCAAGCTCATCCAAGTCTTATCGAGTCGGCAAGACTTAAGTCTTTTGCTAAGACCTTACACTGGCCGAACATGTCACACCGAAGCATCGAAGAGTCAACGAGACTTATTGTCTTTGCCAAGACCTTATACCGAGGTCTTAAGTCACCCTGAGCATTGCATTCACCAATTGGCAAGACTTATGTATTTCGCCAAGACCACATACCAAGCACCCATGTCTTGCCAAGTCGGCAAGACAATTGACTTCGCCAAGAAGTTTCACCTAGCGCCGAGAGCTACACCGATGACTGTCGGTGTGACTTATTCAAGTCGCCAAGACTTCTTAGCGAAGTCTTTTTTCACTGTGAATGGAAAAAGAGAATACTCCCATCGGTGAGACATACCTTCTTCGATGAGACCTCTCCCCGATGATCTGTGTGTGTTAGCCCGATATCCATAAGCTATCGATGAGACTGACACCATTCGCTAGGACATCTCACTGAAGCCCTAGAGTTAGCCCGATAAGATCAACTGTTGCCTAGAGTTCTTCTGATCGACAAAAGGTCATGTTGAACACAGAGAGTCACAACGATAGTCATTTTCGGCAAGACATCAACTCTGTCTTGGCGACATGAACTTATCAAGCAGATTTAGAACAATTAGTCGCCCAGACATGAACAATGTCACAACAACTTTTCTCTTCAGAAGTTCCATGTCAGTAAGGATTGAGGCACATATTCCAACAAGCTCCCACTTGACGAAGATCTTACTAACACCTCTAGAGCATAAACAAACTACTAAAAAACATGGTCCAAGAGGCCTATCAAACTAGCACACCACCTGTATTTTTCTGTGCTCACAGGATTCATCAATGCATCTGCAACATTGTCCAGAGTATCCACTTTCTCCAAAGAGACCTTCCCATCCTCCACCATATCCCATACAAAGTGATACTGTATATCTATATGTTTCGTCCTAGCATGGAAAGTAGGATTCTTTGCCAAACATATAGCACTCTGGCTGTCACAGTAAATAGTAATTTTTCCTACATCAAAAACAATGTTAGAACACAAACGTTTTAACTAGATTGCTTCTTTACAGGAATGTGTAGCTACCATGTGTTCTGCCTCTGTAGTGGACAAAGCGACTACAACCTATCGCTTGCTCATCCAACTCACCGCAACACCATTCATCATGAAAACATATCCACTAGTGGATCTTCTGCTGTCAATGTCCCCTACCCAATCAGAATCCAAATAACCTTGAATGCTACGAGTCTTATGTGATTCAACCAAGTTACCATGGTAACACAGAGCATAGTCTGAAGTGCCCTTCAGATATCTAAACACTCTCTTCATAGCATCCCAATGTGTCCTTCTAGGATTAGCCATAAACTGACTAAGAACTCCCACTAGTTGGAAAATGTTTGGACTTGTACAGACCATTGCATACATAAGGTACACTAGTCATGTCCTCCATCTCAGTAGGAGATTTGGACAATCCTCAACAGATAGCTTCGTTCCCTGTGTAACTGGAACAACTAGCTGCTTGCAATCAGTCATGCAAAATCTCTCTAGAACAGTCATGATATACTTATTCTGACTCAGCCAAAGTTTTCTATTTTCCCTATCCCTAGTTATTTCCATTCCCAGAATATACCTTGCTGCACCAAGATCTTTCATTTCAAACTTTGCAGACAACTAAGACTTAAGATCAGAAATCATTAGCTTACTATTGCCTATGAACATCATATCATCAACATAGAGAGCAATAATAAGGACTTGATCACTTTTAGCTTTGTAATATACACAATGATCACATTTTGATCTTACAAATCCCAATGACAAAACAAAAGTGTCAAATTTCTGGTACCACATTCTAGGAGACTATTTTAACCCATACTAAGATTTCTTTAACTTGCAAACTAGTCTTTCCTTACCTTTTTCCACAAAGTGCTCTGGCTAGGACATATAAATCTTCTTCAAGGTCACCATGAAGAAACGCTTTCTTCACATCCATCTGTTCAATTTCTAAGTCATACACTGTTGCAAGTGACAAAAGAAATCTAATAGATGTCAGCTTAGCTACAGGAGAAAAAATTTCTCCATAATCAATTCCCTCTACCTGGGAATAACCTTTTGCAACCAGCCTTGCTTTATATTTTTCTACACTGCCATCCAGACCAATTTTCCTTTTGAATACCCATTTACAACCCACAGCTTTTCTGCCTTTAGGCAATGGAACAAAACTCTAGGTATCATTCTTTTCTAATGATGTCATTTCTTCATTCATGGCTTCCAACCAAGAATTTGAATTAGACATTTTAAATGCCTCTTTCACAGTCCTAGGTTCATCAGTGCTAGATATTAAAGCATAGGCACAAGTAGACTCAATCAAAGAAAACCCATACCTATCAGGTTGCTTTCTTTCACGAGTTGACCTTCTCATAGGCTAAGGCTGAGGTGGTTCTTCATCTTCATCAAAACTTTCAGAGCTATTGGAGCTCTCCTCAGTATCAAGTAAATTTTGATTTTTCAATTCCTCTTTATCTATTGTCGAAGGAATTTCTGCTACATCCTTTTCATTTTCTGATTTCTTCTCTGACAATATATCCAGTGTAGAAGATTTCAACTCATGAAAGATAACACTTCTGTTGTACAAAACAATCTTAGTCTTAGGATTCCAAAGCTTGTATCCTTTTATTCCAATGCTATAGCCAATAAAA
Source organism: Sequoia sempervirens (assembly GCA_007258455.2). NCBI lineage: Eukaryota > Viridiplantae > Streptophyta > Pinopsida > Cupressales > Cupressaceae > Sequoia > Sequoia sempervirens. The sequence continues at coordinate 23,356,838 of VDFB02353493.1, read as the reverse complement.
ATACACTTCACAGCTTTGTTTTCCAACTTAGATCTTTTTTCAAATGGCACATATGCATATGCCTCACAGCCAAAGACACGAATATGTCTTAGAGAGGGCTTCTTTCTAGACCATGCTTCCAAAGGCGTCTTCTCAATAAGAGCAGAGTTAGGAGAATGATTTACCAAGTAACATGTTGTAGAGACTACTTCATCCCAGAACTTCTCCTCCAAGCTAGCACTGCTCAACATACTTCGTGCTCTTTCCATTACTGTCCTGTTGAACCTTTCACAACTCCATTTTGTTGTGGAGTATAAGGTGTAGTCTTATGTCTTTTAATCCCATGATTTGTACAGTACCTTTCAAATTCATCTGAACAAAACTCACCGCCATTGTCAGTCCTCAAGCATTTTATTTTCCTACCAGTCTGATTTTCAACAAGATTTTTAAATTCCTTAAACTGATTGAACACTTCTGATTTACTTTTCAAAAAATATACAAATGTTCTTCTTGAATAATCATCAATAAATGACACATAGTATCTTGATTTAGATAGAGAAGGAACATTCACTGGACCAAACACATCAAAATGAATATAATCAAGAAAACCAAAAGATTTGTGAGGACTGGAATAAAATGAAACACAGTGTTGTTTACCATATATGCAATGTTCACAAAATTCAAACTCAAGGTTACAATATTCAAGCCCTTCTACTAGGTTTTTATTTTTCAAGGCTTTTAAACCTTTCTCACCAATGTGGCCTAGCCTATGATGCCATAGCATGGTCTTTTCTGCTGGAAGTTTAACCTCCATGATGTTTACTCCATCAGGAACATTTTCCTTCTTTTCTCCATGAGCAGCTTTTAGTGACTTTGCAGAGACACTATTGCATTGAACAACATGTGCATCCATCTTGTACAAGGTACCAATTCGAGCACCCCTAGCCAGCACCATAGAGCCTCTAGTCATCTTGCAGCCATTTCTAGAGAATGTGACATGTACCTCAATATCATTTAGCTTAATTGCAGAAAGTAAATTATGAGCCAGACCTGGTAAATGCATCACATCATTGATTCCCTTCACTTTTCCATCACGGAATTCAATTTTGACTCTTCCACAACCAAAAATTTCCAAAGAAGAATCACTTTCCAAGTACACCTTTCCACCATTGTATTCTTCATACTTTGTGAACCAATCTCTATGAGATGTCATATGGAAGGATGCTCCAGAATCAATCAGCCAAACATCATCTGATGGCTGTGTAGCCAAAGTTACAATGAAGGCATCTGCATCACTCTGAGAAGAATCATTTCTAGAAGATTTTTTCTTCTTCTTTTTCTCTTCCTTGCAATCCTTTCGGATATGACCAGGTTGCCCATAATTCTAGCACTTCACCTTGGACTTCTTTCCAGAAGACTTTGATCTCCCTTCTGATTTTGATATGGATTTCTTGTCCTTATTTTTCCCTTTCTCCTTTGATCTACCTCTAATAGCCAGAGCCTCCTTTGTCATATTAGAAGATTTTCTTCTCATCTCTTATGACAACAAAGAAGTAACAACATCTTCCATCTTGAAAGTGGATGTCGTACTCCCAATAGCCATCACCAAATGATCCCAAGAATCTGGCAAAGAACATAGCAGTAGCATGCAGCGATCATCTTCAATCTTCACACCAACAGATGTTAACTAAGCAATCAGCATGTTGAAAGCATTTAAGTGATCAGCAACAAATCCTCCATCTTGCATTCTCAAATAATACAGCTTCTTCCTCAAGAACAACTTGTTCACCAGGGACTTGCCCTGCTAAATGGATGCTAGTCTTTTCCACAAGGAAGAGGCAGTCTTTTCTTCATTAATGTTCAGAAGAACAGAGTCTGCCAAATAGAGCCTTATCAGCCCCTTAGACTTTCTATCTGAAAGATCCCAATCCTCTTGCTTCATGCCTTGAGGCATTGTTCCAGACACAGCAGTCCAAAGATCTCGGTCTACTAACAGATCTTCTATTTTGAGTTTCCACAACTCAAAGTTGCTACCATTGAATTTCTCTATTTCCATCTTCACGGATGTGCTTTCCATCTTAATTTGTATTAAATTAATAGAACTCTACAACACTCCCACTGGAAAAGGATTGACACAAAAAACCCAACCCACTCACAAGGACAACACAACTGGCCAGGCTCTAATACCACTTGTAAGGAAAGCAATGGTGCGGAAGCAACTTTCCTAACGTCAAAACCACAGGGGAGTAAGCATATAGTATGTTTAATTTTTATAATTACAATTCAATTAAGATACACATGAAAGATTTGCATAAACAAAGAAGATACTCAAAGACAATGAACAAAAAATTTATGTGGGAAACCCTTTCAGGAAAAAACCCACCACACCAAGCTAAATCTCTTTGTATTACATTAACAACAATTACATACAATCAGAGATACAACTCTCTGGTATTAGTTCACAATAGTTTCATTCACTATTCATTCAGTTATAGAAATTCTCTCATCAATCTGATCTTACTCAACTTGATTTCAAATCAGAATCGATCCTTTAAATCTTATCGCATTCTGATTTTTTGCCTTCTGTTCATCCTTATCCGTCAATGCTCCATCGAAGAAAGTTTCCATGCCTTTTCAGATTTTTCCTTGCATGCAGTTTTTCTCTAGTGTTGTAACTGATGCAAAAATCCAACCGTCATCCATTTGAAAATCGCTTCCTCTGATTGGTCCACCGGGATGCCACATAGGATGGTCACATGGTCAAAGGCGATCAAACTTTGTTGGCATATCGGTGAGACACTAACAGTGTCTCCCCGATGCCACAAAGTCTTCATATCGATATCGCCATAGCTTCCACGAGTTGTCAAGACGTTTTACCGATGCTCACAAAGCATATCGATTTCCACTTTGCCATCGGCAAGACTTCCCATTCGCCAAAAGGTTTCGTTGAGTCTCCTCAGGTTTCACTAAAGCATCTGACAGTCGGCAAGACATTCGTCTTTTGCCAAGACTTCATATCGAGCTCATCCAAGTCTTATCGAGTCAACAAGACTTAAGTCTTTTGCTAAGACCTTACACCGGCCGAACATGTCACACCGAAGCATCGAAGAGTCGGCGAGACTTATCATCTTTGCAAAGACCTTATACCGAGGTCTTAAGTCACCCCGAGCATTGCATTCACCAATCGGCAAGACTTATGTCTTTTGCCGAGATTGCATACCAAGTGCCCATGTCTTGCCAAGTCAGCAAGACATTTGACTTCACCAAGATGTTTCACCGGGCGCTGAGAGCTACACCGATGACTATCGGCGTGACTTATTCAAGTCACCAAGACTTCTCATCGAAGTATTTTGTCACCGCAAATGGACCAAGAGAATACTCCCGTCGGCGAGACATACCTTCTTCGATGAGACCTCTCCTTGATGATCTGTGTGTGTTAGCCTAATATCCATAAGCTATCAGTGAGACTTTACACCATTTGTTGGGACATCTCTCCAAAGCCCTAGAGTTAGCCCGATAAGATCAACTGTCACCCAGAGTTCTTCTGATCGACAAAAGGTCACGCCAAACATAGAAAGTCATAGCGATAGTCATTTTTAGCAAGACATCAACTCTGTCTTGGTGACATGAACCTAACAAGCAGATTTAGAACAGTTAGTCGCCCAGACATGAATAATGTCATAGTGACTTTTCCCTTCAGGAGTTCCATGTCAGTAAGGATTGAGGCACATATTCCAATAGTAGTTGGAGTAATGAATACAGTGCCAAAGATGATAGTGTGCTAGGGCAGATTTAGGAGATCTCCACATTATATAATTACAAGGAAATACATCATTTATTTATTTTTTTAATTAAAAGAAATCATTCTAAACCCTATATAGCATACATTGATACTTCAAAAGCCTCTGAAGGAATTTGAGATTATGCAAATATATGTCAAGTAAATACCTAGATTACAAATAGTAGCGGGAACAATGTAAGATTTGTTGAGTAGAGCAGGAATGAGATAAGAAGCAATGAATCCTATGCCTCCTTTCACACACATCTCCTCACCGTTCTCTGTCATTATTTACTGAAACACTTCTCCATTTCTACGGTATATGCTTGAAAATAATATTTTTAAGAAGGTTTTAGAGTATGTTTACTAAAATGAAAACTCCATTCTAGTGGGCTACACCTGAAAATAAGATTTTGACAAAAGTTTTAGGGTATGTTTATTAAAGTTTTAGAGTATTTTGGCGGGCTATATTCTTGATTCCTTAAATGATTTATTCAAATGGATTGTGACTAAATAAATGACTAACTATTTAGTCGTTTTTATTTGTGTGACTACATAATTTTTAATCAACAACCAAACTAGTAATTTATTTACTCATTTATAGCCGAGTTGCAAAAATGAGCAGAATTTAGTGTGTGCTTCCTTGTGCGATTAGGGCTCTCTCAATGTTGAGGGGCCTAGGGATAAGCTCGTCATAAGAAGTGACACATTGCATCTTTAACTAAAAGGATAAATCCGTATTGACATTAGCAATGATGATTCTGACTTGTTGCTCTTTAGGAATGGGTCACTTCTCTTACTAGCTCGCTACCTCCATCGTTGTAGGAAGTTTGTGATCAAGTTCAATATTCTGATTTTAGGAGTCTAACGGTTGGAAATCATAGTAAAATCAGAATTTAATAAGTTTTGGAATTAGTATTTTAAAGTCTTTTTTTGGGGTCATTAACTTCAGACTATCTTCTCTTTTGCAAGGGTGGTTGCATGCCAAATTTTTTTGGTGTAAAATATCAGAATTATTAGATTTTCATACCTGTCTATGAATAAAAACTATTGGAGTGTGAGTTTGATATTTTTTGAAGATCTAAATAGTCAAGCTTGGTAAAGAAAAATCATGTTAGATAATATTAGTCCAGAATAAAATGAAGAGACACTTGATAGATTGTGGGCTAGATTGAAAAGAAAGGGTGATAGAAAAATGTTATTGTCCTTGCAATAATTGCACGGGCTTAAAGACGAGATGAATTTTAATCACAATAGCTGAGAAACATTGTAGGTAGCATGGTCACGTTGAAGGGGGGAAAGATTATCTTCCATTGGTAAGTTGTTCATTATATGTGTTTATATTGATTGAATTTGTAAATATTTATATCATTTTAACATTTTATATATATATATATAATCACTTGATCATGATCATGGTTTATTTGTTCTATCATTATTATAAAGGTGGGGCACCCTAGGGCACATGATATGGATTATCACGGCCCGAAGAATGTGGTTTTGCAAGCAAATGAACATGGAGTTGTGAATATCGAAGATGAAGTTAATGATCCTATGGAAGAAGATGATCATGCACCAGAAAACATAGTTGAAGATGATGGTACAGATACATTGATCCATGACACATTTAGTGGTAGAGCTGATCATGATGATCGATATGACTTTGATGATGTTCATGATTTACTTGTACTTGAGAAGGCATATGCGCCCCTTAATGAAGGCTCCCAAAAAACTCTTCTCTCTGCTATATTGTTGTTGTTGAACTTGAAGGTTATGAATGGCTTATCAAACATAGCAATCTCACGGATGTTAAGGTATCCCATATATTTCATCTTTTTTCATCTATTTTAATTGTTATTAGCTCATCACTAGTAAATAAAGGATGAAATATGTACCATTAATATTCTTTATATTAAAAAATTATTTTTTGTTGTAGATTGATTGGTGAATTTTTTTTACCGCCATCAAATATTTTACCTCGCTCATACCGAGATTTATCTGGCATTATGAAATATATCATAATGGAGTATCAAGCAATCGATGCATGTCCCAATGATCATATTATATATCATAAACAACATGAATTTGCAACAAAATGCCCAGAATGTCATATGAGTAGATATCGAACATATCAACTAACAAAAAAATGTGTCTCGCAAGGTTCTTTGTTATATTCCCATTATTCCACATATGCAACGATTATTTAGGTGCAAAATCTTAGTGCAATTTATGGATTACCATGCACAGAATAGAAGTGGAGATGACATTCTTTGAATTCCTGTGAATGGTTCTGCATTTAGGTACATGGAGGAAAAATGGCCACACTTTAAAGAAGAACCTCGTAATCTCAGGCTTTCATTGGGAGTGGACAATGTCAATCCATTTGGAGAGCTGAGATCTATTTACTCGGTGTGGCCTGTTTTTGTTATCAACAATAACATTCCTCCATGGATGTCAATAAAGAGGGAGCACATAATTTTGTCAATGATTGTTCCAGGTATTTGTGTATATCAATTTTCTTTAACGTAATAGCATCTCATTTGTCTTATTTGTTGCATAATGACTTATATTTTTTTCATTCAATAGTCATGTACATTAATTTATATATATTGCAGTAAAATGGTTATAATAATTATGTAATTTTATGTTCATTCAACTAGGTAAGTACCAAGTTAAAGATATGAATGTATATATCGAGCCTCTTATCGACGAGTTACTAAAGTTATGGAATGGCGTCACTATGTATGATGTCTCTAGACCAATAGGACAAAGACAATTTCAATTCCATGCAATGCTTGTATAGACAATTCATGATGCCCCAGGGCTAACGCATTTTTGTGGTATGTTATAGAGTTCGACTGCTCTTTAACAATATTTAATTTTATGAAGTATATATATAATTATAAAAATTGACATATTTAATCCAATTATATATGATCTTGCAGGTCTTCAAACAAAGGGAAAATTTGCATGTCCAATTTGTGGTCCAAAGATGAAATCTCATCATTAAACAAGTTTAGGAAAGCATGTGTTTGATGAGTATAGGCACTTCCTCCATAGAAATCATAAGTATCGAACTACTGAAAAACATCTTTTCAATGGGAAAGAAGAGACTTCATCAAAACCACGAAGAATGACACCTCGCTTATGGAAGTTGGAATATAATAGAATTAATCATCAAGGTTATACATCGGATCAAATTTTTTATCTATCATATATGATATGTTTTGAATTTATATTTTTATATTGTGTTGTGTTTACTCATGTTGTAATTGACAATGATTTTCGTTGTTAATTTATTTAACTTATATGGTTCATGAAGTTCGTCAAGGCATTAATGGTCAGCTTCCACAGGGATTGAAAAGTTATCCCAGACAATTTAGTAGGTTGCCCTACTATGAGCAGCTACAAATTGTGCATTTGTTTGATACAATGCATATTGGAAAGAATAGAATAGAAACATTATAGAAAATAATGGATGGAAGGCATGACAAAGAAAAAATTGTCAAAATTTGTAGTGACATTTAGGAAGCCAATCATGCAATGAAAAATGTCATTCAATTAAATAGCGATGGAGACAAAATTAATATAAGTTCCCTTCCTTGGTTATTAATGGAGCAGTAAAGTAATGCTATAAAAGAAATCATACGAAAAATTCAATTTCCCACAGGATTTGCTCAGAACATAAACAATATAATAACAAAGAAAGATGAATTTTGGTCAGGGATGAAAACGCATAATTGGCATACCTTCATTAAAGTAATTATTCTGGTATATTTTATACACTTGTATAATGCATGTACTTTTTAGTGTATTATGTTTACTACTTTTTGAAAAATAATGAAAAGATCATTTTATAATTGTTGCAGTATGTTCTACCTCTATCTCTCCCAAACAACTTCAACAACAATGTCAAGCAAGTTATATATGATCTTGGAAAATACATGAGGTAAGTAGCGATATTTGTTCAATTTGTTGTATACATCTTATAATTTCCATTCGTTTTACTTATTATGTAATATACTATATATTTTTGTTAAATCTCGTTAATATATTTGTGCCTTGAATCACTTGTAGATGGTTGTCATCTAAACAAATCCATAAAGAATATATAAATTATTGGAAGAGAAAAATTTCCCATCTAATGTGCGAAATGAAAAAGTGTCTAACTTCAACATTTTTCAATGCACAATAACACTACCTCATACACCAAGTTGAGGAGATTGAATTGTGTGGACCTATACACACAAGGTCAATGTGGATGGTTGAGAGGCACTTGAAATTTTTGAAGGATTTGGTTAGACAAAGAGCACATCTTGAGGTTTCTATGGTGGAGGGATATATGGTATACCAGACCATGGTGTACATTAATGAATTTCTTCCTAAGTTTGCAGCAAAGATCCATGTAGATCGCATTTGGGATCCCAACTCCATTAACAAATTCAAAGGGCAGTACCTGATGGGGAAAGGTAGATTGAGGAAAGTGAGAGGTAATTATAAAATGGTCATGGAGATTAATTGGAATACATTTTACATATGGTTTTTATGTATATTTTACTTATCTAATTTTTAATCTTCAATATACATCAATTATAAATTAAGGTCGTATACTGTGGTATTTAACTAATTATACGTCGTTTGTGAATTTCTCTTTTTTTTATACAGTTGGTCGAGAGTGGGATGCACTACATTTGTATGTCGGAAACAATCTTGATTGGATGATGGTATGGATTGAACGATGTCAACAATCTAGTTGCGCATTAACATGGGAAGGTGTGGCTTCATTGGTTAAAGAAGCTCATCGTAATGTAGATTCCAATGTTACACAAAGGAAAATTGATTTAGCATATGGTTTAAGAGATAAAAAGGTACATATAAATATATTAATCACCCATATTATTTAATTATTTTTAATTATATTGACGTATTTATATGTTGAGATTGTTTTCTTTGCATATATTTGGCTAAGAATAAATATGTTTATCAACTGACAATATTGCAATAATTTTTACATGTTTGACATATTGCAGGTGAAACACCACAAGGCTATGTGGTGCAATGGTCATAAATTTTCAATCAAAATGTTGGATAAAATGAAGAAAACTTGTGATTCAGGTATAACTGTAGTCTTCCAGGTGACTAATGTTTTATCTAGAAACAACATACATCCAGAAGTCTCAGAAAATCGATACTATGGAATTTTGGATGATATACTTGAGTGTGACTTTAAGTCCTTCAAATAAATTATGTTCGTCGTCCTATGGTACAGGCTCTGACTGAATGAAAATGATCCCGAGAGAACTGTTATTGAACATGATAATGGATTTACCATGGTTAATACAAGGTCAATTGAGCAAGCTAGAAATGAGCCCTATGTTCTTCCAAGCCAATGTGAGCAGGTATTTTACTTAGAGGTTCCAGGTAAATCAGTTTGGTCATTTGTTGTTAGACATGATCCAAGAGGAAGGCTGGTAAATTATAATGTGGTGGAAGAAGAAGATACCAAAGAACTAGAAGATGATGTAGATGATGATCAGGATCAACAGTTAGTTGATGATGTCCCTGACGAAGATGTCGAAGAGGAGGAACTAGATCATGATGATGTAGGAGTTAATGTTCATGAAGATGATATCCATGTGGATGATGACATTATCGAAATTGATATCAATGATGATGATGATGATATGACCAATCCTTACAATGTCGAATCTAGATTGGATGATACAGATAAAGAGTTGGATGAAGAAGAAGATCAATGACATTGAAATGTATGAGTTATGCGATTATATTATCAATTTGATATTAATTTCTTGATAGAATTATATTTGACTTATGTGGTTACATAATTAATTCATGATTTTTTTAATTTTTATTCCATTACATAATTAATTTAATGATGTACTTTTTAATGTTTGAAACGTCAAAAAATTAAAACATTTCAATAGTGATGTTAACAACCTTGAAATTAGTGTGTTTTATGTTTCATGTGATCATAAAAGATTAAAAAGTTAGTTGTAGAGGTGGTTGTTAAGTGGTTCATGTGTAAAGGCCATTAAAAGGCATAAAGTGATCATTGTAATGGTTGTTGATGGTTGAGGATTTAAAATACAAGCTCTTGACATTCAAAAAATTTGTTTTTCTTCAAAATTTATGTATTTTTCCTGTTATGCAGCACTATACAGTCACATGAAGCCATATTTTTATGTGAAATCAATTCTAGGTCATGAATATATGTGCTAGCTTTGATTTGAATCTGATTTGAGGGCTTAAGTTGTTGATTTGAGTTAGAAAGCTTCATTTCTTTGCATACAGCTTGGTTACCTTGTTTTTGAGGGTTTTGTAGTCCAAACATGATATAAAGGGGCTCTTACACTTTTTGTGATTACTGTAGCTTGTGTAAGAGGCCCCATGGATAATTTTTTAATTGTAGGACACGTGAATAGGGCATAGGATGAGAAATAAAGAAGGTATAGTTGTTGTCCTCAAGAGTTTTGTGAAGAAAAGCATGTGAAATGGGAGGTTCAAGCCTAGGTTTCAATAAAATATGTATGGGAGATCTGATTTTATGAATTTTTATCCATGTGTAGACCTAATGGGTTGTTTATTCCCCTCTTCCCCTCTTCCCCTCTCCCTTCTTTCTCTCTCTCTATCTCTCTCTCTCTCTAGACTCTCCCTCCTACCCCCTCTATCTCTCTCAAGTCTCTCTCTCTCTCACTCACTTCTATGTCTCTCCACTCTACCCTTAGCCCTCTACCCTTAACCCTTAAATAATTAAACCCTTAAAATCTCTATCCTCTATCTCTCTTCAACTCCCTCCCTCTCTCTCTCAAGAATCTCCCTCCTACCCCCTCTCCCTCTCTCAGGTCTCTCTCTCACTCACTCCCTAGATCTCTCTCCCCTCTACCCTTAACCAGTAAACCCTCTACCCTCTATCTATATCCCACTCCCTCCCTCCTCTCTCTCTCAAGTCTCACCCTCCTACCCCCTCTCCCTCTCTTAGGTTTCTCTCTCTATCTCACTCACATCTCTCTCCCCTCTACCCTTTTAACCATCTACCTGATGGAACTTCAAAGTTTTATCCTACCTTATGTCTCTGGTCATCTATGGTGTTTGGGAAAATCCTAGGGTTGGGGTTTTACCTTTTTCTTCATGTAAAACCCTAGTATTATCTTACACCTTAGGAAGGATCTATTTGGCCATTACTTTTTGGGAGGGTTTTTAAAACATCTTAAGTCCCATCGCTTCGTCTAGGTCTGGCCCCCTTTAGTTTTATCATTTTATTTCCTTCATTTAATTTTATTCTCTTAAGTCTTGGATGGTCTCATGCTCCCTCATTTAAGTAACAACTTATGTCATTATTTTTCGTTGGCCTAGTGATGTCCCCTTATTCCTTTAATAAATGTTTTTATTTTGTAGAGGGACAAGTTCGCATGACCGTTGATCAATCATCGTTTGATCTCAGTCGTTCCCCGTCATCCCGCAATGACCTCACCACACTATCTTGGTTGATCATGATATCATGGAAAAGTGCCACGTGTTTCATCCAGTAATGCCGAAGGGATGATAAAATACTTTGATGCATCTATTTGATTTTAATACATTACGCAGTGGGTTACTGAAGTGTTTATGAGATGCACATGCTTCAAATCAATGCAGATGTTATAATCTCGGTAGGAAAGGTGCTCGATGGTTAAAGAAAAATATGGTGACTATGTTGGATGAACTAAATTGCTGATGGTTGAAGATCCATGGTTGTCTGTCATCGCATGATCAAAATTTGTGAGGTTTTTATTGATTGCGATATCGTGGGCGAGCACCACATGGATTTTGTTGGAAATGCATGGTATGGTGGGCTCCTTGTTGCCACGATGGAGATTATGTTAGTTTGATTTGAAGGCAACCATTTGATGATCTGACCAATGTGAAAGATCAATGGCCAATATTTGAATCTGCATCGAATTTGATTGGAGTCATTCGTGCAGCATGCAAGTAAGTTTTAATGGCAGACATGACATCTACTGCTAGGCTTTGATAGAAATAAAGCAATTTTTCTTCTGCTTTTGGTATCATAAAGCATTCAAAACATCTTTGCGGAGCAGTTGCTGATCCAAGGACGAAGTTATAAATTGTTACAACAAGAATTTGGGTTTGTGCAAGCGCAAAGCCATGAGTTCATTTTTGTATCTCCTGGTTATTTTGAATTTGAATTTGGGGGAAATTTGTTGTGTGCTTGACGTAGGGCTTGTCAATAGTTGTTTTAGGGCTATAAGTTAATTGAATTGTGGGAAATTGCAAGGTTTTGTTCTATAATTTCATATTTTATTAAGCCCTAGTTTGTTTAAAGTTTGAAATAGAAAGGAAGCCCTAGTTTACTCAGGATGGCACTGACAAAGGAGCACTCTAGCCAAATTGATTATTTAAGTAGAAACTTATATGATGATTTCCTGGATCAATTTACCTTGTCAAAAAATGATAAGAAGAAGAGGATGGTTTTGATGCAAGGAAAAAATCTAGGGGAGGGATTAGTATATAATTGTTCTAACATAGCTGATGCTAGGGTTCCTCTTACTGGTCTAGAGATGTTCAGATTGTGGTTTGGACAGAGGAATTTTCCCCACCCCTTTTCTAATGGTTGGATGTATGATATGGGGAAGTTAGTGGTACCAAATATGTTCCCTAATATAGACTCTCTTAGGGCAGTGGCTACACAATATGACCTTGTCACATGGGTGATTCAAGATAATGATGGAAAGGTTTTGTTAAGCATCAACAGAGAGGAATTCTGACAGGTTTTTGATTTGAGTGAGCCTAGTACATTTTTGGTTCCTATTGATCTTGAATAGATGAAGCAGGAATATGGGAGGTCGAAATCACTTTTCAGAGCTAAGTTGCTCCCACCTCATTTGGCTAGGATGGGAGGTTCAAAATTACATATTATCCCTAATGACCAAGAACCTTTCAGATTGAATTGCTTTGCAAAGCATTTCTTGGCTACCTTTTACTCATTGTGCCAAATTTTGGGTTTTCACCCCAACACGGTGATGCCTATTGCTTACATGTTTATGGGGGTGCAAATACAACACCCTAATTTCTCAATAATTTATGATTTTGCTTCTTTATTGGCCGAAAAGATACATGAAGGGATGTCAAAGTTGTAGAAAAATGATATAGGCACTCCATTCTTCTGGTATTCCATGTTAATGTATATGTTCTTGTCTAAGAATGCTGAATTATTCTCTGAGAAGATGGAGTTAAGGCAGTGGGTTGATGGAGAAAGATTGTCGATGTAGGTATGGACTGCAGATCATGTAATAGGGAAAACACTAACTATGTGCATTTTGACAGTTGTTTTGCTTCTAGATTGAGAGCCAGGTTGATGGTAAATGTACCCAAGATTCCTAAGGAGTTGCATGATTTCCTCAGACCAAAGGGGAGGAAGCCAGAATTGAAGGTTTTTCATAATTGGGGTGATATCATTCCATACCCAGTTAGCACTGTCTTGAGGGTGTATGGTTTTCAAGAGACCCCTCATATATTGTCGTACAATGTGCCACCAAGAGTGGGGTTTGCAGAAGTCATGTGGAAGATTGGTTGTATCCATGAGGACAACCTTACTGGGAAAGGTAAAGGAACATTCTTCTCAGATTACACTGTGGTGTCATAATTTATTTTTTCAAAGGGAGGTTGGATACATTTTGGGAAATTTTTTGAGGAATACCATTTGAGGTGTGGCCCCAAGCAACAACATGATCCTGAGGGCTTATTTGATCTTTTCAGAAAAAGGATAAAAGGTGGTAAGTTTTTGCATGAGTTCAACTTCTGTGAAGACTTGATTAGAAATGAATTTGACCTAAATAGGGAGGAGTTGAACAAAGAGAAATGGGTAGCTTATGAAAAGCTATTGGCTATTGTGCACAAAATGGATCCAAAGTATGATCCATTGATGGAGTTCAGTCCATATCATAAGAAAATTGGCTTCTTGATGGGAAAATTCCAAGAAATCATGGGCACCTTGATGACCAAAAAGATAAACTTGGAGTCAAATTCTAGGCCAATTGAAGTGAGGCTAGCTTACCAACCTACAGAAAGATGGCCTATTTACAAAAGGAAGAGAAATGATAGTAGTGATGAAGAAGAAGAGGATAGAAAGGGAAAGCAAATAATGAAATTTCCTACACAAAAAGGTCCAAATTTCAAAACACTTGGAGCAATCAAGATTATTGACTTGGATGCATCACCTAAAAATAGTCCCTCACCACCACCATTAGAGCCAAGCCCTAAAAGGCAAAGAATTGAACAATCACAAGAGGATTTGGTGGATGAGATTGTTGTCACTGACCAGGAAATGCAGATGGGTATGCCTTCCCCTCCTAGGCCAGCTGAATTGGTTCTCTCTAATCTGGATATGAAAGGAAAATGTGTACAAGATGCAAGAATGGAGGCATGTAAAGAGTTTCTAGATGACAATGCATTTGTAAAAACTTTGATCTTCTTGCAACTAGTATGGAGAATGAAATTGGAAGAATATCAAGATAAATGCAAGAGGAGAAAAGAGTTGAGACCTAATAGGTAAGACCAAGAGAATGAAGATGAAGTGAAAGTTGAACTAATGGAAGAGTTCAAGAACATCACTCCTGAGGAGGGGAGAAAATTAGTAAATCAAGATGGTGTCTTGATTTTACCTGAATGGGACATTGCAGATGATGTAGCTTTTAATGTTATTCTGAAGTCCAAGCACCCCTTACAAGACTCTGAAGAAGAGGTCAAGGCAACATTGCAAGATTCTACCTTCAGTGAAGAGTATGAAAATTTAACAATTTGGGCTTTGGCCCCTCAAGGGAGAAAGCTAAATGTTACTGATATTAACCCAGATCTAAGAGGAGGGTTAATAATAAAGAGAGCTTCAGAGACATCAACTACATAGGCTACTAATTTGACTGTAAATGTGGCCAAACTGGCCCAAAAGACTGCTAAAAGAGAGGAGGCTGAAAAGAAAATCTTAATGGAGAAGTGCAATGCCATAATTGAGGAATATAGCAAGATGCAACAAAGGAATTTTGAGTTGCAGACTGAGATGGACAGGTTAAAGAACAAGCAGATTGGGGAGACATCAAGTGCTCTAGGGATCAGAACATTTCCTTCCACATCAAGGTCAGTGCCTCCTACTTCTCCTATTGTGTCTACACCAGGGTCTCCCAGTCAAACTCCTTCCCTTAGCCCTAATTTATAGCTAATTGATGAAGAAATGGAATACTATGTTGATCCTTTGAAGAAGCAGCTAATGCATATGATTTCAGAGTTACAAGCATCCTTGAAGGTGGGTGAGGAGGGAATATTCTTAAAGAAAAGGGAGGTTGTAAATGTTGTATTGAGACATTTAAATGAGTAAGTTGATAACAGATTGTCATCTGTGCATTCTTTATATTCTTTATTATTAAGTGCAATAAAGAATATTGATAGGGATCAGGAGGTTGTAGTACCATTAATTGAAAGATGGATCCCTAGGACCAATGATCTTGAAATCATGTATAAAGCTTCAAGGTTCGATGTAAATAATAGGCCCAAATCATTAAGGCCTACTCAGGTATTAGTTAAGTCATTACAAGGTTTTCAGACCTTACTAGATGACTTGAGTAGGAAGATCAGAGAATTGATGAATAACTTTGATGATTGGAGTGACACATTGCTACCTAACATAATTGATGAGCAGGGAAATATCAGGTCACTCCAAAAATGGTAGGATCAGGCAAATGAAGTCATCAATTGTCAAATTAGATTAATTTTTGATGACTTGGATTATGATTTATTGGTGAGTTGTATCGATAAAATTATTAGCACTAGTTCATTCTTCGAATCTTTTGAAAGAGAAGCGAATCAGGTGGTAGTTAAGTATACACCTTATAGTGACAAGGTAAATGAGGTAATCAATTTTAACTGGCCAACTAATGAGGAATACCAGAAATGGGTAAATGTATATTTAACTGAGGAGTAAAAAGGAGTAGGTTGTTAACAGTTGACAAGTTAGCTATTGCAATTACAACGGATTACAATTTTATTTTTGGTGGCAGTCATGGCGTGGAATTCTTGAAGCTTTGTTGTTGCATCAATCATTCTCAATGGGAACAATGAACAAGAGGATTCTCCAGGAAATTGATGTTGTAACAAATTTTGGAATGTCACAAAGAGGTCCAATTGGATGGTGACGTGTGTGCTTTTTGGCCCGATGCTTTTTTTCTCCTTCATTTCTACAAGAAGGATTTCAAGGCCAGAAGTACGGGTTAGCAAGTTAGATATTTTTTGGTCGGGTCTAGGTAGAGTTGCAGAGCTAATTGTAAATTTTGATGGTTTTAAGGAAAATGAAATTTAGGTTTTGCGTCATTCTGTAGTAGGTTTTGAATTCATGGGGATTTGATGTTTTATGACAGTACTGGCATTTGAATTGAAATGATTAATTCAAACTCATGTCTCCCCATTGTACATGCATATCTAAATTTTGAATAAGATAATCAAGGGTTTTCTCGTTCATCTCACTGTTATGGTGTGTATGATTTATGTTTTGGCTTTAATTCAAGGAATTAATTAAAATGATTGAATGTGATTGTACATGGATATGTTCTGTATGAGGATTTGATAAGTAGTATTGGGTTGGAATACATGTTGATGAAATTCTAAAGCAATGTTCTCAAGGATCTTATATGTTATGTGTTAAATCTTTCATAAACCCTTAGATGTTTATCAATTTGACTCCCTCAATGGATATATGCCACTGATCTAAGTTGTACTAATTTGTATGGCTCAGTATTTTTTTGTCTTTACCTAGCACTTGCAACAAATTGCAAATCAATGACTATTTTACACTATGGAATGTGTTGTAGTTATCTCATGCTCCAAATAGTTGATATTACTAATGAACAACCAATTCTATTCAGGATTATCCTATTATGTTGAGCTATTAAATGAGATTATTTGTTGTTGTTAATGTTGTTTACAATAATGGTGCAGAGGTTGGAAATGCATTAATGGATTACCCTCTCGAGTCTTGTAGATCCAAAAGTGTAGGAGGTCTTTAAAATCCTTGTCGGTTGGTCTAGGTCCTTCAAGTTTCCCTTGATTGGAATTGGCAATTCCATAGGTAGATTAGAAGACCAACCTGGTTACAGTAAAAACAACCAACACTACCCTTAACCCTTAAACCTCTATCTCTCTCCCACTCCCTCCCTCTCATTGAATCCATCTATCTCTCTCCCCTCTACCCATAACCCTAAACCCTAAACTCTTAACCCTTAAACCCTCTACCCTCTACCCTCTCTCTCTCTC